>CM076579.1:225980632-226580632 GCA_034641835.2 Pinus albicaulis
AATCTTAACAATTTTATAATTAAAGAATTATTGTTGCGCTTGCAATGTATGTCAGAGGATTGGGAGACCCTCGCGCAGAGATAAAATGCCATTATAGCCCCAGGTAACTCTGCAGGCATTTGATAAATGGACAATCGATTTTGTAGGGTCGATTAACCCTCCAAGAAAGAAGACTGGAGCGTGTTATATCATCAATGCTACAGATTATTTGACTAGATGGGCAGAAGCTCAAGCTGTGAAGGATTGCAGCGCAGAGACAATTGCACACTTTATCTTTGAAAATATCTTGACAAGGTTTGGATGCCCTAAGATTCTGATGAGTGATCAAGGCACACATTTTCAGAATGAGACTATTCAAGCATTGACTGTTGAATTCAAGGTACATCTTCAAGAGCACACCTTATCATCCACAGAGAAATGGGACAATAGAAGCCTTCAACAAAATCCTGGAGAATGCGCTGACGAAGATATGCAATGCCAACCGTAATGATTGGGATGTGCGCATACATGTTGTTCTATGGGCATACATGACCACTTGCAAGAACCCAACATGACAAACTCCTTTCAGGTTGGCCTATGAACAGGAGGATGTTATGCCGATGGAATACATTATTCCTAGTCTGTGCATCGCTGCAATAACCAGCCTAGCTGATCAAGACAGTATGGAAGAAAGGTTGTTGCAGCGACTCGCGCTGGAAGAAGATAGAATTATTCTTGGGTTTCATCAATAAGTACAGAAAGCGCACGAAAAGGCTTGGCATGACCACCATATCAGACAAAATAATTTTGAGGAAATGGTTTTGCTGTATGACAGTAAGTTTGTGCGATTTGTAGGAAAATTAAAAATGCACTAGCTCAGGCCTTATATTATCAATGAAATCACTGAAGGAGGTTCGGTTCGTTTGGCTACATTGACTGGTGAACTACTTCCTGGATATGTGAATGGAAATCGTTTAAAACCTTACAAGGACGACCCTGTCCCTACGCGTATGACTATATGGTCGAAGGAATGTCTTAGCGCCCTAGACAGTTGAAAGAGGGTACATGAATCTAAAGAAGTCTATCAAAAGTTGTAAAATCTCTTTGGTGCGATGAAGATTGAAGAAGCATAAGTATCTGCGAAGCTAGCGCAGAGACTGTGCAAGGAGGATATTGCCATCGCAGACTACCTAGAAACTAGTCGTTGGAACAATAAATCTGGACAAGAAAACTTGGTTACCGCTTGGAGGATTGGATAACCTGCATTTATGGAGGAGATTATGCAAGATTTTGAGCCGTTTTAGCATTTATGAGGTTGCATCCACGGACATAGGGCCATTTGGGTCGTGCCATCCCTATAAATACAACATGAAGGGTTGCATTCGATCCTCTTGCTTCCTGAGTATCCTACGAATATTAAAGTTGTTGCTCTTGTGCCCTCTGCTAATTTTTATGTCTGAGCCGTTTGAAATGTTTGAAGAAACGCTAGGAAAGCAAGGGTTGGGTCATCTAGTTCCCGAAGCTATCACTGCCACAGAACCTACCCCCTCTACGCTGCAAGATGAGGAGACTCCACACCATCAAAACAGAAGAAGGGACAGACATTAGAGACCAAAAAATCCCCTCGAAAGCCGAATCCAAAGCCAAAGCCCTCCCGCGCAGAGCGTCAGAAGCGACCAATGGCAGAGGAACCCGAAATAGTAGAAGAAGATGTCATTGAAGAAATTGACCCAATCTCGTGGCTAGCTGCCAAAGTACAAGGCATCGTGCAAGCCCACAGTCAAGGTGACCAAGGACCTGGATAAGGTCAAGTCGCACATCAACACACCATTGCTTCCAAAGAATGTGCCATTCGAGAAAGAGATGTTAGCAAAGATCCTCGTGCTAAATATGGAAGATTGGGACTTGGGGGACAACGCAAAGTTTCCAGAGCTTGCGTCATTAGAATACTTGTAGCAGGTACCCTATGAGGGCGGAGTTGTTACGGTAGAGCCAATGAAATGGAACCTGCGATATCAGCAGTCGGGGTTGCTGAACCTTTTGACAATCCCACACTTCGAGCGCAGCCCTATTAATGATATTTGTGTGCACCAGCTACTAGCCCTACTGCACGACGATTGCCTCTGTTGGGGACGCCCATCCCCATCGATGCAGCCCTCGTTCATAGAATTACCAATTTTCCCTACCAAGGTGAAGATCTTGGGGCGGCCTTTGGAGGAAAGGCTCAAGAGAAAAAAGTCACAGACGATGTGAAGAAGAAATATGGGGTAAACAGAAACACCCGAGGGTTCATCGTCAGTGAAATAAATGACCTCGCAGTCAAATTTGGCACCTTGATCCTTGTGTGCAAAATGATGAGGAAGTGTCAAGCCAAGAAAGTACCAACATCAGCGATTGCGCTACTGCACAATGCGCAAAGGGAATCCAATATAACCAAGCCAAATACCTTTTCCAGGAGTTTTTAGAGAACATCAGAGAAGCGCGGGAGGATGGGAAACTTTTTCATTATGCCTGGCTATTGTTCTTGGTCACATTGATTGGATGGAGGTCGTCGCCGCAGTCTCAACTGCCAAATATTGAGCCTGAATTGTGTGAGGTTGCGCAAAGGCATTGTTATGGGCAACCAAGATACCAGCAAGGGTAATAAAGAACAATATTTTTTGGGTCCATTTTTAAGCAGAGTTGTATTAAGCGGTTCAGTCCAAACCGCGCTTGTCGCCAACCATGTACGATCAGTTCAAGCACATTGTAGATTTCAAGGCGATGTTCCACAACATCCATATTCGCACAAAGGCAGACATGGCAGGAGTTTGGTATGACCTGCCATACCTAGTGACAGAAGAGGATCTTGCGTAGATAATGACAGGATGGCCCCCTATTTGGTTGACCGCACTGATAGATGCGGGTGTGATGTCGTATGCCCTGCCACAGCCATCGACATCTAAATCGCGTACAAAGATAGACCAAAAGAAGGACACGCAAGAGTTGACCACCACAACAGAGACATAGAACCCACCTATAGATACGATGGATGTGCCAGTGATGCGAAGATGGAAACCCGTGAAGGAGACAGTGCAGACGCGCCCTTGACAGAGACGTCGAGGCACCAAGAGAGGACCTCAATCCTCGTCAAGTCCGTGCCCAAAAAGGAAAACCTCTAAGAAGACCGGGGTTGAGCCATTGACCCTCACAGATGGAGATTTGGATGAAATAGGCAACACAATGAAGACCATAATAGAAGATGTGTGGAACAACATGGAGGCGCGATACAAATCGGTCCTTGAAGATGTGCAACAAGGACTCAATCATCTTAAAGTGAAGGCGAGCAGGATACAAGGGAGCGTTGTTCAAGCGAGCGCACGACAAGCTAGCAAGTTGGTCGTTCGACATCGATCGACTTCAGAAATCCATGTGTTTCAGGTTTCGGGCACAGCGCTTCACATTGATAATCCATAGTTGTGCACGCCATTCCTGTAGGATCTGAGGTCAAAATTGACTTGGCCATTTTCCCCAGTGGTCAACTACATGCAATGCATACCATGATTACAGACGAGCTGCAATATAGGGAGTACAAGGCGTTGCAGGACACCTCTGAGGCTCAGAAGAAGGCCAAGACACTACATAAGGGGCAGCGGTTCACCGAAGCAGCTAGGAGCGTTGTGGAGAGTCAGCGTGCGCAATTAGAATCACTCATTAGTCGATTGTGCTTCGAGATCCAATAGTTGACAGTACCCACCACTACCACAACCACTATAAAATTGGAGATTCTGGCAGCTACGCTGAAAGCATCAACGTACAAAATAGCCACTGTGCGCGCGGAATTAGAAAAAAATATTGTAGATTTACAGGAAAAATTGCAGCCAGAGATGCCCCCAGAGATCAGAGCACAGCACGTCGTTGTCGTCCAAGAAGCCACTGCAAGTATCACGACTGTTGTAGAGGCATGCAACACACTTTTTGAGGACGCCATGGGCATCTGGACCTCTATCCAAGATGACCCTGTGGTTCAGCAACTAAGGATGGATTTTCACGCAAAGGAACAACAGTGCAATGACAACAAAGTCGTTGCACCGACCCCGGTGCCAGCTCAGAGATTAGCCCCACTGCAGGAAGGTCAGGCCATTCAGACCGAGATTGATACGTTGCACTGACGGGAGCAACTATTAGAAGCCAGAACGCAACCATGGGTCGAGGAAGCGCTACAATTATCACAAACCATTGACAGTGAGCTAAAGGGGCTCCAACAGACACATCGAAGCATCAGCCTCGCAGCAGAAGGGTCGACTACAAAGAAGCTTGTGGGAGAAGCTCGGAGCATCGCAACACAAAGCACCGAGATTATTCAGCCACTCAAAGACTCAATTCAGGTGTTGCGGGCCAAGATGCAGGAAGCTGAACCAAAGTGACTCGAGGACGAGTTACTAGATTGTGTTGAGGGCCTATTGGGCTAGGGTCCCCTAGGGTCAAGTTTTAGGTACAATTTTGGCTAAATTTTGTAGAAACGCGCTACGTGCAGAAAAGTCAAGGAACTTTGGGACAGGTCAAAGTTCCTTTATCATTGTAGTGGGTGAAAGGGAAAACATGGGGCTCAAACCACAATTTGAGACCATGGTATTTGCACGTCTTAGTCCTATAAATATGTATGAGTCAAGTTGAGTAGAGATAGTCATATATCGAATCTCAGATATTTTATTGTCTTATGTGATCTGATTTTGGAAAAGTTGTGTTAGTCTGGGTTGGATAGGCTCTTGTTGGTTGTGTGCGTGAAGACCTAGTCCTGAGTTGTGTGCAAGGACCCTGCTACTATGTGCGCAGGAAAAAACTTATGTACTGATTAAGATATATCAATAAACAGAAGAGTTTTGATGAACTGTGATCTACCTGTATGATGCTTATGCTTATGTGTTAATGCATCGATTTACTTATATTCCTGTTGTTATTAGTGAATGCGCATTTATCCGAAGTTACGGATATGATGGTAGATTCTTGTCTTCACGCAAGTATTGCATGATTGATTATGTTCTCTGTTAAAGGATTGATCTTTGTAGTTGTGAAGAGTTATTCTCGTTTATGTTGAAGTAGATCTGAATAAGGATAATTGTCTATTCCACGCAAGATTGTATGACAGTTAAGGATTTTTCTACATCAGATCTGAATTGGGTTGAGAAAGTCACTGCGTAGGGAAATAACCTTTAGATATGTTAAGAAGGGATAAGATCCACATCACACGCTCCCTTAGAGTGCAGAAACCTGGTTCCAACACTCCCCCATACTGCTTCGGATGAGACTTTGTTTTGCGCAATCATATCACTGTCGAAAGGGCCAGTAGTTGGAGGGTTTTGTTGGTTGTGCAGAACACTCTGAACCTGGGTCTCGACCCCTCAAGCCAACACTTATCCAAAATTGATGTTTAGAAATGAAGGTTTGACGTTGTATTTAAAGGATTTTGGCTTTAAAATGAAGGGACACGAATTTTTGGAGTGAAGCTGACATGTATGACCGAGTGTATGTCGGCTAGAACACAAAATAGGATATGTCAACTTAAAAATTTGATTTCTCTTACACTATTTGGAATTAGGGGTCGAGTGATGGCTTGTTGGAAAGAGGAAAGAGTCCTCTTCAAGATGGTGAAGGAGCCAATGTGATAAGATGCCTCCAAGGTGAAATTTTTTTTCTTTGTGACTGTTTTTGATTTTTGTAGTGCAGATCATGGGATGATTGTTTTGGAATTTTTTGTGCAGATCTTGGGAGTTTAGGATTCTTCATGTATAAGGATGAGGGTTAGGGTATTCTTTTATTAGGGCTTCAAGTATGATCTACAATCATCATCCATTGTCATCAAGTGTCATTATGTGGTATCCAACCATCATCCATGTGAAAACATTGGGGTCATTATGTGGTCATCAAGTGGTCTTCAACAATCATCCATCATCAAGTGTAAGGACATCATATTATTAGGGCAAGGGATTGTATATTAGGCACATAAATGGAACTTAGGGATTATACATCATTTTTCATGTTTAGGGCATCATGGGCATCTTAAACTAGACTTCTTCATTAATGGTTTGACATCTTCACAATGGCATCCTTAGCAACTAGGGTTTGCATGAGGTTCATGTATCATAAGAATATTTTCCATCTCCAATAATGCCATATTGACATCAATGACAACCTTGACCAACATGACCCCACTATCAACCAACCAGTTATCCCACAAATCCGAAGGAGAGGAACTAGTAAGCGTAGAAATAAGAATATATTCAGATTGATTGCCAACATTAGTTTCATACCTGGAGTATCCTGTCCTCTTTTGAGGACGGTGATCTTCTTCATGGTCACTTGGAGCATCTCTTCTTCGTCTTTCATCTCTTCCATTGCAATCATTCCTCCGGTCACCTCTTCTTCTTCAATCATCAAACCTGTTATTGTTGCTTTTAGTGTTGTAGTGTGGACCATTCTTCTTCTCGGGGCAATCTCAAGCACAATGACCCTTTTGTGACAATTGTAGCATTCAATGTGAGATGATGTTCTATCATTCCTTTTCTTTGCATTTCAAGGTGGAGGCTTTCTTCAATTTGATGGACCTCATTTTCCTTTCTTCTTCTTGTTTTTGAGTGACGAATGCAACGAGCTCTCCCTCTTCATGTTTTTGAATCCTTCCTCTTGATATTATCCTTGATTCTTCTTGAGTGAGCTTTCCAACAATATTATCAAATGAAAGGAAGACATTGTTGTTTCTTATAGTAGTAATGAAGGTTTCCCAAATCGGAGGGAGACCTCTAAGAGTCAAAATCACCAATTCTTTGTTAGGCACAATCTCCCCAACTCTTTGCAATTGATCTCTAAGACAAGATATTCTCATAATGGAGGATTGCATAAAATCTCCCTTGTTCATCTTCATGTATTTGAGTTGATCTTTCAAATAGATGATTTCATTCAAATTGTTGACTTCATACATGCCAGCTGTCTTATCATGCATGTCCTTAGACTTCCTCAAATTTCCAACATATGCAAGTAAATTATCTTGTAAACCATCAACTATAATTTGTTTTTCTTTTAACTCACCTTTCTTATGCTTGTTCTTGGCAGCATCAAAAGCATTCTCTGGAGGCTCAGGTACATTTCTTTGAATGTATTCCAAAACATCATTAATGTCAGCTATGATCTCCAACTTGATCTTCCATGCAGCAAAGTTAGATGAGTCGCCCAACTTCTCCTGTTCTTTGAAGAAAGATGAAGAAATCTTGACTTGATTAGATAGGCTGCTTCAACTTTCCAAAGATGATTGCTTCAATGCTTGTCTCCTTTTGTCCTTCACCTTAGCTTTGATATCATGTTAATTTTCACACTGCTCTATGCCATTTCAATTCTTCAATTGACAACATTTCATCAATAATAATTAATATTTCCAATCATCAAAAATAATTGAAGATATAACAATAAATACAATGAAAAATGAGACAATCAACACATCAATAAGAGACACCAGATTTGGTCAAAGACCAGGGAAAACCCCACTATGGGGAAAACCCTTCGAAATTCGTCTTATACTAGATTGTCATAAACAGTTCAGCAGAGATTACAATGAGCCCAAATCCATAAATAATAATCGAAGTCAGTTTGAATTGTTCAACAAATCTACCAACCAATATCCAAATATGTGCCAATAGTCAAGATAATGGAATCAAAGATACCCGCATACTTCCGGTTCACCCTTCGCAGCTCCTATTCACCCTTCACAATTCATGTTAACCCTTCGATTTTAGATAGAACAAAACTCAAAAAAGAAGAAGAAATGATATGTGATGATGATGTCCAAATGAGCTTGAGGTCACTTAAATTTATATGTTTCCAAGGGTGTCCAATTTTCTTTAGGGTCGACCTGATCAAATGTGCATATGTGGACTTTCCTTCATAAGTACACTTTCCCTTATCCAAATTGAGTGCTTCAATAGTCAAAATTGGTCCTCTCAAAAAGAGGAATCTAGTCCCATGGTTGGAATTTGTCACTGAGCAGCCAAAATTTACATGATCTTTGAGTTATAGAGCATGGTGATTAGTTTAATATAATTGATCCAGATGGTAGAAAGGCAACCCTCAAGGGTATTTTTCCCATGCACAAACACTGGTTTTGCTTATTGTTTTTTGGGGATTGCATGTCCTTCATCCTCAATTAGGGCTAAACATAGTATTATAGAATTCCAAATGGATAAACATGGACCCCTGCTTCTGAAATCATGTGGCAATAGAGTTTTTCCTCTTTTGAAGTTTCTTGAGAGACTACCCACAATCAGCAGCATTTTTTCTCTCCACAGTCGGATTTGTTAAGACTAATAGTTACCATAAAGATCAACTTAAGCCATATTGAAACGATGACCACAACCTTGTACATGCACATTCACAATGAACATATCAAAATCAATTTGACATAATAATGCATGATATAGGCCCTGACATCATTCTCACTGACGTCCAAATACCAGTATATGTCCAACTCTCCTAGGGAACCAATGGAAGAGAATAATGAAAAGACTGACTATGAAGCTATCAAAAGATATATTGAAAGCCCTATGTCCATACAGGTATGTTTAAAATTGATTAATTATTTACTGTAATCTTAAAACTAATTACTGCAGATCTCTTAAATGTTGGTTGCTTAATAAGTACCTCGACCATATCCATAAAAAAATGCCTTAAATCATTCCATCAGGATAATACAAAATAGATATGCACTATCCAATGTCATGTAGTAGTAATACAATCAATTACATGCTTTCATTAGATTCGCAGACAAACTATTCAAGGTATGCTCCTTCTCTAATAAAGTCAGCAATCCCCACAAGACCCAGCATAGACAATATTATAAGCAAGGACATTTACCAAATAAATCTGGGGGTATTTTTCACAAAAACATTTTTCATTCTTGGAGTTGGAATCACCAACCAAAGGACAAATATAAAAGTTACAAGAAGATGGGGATGTATGAACAGTGATGACTGTAAAGGTAAGCCCCAGTGGATTATGGTATTTTTGAATTGTTACAATACCTCCAGCTATACCAGGAGTCCTTTCAGTGTAGGTGGTTTGATATTCATTTAATTTCCTACTGTTACTCTGTTCAATTCTCTTGGAAGGATACAAATTGTGCCATGGTTTCCGAAGCATGAAATGTCTTTATCATTGAAAACAGAGTATCTGTAATATATTTGCAAGTTGTGGTAGTGAGCAGTATCTTCATTTGCAGTATCAAACAAGGCCAAAATGGTAACACTTTTGGCAATCATTATATTTCCAACTTTCAAGGAAATAATTCAAATAGAATAAATACCACAATCATATTTGAATACACTGAGTTTGGTTAAAGTGCAAAGCAGTCTTCCATCAATTACAGAGTATCCAATTCTTGTCTGAAGAGGAAAGTTACATCAAGGGAAAACACGATAGCCACCTATGCATGAGAGATGAATTTATGGAAATAAAAAAGAGTGTTCTAGGTCCTTACTGAAAGAAAACTGCAAATGGTATTTGAAATTGTGTTTCATTTTATAGAAACAGTGCTCAATCCTTCAAGGGCATCTCCCAATTATCAAAAAAATTATGTTAGTCTTCTATAGGTGTAAACGAAACTGAACTGACTTAGTATGATACACTATATGAGAAAGAGTGCCAACATTCATATACAATAAAATAAAGTCATTCAAAGCACTGGATGTAAATCCAAACACAAATTAGAAGCAGTTCACAGGGATGAGTTAATATACTGAAACATTTCATGGAAAATACTATACAGAGAACTTTTAACCTTCCAAAGCTCTACAAGCATTATGCTGCACATTTGTTTAATTGCAGATTTTATATTATTTAAAAAATATATATATGCTAGTAATGTGGTCAACAGCGGTCATTTATTTTTGCACAGCGGGCAACATTTTATACATCCAGCACAAGAGCATTGAAAACAACAACATTTATAACACGAGAATCTTGGAATTACACAACAAGCTTTTCTAAATGTCAACTTCCAAGAGATGAACCTTTTCCAATATGAAAACTTCCATATTTTCACATGCTTACAAGAACAGCAACAACTGCAGTCTGAGTTGATTGAGCGTTTCCTAAACCATCGATCCCAGGATGATATTGCTTGGCCTCTAGTAACACTGTTGAGAAAGAAACAAGAACAAATCGTTACTCACAAGAATGAAATTTAATCATTGTCTCTCTCTCTCTCTCTCTGATGCGCCAGAGACACTCAAAGCACAAGACAGTTTAGAAACCAAATCATATTCTATCTGTTTTGAAAAAAAATTATTAATAAAAAGCACAATAAGAAAAATAAAAAAGGAATTTATGTTCCAGGCAAGAATAGGGCATGAACTTGCTCAGATTATTTATGCAAATATATTATGTATTATAAAACAATGTCACAAGGTTTGTTGAATTTCAATCTTGAGGTTCAAAATTCGGCGAACCCCCAAAAACAATTCAGATTTGCTCAGGTTCACCGAACCTGAAAGACGAACCCAAAGGTCGAACATGATCGAATTCGAACCTCAAGTCGAACCTAAAGGCTGAATTTGATAGAAAAAAAAATTGAGGTTCACGCTTATGGATTATAACTACTTGACATTATGAACTTCCTTTTTTTAATTTTGAAATTTGAAGATGTTCTCCATGATTTTGCAATATAGTAGTGTTGTAATTTGTATGTTTAAATTATCATTATGTTTGATTTTGTGATTTTTTCAAAGATTAGAAGTATTTGACATTTTAGACATTCTTTTAAATTTTAAAAATTGAAAATTATGCCATTTCTTTTTGCATTTGCAAACTACTATAGTGTATGCTTACATTTAACTAATGTCATTGATAATTAGATGTTATTATGATTAAGTTATTCATGTATGTTGGTGATACTGGGACAGCGATGGCGTCTTGGGTTCCTCTGCGATCCAGACCTTTCCTTCCCACCACCACCGCAAATCAGGGCTTGGATTCCCTCTCTTTGGATGCGCCACAGAGAGGAGAAAAGCCTCCTAGTCTCCTCATGTGCCTGGATAGCCTCTTTCTTCGGCCTTTTCCTGTAGTGGTATGTTCAATATTCAGCTGCGCTACCCGTTTGACCATCGAAGAAGGGGTCTGGGGTCGAAGGAGTGTCAGCTGAGATGGGTACAAAGGATTGTTCAATAGGGAGAAATACCCCTACCCTTTCTCCCCTCTTTTTTGTTCTTGCTTGCTCTCTCTTCCTTATGGACAGCGGAGATGAAAACAGTATCACTCCTTGCTCACACTCTGGTGGATTATTTAGAAAGTTCAATATTCAGTTGTGCCACCCGTTTGACCATCGAAGAAGTACGAGGTCTGGGGTTGAAGGAGTGTCAGCTGAGTTGGATGCAAAGGATGTGCTCAACAGGGAGAAATCCCCCACCCTTCATCCCCTCTTCTTTGTTCTTGCTTGCTCGTTCTGCCTTATGGACGGTGGAGATGAAAGCAATATCGCTCCCTGCTCACACTCTGGTGGATTATTTACAAAGTTTCCCCTCTTTCTAGGTCGGTGCATCTCGCCTCTCAAACAGAGACGACTCAGAATAGTTTATTCTAGATTTTTGTCAGAAATATCAATGGAAAGTCTTCAATTTTTTGGACATAAAGATTTGCCTCTGTCTTGTCTCTGAAGCAGGCTATTGAAGATAAATGGGGCATGCTTGCAAATCTTCAAAGTTTGCAATATGAAGGGAAAGTTCTCCAAGATTCCTATCAGCTCATAGACTATATTATTATTAAAAAACTCTTCTATAATCCTATCCTCAAGGCTGTGTGGAGGTGCTCAAGGTGCCAGGAATTCAACTAGAACTTTTGTTTCGATCAAGGAAGTTGTACAAGGGAAGATATCAGCCATTGCAAATTTGAGTCAAAACAATCCATGGCCCTACATAGTAGGCCAAATGGAGCAAGCACCAACGATGGAAGTAAATATTTCTGAGGTATCTTCCCTCTTTTCTGTCCTCCATTCAAATTCTATCATTTGAGGATTTAATGGTTTTTGGCCAAAACCTGAAGCTTTATTCAAGTGGGTTTTCTCCATTTGGACACCTAGCTGCGACATTTACTTATGCTCCAAGGGTTTCTTCATATTCCAATTTGAAACTCAGAAGGAACTGGACTCTGTTCTAAATGAGGGGCCAAGGTTTTGGGGGAAGAGCTGGACTTTTTATCACTCCATGGTTCCCGAAATTTGATGCCACATCTATGGTGGTCTTGACTATCAACTATGCCCGTTTGGGTGAGGCTTCCAAACCTCCCTCTCCCTTTCTGGCATCACAAAGTCCTTGAGAATATTGGAAATACTCTCAACAAGTTTTAAAAAAACGGACTCGAAAAGAACAGAGAAAGGCCTCTTCACGTTTGCCAGAATATGTGTGGAGGTAGACCTTAACAAAGGGCTACCAGATCAAATAATATTGAAACCTTTGAACCAACACTCTGTGATCACTCGCAATTACTCGTGAGTCCGACTCATATTGGCCTGCAAACAAGTAGAGTCAAATCTGGGCAAGTTAAACTCGAGTTGACCGAGTTTGACTCATGGTCAACGCAAGTTTGACTCGGGACTTGGAGATTAAAGGTGATTCTTGTGATTTTTAGACTTGCATTGGTGAGCACTCGGATTCAAGTTTTTAGGATAAAACTTTGTGTGTGTTTTTTCTGTGGTTTCATATGTTCTTGTCGCCCATCGTGCTTGGATTCTACGCACTTGTTCTCATCGCTCATCGCGCATGGAGTCTGCGACCTTGTATCCAACACTAGATGATTTGAAACGCAGGGAAGTCTCACATAGGAGAATAGATCCTAAGAAGGATACACACTATAGGAACTAGAACTATGATAACTTCAGCTATAGGGGACAAGATTGAGCCACTCTATACCTCTATAGGGAATAGGATCACCAGGTAGGAGGATGACTTTATCATTGTCGCTATTGATCTTACTCCCGCCGCACACACTATTACTCCCATAGCAGTGGCACTAACTCTTACTGAGGTCCCTCTCTTTCATACTAATGCTTAACTTGGGCTTATGGCTTTCGGATCAAGGATACTTGGGAGAAGGAGCAAAAGCGGAAGCAGGGAGTAACATTTTCAAAAGAAAGGAGTAGAAGCGGGAGTGGGGAGCGACATTTTCAAAGCTTCTGTGTCAGGAGCGATTTTTATATAATATATATTTTTATATATTTTGATGCATATATGTCAACAAAAGCATGTAGAATGATGAATTAGTGATAAAAAACATGGATTAAACCATATAACATCATTCATCTGTTGATTTATGGTAGCATCGGATGTGCTATAAGTCTCGAAATTTGCAGGGAGGCTTAGGCACATGTATTCAAAAGAACGAGAAAGGATTTTGGAAAATTCCACTCAGATTATGTTTAATGGAAATAATTAATTATTTTTAATGGGACCCTAAGTCTAAACTTAGGAAATTAAAATAATTAAAGGATATTAATTAATATAGAGTGTGAATCTTTTAGAAAAGACAGAGATCAAGTCAAGTTAATCTTAGCCATTGATGAACGGTTTAGTCTCGGTCATTGAAGTCTCAAAGAGAAGATTATAAGAAGGACTTGATGGGGCATTTGGAAAATACATCGAATACACAGAGAGACGGAGTCTAGAGATCGAATTTCTCAAGTGTGCAGTGCTCAGGAGAAGTTAGATCGAGAAGATTCTTGCAAAGAGGGGCAGTGATAGATCTGGTTGGAAATTTTCCTGAGTTGGGAATACATCATAGAGGAGACAGAGAGCAATACACAGAGAGGCAGTGTAGCAGCTACGCAAAGACAGCAGAGGCAGCGCTGCAGCCTTGAGGAGATCTGTGATTAAGCTGAGGATTAGTCAGATCTAGTGTCAGAGTGTCAGAGAACAGTATCCAGCCAGCAGAAGAGCCAGCTAGGAGAGGTGATGCAGTCCCCACGCAAAGTGAGGTAGAGACTGCGCAGAGGCCGCGTAGGGCTCATCAGCTCAGTGTTTGGCCAGTTCATATTTTTCCAGTGTCAATATGAGGTAATCCTCACAAGCTCTTTGTCAGACAGATTCCCTATGTGGATGGCCAGTAAGGCATCACTGATTGTATTCAGATATTCTGCATAATAATACAAACCCTCAATTGTTGCACCAATTTTCCCACATTGGGTTTTTCCGGGGACATTAGTCCAAAAATAATGGTGTTGTGTGTCAACTGTTTATTCTTGCTCAAATCTTGTTTCCGCATGTTAGTCATCAGTATTTTTCACTTGTTGGTGATGACTAGTTCTGATAGCCAAGTTTTCTAGCAGCTGATCCAAAAATTTGTCATATTTGCCAACTGGGAAAACACCCATAAAACTTTTTTGCCCTCCTACTTTTCAGTCCGCCCGTGACGAGATGAAACCTCATTATCAAATCCTACCTAGCCTCAGCCATACTAGTCTGCCCATCAGCCCTAAAGAAACAATCCAAATCTGTCCAAACAAGTCTTCCCTAAGTTAGGAAGTGGCGCTTTAGGTTTTTCTCCCTTGGCGAACTATCCAAAAGCCAAAGAACCTCCATCTGCTATAGACCAGTCATAACAGACCTTCCCATTCTACAAACAAAGTTGGTTACAGCCCTAGGTCGCGCTACTAATACACCCTCAAGTCTCAGCAATACATAATCCATAAATCAAATTGATTCTAGGTGTTTTTACAATGTTTTAAATGGATCTTTCAAGGACAAAGACATACCAGCATCTCAGAAGAAAATTTTTGGCTCCACATGAGAAGACAGCTGCTTCTCAATGTGATCTTAAGCCTGGGATGCAACTACAAAGCAAAGAGTTCTTCATCAAGCTCTTGCGACCACATTCAAAGCCTGAAAGGACCGTGAAAGAAAAAACAACACAGTCAAGAAGCTGATGATATGACATGACTAAGAACCTCCTTCATCTATAAGCAGAGGAGAGCGCCTCCTTCATCTACAAGCAGAGGGCCAAAGAGGTTGAAAGAACATCAGACATTTTGTCAAGAAAAGGCCTACTTCATTGACAAGCAGAGGGCCAGGGCAGTGACTGATTTCAAGGTTTGAATGATCAAAAGATAAGTGGTAAGAACAGTAAGAGATAGTTGAAACAGAGAGATGATGTAAAGACAAAGAAGGAAGCAGGGGTACCACTGTAGTCCAAAGGGTTAAAATTGTCTCTTATCAAGGTTTCTTTCCAATATAGCAGTCTGGAGCCCAAATAACACAAACTCTGTTGTTGGTTAAGAGATGGGTCATAACACAGGCCAATGATGATGATTGTATTTCAAAGGGTATTGATCTTCTTACTCATAAAGGAATGTCTTTCAAATTACTTATCATAGTAGACAAAGGAAACTTGAGTTTAGTTTTCCCAAAAAGGCGCTGCAAACAGATGCACAGGCTCACAAAAATATAAACAGGTTACGGCATGAGTTTCAAGGCTCTGGAGCAGCATTCAAAGCATCCAGAGCAGACACTAATAGTTTTAGGTTCAAAAGCGTAAATCTATCTCCTTGCAGAGTGGCAAAGGATGTTTCATCAATCATTGGTGTATTTTTGAGTATATTTTCTATGTTGAGAATGTCACCAAAGGGACAGTAGTGGCAGAAGTCATTTTTCAAATGTGTAAAACACAATGAATAGAGTTGACCCTTGGAAAGAGTCATAACCATTATACTGTTCAATTAAAATACACAGACCTTTTCACCAACAATTTTCAAAATGTGGGCCCTTCTTAACACATTCAAAATCATTTTGTTTCGTTTCAAATAGACAAAGGCAGTGGTGTAAAGAGAGAAGTCTTCCAAACCCTCTCAAATCAAACTCGAAGGTGTGCTGGCTTTTTCACTTTCAAACATGGTAAAAGACCATTGCCATCCATTTTGCATTTCAAAAAACACAAGGGAATACTCCTCTTGTTGTCCTGGAGATCGGAGAAAAAAGTTTCGAGCAAATCACACAGATTTTTTTGGCTTTTGAACTGCGCGGCGCGTTCAGGCCGATTTTTTCCACAGCACTACACTACCGCGCGGCGCGCCTGTAGGTGCTGGTCTTGTCGGCCCGACAGGTGACCCGACAACCTTTCTTGCGCGGCACTCTCTCATTCAAATGCGCCGCGCTTGTGTTAAGCCTCCAAAACGCCTCCAACTTGCTTTCAAAGTGGCTCCAACTCTCAAGCAAGGATTTGCATCGTGTTTCAAGGTATTTTTGTCTTGCCCCCCCTTAAATTCAAATTTGCTAAACGGTGTTTGAGGCAGAGAAAGTCTAGGTTTGCAATAGCTATGTTTGCCCGGCAGTGAGCATAACCAAATGGTGGTTTCCTTTTAGTGTTTCAAAAACCTATGAACTGCCCTCCAAACAGTTTTAAATAGTACAAAACAGTGTCCAAAAGGAGAGACAGGGTGGTGAAAGGTGAAACAGTGGGTCTGTCTTCTAACAGCAGTGATCATGGTGTAAGGATTCTTGTCTTTTCGGAGATCTCCTCTGTGTGGTAAAAAGGGCAAAAAACCATTGTTTCCTCCTTTGTTTTATAAAGCATATTTTAGTAAAGGGAGCTGCCACTACAATTCGAAGGTGTTTTTGACAAACTTGGTGTGAAGAACAGTGAATATCAAGGAGTGTGTTGATGGTGAGGAGTTTCTGCTGTTAGACTCCCACAGGGTTGTTTGTGCTCACACCAAACACAAGGAGCCATGTCACGTTGCACTATCACAGTGACCTTTTGACTGTAGCTGTCTTGTTGCCTCAAAACACCAAAGCTGGGTGACCTTACCATAAACTCAGAAAATCATTTGACTGTGTTGACTGTGTGCTTATTCTTGAAACTGTTTGTTGATTGGCATACAAAGAAAAACAGTGTTTTGAGAGGAACAGGGACCTAATAGCAAGGAGGGCATCTCACACAGCATTTAAAACCATTTTTACCTTGATCAAACAGTAAGTTGACAGGGAAGGCAGAGTTTTGTTTGAAGAAGACATTTCAAAGACTTTGAGGCAGTTTGGTGTTGCAGGAACGCATTTAGAACAAGATGCCTCCCAGGCAGGACAGCAGGAGTGGATTGCACAAAATATATGAACCTATTTCCACCGAAGCGGTGAATGCCCACCCATCAATCTTATTCAATTTCCATGAGGTGGGATGTTTAGAGTTTTGCCAGAAGGTGCAAGAGGTGAAAAGTTTTTCTCCTTTGACCCACCTTTGCGCCTTGAGATTTCGAGATAAACATTTCCAGTTGGCAGGCCTTGACTTCAAGTTCTCCCCAAAATCCATTTCCAAAGCCACAAAAATTCCCTATATTGGCGAGAAATGGTTTAAACAAAGCTATTTGGACTTAGATGACTACAAACCCTTCCTCAAGCCTGAGCACAGAGAATCATGCACTGCTATTTTCCCTTTCTCATATCTTTTAGCCAGCTATGCCCCCCTCATGAAGATTACCATGAAGTATTTCACTTGTGAGGGGAGATTCTCCCGAGTTTATGCATATCACCTGTTGATGCATTTCACAAGGACCAAGCAGCTAAATCTTCCTTTCTTCTTATGCAAAAGCATTGAGAAAATGGCCTCCACTGTCCAGAAGAAGCCTCCGTCACAGCAAATAGCCTCTCTATTCCATCACTCTCTCATCAAAGTCATCATCCTTCACCAACTTGAAAAGAGAGAGGTCTCTTGGGACATGTTCATCACTCATCCAGATTTCTCCACTATCCCTCCAGTCCATACATCCCCTACCTCTCCTACTCATCACCCCTCGCCTTCCTCTAGCAGACCTACTCCTAAAAGGCTCAAGTTCACTACAGAACAAACAAAAGAACATGGAGAAGGAGAAGGAGGTGGCCAGCAAGAGGAGGAAGGACATGAGCATGAAGAAAAAGATGAAAAGCAGCAAACTGATGATGAAGGGCAGCAAAATGACAGTGGTGAGGGTGAGCAACAGCAAGAAAAAGAGGAAGAAAGTGCTGAACATCAACAGCATGACAGTGTTGAGGGTGAACAGACTTATGGTGAAGGGCAGCAGCTTGAACAGCAGAATGAGCAGGAAATTGAGATAGAGCAGCAGCATGATATTGAGGAGCAGGGGCAGCCTAAAGAAGACACACAGCAGCCTCCTCAAGATACACAGCAGCCTAAAGAAGAACAACAGCCTACTCAAGAAGAAAAAGAGCAAGGCGACAAAGGTAAAGGGGTCATGCCTTCTTCTCCTAAAAAGGCCAAGCCTAGGACTGCAAGAAAGAGAGTGCCTAAGGTTGTCACTCCAAATGTGACAAGGGCTCTCCGAAGCAAAGGTAAATTGCCAAAGAAGCCTATCATTGATTTTCCTAGGAGGAAGAGCACAAGAATAGCCACCCAAAGCAAGGGGAAGGGCAAGATGGAAGAAAGTCATGAACAGGAAAGTGCATTCAATATCATCCCTATCCAAAGCGATGATAGTGATAATGAAGCCCGCATTCTAGAAAACCTCTTGATCCAAAGAGAAGGCCAAATTGATGCATTGAAGGATGATCTTCATAGAGCAAGGAATTTCAATCAATTTCTAGTAATCCAAAATAGGCAAATGAGTGTCCATATGGCTGTTTATGAGACACAGGCGACTAAGTACAAGAAAGAGGCCTCCAAAGCCCAAGCAAGGTTCGAAGATCTTATAGGCGAATTTGATGAAAGTGAAGGCGATGATCAGCCTAAGCGAAAGAGGCCTAGAACCATACGGCTTAAAAGAGCCCTTGAAAAGCAAAAAGAAGAGGAAAATGCCCTTCTCCAATCCACTCCTCTCACTGCACTGTTTGAACAGAAGATAGAAAACAATAAGGAGGCGTGGCTTGAGAGAGTCAATGACCATTTGGAGAAGAAGTTGGAGAGGGCAAACAGGGATCTAGAACTTGAAAGGAGAATGACAAAGCATTACAAAAAGTTAAATCAGTTTGCCCGGCGCAAGTTAAAGGCTGCCCAAGAAAAGCTAAAGGAAGCTAAAGGGAAGAGCCCGGCACGGAAAGTGAAGAAAGACACATCAGGACTTGAGATTTTGGCCACTGCTTTAGAACATATTGCTAAGAACCCTTGAGGGTCATACTCACCGATTTTGGGCAAATTTCGACATATTTTGGTTTTTCGGCATTTTTGGGTTTTTGGTCAAAACTCATGAAATTCGCCATTTCAGTTTGGGGGATCATCAAAGGAGGAGAATGGTATCATTGGATGCCATAATTTCAGGAGCACACACTCAGCGATTTTCAAGACATTTGGAGATCATTTTCTCCCCCGAAATGGCGAAAAATGCTCGCTTTTTGCACACTCTGCCCGGTCTATCAGCAAATTGTAATTTCTAGTTTTTTACACACAGGCCTAGTTTTGGAGGACTTCCAGTCATCAGATTGGGAAAATTCCAGTTGTTCCAGAAAGTAGACACTCAGAGCTTTCCAACGAGCTATCATGAGCCTCGTTTCGACATCGGGAAGGCTGCCAAAAGTTGCCGGCAAGTCAGGAGACCTTTTGCTGATGTAAATTTTGAGTATTTTTGTAAAATTTGAACCTTTAAAAATTGTTTTTTCCTCATGTGCGTTTAGCTATTTTTGCACATGAGAAGTTATGAAAAGTCAATTTAATTCCCTCTTTTAGCATTTTTTAGATATTTTATGAGATATTTTGTGCCTTGGGCTTTGCAAAGCCTTAAGGACAAGTTTAGATATTTTGAATAGGCCAATGAGAGTGCAAATTGAACTAAGAGGTTTTCCTCACTTGAGCCTATATATTCCAAAGACTTTCAATGTAAACCAGGCTGAACTTGATGATAGAAGCAATATATGGTCATATAAGCTTTGGAAGAAATACTTGTCTCATGCTTTTGGATTGCCTCTTGGATGTTCTTGGATGATGAAAGAAGATTGTTGTTGGATTCCATGACTTGGTAGAATGGTATAGTGTCTCTTTCTTTGTTTTGTCTTCTAGTTTTCATTCATGAATACATGTTTCTTGCTTGTTATAGATCAGTAGAGAACAAATTTGAGACATGCCCTTGGAGGCACCTCAAATTTCCTGTTTCTTCATAGCTTTCATGTTTTCCTCTTCCTTAGTCACATTAAAAAATTCTTAACTGCTCTTTAATAACTTAAGGATATTGTTGCTTATTTTCATTCATGGTTTTATACATGCTAAGTATGATTTACGGTATGCCCTGCTTACCTATGGCTAGTTATAGTTCCATCTATGAAATTTCTCTTTGACTGATTAGATTATCATTTTGTTGAACCAAGGAGGCCTAGTTCCGATCTAGCCCTTTGTCTAAAACTATGCAAATCTTGTTTTCAAAGTGCCCAATAACTTAAAGTATTGTGTTTAGGCGTTCCGGCATAGTGTTTTGAGTTGTTTGTCTGTCTTAAGTGTTTTTCCCAAAGTCTGATAGCCATTTCCCAAAGTTAGAGGGTGATATATCTCTATGCATGGCTTGAATGTTTATTTCTATGTATTAATTAACTTATAGTTACATTTCTCATGATTAATGGTTTGCCCTACCATGTTGATGTCTACTATTAAACTAGTTATGCTTGAAATCCTTTGTTGTTCACAAACTTGATGTCCATTTTGTTCCATTTTGCCCAAAGATCCTTTCTACCTCGAATCAAATCGGCCTTTCAACAGCCTTGTATCACCGTTTGATAGCTTTCTTGACCTTTTCGACCCCATAGCCCAGTTAATCTGACATCTTTTTACCTATCTTATATCTTTGATCAGTTTCATCCCTCACAACCTAAAAACCAAAACCAAAAAACCTACTTCATAACTAGCCTAAAATCCGAACACAATAAGCAAGACACACAGATATCCCTTACACATATAAAGAGAGCCCTCTCTTAGTCCAGGAAGGCTAGGTCCTTGGGCTCCAAAGATTGGTTTGATGTTACACTGTCATTTGGCTTGCCAATCAACCAAATCACAGGACCCTAACACCGCACTTATTTATTTTCCATAGTTTAATTTTGTGAAGGCTGTAGTGTATGAGTTTCAATATTTACCGTAGAAAATAGTAAATAACTTGTTCAAGTAATTAACAAGTAGAAGAATTCTCATCAGTTGCTGCAGTAGGATTCCGGGTAGCAGAATTTTCACATGGTATCATAGCTTGTTTAGGCGTGCAAGAGTAGCAAGAGAGAAAACTAGAAGGGTCCAACATTGAAGAAGAAGCAAGAAATCAAAGAGCTGTGTAA
This sequence comes from Pinus albicaulis, assembly GCA_034641835.2. Classification (NCBI taxonomy): domain Eukaryota; kingdom Viridiplantae; phylum Streptophyta; class Pinopsida; order Pinales; family Pinaceae; genus Pinus; species Pinus albicaulis. The sequence goes on from CM076579.1 coordinate 226,001,851, forward strand.
GCAACAAATCGATTTCCCCAGTGACTACGCAGTCCAAGCCAAGAAGGCTAGATTTGCAAGGAAATCTCTCTCAGAGTGAGCCGACAGAGATAGGATTTTCCAGTTTGTAGTTTTTCAGAGGCAAAGGAAGCATCGCAGCATATTCAGTGCAGATCAGTAAGCTGGTGGGACACAGTTTTCTTGTAGCAGCAGTTGTTGGTGCAGAAAGCGTCAGAAGAGAGTAGCAGAAGACATTTTGGGGGACTTTTGACCTCAAAGAGTTTCTTGCCCAAGAAACTTTGATTTCTCGTGCAAAAGCAGTGTGTTCGTGATTTATTTGGCTTTCTCTAGCAAGGAGTGTGTAGAGCCAGCTGCGCAGAGGGTTAGAGGCAGCAGATCGACATCTAATTGGGTGAGATGGCAGCTAGTGGGTTGCATGACCAACATCGGTTGGAGGGTGCCTCCAACTACGTAATCTGGAAGGCAAGGATCTCCTTCCTTCTAGATAAGCATGACCTCAAGACTTTCATCGACAATACATTGGCTGAACTGGTAGATGCCGCACCATTGAGAGCCTTCAAGAAGAACATGGCAAAAGCCAAACGGTTGATCCTCGACAGGGTGAAAGATCATATTTTCTAGCAAAGGGACAACCAAGGAAATGGGGGATGCATTGGCCACGCTATATCAGGGGTCTTCCGAGCAGCGAAAGATGTTCTTGGAAGAAAAGATGTGGACTACCAAGATGCAGAAGGGAGAATGCATTGATCCGTTCCTCGCAAAACTTCAGGATGTCCGACATCAGCAGGCAACTGTGGGAGCAGCTCCTCGGGCGACAGAGATGGTGTTAAAGTTGGACAACTATGTCCAAACTCCGGGTTGTGCTGCTCAGATGACGATCGCAATATTTTTATTGGATTCCTCTTTCGGAGAGGTGTAAGATTGATCTAAAGATCATCTCGATCGGATGAGCAGAACATGTACTTTGAATTTATTCCACTTATGTGCTAGGTCGGCCTGGAATAAAATATAGACTTAAATGTCTTAAAGGACGTGTCACACACCCCCAAAGATTCCTATATATTGGAGGAGACTTAGAGTTCATTTGACACACACATTGTGTGGAGGAATTCTCTGGATAGCATTGGAGCTGCGTATCTATGGACTGTTCTTTGTTTGGGTTGTTCTGGGGTTATGTGTGACACACTTGGCTGAATGACCTATTGGAGACTTTGCTGGTAGAAGCATCCTGCTGATCGCCGTAACGCCACCGCTCTTCATCTCTGTTTTGGCTTGTCTTCTATCGATCTATTAGTATGTTCTATCTTCTTCAGTATTGTGTGCCCTAATCTGAAATGGCATAGAACATGTTCTCAAATTAACATGGTATCAGAGCAAGGTTAAGACAACGCCCAGCTTATAAATCTAGGGCAGCGAGATGTGGGTTATTCTAAAAGCGAACATTTTGTGGCTAAGATCAAATGGGATCATAGCCGGTTATTTCACACATCATTACGAATGCTTGTGAAGAATTCTGTCTGGCACGTTAATACACCGTGGAAATATGGACATAAAAATTAATCCTAAGAATTCTATCATGGATGAGCTTAGAAAGAGGGCAGAAGAAAGTAAAAATAAAAATAAAATGACAAGTCTGTCAAAGATTCAGTTATATTGATGTTCGAAACTGTTCTGTTGACGTCAAGGTTCAGCCTCGATGATCCTAATAATTTGAATAACAGGATTCACAGGATGATGAAGTTGGGTCTAAGTATTGATGAGGACGAAGTAAGAAGCCCGTGGAAATCTTGCCATGGTCGTTCGATTGCAAAAAAATAATAATAATAATAATAATAAAAATAAAAATGAAAATTAGGGTCAGATACCTGTGCGTGAAATGCAGGGGTTCCATGCGTATCTGTGCCGTTCATTATCTTGTCAGGCGGTAGCTCCAATGAGCGGCGTTTGAGCGAATAAGTTTTTCAAACATCGATTAATCCCTGAAGCGAGGTGACAAAGTCTGTCTTGTTTTTGGAGCGGCAGGGCTTCTAGCAGGCTGTGCACAGATTAAGCACAGCTTCAGTCGATTCAGAAAATTGACGTGGCCAGTTAATTCAGCATGCTCTTGGGCTTCCTATTTCGATCTTAGAACTTATTCCAATAAGACGGCAAACAATTTGGGCATTCCGAAAAACGTGATAAATGCTGAAAAGAGCCAATGTCCCTCTGTCAACCCTACATAAAATACCATTCAAGAATAAATAACTGATAACCAGATCCATCGAGCTGCTACAAAGAATGGATTGGCGTTTGAATCTGAAGAGAAGAGCTAGAACAGTGGCACCCAGAATGACCCCGATTGCCCAGTAGATACGCTCAGGTCCTCTCCCATTGCCATCAAGCACGAATATGATCGATCGATTCATACAGATGTTCGTCCGTCCACATCTGTCAGCAGGCCCGCATGAATACCTGTGAGAATAGAGATTGCACGTCAGTAATAATCATTTATGTGCCCGTGGCATCTGTGGATGAAAGATCACTGAATTAAATTTGCACGGAGAACTTCTCATCACCTGAAAAATCCTTGTCTGGGTTAAAGAAAAAGGCCAGGGAGCTGGGTTCGCATCGCCTCTGGTGAACTTTGATGTTTAAAGGCTTACCGAGATTGCCTAAGTTTGCAGTGTTGTGGCACTACGATGTGGAGCTCAGGCCAAATTTGAATACCTGTAAATTTGATGGCAAATTGGTCATCACGATTGAATGGCGGATTTTGAGAAGAAGATTTAGTGCGGACTTGAGACAGGAATTAAGGATTGGTTTGATCAAATGCGGATGAAAAAAAAATAAAAAAAATAAAAAAAAAAAAATTCGGTGATCTCTGAATTAAAATGCGGACTGTTCTATGTGGATTGAAAAGGAACAGTTGATCAAATTTCAGAGAAAAGGTTTCGGGTATATCTGTGGAGAATTTCGAACTGAATTTCAAGGCTAATTACAGAGAAACGTTCGGACAAGTCACATTGACATTCTCGGCAGTCCTTTCTGAAATAAGATATTGATTACAGTGGAAGAATTCAGATCACACTCTAAAATAAGTATACACTGTTCGAATAACCTCGAAAGAAAGATTCTGGTGCTATTACTGAAGGACAGTGATCTCATCTCGATGCCAGAAGAATGACTCCAGTTCGGTGTTCTCACATGACCACCGTAATCAGGTTTCGGTGTCTCATCTCAGTGCCAGAACAGTGACTTCAGTTCGGTGCTATTGTAGTGGTGCTTTCACTGTAACTTGGTGCTTTTATAGTGATGTTATCACAGTGAATGAATGGGCTCAGAATGTCATTCATTCCTAGGCATCTCAGTCACTCAGTTGAACCAGCAGATGCTCGAAAGTGTTTTTTGCTGGGATGAACCTTCTTACAAGGTACAATATTAAAATACCCACGCTTTGGATGCAGATGTAGTAGTTACTGTGATAAATTTGTTGAAATGTATTAAAAGGCATATGCAACTGAAGTGGAAACATAGTAAATATAAGGTTGGCTTGTAAACTGAAGTTGAAGGGAGCATCCACCCTTGTCCTCCTAACCTGTATCTTGATATGAAAGAGTTGGTTGTCTCCTTCCCTTTTCTTTGGTGGAGGCTACTTCATTTTTTTTTTGCTGTTGGTCCTGTGTAATACATATTTGTGACAAACTGTCTACCTAGAAAAGGAATCTGCCTTCTGCCACCTGTCTTTAACAACTTTTTGTACATGCTCAGCATGGGTTCTGTTGCATCTCTGGTGATATCAGTGACGATAAATAAGAATGGAAATGACAGTGAAGGCTGTGGGCAGCAACAACCGCAGAAAGGAAGTAAGAATGTAATCTATGATTCTATGTCACTGACATTATGACAGTGACATAGACAGTCACCCATGTTTACGAAACTCATAATAGCAGTGAGCGACAGTATCAATCTTACATTGGAGCGTAATGATAAACTTGGAAGTCTGATCTGAGAAGTTTTTGCAGCCTTCAATCACGTTGTTGGAGTCTTGAACCATGGTCAGCAAAGCCTGTGAAGTTTTTTTTTTTTTTAATCCATTATTTGACAGCATATGGTACGTGTCAAGATGCACGAGAGCTATATGACACTATATGGCTATGAGTCTTGAATGGCTTTGTCTGTGTGAGAATAAGACCTCGTTCCAAGTTGATGCCCTCATTTAAAATAGATGTCTTCTCTTGAGAGAGAAGCTGGCATTAAGAGGGAGAATACAATTGAGCTAATATCATTGCTGAAAGAAGATCCTCATGGCTTAGAGACATATGGCTTCAGAGGGGGAAATTCCCAAGGAAAACCGAGAAGCCATATAAATATAAGGGTATCTAGCTGCCATGAGTACAATATGAGCCTGGATCATTTGCAGAAACTGGAAAGCATCAAAGTCTGGAAGGATGTCAGGATGATGTCTGGGATATGTTTCCTAGACCACAGATCAAAGATGTTGTCACCTCGCATCAAAAATCAAGCATGGATCTGATGAAAGTGCTGAAAAGTTCAGGCAAGATTCATTGCCCGTGGCTTCTCTCAAAAGGAAGGCATAGATTATGATGACATATTTGCACCTGTGGCCCGATACACCACCATTCGATCTATTATAGCCCTTGCTACTATGCAAGGATGGAGTCTTCATCAGATGATGTGAAGACCGCATTTCTGCATGGTGCGATAAAGGAAGAGATATATGTGGAGCAACCTCTGGGGTTGGAAGTCCAGGATCGGGACACCCATGTCTGCAGGTTGAAGAAAGCCCTCTATGGGTTGAAGCAAGCACCCAAAGATTGGTACGAGAGGATAGATAGCTACTTGATGAAGCAAGGGTTCACTCGAAGTAATGTTGATCCGAACCCTTACTTCAAGGTTGTAAAGGGAAAACCTCTCATTCTGGTGCTGTATGTGGATGACCTCTTCCTGACAAGTGTTGACCCTCTCATTCATCAGTGCAAGAGGGAGCTCACTGCTGAGTTCGAGATGAAGGACCTAGGACTGATACCTAGGCCTGGAGGTCTAGCAGAGACCTGGCGAGATTTTCCTTTCTCAAGGAAAATACATTATGAAGCTTCTGGTATGATGGACTGTAAGTCCATGTCGATACCGATGGAACTCAACTTTAAGAAATTGAGTGGCGTACCATCGGGCCCGTCCCATCGAGTATCGTCAACCTTACAGGGACCCGATGTTCTTAGGTGAACACCGTTCTGGACGTATGTTTTGCAGTGAACACTTTGAGTCAACACATGGTTGATCATAACATTCACTGGGTTGGTGCCAAGAAACTCTTGAGATATCTCTGTGGCACGATAAACCATGGGCTGAGATACACTGTCGGGAGCATGACACTCCTTAGATATTCTGATGCCGATTGGGATGGCATTGTGGTGGATCGCAAGACAATATCCTGGATGCTACCACAAGCGTAGATCTCGCTCGCGGGTAAATTCAAAGCTCGTAGCCTTGAGCATCACCGAGGCCGAACACATTGCAATGAGTTGTGGCCCGGTTGTGAAGTCACCCTGGCTACAAAGCTCGTGAGTTGTTCGAGCATGTGTTAGATGCCACCGTTATCCTTTGTGATAACCAGAGGGGGATTCATTTGTCATAGAATCCCGAGTTCCACGATTGATCCAAGCATGTTGATGGCTGGTACCACTTTATCCGGGATATGGTACAACGAAGCACCGTAAGGCTCGATCATAGGAACTGATGAGCAGGTCGCGGATATTCTCACTATGCCCTTGGGGAAGGTCATGTTCATAACCCTCCGTGAGAATCTTGGAATCATGGAACGATCCTATTCTGAGGATCCTGTTGGACGATGAGCTCTGGGAGCTCTGGGGGGCTTTGGGGACAGCTTCTCGAAGCTATGAGCAACCACAAGGCTAGGCTTGCCGAACCTTGTTGGTGTGCTTGGACCCCACTGTTGTGATTATTGAGTTGGTTTACCTCTCATTATCTATGCCCCATATGCATCCTACCCATTGAGTTCAGGGCTCATGGAAGTACCTCTCATTTCCGTCAATGAGATGTGAAAGGCTAGAGACCAGTAGCAAAGACCCATGGACGCATGAAATCGTACTTATCTAGGATGGCACGCGTCCAACCACTTGATTCGGGATCAAGTCCAGGAGGTCTCGACCTTCACTCGACTTCTAACAGATGAACCAACTTCGGGTTGCTGGAGACCTTGTGAGTCCGATAGGAGGTTTTTGACCCTCCCGTCGAATCACACCGTAAATGATGTTCTTGTGACCGATCCACTTCCGTTTTGAACAAAGAGGCCGCTGAAAGCAAGCGCGGCGGGATGACGCACGATGTTTGGATTGCACTTGTGATCGAGTTCTCCCTAGTTGAGAGGGAGTGTTAAAATTGGACAACTAGGTCCAAACTCCGGGTTGTGCTGCTCAGATGACGATCGTAATATTTTTATTGGTTTCCTCTTTCGGAGAGGTGTAAGATTGATCTAAAGATCATCTCGATCGGATGAGCAGAACATGTACTTTGAATTTATTCCACTTATGTGCTAGGTCGGCCTGGAATAAAATATAGACTTAAATGTTTTAAAGGACGTGTCACACACCCCCAAAGATTCCTATATATTGGAGAGACTTAGAGTTCATTTGACACACACATTGTGTGGAGGAATTCTCTGGATAGCATTGGAGCTGCGTATCTATGGACTGTTCTTTGTTTGGGTTGTTCTAGGGTTATGTGTGACACACTTGGCTGAATGACCTATTGGAGACTTTGCTGGTAGAAGCATCCTGCTGATCGCCGTAACACCACCACTCTTCATTTCTGTTTTGGCTTGTCTTCTATAGATCTATTAGTATGTTCTATCTTCTTCAGTATTGTGTGCCCTAATCTGAAATGGCATAGAACATGTTCTCAAATTAACAGATGGTCAAACTTGCCTTGAATTCTGTGTCCGAAGACTATCAGGTCTTTGTCCAGAGGATCCTGGGCAGAGAAAAGTTGTCAGATAGGGAAGGAATGTGGGTAGCTCTTCAGCAGGAAGAGATGAGGAGAGATCTACTCAAGTGCAAACTTGATGGCAGCAGCAGCAGTGGGACGAAGCCCAAGGAGGAGTTGGAGAACGCAACCCTTGCATCAAAGAGGCAGCAAGAGCAGCAGAGACGAAAGGACGACGTCTCAAAGGTCAAGTGCTTCCGATGTGGCGAGATGGGACATTACGCTACACAGTGTCCTCTCAAGAAGAAGGACAAAGATGAGAAGCATGATCCGCAGGCTGCAGTTGCGAAGATCGAGGAGGAATTTGCCATGATTGCCCACATATCGCCAAGGGAGCATTGGGGTGATCTGGAGTCGTATTCAGTTGAACTGCAGTTGGGCAGGATCCTTGAGGAGTCCACCTCTCGGATCATCACCTTGCTACGAGTGCCCAAAACAAAAGTAGCAGTATGGACAAGTTTCAGTTGGTGGTGCAGGGGAGTGCAAAAGTGACAGCGCTGTGGCTAAAGAGCGCCAGAGTCTAAGTTGGCAACAGTGCAGGGAGGCGCAGCGCAGACTAAGCAGCAGCGCGCACAACAGCTTCAGAGGGATAGCGCAGAGACTAGTAGCAGTCAGATCTTCAGTACGAAATGCATCCTATTGAACACTTAGTTCAGATTTTGGATGTTTTGTCTGTTGCAGTGAGCAACAGAAGTCCAGTGCAGTGGAAATTGGCAGCAGTACGCAGGGTCAGTAGTAGCGAGGTGTTGGTGGGAAACTGCCAACAGTGTTAGACATCAATAACTCAAAGGGAGATGTCGCAGAATTAGAGCAGTACTTCAGCTGGATGTATTGCTAGAGCACATTCCTCGCTAAGAGGGAGTGTTGATTTCTGGTAGCATCGGATGTGCTCTAAGTCTCAAAATTTGCAGGGAGGATTAGGCACATGTATTCCAAAGAACCTAGAAAGGATTTTGGAAAATTCCACTCAGATTATGTTTTATGGAAATAATTAATTATTTTTAATGGGACCCTAAGTCTAAGCTTAAGAAATTAAAATAACTAAAGGATATTAATTAAAACAGAGTGAATTTTCTAGAAAAGACAGAGATCAAGTCAAGTTAATCCTAGTTTTTGATTAATGATTCTCGACCATTGAAATCTCAACGAGAAGATTATAAGAAGGACCTGATGGGGCATTTGGAAAATACATCAAATACACCGAGAGACGGTGTCTAGAGATCGAATTTCTCAAGTGAGCAGTGCTCAGGAGAAGTTAGATCAAGAAGATTCTTGCAAAGAGCGGCAGTGATAGATCCAGTTGGAAATTTTCTTGAGCCGGGAATACATCATAGAGGAGACAGAGCAGTACGCAGAGAGCCAGCGTAGCAGCTATGCAGAGCCGACAAAGGAAGTGTTGCAGCCTCAAGGAGATCTGTGATTCAACTGAGGATCAGTTAGATCTAGTGCCGGAGTGTCGGGGTGTTAGACCAGAAGGGCCAGAGACCAGTATCCAGCGAGCAGAAGAGCTAGCAAGGAGAGGTGACGCAGTCCCCAAGCAGAGACTGCGAATAGGCAACGTAGGGCTCATCAACTCGGTGTTTGGCGAGTTCAGAGTTTTCCAGTGTCAATGTGAGGTAATCCTCACAAGCTCTGTCAGTCAGATTCTCTATGTGGATGGCCAATACGGCATCACAGATAGTATTCGAATCTTCTGCATAATAATACAAACCCTCAACTGCTACATTGGTTTTCCCACATTGGTCTTTTCCGGGGACGTTAGTCCGTGTTGTGCGTCTATTGTTTATTCTTGCTCAGATCTTGTTTCCACACTTATTTATTTTCCACAATTTAATTTTGTGAAGGTTGTAGTGTATGGGTTTCAATATTTACCGTAGAAAACAGTCAATAACTTGTTCAAGTAATTAACAAGTAGAAGAATTATCATCAGTTTTTGCAGTAGGATTCTGGGTAGCGGAATTTTCACATGGTATCAAATCTTGTTTAGGCGTGCAAGAGGAGCAAGACAGCAGACCAGAAGGGTCTAGCGTTGAAGAAGAAGCAGGAAATCAAAGAGCTGCATAAGCAGCAGATCGATTTCCCCAGTGACTGTGCAGTCCAAGCCAAGAGGGCTAGATCTGCAAGGAAATCTCTCTCTAAGTGAGCCGACAGAGAGCTAGGATTTTCCAGGTTGCAATTTGTTGGAGACAGAGGGAGCAACACAGCAGATTCAACGCAGATCAACGAGATGGTGGGACGCAGTTTTCTTGTAGCAGCAGTTGTTGGTGCAAAAAGCGTCAGAAGAGAGTAGCAGAAAACATTTTGGGGGATTTTTGACCTCAGAGAGTTTCTTGCCCAAGAAACTCTGATTTCTTGTGCAGAAGCAGCGTGTTCGTGATTTATTTGGCTTGCTCCAGTAGGGAGTGTGTAGAGCCAGCTGCGCCATGACACCCTACAATTCATGGGATGCCTGTCAAGGGTGTGGGGCTCCTGTGGGGCCTACTAGGCATAGTGTACCAAGCACATCGCCATCAGCCCAAAAGTGGATCGCTAGTAGTCTCTGAAGGTCGATGAGGATCCGTGGAGTGTAGTCTGATGTTGTAGAGGCCCATGGCTCTCTATGCACACCCTATATGTGCCAATGTAGCCCTCTGGGGGTTAAGATCCCGTATAGAGAGACCAAACCCAAATGGGCACCACCTGCAATCCTGCAGAAGATACAATATGCCCCCTAGGCTTCCAGTACAACCAGTCATAGAATAATCGTGTAAAGGGCTTACATATCATGGATAACAAAGTGGACACTTCACAATGGCATGCCCTTCCGTAGTGGGCTTTGGCATGTGCTAGTATCTCCATACTCTAAAGGGGGTTAGCCATGTACCTTATTAAGTGGTGTCAACCCTTAAAGGGGATAGTAGATCCAAGGTACATCCTTTTAATGGGGATGGCAAGTGGAAAATAAGTGAAATGGAGTAGGGAATAAGAGGGGCAATCTTGAGCCACATATCGAGGCATTGGGGCAACCAGATAAGGGGAATCCCACACCGAGGTATATAATGTGTAGGAGGGAACAATTGTGGTACATGAGGTGTCCTGGCCTTGATTTTTCCACCCTTCTTTATATGCCTTTTGCCTTTTATGAATTTTCTTTAGTTAATTGCTCGGGGCTCAAGGATAAGAGCATGATGTGTCAAATATAACAGTGATTACCCCTTTTAAGGTAGGGTGGTTCCTTGCCCTCCAGGGGGTTAGGACAATCATGGGTTCCTGTATGATAAAGGAGGCTCATCTAGGGCCTATGGAACCAGGGTGATGGCCATTGGTAAGGGGTGGAGCTCATGCATTGGCTTTTGCCCACGTGCTAATTACTTTTGTCCCAACCATCTTTGCATGTTGTGGTACAATTTCCTGTTATGTGTGACCAATTATTCTTTTTCTTTTTCTTTTAGCTTCTTTAGCCTCTGGGGCATCATTCAAGGCCTAACCCCAGGCAGGGGTAAGGGGATAGGGAGGCTGACCCTATGTGGACCCATGGGAGCTATGTGGACCCAGGTGGGAGAAGTGATGAATGGGAGTATAATGAGTGGAAGGGGAGTAATGTATGCAGATAAAGGAGCGGGAACACGCACCCAAAGTCGGGGTTTCCCAAGTAGTACCACCCTAGAACCAAATGGTCAATAAAGGAGATCCCACGAAAATAAGACGCAAGGGTAACACCCACAAGAGATCAAGGGGACAGGAGCACAGGCTAAGCCCACTCTTTTCGCCAAATCCCCCCATCAATCCATGACCCAAAGTATCCATGATAAGTAAACCCAATACTCAACTACCAAATGACAAGAGGTACCCTTAGATTTGGGAGGCATACCTTCAAACATACGATCAATATAGATGGGTGAGGGACCACATGGCTGGCTTAGGTGGCAGAGAAATGGCACAACGAGCTATTAGGAGGCTACAAGGGGCAGTTGGCTGTCGGCTGATGTTCATCATGGAGAAAAATTTCTCCTAGGGATATCACCCACGAAGTGGTGGGGAACACAACTTAAGCAAAATCTCCAATTCTGAAACGAAATGCCAAATTGAATGATCAAAATGAGGCTCTGGCCTTCCTTTTATTGTTGCTTTCCCTTCCTCATACCATGGTTCAATTTCTCTCACACTATGCTTTGATACCATGGTTTGATTCTTCCCATGGTCCGATCTTCCTTTTGGTAACCTCCACAACCTATGTTCACTTTAATTTTTCTTCTTTTCTTAGGTCCCAACCATTGCCTTTTCTCCAAAATTTATTTAATACCTCCACAACTTATTTCTCCTAATTTAATTCAACTAAAAATATTTATTATTTGCCAAAATTGCAAAATTGAGACTTTCCCTTCGTAAAATTATTAATTGGAGACATTACAACACAATTAATTCTGATTAATTAACCATATTCCCTAAGTTTAGACTTACGAAATATTTAAAAACTTGTTAATATTCAAATTAAGCCATCTCTAGGTGGAATTTCCATAAACGATTTATGGGTCTTGGAGCTCTCATGTATTCTAATGTATTCTAGCCTCTCCACCATATTTCATGCCTAGAACACATCTGATGCTACAGAAACTAACACTCCCTCTTAGCGAGGATTGTGTTATCTGTAGTGTTGCACATCCTGGCACAACACTTTCTCTTTGTATCACCTTTTTTCACGTTGCTGATATCTGGCTATTGTGACTGCCAGCCACTACCCACCAACCACAACGCAACTCCAATGTTGCATCTGTGTTGTTGCCGACCCAAATGTACTATTGCCAACACTGCAACTTTGTTTTTGTTGCTACTACAACATTTGCAACTGAAAAACATCCAAAATACTAAATCATTTGTGATCTGTATGATGCAATTGTCTCTCGAGTCTCTAACTTCTTCTAGCCTTTGTGCAATCTCTGAAAAATCTGCGTTGTTGCTGACTATGCGCTATGCCACCTGCACTACTGCCAACTCTGCACTGCTCTCCCCAACATCTGACTGCTACTAGTCTCCGCAATTGTCACTCTGGTATTTGATTGCATCTATTGCCACTGATCCATCCTACTACTGAATATTGTGGGCCCCCATAGCGAGGTAATGATCCATGAGGTGGACTCCTCAAGGACCCTGCCCAATTTGTAGTTCTCTGGGGCTACAACTCCCAAGTCACCCCACTTCACTCCTAGAGGTATATGGGCAATCATCGTGAAGTCTTCCTCCAACATGAAGGATAGCCCATCTAGCTCGGCATGTGTTGTCGCTTGGTCTTGATTCTCATATTTATCCTTCTTTCTGAGAGGACATTGGGTACTGTAGAGGCCAAACTCGTCATACCTTAAGCGCTTGACCTTAGATAGGTCCTTTTTCTTCTTCTTCTTCTCCCCATGCCCCTAAAAGGGACCCTTTGATGCAAGGGCCACATTCTTCTCCTCCTTCACCATCTTTGATCCACTGCTACTATTGCCACTGATGGAGCTCTTTAACAGAGCTCATCTCAACTCCTCCTGCTGCAAATCGACCCACATCCAGTCCCGCCTTGGCAAGGTATCTCTGCCCAAGATACTCTGGACAAATACCTACCAATCCTCAGAGACATTGTTGAGTGTCAATCGCACTAGTTCTGTGAGTTGATGCGCTAAACCAACAACTGCAAGCTAGTCTCAGACTTCCTGAATCCTGGTCTGATACTCTCTTCTGATGCCTTCCCCCTTATGCATCCTGATGTATCTCAACTTCTCCTCTGGGAGCATCTTTCGTTGCTCGAAAGTACCCTGGTATAACGTGGAGAGAGCATCCCACATCTCTTTGGCAGTATCTTTGCCAACTATGTGTGAGACTATATGGTCCCAGACTCCATCCAGGATCAACCGCTTTGCCCACGCCATCTCCTTCCTATATTCCTTCAGTTGATCTGCATCCCGAGGAACTGCCACTACATTATCAATGTAGGATTTCAGGCCATATTCATCTAGGAGGACATCTTGGCCTTCCAAATGACATAGTTGGATGATCCATCCAACTTATCGTGATCTCTAAGCCCTGTAGTGGCAATCTCGAAAATTGTCAAAAACTCTCTCTATTCCTCTACTTGGTTGTTTCTCTGCTACTTTCACTCCCTTCTGCAATGTGCAAATCTGCTAGCTAGTACTACCAATTTGCCTGGAAAAATCGAACTTCTGAGACTCGAAGTTCCTTGAGAGAAATTTCCTCTGTTGTGTGTGTTTTTCTTCCACCGACGCGGATTTTGCTTCTGCAACCTGTAGCAAAACCCTCTGTGTCCAACCAAGGAATCTGCTCAGCAAAAATCTGAGCTACAGCTGCTCCCTCTAGCGAAAATCTGAGCTGCAACTCAATTTTTTTGCCATCGTACAGCTGAAAATCGAACTGCTACCCCAACAACTCGACTTGACTGTCAAGGATCTGCGCTGCCGCTAAAAATTTCGGCCTGTTGCTCCCTCTGAGCATCGAAAATTTCCTCTTCCCTTCTGAGCTTCCTAGATGATCACTCACACTTTGATACCATGTGAAAATTTCACTATTGAAATCCTATTGCAGCGACCGGTATTATTTCTTGTAACTGATAAATTAATTATTCAGTTTATTGCTATGGCAACATCGAAATAAACACACCGCAATCTTCACAAATAAAAACTGCAGAAAATAATAGCGTTGGAAACTGGGAAAATACTAGCACACATACATAAATTGACACCGTTATTTTTGGGCAATTGTCTCAGGAAAAATCCAACTTGGGAAAATCGATGCACCAGTGAGGGTTTTTATTATTATGCAGTAGTGAAATATGAGTACAATCTATGGATGCCCAACTGGCAATCCAAACAGCAAGAAAATCTAGGCAAAATTAACTAAGGGAATTACCCTTCCTTCACAAGCAATCTCAACACCACTTCCCTTCAGAAAATTTGGCCTTTTGGACCGTCTATGTCATCCTTTGTGCTGCTTTGCGTAGTCCCTATGACGTCAAGCCTCCAACCAATCTCTGATGAAGTCGTTTTTCCAGTCTCTGCGGAGGAAATCATCTCTCCGGCACTCTGGACCCTTTGCCCAGCCTTTGGAACTGAGAACAAATTTTTCCTCAGCTAAAATGAGCTGCCTTTCTAAAGTAACTGCGTTGCCTCACTGGGAATAACTCAACCCTCTTGCACTTGCCTCTCCAGATCTGGAAAACGTCCTTCGGATCACTGTCCTTGCCCCTCACTCACTACTTCGATCTCTGGCTCTCTGATAGCTGACTGTTGCTACTCTAGAAATCGATCTGCCAAGGAAATCAAAAATCTGGTGTGTCTTCTCCAAGTGTCCATCGACTTCTTGTTATAATCCATTGTTGGAGCACCAACGACCAAGATTAAAACTTAATAGATGGCTAGGATCATCTTGAAATCGATCTGTGTGAGTTCCTAGATGATTCGCACCTTGACTTAATTAATTTTGATTAATTAACCATATTCCCTAAGTTTAGACTTAGGAAATATTTAAAAACTGGTTAATAATTTAATTAAGCCATCTCTAGATGGAATTTCCATAAACGATTTATGTGTCTTGGAGCTCTCATGTAGTCTAGCCTCTCCACCAAATTTCGTGGCTAGAACACATTTGATGCTACAGAAACTAACAGTAATGATCCATGAGGAGGGCACCTCAAGGACGTTGACCATGTCTGTAACTCTCTGGGACTACAACTCCATGTCGCCCACCTCTCTCCTAGAGGTATGGTCGCAAACATAGTAAATTCTTCCTTCTTCCTAGAGGATAGCATGTCTATCTCCGCTGATGATTTCGCTTGGTCCTGCTTCACCGACTTATCCTTCTTCCTGAGAGAACACTATGTATTGTAGTGACCGAGCTCACCACATCTAAACCACTTGACCTTTGACAGGTCCTTCTTCTTCTTCTTTTCCCCCTACCCCTGACTAGGACCCTTCGATTCTAGGGCCACATTCTCCTCTTTCTTCTCACTCTTCACGCCCTTGTTGCAGATCGTCCCACATCCTGTCCCAAATAGGAAAAGTGTCTCTTCCCAAAATACTTTGAACAAACACTTGCCAGTCCTCTATGACATTGTTCAGTGCCCACCGTACAAGCTCTGTGGATTGGGGCACCTCCCCAACGACTGATAGTTGATCGCGAACCTCTTGAATCCTTTTGAGGAAGGGATCTATGCCTTCACCCTTCTACATCCCTATGCTTCTCAGCTTCTCATAAAGAAATATCTTCCGCTACTCAAAAGAACTCTGATATAGCGTGGAGAGAGCATCCCACATCTCCTCGGTAGTATTCTTTCCAGCCACATGTGAGACTATCTAGTCTCGGACTCCATCCAAGATCATCTCCTTCGCCTTTTCCATTTCTTTATTGTACTCCTTCAGCTAATCTGCATCCTGGGGTACTGCCACCACATTGTCCACATAGGTCTTCAGGCCATATTCATCTAGAAGGAAGGACATCCTACCCTTCCAGATGATATAGTTGGAGACTCCCTCCAACCTATCCTGATCTCTAAGTTCTATTGTGGCCATCTTGATTTTGTCGAAAACTCCCTCTTTCCCTCTGCTTGGTTGTTGGTTCTGCTATACGCACTCCCTTCTAGAGTGAGGAATTCTGCACTCAGCTACTACAAATCTGCAACTGGAAAAATCGAACTTCTAAAACTCGAAGTCCCCCGAGAGAAATTTTCCTTCATGTGTGCTTTTCTCTTCCACCCAACGTTGATTCTGCTACTACAAAACCTTTTGCGTCCAACCAAGGAATCTGCTCAGTGAAAATTTGAGTTGTTGCTACTCCCTTTGACTGTCGGAATCACTATTTTGGGAAAATCGACTTTTTTGTCAACCTACAACTGAAGATCGAACCCCTTGCCTAACAATTCGATCTGCCTATCTAGATACTGCACAACCTTTGAGAATTTTGGCCTGTTGCTCCATCTAAACAGTGAAATTCCCTTCTCTTTTGAGCTTCCTGGCTGATCACTCACGCTCTGATACCATGTGAAAATTTCACCACTGAAATCCTATTGCAGCATATGGAATTTATTTTTCTAATTTTAATTAATTTAACAATTTATTTGCTATGAAAAATATCAAATATATCACACTGCAACCTTCACAAAAAAAATGTGGAAGAAAATAACGTTGGAAACTAAGAAAATTCTATCACACACACATAAAAATTAACACAGTTATTTTTGGACAAATGTCACCGAAAATACCCAACTTGGGAAAACTGGTACAGCAACTGAGGGTTTTATATTATTATGCAGCAACGAAATCTGAGTAAAATCTATGGATGCCCAACTGGCAACCCAAACATAGAAAAAATACTAGCAAAAATATTGTGAGTAATTTTCCTCACCCCCACAGGCAATCCTGGCTCAATCAAGCCCATCGAATTGGCTTCCCAACTACCTCTGCGTGGGCCCTGCATCAACCTTTGCGCAGGCTTTGAATACATGTGAAAATTTCTAAAATGAAATCCTACTACAGTATTTGATATTATTTCTTCTACTTATTATTCAGCAATTAGTTATTTACAGAAATTACTTCAGTGAATATCAAAATAAATTCTACTGCAACCTTCACAAATAAAATACTGAGCAAAATATAAAGAAATACTAGCACAGGAGTTACAAATTATTTTTGGACAATTGTCCTCAGAAAAACCCAATACGAGAAAACCAGTGCAACAGATGAGGGTTTCTTTATTATTCTTCCACAAAAGTTTCGTGTATAGATAGCAATCAATAGTAATGAAGTGAAATCTCTGTGATAACACTAGAGAAATTTTCTCACAAATTACCGACGAAAATCTGATCTCTGAGAGGCCCTGCTTGCCCTCCTGCGTCACCACTACGCTAGCTCTGCATGAGGACTGCGCAGTACTGCGTCACTGCTCTGCGTTGTCCCTCTACTGCTTCTGTGTTTTCCCTTCTCTGCACTGCGTCACTTGCCCTTGCACTCCTAACTAAAGTTGACACCCTCTCTATCCTCTCCACCTACAACTCTCCCTTTGAATCGATTTCTCTTGCCGAACTTCAGCCACTGAGAAAAATGATTTGCTTGGGCAACTGAGTATCTGCTCTGGTATGTTTTCCAAATGACCCTCAAGCTTCCAAAAATAATCTTCTAGTTGACAGTCAACGACCTAGATTAGAAGTTGATCAATGCTAAGATAATTTTGACTTGATCCTCGTCTTCTTCTAGAAGTTACACCCACATTTTAGTTTAATACCCATTAATTATTTTTATTTCCTAAGTTTAGACTTAGGGTCTCATTAAAAAAGATTAATTTATCAAATAAAGTTGTCTCCGGGTGGAATTTCCCAAAACGATTTTTGAGTTATCAAGAATACATGTGTGTAAGCCTCTTCACAAAATTTGAGACTTAGAGCACATCCGATGCTACCACAAATAAACACTCCCTCTTAGCGATGAATGTGCTCTAGCAAATATGCCCTGCTGCACACTGCTCTGTCTCTGAAGCATCTCCCTCTGCGTTGATGATGTTTGACATGTTGCCCATCAACCACTGTGTTGTTGCAACTGTATTGTTGTTGATCCTACCACTCAACACTGCATTTGTACTGCAGCTCCCTCTCAAATGATGCATTGTGGCTGAGATATCACATGTTTCTATTACTGAAATAGATTCTCTACCATACCCATCTGCTCCCTCAAGTGATCAAACATGCCCTTCCTAGAGCTTTGGTGAGTATGTCTACCACCTGATTTCCTGTGTTGACGTACTGCAATTGTACTGCCCCACGCTAAACACAGTATCTAATAAAATGACACTTGATGTCAATGTGTGTGTCAATGTGCTTTGACCGATCATGAAATACTGGATTCTCAAAGAGTTTAATACAACTCTGATTATCACAGAAGATATTGGTCACTTCCATCTTTCTTCTGAACAAATTCACTAGCCATTTTCTAGGTCATATGGCTTCGCACATGGTTGTGCTTGTTGCCATATATTCTGCCTCTGCTGAGCTCAGAGCTATGAACTTCTGCTTCCTATTGCACCAGGAGGTCATCCCTGATCCGATGTTGAAGCAATACCCGATGGTACTCTTCCAATCTACTGAACTTCCTGCCCAATCTGCATCTGTGAAACCGCTCAATCTGACATCATCTCCTCAGGTGTACTTCAACCCATACCCAATTGTTCCCCACACATATCTAAGAATGTGCCTAGTTGTTGCCCAGTGTACCCTCTCCGGTTCTACCATGAACTGGCTGAGGGTGTTGACAGCAAAGCAGATGTCTGGCCTGGTGTTGACCAGATACATAAGTGACCCAATGAGCTACCTATACAAGGTGGGGTCCACTTCCTTATCTCCTGATGCATCCATCTTCTTCCAGTTGGTTATCATGGGCGTTGCCATGGGCCGGCAATCCTACATCTTGAACCTCTTTAGAATTTCTGAGGCATATCTTCCTTGTCCTATAAATATTTCTCCATTCTTTTGCCATACCTCCAACCCTAGAAAATAATCCATCAACCCCAAATCCTTCATGTCGAATTCAGCTTCCAAGTTCTTCTTGCAGTCCTTTATGAGCCTAGATGATCATGTAAGGAACAGAGCATCTACATACAGTACCATAACTAGTGGCTCATGTGAAATTTTCAAATCTGAAATTCTACTGCAATTATAGATTTATTTCTCCTACTTATTTCCAGAACAAGTTATTTACAAAATCCTTCCAGAAAATATCGAAATAAACACTACTGCAGTTATCACTCAAGTACATATAGAAAAAAGAACAGTAAAATGCAAGCACAAGAATCAATCACATTGACACAGTTATTTTTGGACAATTGTCCCCGGAAAAACCCAATGCAGGAAAACCAATGCAGCAGATGAGGGTTTATATATTAATCTTCAGTAGCAAATTCTTTACAAGGAAAGACTGGCAGAATAATTTAGAAACTTCTTAAGAAAACACATGAGATAAACTCTCTCGGCCCTCTGGAGAATTTTCGACACTTGACGGACTCACTCGCCCCTACTGCGTCACCCCTGCGTGCTTCTCTGCACAGAGCCTACCTGAAACTCTATCACTATTGCGTGAGCCCTCTGCGCTGCTCCTTTGTGTTGCCTCTCTGCCCTTCTGTTTCTTTCTTCCCTCGTGCTCTGTCACCACCAATGCCCTCTGCTTCCTCTGCCCTGCAACTCTCCTTCTGAAATCGAATTCTATTCCTTCAAAATCGACTTCCCTCAGGTTACTAAGTGTGTGCCCGGCTTGCTTTCCAAATGGCCCTCAAGTCTTCTTTTATAATCTTTTCATTGACAAATCAACAGCCCAGGTTAGAAGTCTAATCGATGGCTAAGATTAAATCTGACTTGGTCTTCGTTCTCTAGAAGAACTCTGTTTTATTAATACCCATTAATTATTTAATTTCCCTAAGTTTAGACTTAGGATCTCCATTAAAATAATTAATTATTTTAATAAACATAAACTGGGTGGAATTTCCACAGACGATTTATGGGTTCTTTAGAATACCGGTGTTCAAGCCTCCTCACAAATTTTGAGACTTAGATCACTTTCTGATGCTACAAAAATCAACAATCAGGAAAATGTTCTAGCAATTTGCCTGTTGCATATTGCTCTGACTTTGAAGCACCCTCTGCGTTGTGGATGCTCGGTTGTTGCCCCTCATCTATTGCACTGTTGCCTTCTGTACTGATGCCCATGAACCTGCCACTGTCACTACCTCATATGTACTGCAGCTCCCTCTCAATTCTAAATTTGTCCACTTCTGCTACTGAAATGGATTCTTGATCATCCCCATCTTCTCTCTTAAGTAAACAAACTTTGTCTTTCCCAGAGCTTTAGTGAGCATGTCAGCCACTTGTTCTCCTGTCGGAGTGTACTGCGATTGTATAGCTCCCCGCTGGACACAATCTCTGATAAAATGACACCTGATGTCAATGTGCTTCAACTGATCATGAAACACATGACTCTCAGAGAGCTTGATGCAACTCTGGTTATCGCATAGAATGTTGGTCGCTTCCATCTTTTCCTTTAGTATATTCACAAGAAGCTTCCTAAGCCATATGGCTTCACACGAAGCAGTGCTTGTTGCCATATATTCTGCCTCAGCTGAGCTCAAAGATACAAACTTTTTTTTCCTGCTACACCAGGAAGTCATTCCTGATCCAATGTTGAAATAGTACCCACTGGTACTTTTCCGATCTACTTAACTTCCAGCCCAATCTGCATCGGTGAACCCACTCAGTCTGATGTCATTGCCTCGGATGTATCTCAATCCATGCTCGATTCTTCCTCGAAGGTATCTGAGAATATGCTTGGCTGCTGCCCAATGTGCCCTCCTTGGTTCCACCATGAACTGACTGAGTGTGTTGACAGTGTAACAGATGTCTGGCCTAATGTTGAACAGATACATCAAGGACCCGATGAGCTGTCTATACAAGGTAGGATCAACCTCATCATCTTCGGATGTATCAATCTTCTTCCAGTTGGTGATCATTGGAGTAGCCATGGGTCTACAGTCCTACATCTTTAATCTTTTCAAGATTTTTGTAGCATATCTCCCTTGACCAAGGAAGATTTCACCCTTCTGTTGCCAATCTTCCAACCCCAGAAAATAATGCATCAACCCTAGATCCTTCATTTAGAATTCTGCAGCGAGGTTCTCCTTGCAATCCTTAATGAGCCTAGATGAACCTATCAACAATAGGTCATCTACGTACAACACCAGTATCAAAGGCTCATTCCTTACTTTCAAATAGTAGAGATTGGGATCTGTGTTGCTCTTGACAAATCCCATCTTCTACAAATAACCATCAATTCAACCATACCAAGATCTAGGGTCTTGCTTAAGTCCATACAAGGCTTTCTTAATCCTACACACGAGTCTTCTGCTCATGCATCTCAAATCTCTCTGGTTGTTTGATATATGCTTCCTCTTCGATCACCCCATTCAAGAACGCAGTCTTGACATCCATCTGGTGAATCTCCCACCCCATTGCCACAGCAATGGATATCACAGATCTAATAGAAGTATATCTGGCTATTAGGGCGAAGGTTTCTTCATAGTCTATCCCCTCCTTCTGAGCATACCCCTTAGCCACAAACTTGCCTTTATATTTTTATATGCTGCCATCTGCAGCATATTTGATCTTGTAGATCCATCTCGAACCCACAACTGATCTGTCCTGAGGCCTAGGAACCACTTCCTAGACATCATTCGTCATTATGGAACTGTACTCTTCCACCATTGCATCTACCCATACCTGATGCTGAGTTGCCTCTCCTGAAAACTAGAGGGTTCCCCAAAATGAGCTACCAAGGCTTGGTATTTGTCCGGTTACCTGCGTGCCTCTTCTCATTTCTAGGAGCCACGACAAACTCTTCTGCGTCCCTCAGAATCTGTCGTAATTCCCTGCTCGTCCAACCACTGTTAGTGGGGGGATCTTCCTGCTCCTCCTCCTGCGAACCCTCTGGATCCTTATGCCTTGGAGAAGCACTCGTGCTAGTTTCTACTAGTCATAGTGGCTAGACCAGTGGATCATCTTCAGTCTGCGTTTCAGAAGGCATCTCTCGGGATTTTCTGAAAGCTCTTTCCTCCATGAACTTTACATCCCGCCACACTACAATCTTCCTATTGTCGGGAATATAGATTCTGTAAGCCTTAGCATTCTCGCTATATCCCAGCAGATATCCCTTTTATGCAGTCCTATCCAATTTCTTCCTCTTCTCTTCGAGTACATGGTAGTATGCAACACTACCAAAGATCCTGAAGTGGCTTACTTTTGCCTTCCTGCCAGTGAAGACACTTTCTGGAGTGATTTTACCCATAGTTTTAAAAATCAAAATCGGGTTCTGATTCGGCCAAGGGTCGGCTCCGACTCCGACTCCGACTTGGTATTGACTTGGCCGGTTCAGTTTCAATGACTCGGTTTTTGTAAAAAATACATTAGATATTAATTTTTTTGTAAAAAAACATAATTTTAAAGATTTTTATTCATGTTTCCAAACACAAAGCATTACAATATAGACAAAAGACAACATATGATCAAAGTAGCCTCATGAATATATCCATTATATCAAAAATTGCACCCAGTGCACTGTCCAATACATGATGATGAGATAGAGATCAAAACAAAAAACATAAACAAGGAGGTTCTAAATGGCCTCCACAACAAAACATGAATAATCACTATTGCAGCGTGCTAGACATCTGACAAGCCAATGTCCTCTGGCTCTTCCTCAAACTCTGAGTCTGAACCAGAGGGGGAAACCGCTCGCTCCTCCTCTGAATCAACATCCTCAACTGGAACTATACCCTTGCCCTTACCACCCTGAGATAGACGAGTTATGCGCCTCCGTCGTGGCTGACTAGAGGAAGTGCCTGTGCCTGCAACTGGAGGGCTTGGGACTGGGTCTGCTATTAGTGGATCTGCATTGAGCATAGCCTCTAACTGTGTATCGAAGTCATTCCCCACACCAATATCCTCATCAGAGTCAAACTCTGGTGGACAAGTCTTCACTACCCAATCTGATGTTGGATCAATATCCTCCAACACAATGGGATCTGAATCAGGTCTTTTGTTCAGCAATTGGTTGTGTCTTAGTCGGAGGTTGTACTGGACATACACTAGATCATTTAACCGTTTTTTGCTCCAAATGGTTTCTCTTTTTTGTGTGAATCCTCTCAAAGACAGACCAATTGCGCTCACACCCAGAAGCACTGCAAGTTTGACTCAAAATGCGGATTGCAAACCTCTACAATTTAGGACAATGGCTACCAAATGCCTCCCACCATTGTGCTGCAAAAAATGAGTTTCAGTTAGCTCAACAATTTATATCCAACTTTGAAATTGAAATTATAAACAATTATACAAAATAATAAAATATGAATTTGAAAATTGAAATTCTTTGTGTACCTGGCTCATCTGATTCCCTTGCAATCCTTGCAAGGTTCTTGCTAAAGGTACCTGTGGCTTGGCTGAACACAGTGATCTAATTGTGTATCTTCAACTACTCACTCTCTGTGGGGATCATGCGATCAATGTAGTCAATCAATCCATCTCTAACCTCCCCATTCAAAGCTCTTGCTTACTGAGCTTTATAATGATACCTTGGGTTCAGAAAATACCCAGCTACATGTATAGGGCGATGGAGTTGATTGTTCCATCTCTGATCAATGATTGCCCAAATGGGCCCATACTTACCCACTTTGTCCTTGTATGCTGCCCTCATTTGCTCCTTTGCTTGATCCATAGCCTCATAAATGAAGCCCATAGCCAATCTTTCCCCATCCACCAAGCGCAACACCTTAACCAGTGGCTCAGCAAGTTTCACAATCTTTGCTGCCATTTTCCAAAATATTTCTTCACTGACTTTCCTTTTCACATCTTTGCCATCCTGTTTGCGAGCCCACTGACATTCATTCCATTCATCACTAGAAAACAACTTTTGCAAGTTTCTATGTTAGGCAAGCATAGATTGCAATGTCAAAAAATGTGTTGCAAATCTAGTGATGGCAGGCCTAATAATTTCCTTGCCCCCTGTGTTTTTCCTCATCAGATTCAGAATCCATGAGTGATTGTAAACATATTTTGTGATGCATTTGGCATGCTCTATAGTGTTCTTGATCCAGTCTATTTTGCCAATATCCTCAAGCATGAGGTCTATGCAATGTGCAGCACATGGGGTCCAAAAGATGGTTAGGTGTTTTTCCTCTAACAATTTACTAGCAAGAACATAGTTAGAGGCATTGTCTATGATGATTTGAACAACATTTGCCACCCCCACCTCTTCAACAACCTCATCCAAAAGATGAAACAACAAATGTGCATCTTTCACCCTATCAGATGCATCAACTGATTTTAGAAACATGGTTCCCTGTGGGCAAAAGACAAGAAAGTTTATGATGGTATGGTTCCTCTGATCAGTCCATCCATCTGACATGACGGTACATCCTGTATGTGCCCATGAGTTTTTGAACTCTTTCAAATAATCATCAATGTTCATAATCTATCTTTGCAAAAGAGATCCTCTTAACTCATGCATAGTAGGTCCTTTGAAGCCCTTTCCAGCAGCATATATGGCATCAAAAATAGGTTCATAATATGGTGAACGAGTAGCATTGAAGGGAATATCAGCATCATACCACCATCTAGCAATGTAATCACAAGCCACATCTCTCAATTCTTTTTTCCAATGAGCATCTAAAGTGGGCTGCACAGTTGGAGGACTAGGACCATGTGCAATTGCACTATCAGAGGGAGAAGAGGGCACGAAAAAACTTTTGATAGTACCCTTATTTCTCATTGCACCCTTACCCTTTTCTGAAATAAACTCCATAGAGGGAGGTACATAGCGAAAGGGGTTTGATGCATCAGTGCAAGGGATAGATGAAGAACCCTCATAATCAAAACTTGGGTTGGCAGCCATCATATGTTGTAGATTTCTCTTCCTCCCAATTTCAGCCTGTATTTCCTTTTGCCTAATTTTGTCTTCCTCAAATTTCTGAAATTGTTCTTTCAACTCCTTCCTAATTTCCCCAATGTTTTGTGCTTCACATGGAGTAATTTGGCCTCTAAGACCAGCCAAATGTAATTTCAGTCTATGAATGCCCCCTCCACCCCCCTTAATTTTTTTCTTACAAAATTTGCAATACATTTGATCATCAACCATTTCAGCATATGCCCAAGCAGCATCTTTCGCTCTAGGGGGCATTTTGGATTGAGTTTTTGACTTGGAAAGAAAAGGTTTAAATCTGAAAATGAAAACAAAAAAAGACTATTCATTCTATGTTCATTTCTTTCACCAAAAATTATGTTTACCATTTTCAGATTTGCAGAATAAATAAAACAAACAAAGGCAGATTTTAGAAGAGAAAAAATAAATACGTCTAGCCTCTAGCCTCCTCAATGCAGCTCCAAGAAACCAACCTCTCAATGCTGCTCCAAAGCTTGCCCAATAAGCTCCTCATTGCTGCTCCAAAGCTTGCCCAAAAGACTCCTCAAAGCTGCTCCAAAAACAACTCCACAACTCTTCACAAAATCCTCACAAATGCTCAAGCAAATTCAATGAGATAGATGTAAGGTATTGAAAGGGGTTGGGTAGGTTAAATAGGATGGGAAGGGGTTAGATAAGGTAAAAAAAACCTAACAGCAAAATTAAAATGATTTTCAAGTCCTTTTTTTTGGAATTTTTGGGGCCCGTGGCTGGTTGGAGCTGACCAGCCGAGCTAACTCGAGCTCGATCGAGCCGGCCGGTTTGTGACCGAGCCGACAGAGTCGATGTACGACTCGGCCGGCACAGTCACAAACCGGCCGCCGGACCGGTTTAACCACCAAGTCAGACCGGCCATCCCTTTGGCTCGGTCGACTCGGCTGGTGACGAGTCTGGACAGCCGATTTTTAAAACACTGATTTTACCCAATGCACTATGAGGAATCCTATTCTGAACATACACAATTGTATTACAAGCTTCTACCCACAAAAATTTGGGCATGTCTTGATCATACAACATTGTCCTTGCAGCCTCCACAATAGTTCTATTCTTCCTTTCTGCAATTCCAATTTGTTTCGAATTATATGGAGCGGTCCACTCTCTTCTGATGCCTTCCCTTGTGCAGAAATCTGTGAAGTCTCCATTAATGTATTCTCCGCCATTATCTTGTCGCAGTATCTTGATCCACTTTCTTGTCAGATTCTCAATCAGAGCTTTAAGCTCCTTGAATCGATCAAAGACTTCATCATTGGTCTTTAGAAAGTAGATCCAGGTTTTCCTGGAATGGTCATCAATGAAGGTGACGAAATATTCGGCACCACTAAGAGCTCTGGTGGACATTGGTCATGTCCGAATGTATTAATCCCAACACACTCTTAGCCCTATTGTTGCTCCTGGGGTAGGCTTCCTTAGCGTACTTTCCTAGTACGCACCTTCTGCAAACATCATCTCGCTTGGTGCTCAAATCTGGAACTCCTGTGACGGTTTTCTTGAGAATTCTCAAAACCCCATGGTGTAAGTGCCCCATTCTCCTGTGCAATAGTTCATTCAAATCCTTCTCATCATTGCTACCTATTAGTGCCATTGGAGACTCAAGGTACAACTTATATAGTTTATTGCTCCTGACTCCGATTTCTACCTTCCTCTTCCAACTCGGGTGTTTGACATATACTCTTTTGCCAATGAAGTAAACATCATAGCCCTTGTTTTGTAGCTGAGAGATCGAGAGTAAGTTCATCCTCAAACCAGGCACATGCAGTACATTGGTGGCCCAAAGCTTATTTCCAACTTCAGTTTGAAATACTATGGTACCTCTTCCAATGGGGGTACACTTCGCTTTATTGCCCATGGTGATCTGAAAATTCATTTGCTCTTCTTGGTAGCTTGAGAAACATTCTCATAGTCTCGTCATATGTGCGGAACCTCCAGTATCAATATACCAGACTTCTGAAGAAGCAGAGCTTGATACGCAAGTGAATTCTTCTTCCAGTCTAGAAGCCAATACAAAGATGTCGTGATCCCTCTGTTCTTCCATGCTTTCCCTTTTCTCTAGAGAGTTGCATGAACCCTTTAGAGTTGTTGCTGCAGCAGCTTCTAGACTGTGTTCCATCACAAGGTCTCCAATCCTGTTATTCAATCTCAGCTCTGATACCATGTGAAAATTTCAAATCTGAAACTCTACTGCAGTTAAAGATTTATTTCTCCTACTTATTTCCACAATAAGTTATTTACAAAACCCTTCCAGTAAATATCAGAAATAAACACTACTGCAATTATCACTCAAGTACATATAGAGAAAAGAACAGTAACATGCAAGCACAAAAATCAATCATATTGAAACAGTTATTTTCGGACAATTGTCCCCAGAAAATCCCAATGCGAGAAAACCAGTGCAGCAAATGAGGGTTTATATATTAATCTTCAGCAGCAAATTCTTTATAAGGAAATACTGGCACAATAATCTAGAAACTTCTTAAGAAAACACCTGAGATAAACTCTCTCAGCCCTCTGGAGGATTTTTGACACTTGAGGGACTCACTGGCCCCTACTGCGCCACCCCTGTGTGCTTCTCTGCGCAAAGCCTGCGTGAGACTGCGTCACTACTACATGATTCCTCTACGTTTCTCCTCTGTGTTGCCTCTCTGCCCTTCTACGTCTTTCTTCCCTCGTGCCCTGTCACTATTGATGTCGTTTGCTTCCTCTGCCCTGCAACTCTCCCTCTGAAATCGAATTCTATTCCTTCAGAATCAACTTCCCTCGGGTTACTGAGTGTGTGCCCAGCTTGTTTTCCAAATGGCCCTCAAGTCTTCTTTTATAATCTTTTCATTGACAAATCAACGACCCAGATTAGACGATGACTAAGATTAAATCTTGACTTGATCTTCGTTCTCTAGAAGATTCATACTTTGTTTTATTAATACCCATTAATTATTTAATTTCCCTAAGTTTAGACTTAGGGTCTCCATTAAAATAATTAATTATTTTAATAAAACATAAACTAAGTGGAATTTCCACAAACGATTTCTGGGTTCTTTAAAATACTTGTGTTCAAGCCTCCTCACAAATTTTGAGACTTAGATCACTTTCTGATGCTACAAAAATCAACAACTCATTCTTTACCATCAAATAGTACAGATTGGGATCGGCGTCACTCTTGACAAACCGCAACTGCTGCAAGTACACGTCAATCCGACCATACCATGCTTTGGGTGTCTGCTTAAGTCCATATAGGGCTTTCTTCAATCTACATACATGAGATTTCTTCTCATGGGTTTCAAAGCCTTCAGGTTGTTCTATGTACACCTCCTCTACTATCAGCCCATTCAAGAACACTATCTTGACATCCATTTGGTGAATTTCCCATCCCATCTATGCTACTAAGGACACAACAGATCTGATGGAGGTGTATCTGGAAACAGGGGCGAAGGTCTCCTCATAATCAATTTCCTCCTTCTGTGCATATCCCTTGGCCAAAACCTAGCCTTGTACTTCTCTACGCTGCCATCTACAGCATACTTGATCTTGTAGATCCATCTCGAACCTACAACTGATCTGTTCTCTGGTATAGGCACAACTTCCCCAACATCATTAGTTATGATAGCGCTATACTCTTCTACCATGGCATCCACCCAGACCTAATGTTGTACGGCCTCCTAAAAGCTAGAGGGTTCTTCAACATGTGCTACCAAGGCTTAGTATCTATTAGGTTGTCTACGATGCCTTTTCTCGGTTCTAGGAGCTCCAACAAACTCCTCTGCGTCCCTCAGCGTCTAGCGTACTTCTCTGCTAGTTTTGTCACTAGTGGTGGGTGGCTCAATCAGCTCCTCAACCTGTTGTCCCATCTGCTGTGAACTATCTGGATTTTCCTCACCTGAGGAAATATCGGTGCTAGTTACAGTGCTTGATCCAGATATTTTTTCCACCTGTCAGTTCTTCCCCCTGTTTTTGCTGGACAAGAGGAACATCCTCAGACTTCCCTCCAGTAGGCATCTCTTGGGATTTCCTCAAAGCTCTGTCTTCCATGAACTTTACATCCCGTCTGACTACAATCTTCCTGCTACCCAGAATGTAGACTTTGTATGCCTTCGAAGTCTCGTTGTATCCTACAAGATACCCCTTTTTTATAGTCTGATCTAATTTGCTTCGCTTCTCATATGGGATGTGACAATATGCCACACTTCCAAATATCCTGAAATGATTCACTTCTGGCTTCTTCCCTGTGAATATACTCTCGGGCGTTCTCTTGCCCAATGCTCTCTGAGGATTCCTATTCTGGATATATATTGATGTGTTGCATGCTTCTGCCCATAAGAATCTAGGCAGATCCTAGTCATACAACATTGCTTTTGTTACCCCAACAATAGTCCTATTCTTTCGCTCTGCAAGTCCATTCTGCTCCAGGTTATATGGAGTCATCTATTCTCTTTTGATGCCCTCTCTTGCGCAGAATTTTGTGAAGTCCTTGTCAGTGTATTCTACACCATTATCTGAGCGCAATACTTTTATGATTATTTTCTTCCCTATCAGGTTTTCAACCAGAGCTTTGAATTCTTTGAACCGATCAAAGACCTCATCCTTGGTCTTTAAGAAGTAGATCCAAGTTTTCTTGGAGTGGTCATCAATAAAGGTGACGAAATATTCGCCACCACTAAGAGATTTGGTAGACATTGGACCGCATATATATGAGTGTATTAGCCCCAATACACTTGGAGCCCTATTATTGCTTCTAGAATATGTTGCTTTATCGTACTTCCCTAGTACGCATCATCTGCATATGCCATCATGCTTGTTACTTAAGACTGGAACTCCCATAACAGTTTCTCTGAGTATCCTCAGAGCTTCATGGTGTAGATGCCTCATTCGTCTATGCCAAGCTCGTTGACGTCCTTTTCACCATTGAGATCGATGCCTACCAATGCCATTGGAGACTCGAGCTGCAACCTATATATTCTATTGCTTCGACTTCCAATCTGAGCCTTTTTCTTCCAGCTTGGATGCTTGACATATACTTTCCTTCCAAAGAAGTACACATCATATCCCTTGTCCTGTAACTGGGACACTGAAAGTAAATTCATTCCCAATCCTGGAACATGCAGCACATTCGTGGCTCAGAGATTATCTCCTGCTTCTGTCTGAAATGCTATGGTCCCTCTTCCTACTGGGGTACACTTCGTTTTGTTTCCCACAGTAACCTGGAAGTTCATTCGTTCTTCTTGATAGATCTAGAAATATTCTCGTACTCCATTCATATGAGTTGAAGCCCCGCTATCAATGTACCAATCATCGGCGGATGCAAAAGTCAATAAACAAGCAAATTTTTCTTCCAATCTGGAAGATAACTCTGAGATGTCATGATCTTCCATCGCGCTATTTCTTTTCTCAGGCACCTTCAAACTGTGTAATCCCTCTGGGGTTCGATTTGTTGTCAATGCATCACCACAACTTCCCTTCAATGCAAATTCTTTTGTGCCCTTTCCCAATCAAACCCTGATACCATGTGAAAATTTCTAAAACAAAATCCTACTGCAGTATCTGATATTATTTCTTCTACTTATTATTCAGCAATAAGTTATTTACAAAAATTACTTCAATAAATATCAAAATAAATTCTATTGCAGCCTCCACAAAAAAATATTGAGCAAAATATAAAGAAATACTAGCACAGGAGTGACACAATTATTTTTGGACAATTGTCCCCAGAAAAACCCAAAGCATGAAAACCGGTGCAGCAGATGAGGGTTTCTTTATTATTCTTCAGCAAAAGTTTCTTGTACAAATAGAAATCAACAGCAATGAAGGGAAATCTCTTTGATAACACTAGAGAAATTTTCTCACAAAATTCTGACAAAAATTTGATCTCTAAGAGGCCTTGTTGCCCTCTCTGCGTGATGACTGCATAGTTTTGCGTCATTGCTCTGCGTTGTCTCTTTGTTGCTTCTGCGTTGTCCCTTCTCTGCACTGCGTCACCTGCCCTTGCACTCTTGATTGATGTTCATACCCTCTCTGTCCTCTCCACCTACAACTGTCCCTCTGAATCGATTTCTCTTGCTGAACTTCAGCCACTAAGAAAATCGATTTGCTTGGGCAACTGAGTATTGCTCTGGTGTGTTTTCCAAATGACCCTCAAGCTTCCTTAAATAATCTTCTAGTTGACATTCAACGACCTAGATTAGAAGCTTATCAATGGCTAAGATCATTTTGACTTGATCCTCTTCTTCTTCTAGAAGTTACACCCAAATTTTAGTTAATACCCATTAATTATTTTAATTTCCTAAGTTTAGACTTGGGGTCATATTAAAAATAATTAATTTATCAAATAAAACAGTCTCCGGGTAGAATTTCCCAAAACGATTTCTAGGTTATCTGGAATACATGTGTCTAAGCCTCTTCACAAAATTTGAGACTTAGAGCACATCCGATGCTACCACAAATCAACAATACACTGGCTAGGAATTGCCTTTGATTTACTTCTGATTGACTGTCACTGGTCTAGAGTCCTCTGGCTTGGCTCTCTGGAAATTCTTTCAGCCACTAGCACCTAGAATGACGCTTCCTCCAGCTAAATCGAAATGCCCTCTAGATACTTCTACACAACTCATGCGTCAGCCTCACTGTGGCTCTTTCTGCCTCTTTGCAATGTACTTCACCGGATCTGGAGAACTTCCTTCGGCCTCACTGTCTCTGCCCCTCACTGTTTCCGCTTCCTTTTTTGACTCTCTGGAAACTGCTACTGCTCTCTAGAAATCGAACTGCCAAAGAAATCGAACCCCATAAGTGTATTCTCCATCTACCCATCCACTTCTTCTTATAATTCTCTGTTGGACCTCCAACGACCAAGATTAAATCTTAATCAAGGGCCAAGATCATATCGGAGTCGATCATGTGAGTTTCTAGATGATTCTCACCATATCTCAATTAATTCTGATTAATTAACCCATTTCCCTAAGTTTAGACTTAGGAAATTATAAAAAAATAGAATAATAATCTAATTAAGACACTTCTAGTTGGAATTTCCAAAAACGACTTTTGGGTTATGGAGATCTCATGTGTTTTAGCATCTCCACAAATTTCGAGACTAGAACACCTCTAATGCTACAGAAACTAACACTATGTATCCCCTGAATGGATCGATCCACAAGTTCTGTGTAATTTGGAAAATCCTACAAGAATCTTATGAAGCACAATTTCTACATGGCTAAGAAGAAAGAGAATAGAATAGACGAATCAATCCACAAGACAAGTGTTTGCACCAAAAAAGGGTCTTATTATGGCATGATGATCTCACAATTCACAACAACACAAATGGGATGAAGGACTAGCTTTAAATAATTTTCTTTCTAATGGCTAGTTTGAAATTCTCTCCCAAAAATAATGATTAGACTCCGCATCCACAACCTAGAGAACAAGTCTTTAAAATGAATTGTTTTTTACATGAAAAATAAACCTCAAGAGGGGTGGTCAACTTAACTTCTTGAGCAAACGACTACCCTAGGAGGGTCGAATTTGCTTGAAGGAGGCTCGACTTATTTTAGGGGGAGTCGATTTGTTTGAGGAGAGGCTTTCTTTGTTTGGAGAGAGGCTCACTCAACCTTCCAATGACTAGATCTTGCCCACCTTTGCCCCAACGTTTACTTGATTTGACCCTTGTAACCTCAAAATTCCCTTGTTGAGATCAAACGACTAGCTTGAGGAAGTCCACTCAGTCCCTTTCACTTGACTTGCAATGCTTTGTGCTTGGCAACTTGACTTATTTTGAGTAATTGACCTTTTCTTGATTAGCCATAATGGCTAGATTTGACCTATCAAACAACCCAATGAGCTCACATGTGTGGGTTGTCCTCTCAGTTTAATAAGAAAAGTGTTAGATCATCAACACCTTGCACAATTTGAAAAATTAGGCACAATAGTTTGCTTGGAATAATTTCTAGATGAGTTTTGACATAAGGCATCTCCCATTCCACCAAGTATGGAAATTAATATGCCCAACTAAGCCCACATGTGCCACAAAAGAGGAGATGGTTGCATTTGACTAGGAATATCTCCTTGATTCCTCCACACTTTGACAAAATTTCCACATGGCATGTCAAGTAAATATTATGTTGAGTAATCTAAGCCTTTGTTGACTTTTGACCCCTAAGATCCTATGTATTGGGATCCATGAACTACCTTGGGAAACGTGAAATGTTGTGAACTATGAGATTATCATGTTGAGAATTGCAAAAAATGAATAATGAACCACAGCCAAAGAATGCATACAGACTCTATGACACATGGCCATGTGGATAGGCGACACATGTGGTCAAGACATGGGCTTGACTAGCCCTACATAGTGTGTCACCCCTACAAAAACCAATGGCTCCTCTAAAACATGTCGCCAGATAGGTCCATCGTAAGCCTTCCAATCCTATACAGGACAAAGGGAACTAAGAGTGGAATTTAAGAGGAATAGGCATTGCCAACCATAATAGGCCTAGGATACCATAACACATAACATCAGATGACCTACAAGGCTTTTGACATGCATTCTCTAGACTTACAAATCTAATGGTGTTGTCGAAAAAAAATGGCCATAGGTACCCCTGCTAAAATGAACGGTAACAAATCCCACTCACCTACTTATTCTGCCCATTCAATGGACATTAATAATTATCATAACTTATCTAACTAACAAAACTAGAGCGCATCCTATGGGCATAAAAGAAACATATATCATCCCAAGGTTTTTATATATTTATAATTCTCTAGCCCACTTTGGTCCAAACTAATATAAGTTTACATTTTCATTCTTTTCATGGCTAACAGAACCTTACAATTGCAATCACTACTGAGTTCATAATGATGCTACTTAATTATCACTTCTGATAGAGAAAAATAACCAACACTTCATCCCCAAGAATAGGTTCGTCATTTGCGTCACAGGGGTAGAAGGAAAGGGAATTTGACCAATTTGAAGCTATCAACTAGGTAGCATTACTGTTTAGACTCCCCAACAAATTTAAAATGGAAATATATAGTAGAAAGATGAACACAGTATGAATCATGGAGAGAAAAGATGTAAAGTAGTAAAACCTTCAAAAGAAATAATTTTGACACCCAGATCACCACACACAAAAACTAAAACAAAAAACGTGAGTATAAAGAACCAAAGCTACCCTTGAAAACTGAAATTTTGAAGAGAAATTTGAGTTAGGGACATACAATGGCAATAAAGGATCTGGTCGTTTTTCTATAGATTCCACAACCCTGCCAACATGAAATACTTCGCCAAATTAATAATTGGATCAATTAAAGTTGACTTTTTCTCCATTGGGAAAAATTAACTAAATCCAAATTGAAATTTCAAAGATATGTTCAAAAATAAATTAATTTGCCCAACACAAAAGAAAATATGAAAAATAAAACAAACTTATCTAAAAATAAATGTCTATCACTTTACAACATTTAGAATGAAATTATTCAATTAGATAGAAACATTTAAATGTATAAAACCGACCAGTCAAAAATCAACCACAGATGACTTACCCTTTGCAACATTTAGAGGCAGGAGGAAGACCTTCAAGTGTCTTTAGCTCCTCCTACATAAGCAAAAAAATCCAAAGCTTATCCTCTGAATTTTCGAATGTTCTTTCTATCAAACCAAACTTCTAAAATAAGTATTATAGAAGCACCAGAGTCTTAATACATGTTTAAACCCATATGCAATGAAAAAAATAACCCTTTCCAAATTTTACAATTACTGGGGAGAAAATATTGTTGTAAGAATCATTACAAATTTGCCTCATATATTGCAACAATACTATTTAATAAATACTTGCAGAAACAAATCAAGTTAACCTTATATACTCTCTGAGACAAGACTAGGTAAAATTATCTTTCCAACAGATTTGATCTTTTTTAATACATATCATAATGTAATTAACACAGCCATATCCTGTTGCCTTTCAAGTTCCTTTAACTACTAGATGAAAAAAAGATTGAAAGTTTGAATTTTAACATTTCATCTCTTTTAAACCAAACATTTGTAGAACACCATTACAGCAAAAGTAAAGGTTTAACGCAATATAGTGACCTGAAACTTTTGAAATATTTAGAAATTGAATGTCATTGCTTAAGTTGTTGCAAAGGCACATTTCATAGATTGCAATTTTTCAACGGATTTGATAGATAGAAATATAGGCATCCTGGTTTAAATCGAACCTAAATAAAGAAGTGTTGCAGACATTGATAATTTATCATCGATTTGGTGATTTCCCGCAATGCCCAAGCCTTCCTAACAATCAGCTTCCTAAAAATTTGGAAATTTGGAAAAATTTGGACATCAAAAATGTTTCAAAAGAATTTGCAATTTTTGAAAAATCATGCCATGACAGGAGAAAATACAAAACCGTGAAAAGGATTTAAATGGAGTTAGAGGAAGAAGGGTTCAGCAAAATTTAGCAGGTGCAATAAATTTGGCAGAGGTGTTAAAATATGTAACTAGGTTCGGTCTTCATAATGACATATGTAATCATGATTTTATGTATATGTTGTAAAAAGAAAAATAAATTTATTGTTGTTGTTCTTAAGGCATGGGTTTCATGCTCAAGGCTATTTGTTTTATAGGTCAAACACCCATTGAGTGCTTCTAGGGCTTGTCATTGAATTTACAAGTCAATTGAGCCATTCTCATGTATGGAGGACCCCTTTTGGGCATGTTACATGTAAAGAAAATCCATGTGAGTCAAAAATAGAGTCAAAGACCCTCCAAGAGCTAGTCAATGTGCAAGCAACAAGTCAGCCTTCACAAGAGAAAAGTCAGCCTCAGGTCAGTGTCAAGTCGGCCTACAAGATGCAACAAGAAGACTATATATACAAGACTCGGCCTCATTTGCAAAGCATATCAAACAAGTCCGTGGAAGCACAAGAAGAGAAAAGGACACCTAGCGAAGGAAAGGAGAAACTAAGGAAGAGGAAAGTGAAGCTTTAAAGGATTGTTTTTGGGCTATTCACCTCACACGTGCGAGATATTTAGGGCTCCCTTCTACTGCTGAAGTACCGAATTACAGTCACACAAGGAAGCCGAGATTTGTCTCTCAAGAAGTCTCCATTGCAAGCTGAGTTTCCTAGGAAAAGAAGCCATCCCAAGAGAAGGAGAAAACGAGGGTAAAAACACCTATCTGCAGTAGCCAAAAATTGCAGTTCCAGTTGCAGGTCCAAAGTTGAGGTTGAAGCAAAGAATTGCAGCAATTGTGAAGTTGGATTGACTTGGGTTGACTTTGCTAGAAGAAAGTTCTTCAAATGAGAAGTTTGACATGGTCTTGGAGAGGTTTTGGTTGAGGGTCATAGGTCTTGGAATTCGTCATTTGAAGTTCAATAAGAAGAGAAGAATTCTTGTGGGTTTTCCCCTCAACTGGAGAGGTTTTGGCCCTGGCTGATCGCCTATATCTTGTGTCCTCTTGTCTCATTGTTTTTTATTGTTTTGGTAGCTATTTGATGATAAGGACACAATAATAATCAAGTTGAAGAAGAAACTAATCAAGTTAAAGTAAAAAATACATCACAAGCAGTTATCAAAGTAAGAGAAACCATCTAATTTGTTGCCCCTAGATTTCTCAACATGGTATCAGAGCTAAGGTGACAAAACAAGGAAAGGCAGCATGAAGTGAGACCATCAAGAGGAATATCAAGAAAGGTCAAGGCATTAAGGAGGACATCGTACCATCAAGAAGAAATTCACAAGGGTCGAGTACAAGGAAATCATCAAGAAGGTATACTCTCTCATCATTTTGAAGGAAGGACCTAAGGAATATCATAGAAGACCTCAAAACCCTAGCTCGTCCAAAGAAGGGTTCACACTCAAAACATTCTTAGAAAGATCATACAATCATCACCTCAAGGAGAAGATCTCAAGGACCACAACTCCACTCAAAGAAAGAAGGACTGCACATTGAAGCATCTTGAAGTCTCTACATCAAAGAAGAAGTGTTGTCATCATCATGAATGGGAATCATGGTGTTATCCCTCTATTTGAATCAAGAATCTCATCACAAGAATATTTGAAAAAGGACATCTCTCTTCAAGGAAGTAAACATCATCATCAAAATCAAGAACGCATCAAGTTGAACATATCACCATCAAAGGAGCATATTCACTTGACAAGTAAATATCCTTATATCTATGACTGAATCTACTATCAAAATGACTTTGTTCTGCAAGGAGAGCAATAAATTTATTGGGTCACCAAATTTCCTTGCATGGAAGAAGAGGACATATTTGATCCTCATAGAAAATGAAGTCATTGGACATGTTAAGGGTTTAATTGTCGAACCACAAAAAGAAGAAGCTCAAGCTCTAACGAAGTTTATGAAGGGGTAGATAAGGGCTCAAAGAATCCTTATAGAATCAATCAAGGATTCTCTCATCCCTTATGTAGCAAAATTGGAGAAGTCAAAAGACATCTATGACAAGTTGGTGGAATTATTCTCTATAAGCACTGGAAGAGAAGTAATATCTTTGAGAACCAAGCTATATAAGATGAAGGTATCAAAGGAAGAAGGGATAGCCTCATATCTTATGAGGGTGTCACAAATAAGAGACCAACTGCAAGAGTTGGGGGAAATGATGTCCGACAGAGAGATGACCATCATGGTGCTCAATGCACTACCTGATGAATGGGGCAACTTTGTATCAAGCATCTATGGAAAAAAGGAAGCCACCCCATTCAATGAACTCTGGTCATTGTGCAAGATTGAAGAAACCAGGTTGAAGGCAAAAAGTGATGTAGGACCAAGCGAACAAGTTCAAGCATTTGTGCCATGTCCAGGAGAAAAGGAAAGTTTGGGAAATTTTGTCCTCAGAAAAAGAAGAAGATCAATATGTCAAAGATCCAATGCTATGGTTGTCAGAAATATGGGCATTTCAAGAGAGATTGTCTGAAACTCAAGAAGGACAACAAGAAAATGAAAGAAAGGAATGAAGCCCATATTACTGAAGAAGTGGAGAAACTTGAGAAGAAGAAATCAAAGAGGGAGGAAGTGAAAGATCCCTACAATGACTAAGATAATCTCCTTCACTGAGTTCTTTACAGTTTTTGTGAAATAGCTATCATGGTAGAAAGCATTGTAAGTATGATAGGATGCATCATATTAGGAGATGGCATCAGATAAGAATCATACAATTGAAGCAAGAGCTCACGACGTCAATATAGAAGCTTGAAAGGATAGTTGAAGTAGAAGTCTACATGGATGTAGCAGTCATCATAAAAAGGAAGTAGCTCTTGGTAACCTCATTGAAAGCATAAGTAGGATATATGGTTGAAAGAAAGTCATCTAGCATGATAGAAGATAAAAATAATTCATCATACATCATCATAATTAGAAAGGATCATTTGCAAGATGAGGATAATTAAGATCCTCTTTTGGAATCTTCATTAGAAGGTTCACCTCTACTTGGAAGAAGCAAGTGTCTCAATGATCATTCCACCTTGTGTGGGATCCATTGTTTAGAAGGATGATGGTATGGTGACAAAGGAGTGAAGCATGTCAAAATGGTTGAAGAACTTTCAAGCGAGGAAAGGAAGCTTCCAAAGGAAGTCTAGATGACCAAAAGGAGAAAAGAGGTATGTATATGTTTAATAAACTAAGTCATGTAATGTCATCATATAGTTGCAGATAGCATAGGTAAATTCTCTATCTCATGAGCATGATCGAAGAAAAAGGAATCTCTTCCTTTGGTAAGATGCATAAAGGCATATGTCTTGAACTAGTTCACATATTGATAAGATGAAATCAACATAATATGTCCTCATATGGAATATGAGGTGGTTGACAAGATAAAGGAACTATGTATAGAAGTTCCTAGGAACAATATGTGAAGAAAAAAAATTCGTGAAAGATGCAACTATAGTCTCATAAGATAAGTAATCAACATCCTATAACTACAAAAATTGGCTATGACATCTCCATAGAGAAAGTATGAAGACTCTAATGACGTCTGTAAAGGAAGGAGAACCTTGACAATGAATATCTTGGAGATGTGTTTATGAATGTGCAGGATGTTGATGTTGCAAGCAAGCAGATGTCATGATGAAAGGGCATCATAAAAGGAAACTTTGATTTGATGTTCATTTTGATTTTTGAACAACATCTGGTTGGGTTGAAACAAGGCTATTGAAAGAGAGTTGTAGACGTCACCTACAACCGATAATGGATGGAAGATCCTAAAAGAACATGACTTGGAAAATGTAGCTGGATGAAGAAAAATGTAGACTAGAAGTGTTAATTTTTCATAAAGTAGCATTGTTCTTTACTTTGATAGTTACATTTCTTCAATAACATGTTGAGTTCACCCCAAATAATTATACCATTGTACAAATCTATATTATTAACCATCAGAATATGAAACTATGCAGAAAGAACAATACCATCATCATCATCATCATCATCTAAGCAGCGAAAAGTTAAAGATCAAAGGAAGAGAAGCATGAACACATAGAGACACCAGGATTGGCCCGAGACCAAGGAAAAACCCACTACAGGGAAAACCCTTGCAGATTCTTCTTCTTAGATCTTCATTAAATGATTCAGCAATAAGAGTACAATGATCCATAGATATATATCTTTACGATGCAGAAAACAACTAGCATACACGCAATAAAACATAACCATACTTCTGCTTGAAGGAGCCTGAATCTGAGAACTTAAATGCACTAACACTAGTTGTAGCAAACTGATGAGTATGACTGATACTAAATGAGGATTGTAGATACATCTTGTAGCGGAAACAAACAGATATGATCTACAGATCAGCAGATCTATAATACCAAAACACGGAGATGATAGATCACCAAGTGATCTCAACTCTGAAGTCTTAGATCTGAATCTAGGAGATTGTTAATGATTGTTCTGACGCAACTGTAACTGAACGGTTGATGTCTGGAAGCACTGGGCAAGCAAATGACTGTGAATCAAATATGATCTTCCCAAAAAATCTCTAGGTCGTGGCCTTAACACGCTCTGCCCGCGGCTCTGGGGTCCTTAGCCGCTACCAAGACACTCTATGCCCGCGGCTCTGCTTCAAATCATCTCGATCTGACCTCAGAGGCTTGGTCGCGCCCTTAACAAGTTGTGCCAGTGGCTCTGGGATCCTTGGCCGCGGGCATAACACACCCAGCTTGCGGCTCTGCTCAGCTAGGTCGCTACCTCAACTCTTCCTGCCCGCAGTTCTGCTTCATATCACCCAGATCTGATGCGAGATCATGTCTGTGATCCTGACCCTTTGCGAGAGCTCCTCCTGACATACCTGTGCAAGTCACAAACATAAAATACAAACCAAAACCAAAATAGCATGGAGGAGATATCATGAGCCAATGTGTGCAAATGAACTTGAGGTCGCCTATATTTATAACTTTATGAGGGACCACTTGGGGCTTTGACTGAATCAACATGCAGTTAGGCCTGACCCATAAAATAATAAAATAATTCATAACTTAACTTCTACTTAACCGATTGGGACGAGTTATAGGTCAATTTTGATCCTCCCAAAAGAGGAATCTAGTTAGATTATTATCTTAATCATCTGAACTATCAAATGTGGAATTTGACCCTAGTTGCAAAAATTAACACTCCCTCTCAACTAGGAAGAATTCCACTTTGCAATCTCTGCTTGTAGTTCTTTGCATCAAGGTGTCATCACGACTCAACTCAATCTGTTGATATCTGTTGATATCTGTTCATCGATCAATATGTCATTCTGTTATCTTCATGCATCATCACGTATCGTCACTGAACATCTCTGTCATGTAGTCGTCATGCTGTGAACCTTTCTCAAATTCTCATTATAAATCATCAATGTACTCTTCATACTTATTTATGCTTATCTCTTGATTGTTCCTACTTGTATGCTAAACATTCTCGGATCTAAAAGAGGAATTTGTCACCGGAGGGGAGCTTAGCCTACCAACCTTCATCCATCAAGCTATCATCATGCAATCTCTGCCATCAAGCTACTACCCGGAATCTCATGGGGGAGCTATACCACTACAACTCCATATCTAGCAATAGGATACCCATCCACGCAGGGGAGATCATCTCGACCCTGGTATCACATCGGGGAGCTTACTCTCAACTGGAAACCGCATAGGGTTATCTCAACCAATCCTATTGCCTACTAATCTTCCCATCGATGACCCTGAATATTCATGTGGTAGAACACCTGCATCCTAATCCACTTGGGTTGTACACCCCAAGTACACTCTTAGCTTGTAGGCCAAACGAGCGGTATTCCCGACAAGCCCTTCTTATGGGTATGATGCCAACTGGGGTGTACTCTGCATAGACCAAATAGGGGAGCAGAATTCTCTGATCCTATGAAGATAGGGGAACAACATTCTCAACCCTGGGTAACAGATAGGCAAGTGCCATATTGTCCAGAGATCCCTCAACCCCAGGAGCCCTCTATCTCAATTCCTCGTTCTAGGAGCTCAAATAGAGAGGAAGTGTTGGCTCAATGTCCTCGATCAACGTTGCTCTCATCTGGTATCTGCTGATTCTTGTTCCTGCAGGACATCAAATCAAGTGTTATCACAACAAGATACCATAATCATCCTCCCTCTCACAGAGGTCTCAATCACACATGGATACTATAATCATCCTCCCTCCCACGAAGGTGTCAATCACAAGCCTAAGCTTGTCTCGAACAGCTGAACTGTCTCAAATAAATGGAGAAATCAGGGTCCCAACTATACGTATTTGGGATGCTTTGTCATCATAGTATATCCATGTCTTATCCAAATCATGCTCGGACAACTCTCTAAAGAGCTTCTATATCATGCCTCACAGCTAGCCTTGCTAGCAATATTGTATCAGACTTCGATCGTGCTATGGACCTCTCGTCTAAGATATCATGGCAAATCTCATACTAAGGCAGCATCCAAATGTGTTCATCAATACTAATCCCAAACATCATTCATGCAGCTACATATCATGGGAGAAATATCTCAACCTTTGAGAGTAGAACAAATAAAGGATGTTTGGTGCCAATTCTGAGTGAAGCAGCTCAATCATGAATTCAATCATGTTCTATACACATCATATACAGATGAATGTTCAAAACGAAACATCAATGCTTCATCCAACTAACAGATGCCATGTCACGTTCAATCAACATTTGAACTTTAAATCATAGTGTCCAAGGATTTACATTACACAAAGACATTTCAACAGTCTTGCAATAGGGAATTTCTTTCCCAAATTCTAGCAATCAATTCATCATTCCATGATACACCATTACGATATTCAGAAGCCATCTCCCTCTTAAGATTTTCATAGGCTTATCACCTGTCAAGGATAGACTATCAATATGTATAATCAAAGCCATAATCAAAATCAAGGCCATACCTTGGAACTCATTATCCTGACTTCACTAGATAACAATCAAATATAAACAAATTTGAATCAAGGAGCTTGCATCACACAACACTCTCTACAAGCATAATGCCTTACCATGCCAACATATCTAGCCTTACTCAAATCAATGTTGTGTCAACAAAATCAGCTCATCAAAGTTTAGAAGTCAGTCAATACTATTATCAAAGACATTGATTTCATAGTATCAATTCTTTCAACTAGAGACAGGTAGAGCATGCGAAGATTCCTGAAACTACTTAATAGAAATTTCTACTACAGAAATCTGGTTTACTTCTCCTACTTGTGTTTTTACATTTACAAGTTATTTTTAGATATATTCAGAAAACAACAAAGTAAACACACTACAGGTCTACACATACATACAGATCAAGTACTAAAGAAATAAGCACACATGACAAAAGACACACAAGATTTTTCGGACAAATGTCCCTGGAAAAACCCAATGCGGGAAAATCAGTGCAGCAGCTCTTAGAGGGTTTTATGATTATGCAGAATTCTGAATACAATCAAGGGCACCAGACATGGTTTTCCCAAACAAAGAAAATCTCGGCAGATGTACCTCTATCTCTCGGAGATAGAAAATAAGGTTGATTCAGTTGAGGATGAAGAACCCCACAGGTGCCTACGCAGACACTGCATTACCCTTTAGTGTGGTTGCTTCACACCTTTTGGATCTACTGAAAACAAGCACTTTCTGGCACACAGGAACCCCAGCGTTGCCTTCCCCATCTCTCGCCAGCCCTGCGTGGGCCTCTGCGCTGCCTCTGTGTTGCTCTAGCTGAGCCTGTGTGACCCTTGTTGGGCCTACACAACATCTGCGTCACCCTCTCTGGACTGCGCGAGGCTCTGCGTTGCCTCTGTGTGCGCCTGGTTGGACTGTGTCACCCTTGCTGGGTCTTTGTGTTGCTCTGGTATGGCTCTACCTCTCTGCGAATTTATTCTCGGCCTCGGATCTGAAATCCCACTGTCGATCTACCCCTCACTACACTACAAGCTCACTTGAAAATTCTCAGCAAACCGCGCCCTAGAATTTTGACTTAGCTTAAGTGTTGTCACTCTGTGTGTCTCCAATTGACCCCAAGCCTTCCTTTAATACTTTTCTCGTTGAACATTCAACGGTCGTGATCTAATCTCTAATCACTAGCATCCATGGGCACCATAATCATGTCACAAGAAGGATGGTACGTGGGGTGCCCATTTTTTATGGTGATCCACTCTTTGCAATTGATCATGTAGAAAGATTTATTTTGCACACTTCAAAGGAGAATATGGTCCATTAGTATGTCCTTATGCTATTGTTCATGAGCTCTCTCCATGGTCAGAAATCATGGTTGCATAATCACGAACTCGGGAGCATATCATCCATTGAGGAGTTCATTGAAGGGTTTCTTAGACATTTTCGTGTCCCACATTAAACATTCAAGAGGAAGCCTTCATTGAGCATCATCATCACCTTGGGAATCTAGATGATGGGCAGGAAAGAGGGTCCTCCTTGGGTCCACATGACGAAAATAGGCATGATGATTATTCCAAAAGCACATGTGATAGGGAGGGTGAGTCTGTAGAGAGTGAAGTTAAGGTTAACCCTACCTTTTCCAAGGATACTATCTTTGATGATCCCATAGCCCTTTCAAACATTGATATCAATAATTGCTTCCTTATTCGATAAGGGAAATGGGAGGTTTGTTTCGACAAGGACCCTATCTATGACACTGATGACAAAGATATCCATAGGACCCTTGTTTTTCCTCACAATCCTAGGGTCGTAATAGAGTCCCATGTGGACCCTTTCCTCGACCTTTCTTACATTATCACTAATAATGAGCAATCTTCCATATCCCCCAAGTGTGATCATCATGGGCCACCTGCTTGTTGTGTCTCTCTATCTCATCGGTCTCCCTTTCCTACTAACCATGACCCTATGATGGTCGTAAAACATGAAATAAATAACAAAGAACATGATGGAGGTGATATGCCTGAGGTTTCCATCCATAAAAAGTTTATGAACTTGATTTTTGATGTCTCTGTCTCTTGGTTAGAAGAGAGGATCTCGTGGAGTAGATTACATCCCTTTGTTGCCTCTTCTCTCCTAATCCTCCATGTATGGGCATTCTATTTTCCCTACCTCCCGCCCTGGTGACCCTCCATATGATTGTTTTTGTCATTGGGC
Source organism: Pinus albicaulis (assembly GCA_034641835.2). Lineage (NCBI taxonomy): Eukaryota > Viridiplantae > Streptophyta > Pinopsida > Pinales > Pinaceae > Pinus > Pinus albicaulis. The sequence continues at coordinate 226,045,932 of CM076579.1, forward strand.
AAAGTATTTTTGCGCCGAGAGGCGCTCTACGGCCCAGTATAGGGTACATGTGTAAATGTAATGTGAGAAATGTAATGTAAACATTTGACATGTCGGAGTATAAGGCACATGTGTAGATGTAATGTGAGAAATGTGAGGTAAGAAACGCAATATAAGTAAACATTTGAAATGTCAGAGTATATTTACGAACACTCAAAATAAAGGTATGGTAAATAAATATAAATATAAATAAACCGGAGGTATGGTAAATAAAAAATAAAACCTATTTTTATACTTACTCCATAAGTATGGTAAATAAATATAAATATAAATAAATTGGAGACATGGTAAATAAATAAAAATATAATAAATTGAAGGTATGGTAAATAAATAAAACCTCTTTTTATACTTACTCTAGAGGTATGGTAAATAAATAAAAATATAAATAGACTAAAAGTATGGTAAATAAATAAAACCTCTTTTTATATTTACTCCATAAACCTTTTTATATTTACGAAAACTAAAAAATGAGGTTTTATTTAGGTGAAACCTATGGGCCAAATACCATGGAACAAATTATTATTAATACTATGGGCCAAATACCGTATTTATAAAAGAGATATCATAAATAAATAAATATAAAAGAGGTATAGAAGGGTACGGTAAATACATAAAAATATATCAAATATGACATATTTGATATAAAAATATAATAAATTGAAGGTATGGTAAATAAATAAAACCTCTTTATTGCGTCGAGAGGCGCATTCTACAGCCCAGTATGACCCCGATGTGTAAATATGTCGGAAGCCAAAAAAAAATGTCAGCTTGAACAATAACTTACATGAACATATAAATGAACAATTAAAAATTCATTAAAAATAAATTTAAACGATATAAACTTAAAATATGAAGAGTTTTACTTACACTCAAAAAAGAGATATGGTAAATAAATAAAATATGGTAAATAAGTAAAAATATAAATAAACTTGAGGTATGGTAAATAAATAAAACTGATTTTTATATTTACTCAATAAACCACTTTAAATTTACAAAAACTCAAAAAAAGGTTTTATTTAGGTGAAGCCTATTGGACAAATTATTATTAATACCATGGGCCAAATAACATATTTATAAAAGAGGTATGCTAAATAAATAAATATAAAAGAGGTATAAAGAAGTAAGGTAAATAAATAAAAATATATCAAATACGATTAGAAATCAACATCTAATTATATATGAAGTATAAGGGTCTAATACCATGAACCAAATTATTATTAATAACATGCCCAAAAAAACATTATTAACCCTAACGTTAATACTAAAATCTTAATATTATTAAATTTAATATGTTTAGATTAATACAATATTATATTTATTATATTGTAATATATATTAATATATCATGATATATGATAGTGGTGGAGAAATGGGGGGAGTGACAAGGGAGATATGGAGATAAATTGAAGGAGAAGGGAGAAGAGGAATGAAGAGAGAGAGAGGGAGAAGAGTGAGAAAGTTAGAGAAGGGTAAGAGAGGGAGAGAGAGACGTAAAGATGGAGGTGGGAGAGAGATAAGGAGAGAGGGAGGGAGAAGAAGAGAGGATTGGAGGGTAGAGAGTGAGAGAGAGAGAAAGAAGGGGGAAGGGAGAGGGAGGTAGGAGAGAAAGGGAGAGAGAGAAAGGATGAGAGGAGGAGGAGAGGAGGGATAGAGAGATGGAGTTGGAGGCAGAGCGAGGAAAAGAAGAAGAAATTCATAGAGAGGGAGTAACAAGGGAGAGATGGAGAGAGAGAGTGTATGCCTATGGGTGAGATAAAGATACATAGGAGTGAAGGAGACAAGGGGGGAGAAAAGGATAAAGGGGGAGTGATGGAGACAAAAGGGGAGAAAAGGATAAAGGGAGAGAAACAGTAAGATAGTTGGAGAGTGAGATAGAGTGATGGGGGAAGAGAGAGGATTGGAGGACACAGAGAGAGAGAGAAAGAAAGAGAGCTAGGGGTCATATAGGAGGCGAGAGAGGAATGATGAGAGAGAGGAAGAGAGTGATGGGGGAAGAGAGGATTGTAGGAGAGAGAGAGAGAGAGATGGGGGAAGAGAAAGGGAGGTAGGAAATAAATGGAGAGAGAGGAAGGAAAAGAGAGGGGACTTGAAAGAGAGAGAGGAGAGAGGGAGGGATAGAAATATGGATTTGGAGGGGGAGAGAGGGAGGGATTGAGAGATGTAGAGATGGGGGAAGAGAAAGGGAGGTAGGAGAGAAAGGGAGAGAGAGGAAGGAAAAGAGAGGGGACTTGAAAGAGAGGAGGAGAGAGGGAGGGATTGAGAGATGGAGCTGGATGAGGAGAGAGGGAGGGAAGAAGAAATACATAGAGAGTGAGTTACGAGTAGTGGAGAGAGAAGGGGAGTGACAAGGGAGAGATGAATGGGGAGTGTGTATGTTTTGGGGTGAGATAAAGAGACAAATAAGGAGATATGGAGAGAAGGAGAGAGAGAGGCATATGGTAACAAAGTTGGAAGGTGAAGATAGAGAGAGAGAGGGGGTGGAGAGAAAGGAAGAGAGAGAGTGAAGAGAGGTAGGGAAAGAGATATGAAGATGGAGAGGGAAAGAGGGGGAGGTAAGAATAAAGACATAGAGGATGAAAGGTGGAGAGAAAGAGAGAGAGAGAGGGAATGATAAAGAAGATGGAGAGAGAGAGAGAGAGAGAGAGGGTAGTAGGAAGGAAGAGAGAGATAGAAGCGAGAGAGAGGGAGGGAAGGGAAAAAGAGAGAGAGAGAGAGAGAGGAGGAGGAAGTGATAGATAGATAGATAGATTGGAGAAAGAGATTTTAAGTTTTGGAGTTGATATAGAGAGATAGGGTGAGATATAGATATAGATGTAAGGTGAAGAGAAAAAAAGATAGATGGAGAGAAGGAGGGAGGGACAACGAAATTGATAGATATGGAGTGAGAGAGAGTGTGTGTTTGGTGGGGTGAGATAAAGAGAAAAAGAAGGAGAGATGGAGGGATATATAGATATATATGGAGGAGAGAGGGAAGAAGATTTCTTGCAGTAGATGCATTGATTTCAGTGTAGATGGTGATTTCTAATCCTATTTGATTTCTTGCACTAGATGAACTGATTTTGATGTAGATGTTGATTTCTAATGATATTTGATTACTTACACTAGATGGATTGATTTTAATGTGGATGATTTCTAATCCTATTTGATTGCTTGCACTAAATGCATTAATTTCAGTGTAGATGATGATTTCTAATCCTATTTGATTGATTTCACTAGATGCATTAATTCTAATGTAGATTTTGATTTTTGGTTATGTTTGATTTCTTGCACTAGATGAATTGATTTCAAAGTAGATTATTTTTAATCCTATTTTATTGTTTGCACTGAATGCATTGATTTCAGTGTAGATGGTGATTTCTAATCCTATTTGATTGTTTTCACTAAATGCCTTGATTTCAATGTAGATGGTGATTTCTAATCTTATTTGATTGCTTGCACTAGATGCATTAATTTCAATGTAGATGTTGATTTCTAATTATATTTTATTGCTTGCACTAAATGCATTGATTTAAATGTAGATGATTTAACTAAATGCATTGATTTAAATGTACATGATTTATAATCCTATTTGATTTCTTTCACTAAATGCATTTATTTCAGTGTAGATAGTGATTTCTAATCCTATTTGATAGCTTGCACTAGATGCATTGATTTCAGTGTAGATGTTGGTTTTAAATCCTATTTTCCTACTTGCACTAGACTAATTTATTTGAGTGTAGATGTTGATTTCTAATCATATTTGATTACTTGCATTAGATGCATTAATTTTAGTGTAGATGTTGTTTTCTGTTATTATTTGATTTCTTGCATTAGTTGCATTGATTCCAATGTATATGTTGATTTCTAATTTGATTTAATTGGATGTATGATGGTACATTAACAATGTACATTGATTTTTGTGTTATAGTAATTCAACCTATTAATATTGGAGAGCAAGACAGACAAGGTATGATGTTTACTACAACAGCTCGAGCTAAATATTTAAATGGTTTATGATTCCAACTATCCTTTTCAAATAATCAATATGAAAATATGACAAAACTAACATGGGTGAAAATAAGAATAGTAGAAGAAAATAGTTTGAAATCGATCACAATGAAGACTATTCGTAATTGATTACATTCTTATTATTCACAGTTTCTATCATTCAATATTATTACATTGTCACTTTGCTTTCAAAATTTTGTTTCATCATTAAAGTTATTTTACAATATTTATCATCTCAACAAATTGAGGTAACTAATCAAATTTAAAATTAAAATGGCTCAATAAATCTGAGACATATTTAACATATTTAAAATGGTTATGTTAATATTAGATGTATTGACATATTATTGATAAAATTAAGCATATGTTCCTCATATTATCGATAGATTTTCCTTGGTCGCACACTAATGAAACCAGCCTAGATCCATCTTAACTCTGGATCTATCAAACGCCAACAGGGATCAGATCTCTCTAGGTGAAAAGCTTTCCTCAAGTTTTGCACTCAAAAAAGAGGTTTTCACCTCAAGAGATTTGATCCCTCTTGGCACTTGATAGATCCGGAGTTAAGATGGATCTAGGCTGGTACATACTCTAGAGGTATGGTAAATAAATAAAAATATAAATAGACTAGAGGTATGGTAAATAAATTAAACCTCTTTTTATATTTACTCCATAAACCTTTTTATATTTACGAAAACTAAAAAATGAGGTTTCATTTAGGTGAAGCCTATGGGCCAAATACCATGGAACAAATTATTATTAATACCATGGGCTAAATACTATGGGCCAAATACCATATTTATAAAAGAGATATCATAAATAAATAAATATAAAAGAGGTATAGAGGGGTATGGTAAATACATAAAAATATATCAAATATGATTAGAAATCAACATCTAAGTACATACCAAGCCTATGGGCCAAATACCATGGTAAATAAAAGAGGTATGGTAAATAAATATAAATATAAATAAAGGAGAGGTATGGTAAAAAAAAACCTCTTTTTATATTTACTCCATACTCCTCTTTTTACGAACACCCAGAAAAGATATTTTATTTAAGTGAAGCCTAAGGGCCAAATACCCTAATATTAATAATAAAATATTAATACCAAGATTATTATTAATTATAATATTCATATTAATATATTATAATATTAATATTATTAAATTTAATAAATTTGGATCCCAGGGGTTTGTATTTGAGTACACTACATGCATTGACTATCTCAGGTAAACACGTAAACGTAAATTGTAAATGTAAAAGTAATGTTTAACATTTAATATTTAAAATTTAATCTAATTAATCTAATGTCGGCCCTAATGAAAAATCACTTCTCTCCCTAAATATATAAATTTAACACAAATAAAGTGTCGAGTTATATTTGTGAGGAAGCATCTATGCGATAGTGCGAAGAGTGAAATAATATTTGTAAGAAAGGATTTCGGGAGTTGTGCAAAGTGGAAAAAATATTTGTGGGAAAGGATTTCACAGTACTAACTACGATACATTTTTAGGTTTGATTTTGTTTGCTCATGCATTTTTTTTTCTACCTTTTTGTTTTTACCTTTTCATCTACTTCGACTCCCTAGATGCTATCATGTGTAAGGAATCACTCTTACCACCAAATTAGATTGTTTTAATTTCTGCAAATGATTTAATTTCTACCTTGCTTGGCTCTGAAACAAATTGATTTCAAGAATCTATTTCTAAATGTGTAAAAAAATAGCCTAGATCCATCTTAACTCCGGATCTATCAAGCCCCGAGAGGGATCAAATCTTTCGAGGTGCAAACCTTTCCTCAAGTTTTGCACTCAAAAAAGAGGTTTGCACCTCTAGATATTTGATCCCTCTTAGCGCTTGATAGATCCAGAGTTAAGATGGATCTTTATATCGATCAAGTGATGTCCCGGTTTCATTGGCTTTATGATTACAACTAACATTTGCACAATGTAATCATGCATGTTAGGGTAGGACAGATTGCATATTGATCTTTCACGTTAAAACTAACAGCATATGATATTATCATGCTACACTCGCTACATTTAGATTAAAATTGCATTTAGAATAAAATTTTATTTTCTTGTTGGTTTAATGGCCTAATACTAAGCATGGGTGATCATAAGACACCACAAAACATGTTGCCCCGTGTGCTTGGTCTTTGATATGTATGGGTAACAGGTCTACGGTCGCAAGAGATTGTTGGTTCTCTCATGACCTCTCGTTCGAGTACGTTCGTGCACTCTTCTGAGAGCTCATGTCCCAGTTGGAGCCAAATGTTACCCACTACCTGTGGGTAGTACATATAGGAGAAAAGTTTTCTCCTCGATGGTCCTCAACCAGCAGCCAACAACCCTTTGTAGACACCAGATAGCTCCATGTGCCACTATCTCTGCCACTTGAATCAGCCATGTGGTCCCTCGCCCACCTGTTATGATCGTATGTTTGAAGGTAGGCCTCCTGACCCCAAAGGTATGACCTTTCATTGGTATAGTTGAGTAATTTTGTTTACTTTTCGTGGAAACTTTTGGGGATGGATTGGTGAGGGGATTTGGCGGAAAGAGTGGGCTAGGTATATACTCTTGTCTCCTTCACCTGATTTGATGGTTAGCCTTGTAGTCTAGTCCCGTGGGATCTCATTACTGGCCATTGGCTTTAAGGTTGGCACTACATGGGAAATCTCGATTTTTGTTATGTGGTCCCGCTTCCCGATACCATATACATCACTCCCCTCCCGCTCATTATAACCCCATTCATCATATTTCCCATCCAACTCCACATGTATCCACCGGTTCCACAAAGGGTTAGCCTCCCCCTCCCCTTGTCCACACTTTGGGTCGGGCCTACAATGAAGCCCCGGAGGTTGATGCAGCTAAAAGAAAAAAAAAAGTATAATTTGGCCTCTCTCAATAGGAAATGTACCATAAAATGCAAAAGATGGTCGAGACATAAGCTCTACCCCTTATCTATGGCCATCACCCTGGTTCCATGGGCCCTAGATGAGCCCCCTCCACATTAAGGAACCCATGATTATCCCAACCCCTGGTGGGAAATGAAATGCCCCACCTTAAAGGGGGATATCTAATGCTATATATACCACACATCATGCTCCCATTACATGGAGCTCGAGCAGTTATGAAGGAAAAACAATAAAAGGTAAAAGGCATATGAAGAAGGGTGGAAAAACAAAGGTTGGGGTAACTTATGTACCACGATTCCTCCCTCCTATACTCATATACCCAGGTGTTGCTTCCCTTTATATAGATACCCTTGCACCCTAACATGTGGCTTGGAGTTTTTCTCTTAATCCCCACTCCATCCCATCATTACAGCACATGCCACCTACCCTTTTATGGACTACCATCGACATGTCACCCCCTTTAAAGGTTGAAACCACCTAATAGGGTCCTTGATTAACCCTCTTATTGAGCTTGGAGACAATTGTACATGCCAAAGCCCACTATGGAAGGGCATGCCATCATGAAGTGCCCATTTGAATCCATGATTTGTAAACTCTTTTACTTGATTATTCTAATGATCTATTGCATTTGAAGGCAAAGCAGTGCATTGGATCTTATGTAGGATTGCAGGTTGGTCTCCATTTGGGGATTGGTCTCCCTATACGGTGTCCAAGCCCTCCAAAGGGCAACATGGGCATTTGTAGGGTGAGCGTTGAGAGCCATGGGCCTCCATCATAGCAGAGAGTACTTCATGGATCCCCAACACCGTTCAGAGATTGCTCGTGTTCCACCTTTTGGATGAGGATTATGCATCTGGATCACCATGCTCAGTCGGCTTCACATTTGTACCACACACTTGGCAGAGGTTCCAGGGTCCAGATGAGGATGTGTCTCACTACGGGAGACAAAGGGAGGGCTTATGTCATCATCCTAGCCCTTACAGATGGTTTGCAGGCAGTATTGAACCACTTGCAGACCCATGAGGATGTCATTGTATCCCCAGACCCACTTGGGAGCACCACATGTGACTTTCTTGGAGATTAAGGGGCCACCCCCTTCATCACTGTTATTGGAGCCCTCCTATTCATTATGGTACGTGAGAGATCTCATTTGGCCTTCCAACGACCCTTTTAGCTATCTCTCTATCATTTCGGCCCTCTTGAGAGCCTAATTATTCTTATTATGGAGCTATTTGGTGAGCTTGTCACCAAAAGTATCGTTATTATGCACATTGTTTTATTTTAGGGGCATTATTAGTCCAAATTAGGCCATTCGAATCCCTTAAAGGATTGTATAAATAGAAGAGAGGCATTTTCTCTCAGTCATCATCACTTGGATTGGATTAGTATCTCTTAAGAGATTTTCGCACATTTTGTTGGGTAAACTTTTTGGAGTATCCTTGATGCACTATGATGTGTGGATTTTCGCTATTGTCTTTGGAGCTTATTTTTAATGCGGAGTTGATGAATGAATATACTCTCTCTCTCATGTAAGTCAAATTTTGATGCTATTCTTGTTATTTTACTGGTTTACTGCATGTTATGGTTATCATTATTCTTGTATGGGTTAAAGTAGATGCGAAATTCTTCTAGGAACCTTGAATAAGTGATTGAATGCATGTGTTGTACTTGAATAGAGTGGGTGAATGTTCCTAGAGGCACCTAATAGGTTTTAAGCCTCAAAACTTCATCTCTTTGGCAAATTTGAAGTATAAATCTCTAATTACCTAGTTGTTTCCCTTGAGTAGGCTAGCGAAGGTTAATTTGGGTTCCTTAGCTCACGAAAATTTTCGATCTATGTGTATCTTGACTCCATTAAGCCCAAGCAATAAGGCATTGATCCTCATATCCCTTTGGTGGTCAAATTTACCTCTCTTTCCTTCACTTCTCCAAATTTTAGGCCTAACCCTAGTAGGTCACCTAGGGCATCACATAAATTTCATTGTAGCCATCCAAACTCCTTGATTTTGGGTCCACTACTGCGTTAAGCTTTTCTCTAAAGATCCTCCAAATTTCAAGCAATTCTGACGGTGGAATCCCGAGATATATCAAGCCCTAGCCGCAATACAATCTCTTGCCCTATGCTAATTTTGGGTTAGTGTCCTCATTGGGATCGTTGCATTCAAGTATCAAGAAAGTTAGGCCTTTGATCCTATTCTCCTCTTGCTATTGAGCCTCCTCTGTTATCAATACTGCTATGTGCTCCTCAACATCTGACTACCACTAGTCTGCAACTGTCACTCTGGGATCTGACAGCATCAATTGACACTGATTCTCCTTCTACTGAATACTATGGGCCCCTTTAGCAAGGTAACGATCCATGAGGAAATACCATCTGATGCTTGCCTCACTAGACCCTACCCAAATCTCTGCAACTTTGTACTTTGATCTTCTCATACTATTGTTGTAACTATTGCAATAATAAGTCTGATCTCCCCAGATACTGAAGCTCTAGCTTCCATAAGGTTGCTCCCTCTGAAGCTAGACTCCCTTTAGGTCTCAAATCTCCCTATGGGAAATCTCTCTGCTCCCTCCTGACAACTCGCACTGTCCTCTTGCAATAGAAACTGGACTGTGTAGCTCTGCGCTATGAATCTTCTGGTTGGAACTGCACTTGCATCCTGCAACTGGGCAATTCACGTTGCCCATGTCACTGCAAATAGTCTCCACAATTGTCTCACGAGTACTGACTGCAACTAGTTATGCAACGGTCATATGAATTGCTGACTGCACTTGCTAACACCGAACATGCTACTATGATACTGTGGGCTCTTGTAGCCAAGGTGATGGTCCAGCTGCAACAAACTAGAACTAATCTAATTGATCTCCTTGTTGCTTCTGCACTGGATCCTGCCCATTCAGCACATTGGAGCTTCATACTCTTCCTCCTCTTGGATTTGGTGCCCCACTATCTCCTATCGAGCCTTGTACCTTACTGGGATCTTTCTTCGCTTTGCAACTCACACTAGACAACTCCAAATTCCTTAGGCACTTGTCTCTGACAACTAGAAGTTGATCTGTTGTCCGGATCTACATTCTAGCTAACTCACATGGACTACTCTGGCAATCTCGTACGACCATCTCTGCAAAACTGCAAAATCTGCGAAACTCAAAAACTCAAAAAATAAATCGGAATCTCCTCCTCTCTCCTACTCGGTTGCTAGCACTGCTACTCGCACACCTTCCTAGAGTGAGAAAATCTGCCTACTGCTACTGGAAATTTGGATTTCTGAAACTAGAAACCCTCTGAGAGAAAACTCCCTCTGTGTCTACACTTTCTCTTCCTTCTGGCATTGAATCTGCTCTAGCAAACTACTGCAAACCATCTGTGCCCAAACAAGAATATGCTCTGTGAAAAATCTGAGTTCCTTCTGCTCTGCCTAGGCTGCACTCGTGGTTTTTTCGTACTCGTGTGCTTGTTCAGTATGAACTCGCGCGATCTGCGCGTCTATACAAGAAAATCTCGTGAGGTTCCTCACGGCTGATATGAGCTAACCCGCGCGGCCCTCCAAAAAATTCGTTTTGTTGTTTCTTCTTAGCTGCGAATTTTTCCTTTCTACCTCTAAACCTCATGTCTAGCAAATACGCTCTGATACCATGTGAAAATTTCTATTGCAGCAACTGGAATTAATTCTTCTAACTGTAAAAATTAATTATGCAGCTTATTGCTATGGCAACAACGAATTAACCACACTGCAATCTTCACAAATAAAATACTGTGGAAAATAAAAGCATTAGAAACGGAGAAATGCTAGCGCACACAAAAATTGTGATATCGTTATTGTTGGAGAAAAGTCACCAGAAAAACCCAATGTAGAAAAGTCGGTTCAATAGCTAAGGGTTTATTTTATTATGCAACAATGAATTTTGAGTACAAACTTTGCATGCCCAGCTCGTTATCCAATCAGCAAGAATCCGACAAAAAATATTTAGAGAGAAAATTCTCTCTCTCCACAAGCAACCCTCGCCCTTTGTCTCCCTCTGAAAGCTGGTCGTCCAACCTCTGCGCAAGTCATTTTTGCTTCTGACGATCTACGCAACTGTGTTGGGAAAACTAGCATGATACTCGCCATTATACTGGGAAAACTTGCATGACCCTAACTGCGACCCGTTAGAAAATTCCGCACGACCCTTGCAGTTGTTTTGGGCTAGCTTTGCCGTAGAATACTTCTATCACATGTTGCTACCTCTCCGGAACTGGAAATCTTCCTCTGGATCACTGACTCTGCCCCTTTGACACTTGCTACTCGATCACTTGATCACTAAGAATCTGCAGTTGTGTCTCACTCGTGCATCCTTCTAGCTTGAACTTCTTGCCCTTGCTTGATCTTTGCAACTAGGCAGCTCGATCTGCCAAGGAACTCGCACACTGAGTGTGTTCTACATCTACCCATCGACCTCTTCTTATAATCTCCAGTTGGGACTCCAACAGCCAAGATTAAAACTTAACCAATGGCTGAGATTATCTCCAAATCGATCCATGTGAGTTTCTAGAGAAATCTCACATTTCTCAATTAATTACTATTAATTAACCATTTTTCCTAAGTTAGACTTAGGAAAAATTTAAATGATAGTCACTTAATTTAATTGAGCTATCTTTAAGTGGAATTTCCATAAACGATTTCTGGGTTTTGGAGAACAACTGTGTTTTAGCCTCTCCTTCAAGTCTCGAGACTATAACACCATCCGATGCTACAAAAACTTACACAAGAGGCAGTTTCGTCTATTTCAGAGATAAGTTGGGAGTTGTATAGAATCCCTTCCTCGCTAAGAGAGAGGGTTGAAAATGTAGTGATGGAATGTCTTCTAGCTTGTGTCTTAGCCTGTGAAGACCACAAATTTGTCTTTATGTAGCATGGATGCGAGTGTTGAAAAAATGTAACTAGGTTTTGTCTTCATAATTATCGTTGTACTTGTATCAATATATATTTCATATAAAAGCAAAAAGAAGAAAAAAAATTGTATTATTATTATTAGTCAAAGCATGTTCTTCATGCTTATAAGGTTTGTTGAGTCAAAGAAATGTAATTGAGTCAAATTCCCATTTGTACTTTCTGGAAGAAAAAGAAAATTATTTTTATTTGAGTCAAAAGAGTCAATTTTTCCTCCACAAGACCAAGTTGGCCCTCCTTGGACAAGTTGGCCCAAAAAGGTAGTTATTCGACCTCCTGGACATGTATAAATAGAAGGCAGTTCGACCTCATTTGATCACTCACACACACACTTCGATTTATGTGCAAGAAGAAAGAGAATTTCAGGGAAAGTCAAAGGAGAGAAATTTAGAGTTTTATACCCTAGAGTATCTCACACGTGTGAATTTTTCTGAGGAATTGCAAGCTCGAAATTTCAAGAGGGCCAAAATTTCAGGACTTCACAGATTTCAGATGTTTGACCAACGTTGACTTTATTGACTTTGACTTGCTGGAAGAAATATTCAAGGAGGGCTCACTTGGGTCTTTGTGGCAGGCTTGGTCTTAGTCTTGGGTCTTGGATATCTCACTTTCATCTGATTCTATAAGAAGAGGTTTTTCTTGGGTCTTCCCCCTTATGGGGTTTTGCCTTGGCTTGGAGCCTAATTTCTTGCGTCCTTTGTTTCTTGTGCTCTTCATGTTTTGTATTTTTGGTAATTGCTTGATGAAGAATAACATAAAATTTAATAAGAAGCCAACAAATCACTCACAAGTAATTATCAAGTAAGAGAAATCAACCCTAATTTGCTAGTCTATTGGTTTCTCAACAACGAGTTCATGAGATAGACTTAAGTTTCAATGAATTAATTTCCAATTTACTGGAATGGTTATCAAGGTTGCATGCATAGTATTGGAGCTTCAGTTACATGGAGTCTTCTTCAATTTGACTATAGGACAAGATGGCAGTTACAAGTTCAGTTAGAACGATTCAAGTCTTTAGTATTGATTGAAGAGAGAACGAGTTAAGACTCCAATGTTTATTGCTAGTTTTTGTAGCATCGGATGTGTTCTAGCCTTGAGATTTGGCAAAGAGGTTAGAATACATGTATTCTCCAATACCCAGAAATTGTTTCTGGAAATTCCACCTAGAGACGACTTAATTAAATTAATTAGTCAGTTTTTAATATTTCCTAAGTCTAAACTTAGGAAATATGATTAATTAAAAGGAATTAATTAAGTCATGGTGAGAATTTTCTAGAAAAAGACTAGGATCGATTTCTAGTTAATCTTAGCCATTGATTAAGTTTTAATCGTGGTCGTTGAAGTCTCAATAGAAGATTATAAGAATAACTCGAAGGGGCTTGGAGAAGACACTGGCAGATCGATTTCCTAAGTAGCAGCGTTTTGTTGTCGAAGAGAGAAATAGTGAGCTCGAAGTAATGAGAGAGAGGCAGAGATAGTAAGGCTGGAGGAAGCTTTTCCAGTTCCGGTGAGTGCATTGCAGAGAGGCAGTGAGTGCCACAGAGAGGCAGCGCAGATCCACGCAGAGGCAGTGCAGAACTTCAGTGGGTGATTCCGTTTTTGCTGGGGAGCAAGAGATTTTCTAAGCCGGAAATTGGGCAGAGGGTCCAGAGGTGAAGGAGATTAGTCTTCTAGACAACAGCTGCAGAGACAGCAAGAGGAGGAGTTCCGAGCTTGTGGGACGTAGTACTGCGTAGACTGATGCAGTGACTGCGCAGAGGGAGCAAGGAGCGGCTCAAATCGAGCTGAGGTCAGTGTCGGATCGCCTATGGAAGTGTAAAAATTTCTCACTAGTTTTACTGCCAGTCATTTCTTTGTTTGGATTGCTAGATTAAGCATCCATAGTTTTGTACTCAGATTTACTACTGCATAATAATCAAACCCTCAGTTGTTGCACTGGTTTTCCCGAGTTGGGTTTTTCCGGGGACTTAGTCCAAAAATAATGGTGTATTTTGTGTGTGTGCATCTATTCTTTTTGCGTTTATTTTTCTTCTGCAGCATTTGTTTTGTGAAGGTTGCAGTGTATATATTTCGATATTTGTCGTAGGATTTGTTTAATTAATTTAACAAATAGAAGAAATATTATCAGTTGCTGCGGTAGGATTCCGGGTAACGAAATTTTCACATGGTATCAGAGCGTAAATAGAAAGTCGGAGAGCTCACTTGCAGAAAGGAAGAGGAGCTTCGTAGCACTGCGTAAGCAGCGACTCAAAACTCGGAGACAGCGCAGTCCCTTTGGCTAGGAGGGTCAATTTTTGAGGCAAATTCGATTTTCTCTGAGAGAGTAACAGAGAAATCAGATTTTATAGATCGAAGATTACCAGAGGCAGAGGGAGCAGCAGTGTTTTTCCTTGCAGAGCAGATCTTCAACTAGATGCAGTATTTTGCAGCAGTTGCTAATGAAAAATAGCGTCAAGAGGAAGAAAGAGCACACACTGAGGGAAATCTTTCCTCAGGGGACTTCTAGCTTCAAAAGTTCAATTTCTCATTGCAAAGTAGCAGTCGTTGTGAGCAGATTTACTCACTCCAGCAGGGAGTGCATGGAGCCTAGCAGCAGCTATGCAGAGGAGAAGAGGAGGATTTCGACTTATTTTTGCTGAGATGACATCAGCAGGGTTGAGAGATCAGGATCGGTTGGACGGAGCATCCAACTACATGATATGAAAGGCAAGGGCTTCCTTCCTTCTAGATGAGTACAATCTCAAGGCTTACATCGATAACGTGGTGGTTGTACCCATAGATCCAGATCAGCTTAAGGCCTACAAGAAGGAGTTGGCAAAGGTGAAGAGATTGATTCTCGATGGGGTTCGAGATCATGTAGTATCACATATAGTTGGCAAGGACACTACCAAGCATATGTGGGATGCTCTTGCTACGTTATACCATGGATGAGATGTACCCGTATGCAGAAGCGGGAGCGCATAGACCCCTTCCTCACTAGGCTTCAGGATTTTCGAGACCAACTGTCAGTTGTAGGATAAGCGCCCCAACCTACAAAATTGGTGCAATTAGCTCTCAACATTGTTTCTGAAGACAGGCAAGACTTTGTCCAAAGTATCTTGGGCAGAGACAAGTTGCCAGAGGGACAAGATGTGGGATGACTTGTAACAGGAGGAGATGAGGGGAGATTTGGTGAAGAGAACCAATGGCAGCAGCAGCAGCAGTGGGACGAAGCAAGTCAAGGAGGAGGAGAATGTGGCCCTCGCATCAAAGGGGCAGCAGGAGCAGCACAGAAGGAAGAAGGATTTTTCGAAGGTCAAGTGCTTTAAGTGTGGCGAGTTAGGCCACTACAACACTCAGTGTCCTCTCATAAATAAGGACAAGTAGGAGAAGCGAGACCAGCAGGCGGCATCCACGGAGATTGATAGGATGTCCTCCAGATTGGAGGAAGATTTTTTCATGATAGCAGACATCCCTCCAGGAGTGAGGTGGGGTGACTTGGTTTTGTAGCGCCAGAGTGCTACAAGATGGGAAGGATTCTTGAGGAGGTCCACCTCTTGAATCAGTACCTTGCTACGGAAGCCCACAGTATGCAGTAGCAAGAAGGACCAGTGGCAATTGGTGCAGTCAGGTGCCAGAGTGACAAATGCAATAGCTAGTAGCGATCATATGTTGGACAGTACAGTGTAAAGTTGCTAGCAGTCCAGTTGGCACTGTGCAGAGTCAGCAGCAACGCAGAGGCTAGTAGCAGCCAAGACTCGGGTGACAAATGCATCACACTAACCACAGTTGGTTCAGTGTTTTTGATAGTTCTCAGTTGCAAATGTTGCAGCTGCAGCAACAGATGAGAGGGAGTTGCAGATGTTGCAGTAGCAGCAACAACAAAGTTGCAGTGCAGATCCAGTAGTTGGCAGCAATTCAGCAAGGTCAGCAGCAGCATAGATGCAGCGCTTATCAGAGTTGCACAATAGTTGGTGGGTAGCAGTAGCCAAACATCAGTAGCGTGACAGGAGATGGTGTAGAGGCAGTGTATTGTAGCAGCAATTACAGTTGCAGTACTAGAACACTTTCCTCGCTAAGAGGGAGGGTTAGCTTTTGTAGCATCAGATGTGTTTTAGCCTCGATATTTGGCAGAGAGGTTAAGATACATGTATTCTCCAATACTCAGAAATGGTTTCTGGAAATTCCACCTAGAGATGACTTAATTAAATTAATTAGTCATTTTTTAATATTTCTTAAGTCTAAACTTAGGAAATATGATTAATTAAAAGGAATTAATTAAGTCATGGTGAGAATTTTCTACAAAAACACTTGGATCGATTTCTAATTAATCTTAGCCATCGATTAAGTTTTAATCGTGATCGTTCAAGTCTCAATGGAAGATTATAAGAAGAACTCGATGGGGCTTAGAGAAGACACTTGCAAAGTTCGATTTCACTAGCAGATCGATTTCTTGAGTAGCAACATTTTGTTGCCTAAGAGAGAGCTAGTGAGCTCGAAGCAGTGAGATGAGGGTAGAGATAGTAAAGTCGAAGGAAGCTTTTCCAATTACGGTGAGTGCATTGCAGAGAGGCAGTGAGTGCCACAGAGAGGCAGTGCAAAGCCACACAAAGGCAGTGCATAGCTTCAGTGGGTGATTATGTTTTTGCTGGGGAGCATGACATTTTCTGAGTTGGAAGCTGGGCATTCCAGAGGTGAAGGAGATCAGTCTTCCAGACAACCGCTACAAAGACAGCAAGAGGAGAAGCAATTCCGAGCTTGTGGGACACAATACTGCATAGGTTGATGCAGTGATTGCGCAGAGGGAGCAAGGAGCAGCTCAAATCAAGCTGAGGTCAGTGTGGGATCGCCTGTGGAAGTGAGAAAATTTCTCACTAGTTTTACTACCAGCGATTTCTCTATTTGGATTGCTAGATTAAGCATCCATAGTTTTGTACTCAGATTTACTACTACATAATAATCAAACCCTCAGTTGCTGCCCCGGTTTTGCAAGTTCGGTTTCTCTGGGGACTAAGTCCAAAAATAACGATATATTTTGTGTGTGTGCATCTATTCTTTCCGCATTTATTTTTCTTCCGCGGTATTTGTTTTGTGAAGGCTACAGTGTATACATTTCGATATTTGCCGTAGGAAACAACAAATAATTTGTTTAATTAATTTAACAAATAGAGGAAATATTATCAGTTGCTACAATAGGATTCCAGGTAACAGAATTTTCACATTGATTGGAGAGAGAGTGAGTAGAACTCTCAGTTAACTCACAATCACAACTCGAACTTCTAAATTGAACTAGGCCTTCTTGCATGCTCGAAATGTATCTATAAAGAGGAGGACAAAGGCACAAGGTCGACCATTCTTCAGAGATCAATTCTTCATTGTTGTATGCGCATAATTGAGGAGAAATTGTGCACAAGAAAATAGGGCTTCTTGTTGGATAAGGTTTTCATTGATGTCATTAGCATTGTTGAAACAAGCCCTAATATCCCCTAAATGAAAAAGTATATGCTGGCAGTGTTATCAGAACCGAACCGGTTCTGAAAAACTGGCCGGTCCGGCCAGTTTGGAGGCAAAACTGGTCCGAACCGGCCCTCCGAACCGGAAATGACCGGTTCGGTACCAAACCGGCCGGTTCCGTCACCGGACCGTCCGGTTCCGTACCGGTCCGGTTCGGACCCGTTCAGAGACCGGTTCCACCGGTTCACAACGCTGGGCACTAAAAATTTTTTATTTTTTATTTTTTTTTAAATTATTATTTCACTCACGCTATTCATTCGAGTCTCTTGCAATTCTTGAGTTGAGTTCGGTGAGGAGAATTCAGAGAGTTTTTTGTAGGGTTGTTCTAAGGGAGTTTTTTTGCAGATTTGAAGAGCTGATTGGAGTCTTGCAGAGTTGTTGGGTTGGCAGATTTTTGAGATACTTCAAAGATTTTTTTTTTCCAAAGATCTTTGGGTTTTCTTCAGTGGTTTTTGCAATTGGTAGAAGATTTTTTTTATTTTGTTGGGGTTGCTACATAAGTTGATTTCAAAAGATTTTGGAGCTGATTTTCTCCAAAATTTAAGAGGGTAATCAAGGGCCATGGGAATCAAGCCATAATCCCATTGTAGACTTGGATGCTACTCATTCTTCAGATGAGGATAAGGAGGACGATCAAGATGATGATTGATGATTGATGATTTGATTATTGATTTGTTGTAGTTGTAGCTTGTAGTATTGTAGATTGTAGTATAATAATATGATCTATGATGTTATTTTGGACTATAAAGGCCTTTTAGAGCCTGCTTCTTGATGTTTGTAACATTTTAAGTTCAACGATGTTTTGCACTAAGTGCTATTTTGGTTGTATACTATTACTTGCTATATAAATGAGAACTTTTGCATATTTGTGTATAAATGGTTTGGATTCATATGGATGCACATGAATATATTTATTTTTTTCTTTAAAATATGAATATTTTATGTGTTTTTGGTAAACCGGTTTTTTTTCCCGTTTTTTTCTGGTTCCGGTCGGATTCCGACCGGCTCCCGGTCCACAAGGTTTTCCGGTTCGATGACCGGTTCGGTTCCGATAACATTGTATGCTGGTACCCTATGTGGATGGATGAAATCACTGGCAGTATATGCCATGGTGCACAGAGATTGAAGAAGATAGCATTGTTACTAAAGGCATGCATTCCTAAGTTGTCACAGCATCTCAATGACTACCTAAGATTTGCAAGACTTTTGAAGCTATCGTCTTATGTCTTATGTGCAGTATCTATTAGACAAGAAAGAGGATTATAAGGTGGCTTTAAGAAAATAAGAAAGGCATTGCGTGTGCTATCTTAACATTTGTTGGGAGAAAGAAAAAATAAATTGATGAAAAAAAGAGTAATCATTAAGGAAGGCAAATTGCAGGCAACACCAATACAACGTGATCTATATCAGTCGAGTGCAGGCTAATCAACGAACAGTAAGAGCTGGAAGAATATGTCCTGGAAAATGTTATAGACTCCATCCATTATCTACGTATGAACATGAATTGCTTGAGGCAATAATTCCCGAACTTCAACGTTCATCGCTTGCTACTGTTGTGCTTCATTTGAAGTCATTGGACCTTACAGATATAGACGTTCTTAACATTGATTTTCTTGACCAGCCATCACGTAAGGAGCATGAGATTTTTTATGTGATTCCTTGGAGGATGCTTTAAAGCAATTGTACCTTATTGATGCGATTGATGAGGATGGATTGATAACTAAAATTGGACACAGAGTTTGCAATACGTTGATCCTACTGTAGCAAGCTTCAAGAAGGAGTTTCAATTAGAACCTAATGATGTCAGAATTAAAAAGACAAAATTTAACGTTTAGGCTTCCAAATGGTTATGTCGGCTCCCTCAAAAGATGTGGTTGCTCAGTTCAGGTTCAAACAAGTATAAAGATAAGCTTGGATTCCTCCAATCATTCACCAATTCCATCAAGCAAAGATTGAACTCGGATCTGAAGTGAGTAGGAACCAAGGAGGACGAAGATTGAAGACTACTGTTTGGTTTTGATACTTATGTGGTTGGATTCTGAACTACGTCACTGATTTGTGAAGGACGACTTGGACATATATCTTCTTCCTATTCGGACCCTTAGACAGGAGTATTACCTTGATAATGTGACCTCTTTTTAGCTTGAATTAGAAGCTCGGCCCCTCTTGTAGATCTCGCACCTGTAGCAGCTCAGACATACCCGTGGACAAACCTGTGTGCTCGGACCTGTGGAGAGACCTGTGCTTGGACATGTGGACAGACCTGTGTGCTTGGACCTGTGGACAGACCTATGTGCTTGGACCTGTGATCTAATTCAAGACCTGTAGCATATATCAGTGGCTCAGATCCTGAGGCAAGCTTCACTGTAGTTCGAACTTCGGACATGAAGATATTGGATCAAACCTATGTTTGTGAGCAAATTCAACCTCTGATAGTTGAGAGTTGCATCTCTTGAAGCAATCTTTCGAGCATCATTTGAAGGACAATGCTTTGGCATCAAGGTAGACCATTGAATTCCTTTGTGACACTGTTGAAGCAGAACATAGGAGCATAAAAAGAGCAGTTGAAGCAGACTTTGAAGAATACCTTAGAGCACACTTGAAGATACCCTGAAGACTATTTGAGAGGATCTTTTGTGCACTCTTGAAGCAACTGTGTTTGAAGACATTTTGGAACTCTGACTGAGGAACTGATCCTTGTATCAGTTATTTGGGTAGACTTGAAGTCTTGCAAACTTGGGGCATATATTGTCTCGATAGTTTGAGAACAAAAATTGAGCTTTTGGACAGGACTAGGTCTATTAAAGTAGCCTTGGTGAAGCAATCATATATGAAGAAGCAACATTGTTGAAGCCCTCTTGGAGTACTTTTGAAGAAGATTGTTTGTGCAGGCATGAAGAGACTTGGAGACACATACTAGACTTGTTGAAGATGACTTTGATGGACTAGCCCTTGTGAAATTTCCACGATTGCGATAACTGGAATTTAATCTTCTATCTACTGGAGATTATCTTTCTTCAGATTTTTAATTTGGCAAATAATGATTAGTTCTCTATTGCAATCTTCACAAAATTAAATAGTGGAACTAAGAAAATAATACACACACAATAAAATAGACACCAATACTTTTTGACTGAAAAGTACTCAGAAAAACCACGACGCGAAAACCAGTGCAGTAGATGAGGGTTTATTTTATTGTTATGCAGCAGCAAAAATTTGAGTACAATATCTGGATGCCCAACTAGCAATCCTCCAACAAATAATCTGGCCAAAAATAATTAGGAGAAAAATTCTCCCTCTGCAAAATAACTCGACCTCCCTTTGGCCTGTGTTGGTTTTTGGTAGAGCATCGGATGTGCTCTAAGCCTCAAAATTTGCAGGGAGGCTAAGACACATGCGTCCTCCAAGACTGAGAAATCGTTTTGGGAAATTCCACACAGAGACAGTTTTATTAAAATAATTAATTATTTTTAATGGATGCCTAAGTCTAAACTTAGGAAATTAAAATAATTAAAGAGTATTAATGAAACTAGGTGTGAATCTTCTAGAAAAAGACGGAGATTGAGTCAAGATGATCTCAGCCATTGATTAGGAATTAATCTGGGTTGATGAATGTTCAACGAGAAGATTATAAGAAGAGGCTCGATGGGCACTTGTAAAACACATTGAATTGGAGATCAAGAAATCGATTTCTCAAGAGAGTAGCGTAGCAATTGCCGGCGAAGTGATCGAGAGATTTCTTGCAGTGAGGGGCAGAGATAGTTTACCGGTGGAAGTATTCCTGATCCGGTGAATACATTACAGAGGAGGTAGAGAGAGGTGTAGAAGAGGCAATGCAGAGCCACACTAGACAACACAGTGATTCAGAAGGAGATTGAAGTTTTCTTGAGAAATAGTTGAGATCCAGTACTGGAAGTCGGGTTGTGAGACCGGGAGGTCAGAAGATCAAGTTTCCAGCCAGCAAAAGATCAGTTGGGAGGTGTGAAGCAGTCCCTGCAACAGTGACGCAGTAACTGCGTAAGTGTGATGCAGAGACTGCATAGAGACGGTGCAGAGGTCTCATCTTCAGTTAGATCAGTACTAGATCTTCCCATACCAGTTTGAGGTTATCTCACGAACTTTCTCGCTAGTTATATTCACTGTATCGGATAGCCAGTAAGGCATTCAAGATTGTATTCAGAACCTATTGCATAATAATATAAACCCTCAATTGTTGCACCGGTTTTCCCGCATTTGGTTTTACCGGGGACATTGTCCAAAAATAATGGTGTCATGTGTGTGTGTTATTTCTTTCCTGCGTTGTATTTTGTTTCCGCAACATTTTTTATATTGGTGAAGACTGCAGTGTGTTAGTTTCATTATTTGTCGTAGCAAACAGTAAATAATTTTGTTCAGTTATATAAAAAAAATAGAAGAAAATTAACCAATTGTTGTAGAAGGATTCCAATAGTGGAATTTTCACATCGTATCAAAGCGGGTGAAGCAGAGAAGAGCTCAGAAGCAGAGTTGAAGAGGGAGCTCGAAGAGCTGCGTAGGTAGCAGATCGAATCCCCAGAAGGCTTGCGGAGTCCAGTGCCAGGAGGGCAAGATTTTCGTGGAAAAATCTCTCTCTGAGTGAGTCGACAGAGAGGAAGATTTTCCAGATCGAGATTTGTCAGCGACAGAGGGAGCAGCGCAGCAGCTTCAATGCAGAGCAAATCTTCAGCTGGAATGCAGATTTTCTACAACAATTGCTAGTGCAGAAAAGCATTAGAAGGGAAGAAGAGCACACTGAGAGAATTCTGACCTCAAAGAATTTCTTGCCCATAAATTCTAATTTCTACGCAGAAGCAGCAGTAACCGAGAAAGGTTTTGCTCACTGCGGCAAGGAGTGCGTAGAGCTAGTCAGCAGTTGCGCAAAGTGTTAGAGGCAGAGTTTGACATTGTTTTTGGGCGTGATGGCAACAACCGAACTGAGAGATTAGGATAATTGGTTGATTGATAGTGGTGCCTCAAGGCACTTGACTAGATATAAAGAGGCCCTCTCTGATTTGATTGAAAAGGATACTAATTTGGAGATTATCCTTGGAGACAATTCCACCTATCCCGTGAAAGGGACAGGGACTGTGACCCTTCATCTAAATCAAGGTCAAGTCCTTCATTTGCAAGATGTGTTGTACGTACCTAACTTGAAGAAGAATCTAGTTTCTATCTCGGCAATGGAAGACAAAGGATTCAAGGTGGCATTCGTTGAGTGGAAAGGTACGCATCTGGAAGAACTTCAAAGAAGCTCTTGCTATTGGTTTTTACGCATCTGGAAGAACTTCAAAGAAGGTCTTACAAATCTGATGTCACCTCGAAATGGCTCTACAAGATCGAGCATGGAGCCAATGGAAGTGCTAAAAAGTTCAGGGCAAGATTTGTTGCATGAGGCTTCTCGCAAAAGGAAGGCATAGATTATGATGAAATATTTGCACCTGTTCGCCGCTACACCACCATCCTATCGATTATTGCCCTTGCTACAACGCAAGGATGGAGTCTTCATCAGATGGATGTGAAGACTGCCTTCTTACATGGTTCAATCAAGGAAGAGGTCTATGTGGAACAACCTCTGGGGTTTGAAGTCCGAGATAGAAACACATACGTATGCAGGTTGAAGAAAGCCCTCTATGGGTTGAAGCAAGCCCCCAGGACTTGGTATGAGAGGATTAATAACTACTTGATGAAGCTCGGCTTTACTGAAAGTGATGCTGATCCAAACCTTTACTTTAAGGTTGATAATGACAAGCCTCTCATTCTGGTTCTTTATGTGGACGATCTCTTCCTGACAAGTGTTGACCCTCTCATTCATCAATGTAAGAGGGAGCTAGCTTCTGAATTCGAGATGAAGGACCTAGGACTGATGCACTATTTACTAGGCCTGGAGGTTTGATAAAAGCAAGGTGAGATTTTTCCTTTCTCAAGGAAAATATGTTGTGAAGCTGTTGGAAAGATTTGCGATGGTGGACTGCAAGTCCGTGACTACTCCTATGGAACTCAACTTTAAAAAGTTGTGTGAAAGTGTTGTTGGGCCCAATTTGGGAATTCCCTCCGAGTACCGTCAACTCGTAGGGGCCTTGATGTTCTTCGTGAACTCACGTCCGAACATATGTTTTGCAGTGAACATGTTGAGTCAATACATAGTCGAGCCTCATCACATTCACTGGATTGGTGCCAAGAATCTCTTGAGATATATCTGGGGCACAATCAACCATGGGCTGAGATACACTGTCGGGAGTATGAGGCTCCATGGATATATCGATGCCTATTGGGCAGGCAGTGTGGTGGATCGTAAGAGCACATCTAGATGTTGCTTCACCTTAGGTTCTGCTTCGATCTCCTGGATGGGTAGGAAGCAGAAATCAGTTGCTTTGAGCACCGTCGAGGCCAAATACATTACAACAAGTATGGCTTGTTGTGAAGCTATTTGGTTGAGAAAGCTCTTCAGTGAGCTGTTTGAGCATGTGTTGGATACCAATGTGATCCTTTACGACGACCAAAGTGGGATTCGACTTTCAGAGAATCTCGTGTTCCATGACTGTTCCAACCATATTGATATTAGGTACCACTTTGTCCGAGACATGGTACAGCAAGGCACCGTAAGGCTCCATCACATTAGGACTTATGAGCATGTCACAGATATTCTCACGAAGCCCCTAGGGAAGGTCAAATTCTTAACCTTCCATGAGAATCTTGGTATCGTGGACAGACCCTATTATGAGGGTCCTGCTTGGGTTGGTGTTGGGGCCTTTGTTTTGAAAAAGAAACAGTTTTTGAGTTGCGGAGAATAGGTGGTGGAGCGCAATCAAGGTAGACAGAGAGCTGTCACGGTTGCGGAAAGCTGGAAGATAGGTGGCGCGGCAATTGCGGAGAACAGTGCAGATGGCAGATATGGGAGACAAGGACAATCAGCAGAACTCCCAGTAATCAAGAAGAAGCGGCAAGCAGCGAAGAGGAAAAGAGGAAAGACTGACAGTCACACTGGCGAAAGAACAAATAGGCAATCAGCCAGCGTAGAAGAGTTAGTTAGTTAGTGTGGCAGAAGGTCGATAGAGAGAGCAGAGCCATAGGAGAGCTCTGTGAGAACTCTATTGTACTGAATCACACTGTAATAGACTCCGCGGAGTGATGTATGTTGTTTTGATATTGATAATGAAATATGGTTATTGTTGTGTGTAATGTTATGAGTTGATTGTTAATCATTTGCTTACTATGAATGTATGCCCAGTTTTAAATTTTAATTTAGCATTCTGAACATGCTTGATGAGTAATAGCGTATACAGAGAGGCGAGATCTGTTTGTTGTTCCAAGTTTCCATAGTTGTTCTTCATGGTTGTAATCGTCTGGTACATGATCTGTCTCCTAATCTTACTAAGGTCACGGCACGCCTCGGGTGAGACGCTCTGCTCTCTCAAGTAGGGTGAAAATGTCGGCATTGTGCTAGTCTACTGCAGAAACCTTGTTGGCCTCTATCCTGAACCTGGGTCTTGCCCAGAGACCACCTTTTTCGCCAACAAATGGTTCCGTTGCCGGGACCTGAAAATTCATTTAGGAGTTAGATCACGGTATCGTGGATCTATGAGAGGGAACTACAAAGCTGGTGGGATAAACACTTAGACCAGTTCATATCGTAACAAGCGGAGCTGCGACAGCAAAGGGAAAAGACTGTTAAAGATCGGGTCCTGTTTTCTAAATCTGCAAGTGACTTGTACGAAATTTTCTGGGGAAAGTTTCCTAAAGAACTTTATAATTGGTTGCAGAGACTGCAAATCAAGTCACTCCCAGGAGGATCGCGTAGAGTCTGTCGCAAGTGGACGCACACTGATCTAGTAGCAGTCCATCGATTAGAAACTGATTTGACCCGAGCAGTAGATTTTTGGGTACAATCTACCTTGGAAGGATACATTGTGGAATTCGCCGCTGAGTGTTACCAATCCTTTACAAAAGCTGAGGACATATTCAGATCCGGATTGCGGGGAGAACTGTTGAAGGAAATCCCGTTGTGGATCAAAGCTTTAATGGTGGATGAGGGTTTGATGGCATTTCAAAAGTCTGAGATGGAGACTTAAACCTCCAGTACTGGGGGAAGGAGCTGAGGGAAAGATGCTACAAGTAAGTAAGAAGGGATATGGATTTCAGAAACTCCAGTAGACTAAGAGAGCAACAAGCACATTGAAGGGCGCAGATTGCTGAGAAGTGGCGGGAAAGGGTGATGAAAGAGTTTGAGAAGCAGAAGAGTAGTTGACAGGACAAGGAAAAGGCGCCGCAGATGACAAAGGAAACAGAAGGTCAGATGGGATCCCAAGGAATAGGAGGGACCATCAAAGAAGTTAGGCAAGTGTATAGGAGCCCAGCCCGAAGAGAAAAGGGAGAAAAGTCCAATGTGGAGGATGCGCGCCCCAAGGAGACATCCGATGTGGAGCTGCATGTTGCGATGGAGCAACTATTTCGAGAGAGGTCGGCACCCTAACTCAAGGTAATCCTATTCCCCAAAGTTCAAGTAGCTCTAGTCCCAACCTTCCCCTGGTACTCTATCAGCCACCAGATAAAAATTTTGTTAAGTTACAGGAGTTTAGCAAGTTGAATAGTGTTAAGTCTACAGTATAGATATCTACTAGCTACAGTGCTAGTAATACAATCTCACATCCAGAAAATAGAGGTTTTATTTTAGTACCACCCATAAAAGGA
This sequence comes from Pinus albicaulis, assembly GCA_034641835.2. NCBI lineage: Eukaryota > Viridiplantae > Streptophyta > Pinopsida > Pinales > Pinaceae > Pinus > Pinus albicaulis. The sequence continues at coordinate 226,072,008 of CM076579.1, forward strand.
AATATGGCGAGATCATTCACCCGATACCTAGAATTCTCCTGGAGGGGTAACGATGATGTGGAGCAACACTGGTATCTCTGCGAAGAAATATGGAGGGCTCAACAGACACAAGAGGCAGTTAAGTTGATTGAGTTCCAGACTACTCTAAGAGAGAGAGCTCTTCATTGGTTCATTAAATGGTCAGAAGCTCATCCAAACCCAGCGATAGACGATGTGAAGAAAGAATTTTTCAAAGAATTTAAACTACCCCAGACAGATCAGCAAGGATTGTCTGAGTTGTGGGAAATCAAACAGCGAGAAGGAGAAACGGCTTGGGACCTGATGAGAAGGTTCAAGGATGCGATTGGGAAGTTGAGCTACCCAATCGACCCAAACCACCAACAAGATTGGTTTATTAAAGCACTCCTCCCGTTGACAAGAACTCCACTGACACAGCAGAAGATTGACACCTTACAAGATGCCCTGGAGCAAGCCATGAAGATAGAAGCTATGGCGGGGTATCCGCAAGAGTTCAAAGGAGCAACAGTACAAGACCCTTCCATATTAGGGCTACAACATTAGATAGCCAGTTTAACGGAGAAGTTGAAAGACATTCAGCCGATACGACCTGCAAGGCCCAATGTGTGGTGTACCCATTGCCTGATGGAAGGACACGTGGCCACAGAATGCCCGAGGTTGTGGGGGAAAAATGCAGGAGCTTTAGCAATAGGGACATAGGGGGCTCCACCAATTGGGGGAGTTGCGCAGATAAATACTCTGGTATTATACCAACCGCAACCCACTTCCCAGGGTTCCCCGCTCAACAGAATCAAACCGCAACTGACTACTGTGAAATATGTAAAGGCATTGGTCATCCTCCACGACTATGCTCAATTTTGCAGAGATATTCCAACGTTCCAAACAATACATATTGTGAATTTTTTGCTTCTACAACGCATAATACAGAGCAATTTAGAGCCCTCGATGCACTAGCAGAATGACTGGACAGACCATCTTATAGGGTGAATGAAACTCCAAGGGGCTGAGGAGGAATGAGAGGTGGCAGAACTGGAGGAAGAGGACCAGTAAGGTGCTATAACTATGACCAAGAAGGGCACGTAGCAAGGGAATGTCCGCTACCTAGAAGACCATGGTGCTCTCAGTGCAGAGTCAATACACATGCAACTGAAAACTGTCCAGGATTAATTAAGAGATGGGAGGAAAGAGCCAAACAAAGAGGAGCGAATCTGGTGAATGCAGAACCAAGAATAGTAGAAGCTCAGCCCATGCAAAGCATAGCCATAATAACCCGGGGAGGAAAGAAAACAGGGGAGGATGCACAGAATATGGACCCGGTAAAGTTGATCAAGCCCGCATCTCCAAAGAACGCTTTCACACCAGATAGACAGAAGCAATATTTTAAGGAGGCAGTGAAAACATTTTCCCAGATAGGGGGGAGTAGAGGTATTGAGCTTCCACAGCCGACCGTTGAAAAAGAGAAGCAGACTCATACAAGTACAACGATTGAAGAATGGTTCCGATTGTTCCTGAAAATTGTAACCAATGCACCAATGCTGGAACAACTAAAGCAAAATCTAGAGTTGGTGGTGCAGGAAATGCAGAACCGGGAGAGTCAAGAAATCCAACAAAAAAATACATAAGGATTAAAAAAAACAAGAGAAGAATTGGAAAGGAATTCCGTCTGAATACTCAAGTCGCGGGATTTCAAATCAAAGACACAATGCTCGATCTAGGATCTGATGTCAACATTCTACCTAGAAAGACATGGGAAGCACTAGGGAGGCCAAAGTTGACATACTCACCGACACAGCTCCGAATGGAAAATCAGTACTGTATTGTACCCATAGGAAGGCTAGAAGAGGTCGAGGTTGATGTCGCGAGAGTGAAAACATATACAGATTTTGAGGTGATATACATCATGAGGGACAAGGATCCCTCTCCTGCTTTATTGGAGATAGATTGGGCCTTCGAGAATTATGCAGTGATTGATTTGAAAAAAGAATTAATGATATTTGAAGACGGGGAAGTCAGGGTAACTCAGCCACTCGATCCATATCAAGGACCCCGATATACAGAAACTGTTGACAACGGAGAGGATGCTCAACTTCTCGATCACCTTTACCAAAGGACGGCAGGGAAGAGAGAAGCCTATATCAATCCAACAGCAAGATGGACCGTAAGTTGGAGAAGTGTTCAGAGTTCAGATTTGGGCTTAGAAATAGCTTGGGATGATTGGCAACAGGGATGATACGAAACCAACACTAGAAGATGTGCTAACATCTGGGGAGTCAACTGGATTGGAACCGAGGTAAGAGGATATCCGACTCTATCAAATATGCATGCTGTGAATACATTTATTGCAAAGGTAGAAGAAAAAGTCCCAATAGAACATAGAGTCCCTCTTATGGATGTAGCACTACAATCCAAGTCAGCAAGATGGTGGGTCAACCATCGCAACTCGCTCCCGCAATGGGAAGATGTTGCAATAGCACTAAGAGGTAGATTCAGAGAAGATGCGGGACCACAATTCATTGAGAAGTACCAAGGGGATTCTGACCCCACAAAGCATTTAGAGAATTGTGTGAGCACAACTGGAAGAGAGAAGGATATCCAGAATCTCTATGGATGCATAACTTCATACATTCACTGGACATTGTTCCACAAGCTTGGTACTTGACGGAGGAAAAGAAGAGAGGCACTACCACATGGCAAGTAGTTGCAGAAAAGTTTACGCAATGTTTTACTTTTAAGGGAGAAACAGAACCAATCACAAATGCACTCCAAGCCATCAAAAGAGTACTATTTTTTCCAGAGATTCAGGGGGATGAAGAACTACCGCTCTCAGAACAGAAAATCAAAGAATCAGTAGCATGCAAGCGGATAGATCGTGAGATAGATGATGACGATTTAGAGAATCTCCAACACTTATACTTTAAAGAGAAAGAGGGGGAGCAGAATATACAGGAGGAACCAACCACAGAAGGACTTCACCTATTACCCTTGAAGACTAAGAAGTTGAACATTGAAAGCACGGAGAAACCCAAAATCGCGTCCATCGGAGACTACTGGGATACAGAAACAACCAAGGAAATCTTCGACCTATTACAGGAATATGAAGATTTATTCCCATCCTCAGTAGCGGAGCTAAAGGGAATAAAAAGGGACATGGGGGAAATGCGCATAGACTTAAATCCAGACGTAAGACTAGTAAAACATAGGCCTTACCGCCTAAATCCAAGAGTAAAGGAAAAAGTCAAAGCAGAAATAGATAAAATGCTGAAAGCAGGGCTGATTTTTCTAGTGGAGTAAGCAGAGTGGGTCAGTCCCATTGTAATACAAAGCAAAAAGTAGTAATCTGAGATTAGAGTATGTGTGGATTACCGAAGCCTCAACAACACATGCATACATGATCCATTTCCGACTCCATTTAGTGATGAGGTTCTCAACAATGTGGCAGGAAATGAAGCCTATTCATTCACAGATGGATTCTCAAGATATCATCAAGTGAGAATAGCAGAAGAAGACAAGAGAAAGACCACTTTCACAACCGAATGGGGATCGTTTGCATACCATGTCATGCCCCTTGGACTGAAGAATGCGCCAGCGGTGTTTTCACGAATAGTGATAGCAACATTTCGGGACTATATCCATAAATTCCTTGAGGTATACATGGATGATTTGACAGTTTACAGTTTACTGAAGAATCATGCAACTTTACTGAGAATAATGTTTGACAGATGCAGACAACTCCAAATCTCCCTCAACCTCAAGAAATGCATCTTTGCAGTACCTTTTGGGACGCTACTAGGACATGTTGTTTGTAAGCAGGGTGTTTGTGTGGATCCAGCAAAAGTAGCAGTCATTGTTAACATAGAAGCACCAGAAACTGTGAACAGTTAAGATCACTACTCGGGCATAGCGGGTACTACAGATGATTCATCTGCAACTATGCAAAGATAACAACACCATTGGAAAAGTTGTTGCGGAAGTCAAAGCAATTCATGTGGAGCGACGAATGCACTAACGCCCTCAATACATTAAAAGAAAAGTTAGCAAGTGCACCCTTGGTTCATCCTAACTGGGACAAACAGTTCCATGTCCATATTGATGCCTCCAGCATTACATTAGGAGTGGTGTTAGCTCAGCCAGGAGAGAATTTTGTTAATCATCCAGTATACTTTGCAAGCAGGAAGTTGTCTACCGCTGAAAGGAACTACACAACAACAGAACGAGAAGCTCTTGCGATGGTGTATTCTCTTCAGAAGCTTCGTCATTACCTACTAGGAGGTAGGTTAAAATTCTTCACAGACCATTCAGCATTGAAATACCTGGTTAATAAACCTGTGCTTGAAGGAAGAATCTGTAGATGGCTCCTACTATTCCAGGAGTTCACTTTTGAAGTGATAGTGAAACCAGGGAGGTTAAACGTGGGTCCTAACCATTTATCAAGGTTGGAGAATGGAGAGAACGGGGGATCCCTTGATGATCAGTTACCGGATACTGATCTCTTCAGAGTAGAAGCCATCCCAGATTATCTGGAGCAGATAGCAGTATATCTGGCCAGAGGACAGTGCCCAACAAAATACACGACAACTCAAAGAAGGCATTTGGTCGTAAAAGCAGCCGAGTATCAACAAATAGCAGGACAACTATATAAGATGGGGTTGGACCATGTCTTGGGAGATGTGTCATGGACCATGAAAGAGAGGATATCTTGTGGGAGTGTCATTGCGGAGTTTCCAGATTATCTGGAGCAGATAGCAGTATATCTGGCCACAGGATAGTGCCCAACAAAATACACGACAACTCAAAGAAGGCATTTGGTCGTAAAAGCAGCCGAGTATCAACTAATAGCAGGACAACTATATAAGATGGGGTTGGACCATGTCTTGCAGAGATGTGTCATGGACCATGAAAGAGAGGATATCTTGTGGGAGTGTCATTGCGGAGTTGCAGGGGGCCATGTTGGCGCAAAACCCACCGCAAGAAAAATATTACAAGCAGGGTTATGGTGGCCCACAGTCCATAAAGATAGTAAAGCGTATGTAAAGAAATGTGATGTCTGCCAAAAGAACAGGACGTCCATCACACCGGAATGAGTTACCACTGCAACCTGTAAGAGCACTGCAGCCATTTGAAAAATGGGCCATTGATTTCGTAGGGCCAATTGCACCAGTGGCAAGACATTCACAGGGAAGGTAAATAGTAACCACAACAGATTATCTCACAAGACTGGTGGAGGCAGCACCAGTAAAAGACTGCACAGCGGACACAGTAGCCAGGTTCATTTTCGAAAATATCATTAGCAGATTTGGCTGCCCCAGAAGCCTAACCAGTGATCAAGGTACGCACTTCATTAATACAACAATCAAGTCTCTATTAGATAATTGTATGGTACAACATCACAAAAGCAGCCCGTACCACCCTCAAGCAAATGGAACCGTTGAAGCATTCAATAAGATCTTAGAAAAAGGACTAACCAAGATATGCAATGCCAATCGAGATGACTGGGATGAGAGGATACCAGCAACATTATGGGCATACAGGACAATTGTCAAAAGGTTGCACAATCAAACTCCATTCCAGCTGATGTACGAGAGAGAGGCAGTGGTACCTGCTGAATTTATCATACCAAGTCGATTAATCGCTTCAACAGTACATATGACATATGAAGACTCAATAAATGAACGCCTCCATGAGCTACAAGAGCTTGAAGAAGAGAAATTCCTGGCGGAGTTCCATCAGACAGTTCAAAAGGTTTGGCATGACCGTCACATCAAGCATAAGACATTCACTATCAGAGGGAAAGTTCTATTGTACGACAGCAAATTTCAAAAGTTCCCGGGCAAACTCAGAATGCACTGGATGGGACCATACCATGTCATAGAAATTAAAGATTCAAGCATGGTTCGATTGGCACAACTAGATGGACAAGTATTGCAAGGGTGGGTAAATGGCGCACGCTTGAAGCCTTATCACAAGTAAGTTCGACTATTTATTTTTTTCGAATAACTCTCGCAACCGAGAGCAATCAGTAGGGTAGAATAGAAATAGATAGAGTCAATAACTTTCTCGCCCCCAAGATGAGACATAGAATAGGAATCCCAATAAAAAGACATCACAATAACGCAGAGAGGAACTCCACCTGTTGCAATGCGGAGACCACATCGCAACCAATTGTGGCCGGGGGGGTAGCGTCTAACGTGTCATCTGTGTCAGAAAGCCAAGCGTGTCAAGTATCATTCCATCATAATAACCCATCATACCGGTGTCAGTGCGTAGGATCACCTGGATTTGAAAATTAACTGCCATAATTAGTAAACTCCATGACATAATAAATTTGCCATATTAAGCCATAATCATTACCCATCTCGTCTACCCAAATCCCGAAGACACACTCAGCAATGTCAGAATACACCTCACCGAGATAACTAATCGCACGATTATAGCCGCGGGAGAGACAAAAAAAATTAATTAGTTATGGGGTCTTATCAACCTCATTCGTGTCGGTTACATTACTTAACCCGCATGAAAGAAGAAAAGCACCAGAGTGCCAGAAAATTCCGAGTTAGAACAAACAGAAACAGCTATAGCAACAAGTGAAATTTTATCAGAGGTTCAAAGAGACAGTCCAGCAGTAGGAATTCACAGCAAGATATCTGGAAACAACACTCCAGGTATACAGAAGGAGAACGAAGATGACGAAGGTAGCAACAGCAGTCGTCAAGCCTGAGCTTGATGAGAGAATTCAGAGGATAGAATCTCTGACTGGCAAGTATGACAATGCTTCGTTAATTGATACAAATTTCAAGGACTCCTATCAATTCCCAGCTATGAAGCGACAAGTATACATAGAAAATTATGCCACAGAGGGAGGAGGGGAAGCAGCAAGGATGAATCTGGAGTTCAGAGGTATCCAAAGATCAATAATACTGAACCTCAGGAACCTTCCGGTGTTTGGAACAACGGGTGCGGCAATGCAGTGTACGAAATTCCTGCTGAGCAGAGTCCAGAACGGATCATTGTGGCTGGGGAGAGAAATACCTATACATGCAGAGGAAATCAGTAGACTTACCGGATTATTAGCAGAGGGGAAGGATGTCTCAATGGCATTCCAGAACGTGTCCAAGTGAGCCAAGAAGGCAGTGGACTGTGATTATTATAAGAAATATGAGACCAGAAGAGGAGGGAGGGGGCGAAGATAGACCTCATCAACAATCCAGCAGTGAAATTTGCCTGCTATCTAATAGTGGGTAAGACAATGACGCATTACACCAAAGGCGAATGCACCCTTGACACCATTTCAGTCGTGGAACACTGCATCCAGGGAGCCCAACTAAACTGGTGTACCTTCCTATTGAACGAACTGTTTGAGACCTGCGAGGATAATTACAAACGAGCCACAGGATTCATTTATTGCTATCTCATTATGGCATTTGCGATGTGGAAATGGACTCACCCAGGGGTAAGGCAGCTCGCGGAAATCACAAACGACCAGCCAATGGCATTAAGGTTTACACCGTGGAAAGTATCAGGAGATCCCAGCACCAAGGAGGTCAATGAGGAGGCTTTCTCATTCTAGTACAGGCAGATGGTGGATGTGGTGGCAAGACAGCAAAGGGTTCCGAGGGACCTATTGGACAGATATTCTTCGCAGATATGGTTCGGTGTAACCCACAAGCAGACATATATAAAACCTTGTTGCGTCGATGAAACCACATTCCGAATGCGACCGTTAATGTTTCAAGTAGAAGAAAAAGCCTACCACACCGAAGTCTATTCGTGGCCAGGAGCTGCAATGGAGGTTAGAAGCGGAATACCCCACTATTCGTTCGAGGTGATGCTGCCGAAAGCACTCCCAGGGGAGACACCAGAGGAAACAACAAGGATGATTTCTAAACTGCAGCTACAGCCTTTACTGGACCAGCTGCACACGAGGGTGAAGGGCTTCAATCTAGTAATACAAACCCTCACAAGCGCTTCTACTGTGTTAACTTCTTTTTCTGATTTCCAGTCTTCGAATTCTGCATCACCATCCACAACAACCCCTATCGTCACCGCCCTACCCTCCACCATGTTCAACTCAGCCCCAACAACCACAGTCACCCCAATCCGCAAAAGCAAGGCACCTAAAACCCCGGTAGCTGCACCCAAGGCCAAGAAAGCAAGAATTATGGTGCCTAAGCAAATAGTTGATCTCACTGAGGAAGATCAGACCCAACCTATGGATACAGGAGTACCAGTTCGAGAAGAGCCAGAGGTTACCGCCCAAGTAACCTCCGCGATCCGTCCTCGATTCTAAACATTCAGACATCGTCTCCACCTCATACTCACAACTCATCACCTCACACTCACAACTCATCACCACATACTTCATTTACTTCCAAAGACCAATCCACCCGCACTCCGTCCACCTCAACAACTATCTCAGACCCAGTAAAGCTAAGAAACAAGACAAATGGGGACACCGAGGCAGAAGTTAACTCGAGTACGGCTGAAGTACCCGAGGTTAACCAACCTTCGGTGGGGCAGGGCACTTTCCTAGAACTATTAGTTCAAGGAGGGTCTTTTACTGCAGATACGACGCCTTCACCAACAAAGCTGAACCCATTTCAGCAAGCCAACCTAATACTGCAGCAGATTCTACCGACCACTAGTATGAATAACCCAGAACCTCAGTTGCCGCAACAAAACCAACCAGCATCACCACACGAGCACTCAGAGAGATCAATCGTCAATGGGCAACCCCTCAAAGAAAGAGAGTCAATCCAATACATGTCAGGCGCTGAGAGCATGCAGAGCTGGGGGGCTGGCCAGTTATACAAGTTCATTCAGCAAGCAGTGCAGCAAGCAGAAGGGCTGCACAACGACCTCCAACAGAGGTTCGAGCAGCAACAACAGCAAGTCATCGCACTTGATGAAGAGCGCAATCAGCTTAAAGGGGAAAAGCATAACTTACAGGAGCAGCTGGAAAAAGTAACCGAGATCTTCAAAGATCTATGGCTAATAGTAATTGCCCAGGAAAACAAAACGCCAGAGGGCATATCGGCCTGCTCAATGGTCGAGAGGTCACGCCAAGTGAAACGACATGTGCAAATCTTAGCAGAGCGAACCAAGAGCTCAAAGAAATGCTAGCTGCCTGACCGGCATTACCAGACCCTGCCACGATATATGCTGAGAAGGTTACCGAGAAACAGAAGCAGGTGACCGGCATGAAGGAAACCATGGGGACAACAGTCAAAGAGGCCTACAGCCTACTGAAGCATTTACATGAATGCTCTAACTCGTTAACCATGAAATCCCACCCAATCTCAGCACAACTTCAGAAAATTTCCCAAGAGATCAAAGAGGCCACTAATCCGGTCGGCATAACCCAGCTGTACAACCAAGAAGAGGTGCTGGAAACCAAAATCCAGAAGATAGAAGAACACTCTGTTGCCACAGAGCAGGTCCTCAGAGAGCTAAGGCAACCGGTCAAGCAGAAAGCAGAGGTGATACAATAGATGGTGGCCAAAGCCAGGCCGAAGATACAAGAAGTATTCAGCAAGTTGTCGCCAGTGGCAAGTGAAACCGAGGCTGAAAGATTCGCCACCCAGACAAAACAGTTAATTAAAGAATGGCAACAGGCAATCACTGAGTTCGCAGAACTCAAGTCTTCAGCATTGAGCAAGGTTCCAGACTTGGGGCCTTTGTTTGGACAGAGCGAAGAAACAGAGAAGACAAAGTCAACCTCAGAAGTTGACAGACCAATGGAAGCCACGACAGCAGGAAAATATTGACTCAGGACGAGTCAATAGCGTGTGGTCAGGGCCTGTTGGGGCCTTTGTTTTGAAAAAGAAACAATTTTTGAGTTGCGGAGAACAAGTGGTGGAGCGCAATCAAGGTAGACAGAGAGTTGTCACGGTTGCGGAAAGCTGGAAGATAGGTGGCGCAACAGTTGCGGAGAACGGTGTAGATGGCAGATGTGGGAGATAGGGACAATCAGTAGAACTCCCAGTAATCAAGAAGAAGCGGCAAGCAGCGGAGCAGGAAAAGAGGAAAGACAGACAGTCACGCTGGCGGAAGAACAAATAGGCAATCAGCCAGCGTAGAAGAGTTAGTTAGTCAGTGCAGCAGAAAGCCGATAGAGAGAGCAGAGCCGTAGGAGAGCTCTGTGAGAACTCTGTTGTACTGAATCACACTGTAATAGACTCCGCGGAGTGATGTACATTGTTTTGATATTGGTCATGAAATATGGTTATTGTTGTGTGTAATATTATGAGTTGATTGTTAATCATTTGCTTACTATGAATGTATGCCCAGTTTTAAATTTTAATTCAGCATTCTGAACATGTTTGATGAGTAATAGCGTATACAGAGAGGCGAGATATGTTTGTTGTTCCACGTTTTCCTTAGTTGTTCTTCATGGTTGTAATCGTCTGGTACATGATCTGTCTCCTAATCTTACTAGGGTCATGGCATGCCTCGGGTGAGACGCTCTGCTCTTTGGAGTAGGGGAAAATGTCGGCTTTGTGCTAGACTACTGTGGAAACCTTGTTGGCCTCTATCCTGAACCTGGGTCTTGCCCAGAGACCTAATTTTTTGCCAACAGTTCGACTATGAGCTCTGAGAGCTCCAGGGGGCTTGGGGATAACTACTTGGAGCTATAAGCAACCACAGGGCTAGGTTCACCTTACCTTGCTGGTGTGCTATTTCCCAGCGTTATGATATTGAGCTGGTTCACCCTCTCTTTGATCTATGCCCCGCATACATCTTACCCATGTAGTTTGGGACTCATGGGAAGTACCTCTCATCTGGCCAATGAGTTGGGAGATGAGGATAGAGACCATAACATTACTGATGGACGCATCGTGTATTGACATACTCCCTATGTCTAGGATGGGTTGTGTCCAACAACTTGATCTGGGATCAAGTCTGGTTGAGGTTTTTACCTCTAAATTGACTTCAAGTCAGTGGAGAGTGGCAAGGTCTTTGTGACTCACTCTCGATCATATCTTCTTCATTATTTCTTCTACAACAGACCAGAGTCGGCAAAGTATAGAGACATCAGGATGACATAGGATTGCAGGATGATATATAATAGTACATGATGGTACTGGATGACAGGATTGCACAGGTTGACAGATGGATGGACAGGTGGAGTTCTCCCTAGTTGAGAGGGAGTGTTAAATTTGGCAACTAGGGCCAAAACCCATGTTGCACTGCTCATATAATTGAGATGATATTTTTGTTGGATTCCTCTTTCGGGGAGGTTCAAGATTGATCTAAAGATCATCTTGTTTGGATGAGTAGAAGTTGGATTTTGAATTCAATTTCCACACATGTGCAAATTGTCAAGGTCAGCCAGAATTGTTATGTAGGCTCACAAGCCCCAAAAGATGTGTCACACACCCTCTGATGGATATAAAAGGGAGAGACATAACCCTCATTTCATAATCATCTCATCTCACACATCTCTCTCTCATCTGATTGGTTCGCATGGCCTTAGAGGCTTCTCTCTCTCCTCCACACGTGTGAAGGACTTGCTGAAGACTTCAGACTGTTTAGGGCTTTTCTGGATAGCGTTGACTTTGGGTCGACACTTGTTATTTGACTTCAATTTTGGGTCAGAATTCCGATTTTGAGAGGCCGCAGCTGGAGGCACAAAAACCGAGGAGCAGCGTTGATTTTGACTATTGTTGAACATAGATTTGACTGCTAATTTAACCGCATACTTTAACCACCGGATTTCAGGGCTATTTTGGGTTGTGTTTGACTGTGATTAGAGGTCGATTTTGACTGGGTTTGACTGTGCTTCATTGGAGGTTGATTTGTTGGTTTGACCAGCGTTGACTTTACTAGCTAGGGCATCCTATTGACTGTTGTAAATTGTACTTTCTCTCTTTGTTGAATTTGAAGAATAATAAGAAGATTTGATCAAAAAAATTTCCCACATTGGGGTTTTTCCCTAGCATCCGCCAAATTATTGTGTCTCTTGTCTTGGCTTATCTTCTGTCGATTTATTTATGTTCTAGCAACATTTACTGTCAATGTTTACGTGATTGCATATCTGGAAATTGAATTGGGCTAATAAGAAATATTGAAGTAAATTTTTCTAAGCATAGAACATACCATGGTTAACTAAAATTAACACCCTTCTGCTACTTCTCTAACACTATAAAACTATTGGGAAACTCCACCGAAATTCTCTTTAATGCCCCCTCTCTGATGATCTCCATCTGGCTCGAACTCTTCCCTTGTTTAATCTCTACAAATTGGGTAGTTCGATCTGCTTTGCTCTTTCTCTCACAACTGTGTCTATCTCCATCCCATTGACATGCTCTTATAATCTCTCGTTGGAGCTTCAACGACCAGGATTAGATCATCAACAACAGCTACAATCATCTTAGACTCGATCCATGTGAGTCTCTAGAGAATTCTCGATCTTCCTTAATTAATTAATCAGTTTTTCTAATTAGACTTGGGCATTTTTAATTATTCATCAATTAATTTACTTAAGTTATTTTGCAAGCTTATCTCACGAAACCTTTTATGGGTTTTGGAGATCTTGTGTTCCTTAGCCTCTTAGACACAAATCGAGAGTCGAGACTAGAACACCTATCCAACGCTACGAAAATCTAACACTCCCTCTTAGCGAGGAAGGTGTTCCCTCCAAAACATCTCCCATCTCTAGTTGGACTAAAGTTGTTCCCTCCAAAAGAGATGTTGATGTCTGACATCTGTAACAACTTGTCACTGTCCACCAAGCTATTGTGCATACTTTGATTCATCTACTAACCTTGTAGCTTAACCACTCTGCATTTGCGTTGTTGCTGACACTACACTGTGCCTCCCTGCACTGTTGCCAACACTACCTGCGTTGCTCATCTCATGTTGTTGTTGCTGCAACTGGCTTCTGCAACTATCCCTTAAGTCTCTGACTACAACTAGCTTTGCTCTGTCTATAGAGAATTTGTTTGCACCCCTCTATAGTATCTGACCACAACTAGCTTTTCACTGTCTATCAAGATCTGACTGCGCCTGCTAACATTTTGATCCTCCTGATACTGAATACTGTGGGCCCTCGTAGCCAAAGTAATGATCCAAGAGGAAACACTTGTCCAGTGTTGTCCTACTTGGACCCTTCCCTGATCCTACAACTCTGAAGCATCATGCTCCTCCTCCATCTGGAGATATAGCTGCTATCAATGCAAGCTCCTCCAACCTGGAGGTCAACTCATCTATATTTGTCAAAGTTGTTGTTTGTTGTTGCCCCTTCTTGTCCTTCTTTCTCTTGGGACATTGGGTGACGTAGTGACCAAACTCACCACATCCAAGGCATTTGACCTTCGACAAGTCCTTCTTCTCGCCTCCCTTTGAGCTTTGTCCCTGGCTGGGACCTTTCTTCGCTTTCCCCTTACTAGTAAGGGCTACATTCTCTTCCTCCTTCTCAACCTTCATCCTCTTACTATTGTTGTTGGTGCTACCCTTGACAAGACTAAGCCTAAGCTCCTCTTTAGTGAAGTCACTCCATAGGTGTTCCCAATCAGGAATTTTGGCTCGTCCAATAATCCCCTAAACAAACGTTGTCCATTCTTTGGTAAATACATTCAGAGTTATTCGCACAAGTTCACTATCTTCTGGTTTCTCTCCTATAGTGGCTAGCTCATCTTGGAGATTCTGAATTCTAGTGAGACAGGGAGTCACTCCTTCACCCTTCTACATCCCATGGTCCTCAATTTCACTTTGAGAATCATTTTACGATTCTCAAATGGATCCTGGTATAGCTTCACAATGGCATCCCACATGTCCTTTGTTGTTGCCTTCTCTACAATATGTGGAACAATATGATCCCAGGCCCCATCCAAGACCATCCTCTTTGTCTTGGCCATCTCTTTCTTGAGGTAGCCAGTTATTGTGGATCTGTAGGTTCTGCCATGACATTTGTCACAAAATCCTTCAATCCATGCTCATCCAACAGAAATTGCATTCTAGCTTTCCAAATACCAAAATTTGAGGTTGCGTCAAGTCTATCCTGATCTTTGAGACCTGTTGTGGGCATCTCTACGAAAACTCAAAAATTGGGAAGTAAAATGGAAATATCCTCTCTTTCCTGCGGCGATGCTTCTATTACTCGCACTTCTTCAGGAAATGCGTAGATCTGCTACTACTTGCCTCTAGATCTCCTTTTTCAATACTCACATTGCCTGCTACCTCAACTGGTCAACTCGCTCTACCTTTCAGAATTCCTTCTCTGAAAACTGGCACACGTAGTGCTGCTCCTGAAGCTCGTACTAGCTTGACTAGAAAAACTACTACGTCCTACTGCAACTGGAAATCTTAGATCTCATAATAGAAACTGGATCTGGAAACCCTCCGAGAAATTTTGGAAACTCCTCTTCAGTGTGCTTTTCTCTTCCTGTCCCTGCATAAATCAGTAGTTGAAAACCTTACTGCAAAACTTTTGCACCTAGATCTGCTCAACGAACTAACTAATCTACTCACCGGAACCCTCTATCCGACAAATCCACTATTTGCTTGAATTTTGCTCTAGGCAAATTGAACTTTTCCTGCACCTGCAACTGGAAATCGATTTTCCTACCTAGCAATTTGCACTGCCTTGCCGGCTTCCATAGATATGGAGAAATTGTGCTCAGATCTCCCTTTGAAACTGTACAATCCTGCTCCTCTCGCTTTCGAGCCTTTGATTTGATCTTCAATGCTCTGATACCATGTAAAATTTCACCGATTGCAATTACTGGATATTATTCTCCTAACTGTTAGAGTTTAATTGTTTACGACAATTACCGAATTATTCACAATTGCAATCTTCACCATAAAATATGCAGCGGAAAATAAATTGGAAGCTGAGAAAATAATGCACACACAATAAAATAGACACCAATATTTATGGATTGAAAAGTCCCCAGAAAAACACCAAAGGGAAAACCGGTGCAACAAATGAGGGTTTATTTTATTATTATGCAACAAGAAAAATCTAAGTACAATATATGGATGCCTAATTGGAAATCCTCCAGCAAATAATTTGGCCAAAAATAATTTGGAGAAAAATTCTTCCTTTGCAAAATAACCTGGCCTCCCTCTGGTCTGCTCACACTACTGGCTTGTGCCAATCATACAACCTCTGAATCAGCGTCAAACTAGGTCATCTAGCCTCCTCCTGCCACTAGAAAAATTCGCTCTTCCTTTTGGATTATCTTTCCTTCCTCCGGAAACTAAAACAAACCCTTCCAAACAATTCGCTCAACTAAACTGGCTAACTCGCACAACCTAGACAGCTTCCTTTCCCTGCTTCTCCGACACTAGAAAACTGTTGGGAAACTCCATAATAATTCTCTTTGTTTCTCCCTCTGTCTAATGCTCTCCCTCTGGCTTGAACTCTTCCCTCATTGAATCTCTGTGCACTGGATAGTTCCATCTGCCTTGCTTTTGCTCTCACAATTGTGTCTATCTCCATCCCATCGACCTGCTCTTATAATCTCTCACTGGAGCTTCAACGGCCATGATTAGATCCTCATCAACGACTAAGATCATCTTAGACTCGATCCATGCGAGTCACTAGAGCATTCTAGATCTTCCTTAATTAATTCCCATTAATTAATCAATTTTCCTAAGTTAGACTTGGGCATTTTTAATTGTTGATCAATCAATTTAATTAAGGCATTTCACAAGCTTATCTCGCGAAACAATTTCTAGATTTTGGATATCTTATGTTTCTTAGCCTCTTAGACACAAATAGAGAGTAGAACACTTGTCCGATGCTACCAAAATCTAACAGCCCCTGCAGTATTTTGTAGAATTTTTTGAGCAGATTTTGGATTTATTTTCCAGACTTGTTGAAGAAGATAATGTAAGTCTTGAAGCAGTACTAAAACCATTTTGACGAATTAAAGCAGAGGTTTGGAGCCCTAGAGGATTGGAGTCATCACACAAGGTTGAAGCCTTGTGGAAAACTATGTCCAAGCCTGAATTGTTGAGAGGATTGGAAAACTATGTCCGAGCTTTGTATAGTACAAGATGGACCCTGGTGTGAAAACAAAGATTGGTGTCTTCATCTAGGTTGGAGCCTTAAAAGAATTATAAGTGTGATTGAAAAATTATTGTTGTAAAGAGGATTGGAGTTCTCGTTATTCTTGTTAATAAAAATTATTCTTTTTTTTTAACATTTTGAGTCATGGTTTTGCTAAGTGATCTTAACAAGCATAAAATAACAATTGTAAAAGAAATATTAATTCAACCCCCCTCCAGTATTTCCAACAATTGGTATCAGAGCCAGTACCTTCAAGAACAGCCTAACAGCTGGAAGGTAGATCCAAGGAACACAAATGGAAAAATCAAGAAAGAAAGGCTCTAAGCATTCTGAAGATATCTCCTCCTCAGTCACGAAACCAAAAGTAAATCAGGTTTGACAAAGCTCCCTCGCTTGATGGAACAAACTATGTGGCATGGAGAACTAGAATGAAGTTCTTTTTTACTGTTGAAGGTTTTGAGGTATGGGACTCAGTGACTACCGGAAGATCAGAAGAGTCAAATGAATTCGATGTAAAATCTATGGAGGTGATCATGAGTACTCTATCAGATCCAGTAAAAGTCAAGATAGGTCAATGCTCCTCAACCAAGAGTCTTTGGAGGTGGTGTGGGAGAACTTGCTTTGGGGGTTAAGGTAAAGTGTAATAATATGGGATCCAGGAAAAAGGGTGTGCCAGAAGACTTTCGAGTGGTGACGAGAATCATAAAGTTGCCATTTCTTCTCCAGGAGAGAAATGCTTGTTTTTACACCGAAGGAATTTACGACAAGTTTTGCGGCGAAGAGGAGAGAAAGATGGGTCATGTGTGAGGGTGAAATGAAGATTTTTATGGAGGGATCTACATTCATCATCAAACCAACATTTCATGGGGCAGCAGCCACAGGTAGGTTTATGGGTGTGATGATGAGTAGAGTGGGGGTAGGAGTCAAAGGTTGCTTGCACGAGGATCGAGGAAAGTATCTCATACTTGATTGTGGTTGTGTCTATTGCCTTGAAATGGGGAATGGAGGAGAGAAACTCCTTAAGGCAAGTAGTATAAGATGTGCTGTAATCCTCCTCTGACATATTCAACACCTCTTAGTTTCTTTATAAAAAAGGAAGGTGGTGCAAGGGGGTGGAGGAAGGGGGAGGGGAAGTAAAATGGGAGAAGGTGAAGAAGGCATGGTCTGTTAGGGGGACAAAAGAAACTAAGAGGTGTTGAATATGAAATTTTCTTAATTGCAACAACTGAAATTTAATCTTCTATCTACTGCAGATTATGTCTTCAAAATTTAATTACGGCAAATAACGATTTATTTACTACTGCAATCTTCACAAATAAATATAGGAACTAAGAAATAATGCACACACAAAATAATTGACACCAGTATTTTTGGACAAATTGTCCCTGGAAAAACCCCGGCGTGGGGAAAACCAGTTTTGTAGATGAGGGCTTATATTATTAATAAATCTTCAACAAAATTGAGAAATAAAATCAACTTGTCTCTCACTAGCAAAGCACCGGCATAGAATATCTCCATTGGAAAAATCAATCTGGAAACCCAAGTTTTCTTCAGCAAAATTAACTCGGCCTCCTCAATGCAATTTGCGCTTCTTGCCTGCTACACGCACTGGCTGAACTGGAAATATGTGTGGCTCCCTTTGGAACTTGCACTACCTCTGAAAATTAGCTCCAACAAATCTCTGCCTCTTGCAAATCTACTAAGCAACTTGCACCTCCTCTGACACCTATCTTCGACAACTGGAAATCGATCTGTTGCCCAGCTCTTCGCACTAGCTAATTCACACTGCTTGGTACGACCTCTTTGCAAAATAATTTGGCCTCTCTTCCTCTCATTAGAATGCAGGTATCTTTGTGGAGAATTCTCCAAAAATTCTCTTCCCAATCTTTTTTGAAACCTCGTTGTTGTTGTCTCCTTCTACACCTTTGTTATCACTGTAATTCGCTATTGTCTCCTTCTACACCTTTGTTATCACTGTAATTCGCTATCTCTAATTGTCTCTGTGTGTTCTTCAAAGCCCAACTTGCTCTTATAATCTCTCATTGAGCAACCAACGACAACGATCTAATCATAATCAATGGCTAAGATCATCTTGACCCTATCAAGTGACTTTTCCAGAAGTCTTTGGAGAAAAATCAATTTACCTCAATTAATCTGATTTAATTAACCAGTTTTCCTAAGTTAGACTTAGGAAAATAATTAATAATTGGTTGATTAATCTAATTAAGGAATTTTCCTTGGAAACATTTTTTGGGTCTTGGAGATAATATCCTCTTGTGTTCCTTAGTCTCTTAGACACCATATAGACTAGAACACCTGCCCGTTGCTACCAAAAACTAACACTCCCTCTTAGCAAGGAAGGTGTTCTCCATTACTCCCATCTTATCTGTGAAATAGACAAACTTTTCCTTACCCAAGGCCTTCATGAGAATATCTACAATCTACTAATCTGTGGGAACATACTGTAGCCAAACTAATCCATGTTGTATACAATCTCTGATGAAGTGGTATATGATGTCAATAAGCTTCGACCTATCATGAAAGACTGGAGTCTAAGAGGGCTTGATGCAACTCAGATTATCACATCAGATATTGGTCGAATCCAACCACTGACCAAACAGTCCCACTAGCAGCTTCCAAAGCCAAATAACTTCGCATGTGGCCATGGTCATTACCATGTATTCTGCCTCTGTAGAACTCAGTGCTACAGAATTTTGCTTCCTGCTACACCAAGAGACAACCCTTGATCCAATACTAGAGCAGCACCCTGAGGTAGTTTTTCGATCATTGAATTGTCTGCCCAGTCTGCATCTGTATATCCCATCAAACTGACACCATCACCTCAAGCATATCTCAATCCATACTTGATTGTACCTCGTAGATACAATCTCTGATGAAGTGGTATATGATGTCAATAAGCTTCGACCTATCATGAAAGACTGGAGTCTAAGAGGGCTTGATGCAACTCAGATTATCACATCAAATACTGGTCGAATCCAACCACTGACCAAATAGTCCCACTAGCAGCTAGGTAGTTTTTCGATCATTGAATTGTCTGCCCAGTCTGCATCTGTATATCCCATCAAACTGACACCATCACCTCAAGCATATCTCAATCCATACTTGATTGTACCTCGTAGATACAATCTTTGATGAAGTGGTATATGATGTCAATAAGCTTTGACCTATCATGAAAGACTAGAGTCTAAGAGGGCTTGATGCAACTCAGATTATCACATCAGATACTGGTCGAATCCAACCACTAACCAAACAGTCCCACTAGCAGCTTCCGAAGCCAAATAACTTCACATGTGGCCATGGTCGTTACCATGTATTCTGCCTTTGTAGAACTTAGTGCTACAGAATTTTGCTTCCTGCTACACCAAGAGACAACCCTTGATCCAATACTAGAGTAGCACCCTGAGGTAGTTTTTTGATCATTGAATTGTCTGCCCAATCTGCATCTGTATATCCCATCAAACTGACACCATCACCTCAAGCATATCTTAATCCATACTTGATTATACCTCGTAGATACAATCTCTGATGAAGTGGTATATGATGTCAATAAGCTTCGACCTATCATGAAAGACTGAAGTCTAAGAGGGCTTGATGCAACTCAGATTATCACATCAAATAATGGTCGAATCCAACCACTAACCAAACAGTCCCACTAGCAGCTAGGTAGTTTTTCGATCATTGAATTGTTTGCCCAGTCTGCATCTGTATATCCCATCAAACTGACACCATCACCTCAAGCATATCTCAATCCATACTTGATTGTACCTCGTAGATACAATCTCTGATGAAGTGGTATATGATGTCAATAAGCTTCGACCTATCATGAAAGACTGGAGTCTAAGAGGGCTTGATGCAACTCAGATTATCACATCAGATACTGGTCAAATCCAACCACTAACCAAACAGTCCCACTAGCAGCTTCCGAAGCCAAATAACTTCGCATGTGGCCATGGTTGTTACCATGTATTCTGCCTCTGTAGAACTCAGTGCTACAGAATTTTGCTTCCTGCTACACCAAGAGACAACCCTTGATCCAATACTAGAGCAGCACCCTGAGGTAGTTTTTCGATCATTAAATTGTCTGCCCGGTCTACATCTATATATCCCATCAAACTGACACAATCACCTCAAGCATATCTCAATCCATACTTGATTGCACCTTGTAGATACCTCGATACATGTCTCGTTGTTGTCCAATGTACTCTCTTCAGCTCCACCATGAATTCACTAAGAGCATTGACCACAAAACAAATGACTAGCCTTCTATTGACCAAATACATGAGAGATACAATGAGCTTTCTATACAAGGTTGGGTCCACATCTACATCCTCTAATGCATTTATCTTCCTCCAGTTGGCAATCATAGGCAAAGACATGGGTCTAAAGTCATGCATCCTTAACCTCTTAAGGATCTCCATAGTATATCTCCCTTGCCTAAGGGAGATCTCCCCATTCGTCTACGATACCTCCAATCTTAGGAAGTAATGCATCAGTTCTAAGTCCTTCATCTCGAACTCAGCTGCCAAGTCCCTCTTATAGTCCTCTATGATCCCTAATGACCCTGTCAAGAATAGATCATCCACATAAAGTACTAGTATTAGTGGCTCGCCTCCTCCCATAAGATAATAAAGGTTGGAATTTGCCTCACTCTTCATGAAGCCCATATGCTACAAGTAGTTGTCAATCTGACCATACCATGCCCTAGGAGCTTGCTTGAGTTTGTATAGTGCCTTCTTCAACCTGCATACATGTGTGTCTCTCTCATATGTCTCAAATCCTTCTGGTTGTTCGATACACACCGCCTCCTTTATCACCCCGTTCAAGAAAGTTGTCTTGACATCCATCTGATGAATCCGCCATCCCATATGCGCTACTAGAGATATCACGGCCCTAATGGAAGTGTATCTGGCCACTGGAGCGAAGGTCTCATAATATATGTCTTCCTTTTGCGCATACCCCTTGGCCACAAACCTAGCTTTATACTTCTCCATGCTGCCATCTGCAACATAATCTTATAAATCCATTGAGAACCTACAACTGACCTGTCCACAGGTCTAGGCACGAGCCCCCATACATCATTGATCATGATGAAGGTGTACTCCACCATGGCATCTTGCCACACCTGATGTTGTGCAAACTCCTAATAACTGGAAGGTTGTCTGTCTATGACCCCTGGCACCAACGCCTTGTACCTGTCTAGTTGTCTGCACCCTTTGGTGCTCACCCTAGGAGCTCCTGCGAACTCCTGCACATCCTTCAATGTCTAAAGCGCCTCTTTGTTCCTTCTTATATTGGTGGTGGTTGGAGCTTCAAGCTACTCATCCTACCCCTGCAGCTTTGTCTGTTGTGAACTCACCAGACCTCTTACACCTGAGCTAGTGCTCGTACTGGTAATAGCACTCTTTCTCTACTATCATTGCGGTTGTCCCTGTGGTTGTTGCTCAACCTTTGGAGCTTCTGCTGGCCCACTTTGATCATCTGGTGGTGACTCACAAGATCTCTTGAACGCTTTTTCCTCCAGGAATTTGACGTCCCGTCTCACGATAATCCTCCTGCTACCAAGAATATAGATCATATACGCCTTGGACATTTCGTTGTAACCAACGAAATAGCCCCTTTTCTACAATCTGATCCAATTTAGTGTGTTTATCATCTGGTACGTGACAATAAGCTATGCTACTAAAGATCTTGAAGTGCCTGACCTCTGGCTTCTTCCCTGTGAAAACCTCCTCTGGTGTTATCTTCCCCAACGCTCTGTAAGGAACCCTGTTTTGTATGTACACTACTATGTTACATGCCTCTACCCATAGAAACTTAGGCATATCATGGTCATATAACATTGCCCTCACTGCTCCAACAATCATTTTGTTCTTCCGTTTTGCAACCCATTTTGTTGTGGGTTGTATGAGTTGTCCGTGAAAATTCCAAACCGGAATACTACTGCATCAACTGGTATTATTTCTCCTAATTGTTAATTAATTAATAATTTATCTGCAATAACAAATATCAAAATAAACACACTGCAACTTTCACAAATAAAATTTTGCGGAAAAAATAAAATGATAAAAGCAGAGAAATGCTAGCACACACATAAAATTAACACAATTATTTTTGGACAAAAGTCCCTGGAAAAACCCAACTTGGGAAAATTGGTGCAACAGTGAAACTCTGAGTACAATCTAGATGCCTGCAATCCACAGCAAGAAAATCTGGGCGAAATTATTGAAGGGAAATTACCCTTCCTCCACAAGCAATCCTGACACAACTTGCCTACAGAAAACTCGGCCTCTTGAAGTTATTACGTCACCCTCTGCACTGGACCGCGCAGTCACTATGATGTCAAGCCTCCAACCAACCTCTGATGAAGTCGTTATGCCTCCAGTTGCTGAGGAAATCGCCTCTCTGACCTATTGGACCCTCTGCTCGGCCTCTGGAACTGAGATCAGTTTCCTCTCCAGCAAATCGAACTGCCAATCTGAAGCTACTACGCAAAGCTCTGCGCTGCCTCACTGGGATAACTCGGCCCTCTTGTTGGTGCCTCTCCAAATCTGGAAAACTTCCTTCGGATCACTGTCCCTACCCCTCACTCACTGTTTCGATCTCTGGCTCTCTCCCGCAACTAACTGCTGCTACTCTGGAAATCGAACTGCTCAAGTTGTCTCTCCATCACCACATTGACCTCCTCTTATAATCCTCTGTTGGAGCACCAACGACCAATATTAAAATGTATTTGATGGCTAGGATCATCTCTATATCGATCAGTGTGAGTTTCTAGACTATTCTCGCCTTGACTTAATTAATGTAGATTAATTAACCTGTTTTCCTAAGTTTAGACTTCGGAAACATTAAAAAATTGGTTCATAACCTAATTAAGTCACTTCTAGATGGAATTTCCCAAAATGATTTCTGGGTTCTAGAGATCTCATGTATTCTAGCCTCTCCACAAAGTTTAGTGGCTAGAACACATCTGATGCTACAAAACTAACACTCCCTCTTAGTGAGCAATGTGTTTTAGTGCTACTGCACACCCTGTAGCAACACCCTGTCTCTGCATCATCTCTTGTTCCACTGTTGACGTCTGGCTGCTACTGCTGCCCACAAACTACCTCGCAACTCTGATATGCAATGCATCTGTGCTTTTGCTGACCCTGTTGAACTACTGCCAACAATGCATCTGCACTGCAACTCTGTTGTTGCTACTGCAACTGAAAAACATCCAAAATATTGAATCGTCTGTGATCAGTATGATGCATTTGTCACCAGAGTCTCTTACTGCTACTAGCCTCTACACTGTCCACAGAAGACTCTGCGTTGTTGTTGACTCTGCACTGTGCCACATGCACTGCCGCCAACTCTACATTGCGCTCCCCAGCATTTGACTGCTACTAGTCTGTTCAACTTTCACTCTTGCATCTGATTGCATCTACTGCCACTGATCCATCCTGCTACTGAATACTTTGGGCCCCTGTAGCCAGGTATTGATCCAAGAGGTGGACTCCTCAAGGATCTTGTCCATTTGTAGCTCTCTGGGGCTACAACACCAAGTCACCCCACCTCACTCCTGGAGGTATATCGACAAACATAGCGAAGTCTTCCTCCAACCTGGAGGAAAGCATATCGATCTATGCTGAAGCTACTTGTTGGTCCTGCTTCTCCTCCTTATCCTTCTTCGTGAGAGGACACTAGGTATTGTAGTAGCCAAACGCGCCACACCTGAAGCACTTGACCTTCGACAGGTCCTTCTTCCTCTACTCCCCGTCCCTGACTGGAACCCTTAGATGCAAGGGCCACATTCTCCTCTTCCTTTACTACCTTCGATTCTTTGTCGCTG
This sequence comes from Pinus albicaulis, assembly GCA_034641835.2. NCBI lineage: Eukaryota > Viridiplantae > Streptophyta > Pinopsida > Pinales > Pinaceae > Pinus > Pinus albicaulis. The sequence continues at coordinate 226,095,890 of CM076579.1, forward strand.
CGACTGATGGAGCTCTTTACCAGAGCTCATCTCAGCTCCTACTGCTGCAAATTAGCCTACACCCTGTCCCATCTTGGTATCTTATCTCTTCCCAATATACTTTGGACGAATACTTGCCACTCCTCTGAGACATTGTTGAGAGCTAATCGCACTAGCTCTGAAGGTTGAGGCGTTGCCCCAACAGCTTGTGAAAATTTCTAAATACAAAAACCCTACTGCAGTATATTGATTTACTTCTACTTGTTTCATTTATTTAACAAGTTGTTTAATTGAAATATTCATAAAAATATCAAAGTAAACACAGTTACAGCCTACACATACATACAGATCATTTACTGAAACATAGCACATATATGACAAAGGACACACATTATTTTTTGGACAAATGTCCCCGGAAAAACCCAATGTGGGAAAACTGGTGCAGCAGCTCTTTGAGGGTTTTATTATTACGCAGAATCTGAATACATCATGGGCACCAATAGTGGTTTGCCCGACAGATAATTTCACGGCAGTTGTACCTTATCACTCAGAGATAGAAAATATGGTTGATTCAACCCCTCAAGGGAATTACTGAAAAGGAGCCCTTTCTGGCCCACTGGAACCCCAGCGATATCTCTCCAGCCTCTGCGTTAGCCCTGAAGCCTCACGCTGCCCCTGTGTCACCCTAAAGGGCTCATCATTGCCTCTGCGACAGCCCCTACGTTGTCTCTACGTCAGCCTGGCTTGGCTACATCCCTCCTACTGGCCTCTGCGTTGCCTGGTACAATCATGCCTCTCTACTTATGTATCCTCGGCCTCGGATCAGAATATCCCTTGTCGATCTGCCTCTCACTAGCACTACAAGCTCATTCGAAAATTCTCAGCAAATCGCGCCCCAGAATTTCGACTTAGCTCAAGTGCTACCGCTCTGTGTGTGTTCTCCAACTAACCTCAAGCCTTCCTTTAATACTTTTCTCGTTGATAAATCAACGGTCGTGATCTAATCTCTAATCGATGGCTCAGGTTAGAAAAAGCTTGATCCACGTCACTTAGAACATTCTCACCCACATGTTTAATTAATTCACTTTAATTTTTTAATTTTCCTAAGTTAGACTTAGGGTCCCCATTAAAAATTTTAATTATTTGAATAACTTTTACACCAGGTGGAATTTCTCCAAACGATTTATGGGTCTTGGAGATCTCATGTGTCCTAGCCCCTCCACAAGTTTCAGAGCTAGAGCATATCCGATGCTACCCAAAATCTCAACACTCCCTCTTAACGAGGAATGTACTCTAGCAAAACCTCACTCCAGAAGCGTTACTCTAATCTCTGGCATCGATCCCCTATGTTGTTGATGCTTGACCTGCTGCCCTCCATCCACTGCGTTGCTGCTTTCTGTACTGTTGCCCATGACTTTTCCACAGTGACTACCACATCTGTACTGCAACTCCCTCTCAAATTGCTGCATCATGCTACCTATAGCACTGCCACTGCTAACTACTGCACTGCAACTCAGTTGCTGAGAAGTAAGCAACTGAAAGACAATCACCCAACAACTGACAGACAAGTCAATCTGGCTGCATCTCATCACTGAAGCACTCTCTGCTGTTGCTCTGCGATGTCTCTCTGAAGCTCTACGTTGTCTGCTGCTCTGCACTACCTCTGCGCTGCTGAAATCCCATCAGCCTCTGTGTTGCTACTTCCACGCTGCTACTGCCTCTCCTCTACGCTACTCCAGTCTTCAGCGTTCAAGCACTACCTTGTGCCTTTCCATGAACCTCTGCATCCACTAACTCCAGTCATCCTTCTACTATCTTAAGGCTCCCATAGCTCGTATGTGATCCAAGAGTTTGGACACCTCAAGGATCCCGCCATCACCATCTGTAGTTCAATCTACAGGTCTATGTCACCCCACCTCTTCTCTCGAGGTACATGAGCACTTATGGCCACATCACCATCATTGCCATCATCTCCTTTCGTTTTGTTGCCTTGGAATCTGAATCTTCTTTGCCCTTCTTCTTAGGACAAGTATTGGCGAAGTGTCCCAATTCACCACATTTGAAGCACCGAACCCCACATCTGAAGCACCGGACCTTGGATAGGTCCTTCTTCTTCCCTTGCTTCCTCCGTCCCTTAGAGGCTAGGGCTGCATCTTCCTCCTCCTCTTTCTTAACTTTGACTCCTCCGCTGCCAAATGCCCTCTTGGTTATCCTCCTTATCTCCTCCTGACAAAGGATTGCCCACATGTCTCCCCAATTTGGGAGTTGTGCTCTGCCCAAGATACTTTGGACAAAGGTCTCCCACTCATTGGTGACTACATTCAGGGCAGTCCTCACCATGAGTCCATCATCAGGAGTTGCCCCCATGGCAATCAACTCGTCTCGGATAGTCTATAATCTAAAGAGGAAAGGATCGATCCTCTCCCTTGTGCATTTGGAACATCCACATCTAATTCTCCAGAAGCATGTTCCTCTAGACAGAGAAACCTTGATACAACATGGTTAATGTTGTCCACACATCATTTGTCGTCTTCTTCTCAGCAATATGCGGAACCACATGATCTTTCACTCCATTCATGATCAAGCGTTTAGCCCGCATTTGATTTTCATTCAACTTCTTTACAGCATCAACATCGGTCGGCGCAGCTAGGACATTCTAGGCATGGTCTCTAATGGCATACTCCTCAAGGGTTGTTAGGATTCTGGCTTTCCAAATAGCAAAGTTAGACACACCGTCTAACCTATCCTGATCTCTCAATCCATACGAGGCAATCTTTGCTCAAACTGTCGAAGCAAGTGCTCTTCTCCCTTCTATTGCTGCTACACTCAACAAAAGACCAAATGTGGGTTTCTTGGCGATAGAAACCCTCTAGAGAGTATGCTCCCTCTGACAAATGACTTCCCTCCCGGAAATCGTTCACCAATTTTGTCGAATCAACCCTCTACGACCACTTCACTTGATCGAATCTCTGATTTCTTGGCTAGAAAATCTATTGAGGAACTGTTTCCCCCTACTTTTCCAACCCTGCTAGGCACTGTTCTGCACCGGCAAAAACCATGCCCCACTAGCAACTTCGAAGATCAGAAATTGTACTTCTAGCCCCAGCAACCACCATAGCGTCACTCCAACTTGGACTGCGTCACCCTCTAGGGTATGCGCCAGCCTCTGTGTCAGCTCAGTGTGAGCTTGACAGGCTCTGTGTCACCCTCTAAGGCCTGCATCAGCCTCTGCATCAACTCTGCGTGAGAAGACTAGCTCTACATCACCCTTATGCGAGGTCTGCGTTGTCCCTCTGGTGCTGCGCTGCCTCTTCCTGGATCTGTGAGCTTCAACTGCCCTCCTGTAGCAAAAATCTTCAGCACTTTGCTGATGGCTTCAGTTTGATCTGCAATCACTCTGATACAATGTGAAAAAAATCTGAATACAAAAACCCTACTGCAGTATATTGATTTACTTCTCCTACTTGTTTTATTTATTTAACAAGTTGTTTAACTAAAATATTCATAAAAGCATCAAAGTAAACACAAGTGCAGCCTACACATACATACAGATCATTTATTGAAACATAGTGCACATATGACAAAGGACACACGTGATTTTTCAGACAAATGTCCCCATAAAAACCCAATGCGGGAAACCAATGCAGCAACTCTTTGAGGATTTTATTATTAAGCAAAATCTAAACACATCATTGGCACCAGTAGTGGTTTTCCCGACAGAGAATTTCATGGTAGTTGTACCTTATCACTTAGAGATAGAAAATATGGTTGATTCAAACCCTCAAGGGAATTACTGAATATGAGCCCTTTCTGGACCACTGGAACCACAGTGTTAGTCTCTCCAACCCCTGAAGCCTCATGCTGCCCCTACGTCACCCTGAAGGGCTCAATGTTTCCTTTGCGTCACCCGGAAGGGCCTACGTCAGCCCCTGCATTGTCTCTATGTCAGTTGGCTGGGTTATGTCCCTCCTGCTGGCCTCTACGCTGCCTGGTACAGATCTGCCTCTCTACTTCTGTATCCTCAGCCTCGGATCAGAATATCCCTTGTCAATCTACCGCTCACTAGCACTGCAAGCTCACTCGAAAATTCTCAGCAAACCGCACCCCAGAATTTCGACCTAGCTCAAGTGCTATCACTCTGTGTGTGTTCTCCAACTAACCTCAAGCCTTCCTTTAATACTTTTCTCGTTGATAAATCAACGGCCGTGATATAATCTCTAATCGACGGCTCAAATTAGAAAAATCTTGATCCACGTCACTTAGAACATTCTCACCCACATGTGTAAATTAATTCACTTTAATTTTTTAATTTCCCTCAATTAGACTTAGGGTCCCCATTAAAAAATTTAATTATTTGAATAACTTTTACACTAGGTGGAATTTCTCCAAACGATTTATGGGTCTTGGAGATCTCATGTGTCCTAACCCCTCCACAAAGTTTCGGAGCTAGAGCACATCCGATGCTACCCAAAATCTCAACACAGCTGCTAGCTGGTCTCAGACCTCCTAAATTCTAGTAAGGTAGGGATCTATGCCTTCCCCGTTTTGCATTTGGATGAACCTCAGCTTCTCTTCTAGGTACATCTTCTGCTGCTAGGAAGTACCCTGATATAGTGTGGCAAGAGCATCCCACATCTCTTTGGTTGTTACCTTGGCCGCTATATGTGAGACTATATGATCTCGGACTCCATCTAGGATCAACCGCTTTGCCCGTGCCATCTCCTTTCTATACTCTTTCAGTTGATCTGCATCCTGAGGAACCACCACTAAATTATCAATGTAGGCTTTCAGGCCATATTCATCTTGAAGGAAGGACATCCTTGCCTTCTAGATGACGTAGTTGGAAGCTCCATCCAGCCTGTCCTGACCACGAAGCCCAGCAGTGGACATCTCAACAAATTGTCGAAAACTCCCTCTTTCCTTCTACTAGGTTGTTGCTATGCTACTCGCACTCCCTTATGGAGTGAGAAGATTTGCTCACAACTACTGTTAATATACAAGGAAATATCGAACTTCTTGAGGCTAGAAGTTCCCTGAGAGAAGTTTTCCCTCTCTGTGTGTTCTCCTCTCTTCCACTCGACGCTGGCTTTGCTCTAGTAATTCTGCAAAACCCTCTGCGTCTAGCTAGAGATCTACCCAACAAAAACTCTGAGCTACTCCCTCTGCCTCTGGAATCACTCAATCTGGAGAGATCGAATTGTTTCTACCCCTCACTCAAAAAAATCGAATCCGCACAAGTAACTCGGCCTCCTGGCAGAAGACTGCACTGCCCCTGGGAATTTTGGCCTACTGCTCTTACTGAGCAACGAAATTCCTTCTTTCGAATCTAAGCTCTCTGGTTGAGAAACTATGCTTTGATACCATGTGAAAATTCCAAATCGGAATCCTATTGCGGCAACTAGTATTATTTCTCCTAACTGTTAATTAATTAACAATTTATCTGCTACGGCAAATATCGAAATAAACACACTGCAACCTTCACAAATAAAATTCTGCAGAAAAAAATAAAACGCTGGAAGCAGAGAACTGCTAGCACACACATAAAATTAACACAAATATTTTTGGACAAAAGTTCCAAGAAAAACCCAACTTGGGAAAACCGGTGCAGCAGTGAGGGTTTTTATTACTATGCAGCAGTGAAATTCTAAGTACAATCTAGATGCCTAAAACTGGAAATCCACAGCAAGAAAATCTGGGCAAAATTATTGAAGGGAATTTTCAATTTACCCTTCCTCCACAAGCAATCGCAACATAACATGCCTATAGAAAACTTGGCCTCCTGAAGCTACTGCATCACCCTCTACGCAGTCACTATGATGTCAAGCCTCCAACCAGCCACTGATGAAGTTGTTCTGCCTCCAGTTGCTGAGAAAATCATCTCTCTGGCCTACTAGACCCTCTGCCTAGCCTCTGGAACTGAGATCGATTTTCTCTCCAGCAAATCGAATTGCTAATCTGAAGCTACTGCACAGAGCTCTGCGTTGCCTCACTAGGATAACTCGACCCTCGTGTTGTTGCCTCTCCAAATCTAGAAAACTTCCTCCGGATCACTGTCCCTGCCCCTCACTCACTTCTTCGATTTATGGCTCTCTCCGACAACTGACTGCTGCTACTCTGGAAATCGATCTGCCAAGAAATCAAACTACTCAAGTTGTCTCTCCATCACCACATCGACCTCCTCTTATAATCCTTTGTTGGAGCACCAATGGCCAAGATTAAAACATAATCGATGGCTATTATCATCTCTAGATCGATCTATGTGATTTTCTAGACTATTCTTGCCTTAACTTAATTAATACCGATTAATTAACCTGTTTTCCTAAGTTTAGACTTAGGAAACATTAAAAAATTGGTTAATAATCTAATTAAGTCACTTCTAGGCAGAATTTCCAAAAACGATTTTTGGGTTCTGGAGATCTCATGTACTCTAGCCTCTCCACAAAGTTTCGTGGCTAGAACACATTCGATGCTACAAAAACTAACATTGTCCACTCTCTCTTGATACCCTCCTTCGCACATAACCCCATCAAGGCCTTATCTATGCACTTGTCTCCATTATTTGTATGAAGCACCTTGATATTTTTACCTGTCATATTCTCCACACGAGCCTTAATCTCTTGGAAGCAACTGAAGACTTCGTCCTTCTTCTTCGAAAAGTAGATCCAGGTTTTCTTGGAGAAATCATCGATGAAGGTCACAAAATATTCATAACCCCGGAGAAATCTGGTAGACAATGGGCCACAAATATCTGAGTGTATGAACTAAAGCACACCACTGGCTCTATTGCCACTTCATGGGAATGTTGACTTTGCGAACTTCCCAAGTGCGCACCCTCTACACATATCCTCATGTTCCATGTTTAATTCTAGAACCCTTGTCACAGTCTCCCTGAGCAACCTGAATGCTCCATGATGGAAGTGTCCCATCCTCCTATGCCACAGCACTCCCAAGTCTCTACCACTGTTATTGTTATTGCTAATCAGTGCTTTTGGAGAATCCAACTGCAACTTGTACAACTTGCTGCTCTAAAACCCAATTTGTTTGACCTTCTTCCAACTTTGGTGCTTGATGTACACCTTCTGCCCCACGAAGTATCGTACCCCTTATCCTATAGTGCAGAAACTGAAATCAGGTTCATGCCCAAGCCTGGCACATGCATCACATTTGTAACATTGTTGCTCTTGCCTAACTCCCTCTGAATGTTGATGGCACCTCTCCCAACTAGAGTACACATCGTCTTGTTTTCCATTTGTATCTAGAAGTCCATCTCCTCTTCCTTGTAACTGGAGAAATAGTCTCAAACCCCCGTCATATGTGTTGATGCTCCACTGTCGATATATTAGACTTCTGTGGACGTGGATCTAGAGAGGCAAGCTATGAGAGCAAATTCATCTTCCAGCCTAGAATATAAATCCTCAATGTTCCTTAAAGTTGTTGTTTGCTTACACTTATTTTCCTTCTTTTGGCTAGGACATTGGCTGACATAGTGTCCTAGCTTACCGCAATCGAGGCACTTGATTTTACTCAAGTATTTCTTCTTCTTATCTCCTTTTGAGCCTGATCCCTTGTTGGAACCCTTCTTCCCTTCCCTTTTCCTACAAGGGCTACATTTTCCTGCTCCTCCACCTTTTGAATCTTGTCGCTGCTACTAGTGCCATGGACCAAGTTGAGCCTAAGCTCCTCTTAAGTGAAGTCACTCCATAGGCAATCCCACCCAAAAATCACTTGGAAAAACATGTTCCATTTCTTGGAAAACCCATTCAGTGTTATTCACACTAATTGTCACTTGGCTTGTCTCCTACTGCAACCAATTCATCTCTGGCAAGTCGAACTCTAGTGAGATAGGATACAATGTCCTCACCCTTATGGTCCTCAGCTTCTCTCGGAGAATCAACTTCCTATTCTTTGTAGGATTCTGCTACTGAGTGACAATCACATCCCACATCCACTTCACTATGTCCTTTTCTGCGATATGTTCAACTATGTGGTCCTTGACTCCACCAAGGATAATCCTCTTCACTTTCGCATTCTCCTTTTTGTAGGTGGCCTGCTGTTTTGGATCTATTGGTACGGAAATCACATTCTACGCACACTCCTTCAGTCCATACTCATCCAATAGGAATGTAATTATGGCCATACTCATCCAATAGGAATGTAATTATGGCCTTCCATATGCCAAAGTTGGAGGCTCCATCCAACCTGTCCTCATCTCTCAAACCTACTGCAACCATCTCTAGAAATCTGTAAATATAGCAAAACCCAAAAATAAATCTAGAGAATAATAAACTGGGTTATAAACCCTTTTCTTTTTGTTCTTGTGGCCATCTGTTGATTTACTCCTACAAACCCTTGGCAATTAGATATGCTCTGATACCATGTGAAACTTCCTTAATTGCAACAAATGGAATTTAATCTTCCACCTACTAGAGAATATTTGTCTTCAAAATTTAATTATGGCAAATAATGATTAATTCACTACTATAATCTTCACAAATAAATACAGGATCTAAGAAATAATGCACTCACAAAACAATGTCCCTAGAAAAACCCCAATGTGGGGAAAACCAGTTCCGTAGATGAGGGTTTATATTATTAATAAATCTTCAGCAAAATTGAGAAATACAATTAGCTTGCCTCTCACTGGCAAAGCTCTGACATACAATGTCTCCACTGGAAAAATCAATCTGGAAACCTAAGTTTCCTTCTACAAAATTAACTCCACCTCCTCAGTGCAATTTGCACTCCCTACCTGCTACATGCACTTGTTGAACTGGAATGTGTGTGGCTCCCTCTAGAACTCGTACTGCCTCTAAAAATTAGCTCTGCCAATGAACTCTACCTCCTGCAAATCTATTGAGCAACTCGCACCTCCTCTAGCAACTGGAAATTGATCTGTTGCCTAGCTCTACGCACTGGCTAATTCACAGTGCACACTGTATGACCTCTCTACAGGATAATTCAACCTCTCTTCCTCTCATGGAATGCTAGAATCTTTGGGGAGAATTTCTCCAGAAATTCTCCTCCCAATCTCTCTGTTGAAACCCCGTTGTTGGTGTCTCCCTTTGCACCCTTGCTATCATTGCAATTTGCTATCTTTGAGTGTCTTTGTGTGTTCTCCAAAGCCCCATCGACTTGTTCTTATAATCTCTCGTTGAGCAACGAATGACCACGATCTAATCACAATTGATGGCTAAGATCATCTTGACCCCATCAAGTGACCTTTTTGGAAATCTCTAGAGCAAAATCAATTTACCTCAATTAATCTGATTTAATTAACCAGTTTTCCTACATTAGACTTAGGAAAATAATTAATAATTGGATAATCAATCTAATTAAGGCATAATTTTAATAGGTCTTGGAGATAATGATCCTCATGTGTTCCTTAGCCTCTTAGACACAATAGGGACTTGAACACCTGTCCGCTGCTACCAAAAACTAACATTGAATATGTCGGAGGAGGTCGTGGTTGGCCAGGACATATTCAACCACAATAGCCCCTCACTATGGGGGAAGGAATTAAAAGCTCCTAAGCTTGGACAAGAAGGGAGCCCATTTAGGATTAATAAGCCATAGGATCCACCCAAATGCAAGAGGTGTCTCCTGTAACCTGTGACTCATGAGGGGTCCATTTTGTCCTGCAAACTCCTATGAAAACCCACAAGCTATCACTCTAGCTCCTAGAGGCAAAGTGTTTCCTTGGCTCTATCATGAAGGGATACTTGTAGATCTGTGGGGTGGGCATTGAAGTCACCAAAAAGAATGACCTGCGCAAGAGTGGAGTAGTGGGAAATGTCTGCACAGAGATCAAGAAAAGGGTCTCCCTCGGACTCCCTATGTAATGCAAAGTGCAACGAGGCTAGGGGGAAGTAGCAAACTGCAATGTAGTTGTCCCAAAGAAGGGGATTGTTCCATGGAACCAGATCCACAAAAATTTGGCATGTCCATCTAATGACTAAATTTTTAAGCACTAGATGACAATAATCCTATGTCACTAAATTAAATAAATCAGGTTTGGACTCATTTAATCATAGAAATGAATATTTCTAAACATGCAACAAACACCCATATGGCTGAAAAATGAACAGTATAAGTAGTAAATAAATAACACACATGCACAGTGATTTTCCCCTTCAAATCAGCTTATCATTCAAATGATCAAAGCCTAGAAGGTACCTCCATAGTCTGCTCTAACTTAGCAGCTGTACGGTAAACAAAATATTACAGAACGGAGAATTATAACCTGTTGAAAAGGATAGCTCTGTTTAAGAAATAAGGCAGCAATTGCAACTGTACAATGCTGCTGCTGGACAGACTCCCTCTTGCTGTTTGCCACAATGGATCTGCACTTTCTCCTCTTAGATGCACTCTCCTTTTCTTGGTATGTACCTCTCTCAAGTGTTCTCATGTGTGTTTCAACTTCTGCCATCTTGTCCTATTTATGCTTTGAGAGAGATAACTAATCTCTTCAATCCTATCAATCCTCTTAGCAACTAATCTCCTTAATCCTAGCAACCACCTTATATCAACAATGTATTGTATAGCTAAGATTATGACAAATCTAATTAACTAATATTAAAATCTATAGAATATTTCATTTAGATTTCTAAGACTAGAAGAATATAAGAAATTTGATTTTCGCTTGTATTTATTTAAGTGAAATTACAAAATGGTATTATTTCCCACTTTTACCAAGTGGTCACTAGAAGTTGTCACGAACTACTTCTCGCACATTGGCGCCTAACCTGTTTCTCAACAATGACACCATAGTAACCCTGCTTTGGAGGGAGTCTCGTATAAGGCAACCCCCCTGTAAATTTTTGAAAGTGTTATATGCTTGATGCAAATTTACTTCAAACTTCTAGGGCCCGATACCAAATAGCAATGACATAAACATGAAAGTAAAATGCTGATAGAACATACCAATAGATCGACAGAAAACAAGCCAATAATATACTTATCTTTTGTCAAACAGAGATGAAGAATGGTGGCGTTACGGCAGTCAACGGGATGCTTCAACCAGCAAAGTCTTCTTTAGGGGCAAAGTCTTCTTTAGGTCAGCCAACCAAATGTGTCACACAACCCTCAAGACATCTCCATATAGCCAACCCATAGTCAACGTTGTCCAGTCAACGCAAGTCAACGTTGTCCAGTCAACGCAGTCAACGCAAAACAGCAGCAGCAAAAAGTCAACGCAGCAAGGTCAAAGTCAATGTTCAGCTTTGGTATGTGTGCCAATTTATGCAGCCTTCAGAAATCGGACTTTTGGTGAAGTTTGAAGTTCAACGGACCAAGCATTGACTTAAGTCAACACTGGTCAAACCTGCTGAAGCCCTAGACAGATCTGCACCAAAAAGCCCTAGCTGCTGCTCCACACATGTGAGAAGAAAGTGCCTCCAAAAGCGATCAAACCAATCAAACACAAGAGAGAAGTGTGATGATGAGTTGATGATGAAATGACCTCCAAGTCTCTTCAATTTATATCCATCTGTGAGGGTGTGTGACACATTTGTTGGGCTTTCAAGCCTACATTACAATTCTGGCCGACATTGCAAATAAGTGGAATAAATTCAAAATAAATGTTTTGCTCATCCGATCAAGATGATCTTTAGATCAATCTTGCACCTCTCTGAAAGAGGAATCCAATAAAAATATTGGCATCATCATCTGAGCAATACAACATGGAGTTTGGACCTAGTTGCCCAAAATTAACACTCCCTCTCAACTACGGAGAACAACATCCACCGGTGCCATCCAAACATCATGCGTCATCCTGTCGTAACTTGCTCTGTTGGCTTCTTTATTTCAAACAGTGAGTCACAAAGACATCACTCCCGGCTGACCCGAAGTCAACTCAGAGGTTCGAAACCTCTATAGGACTCAAAGGAGTCTCATACTAACCCGAAGTCAGTTGGAGGTCCAAAACCTCACTTGGACTCAAAAGAGTCATATACTAAACCGAAGTCAGTTGGAGGTCTAAAACCTCACTAGACTTGATCCCAGATCAAGTGGTTGGACACGTGCCATCCTAGACATAGAAAGTACAGCAATCTCTGATGCGTCCATCGGTCTTGCTATCGGTCTCTATCCACATTTCCCACCTCATTGGCCAAGATGAGAGGTACTTCCCATGAGTCCGAAACTCCATGGGTAGGGTGCATACGGGGCACAGATCAAAGAGAGGTGAACCAACTCAATATCATCACAGTGGGGCGTTAGCACACCAACAAGGTTCGGCAAGCCTAGCCCTATGGTTGCTTATAGCTCTAAGAAGCTATCCCCAAAGCCCCCTGGAGCTCCCAGAGCTCATCGTCCAACAAGACCCTCAAAATAGGGTCGTTCCACGATTCCAAGATTCTCACGGAAGGTTAGGAACTTGACCTTCCCCGAGGACTTAGTGAGAATATCCGCGACCTGCTCATCAGTCCCTATAAGATCGAGCCTTACGGCGCCTCGTTGTACCATATCCCGAATAAAATGGTACCTGATATCAATATGCTTGGATCGATCGTGGAACACGAGATTCTCTAACAAATGAATCCCACTCTGGTTATCGCAAAGGATAACAGTGGTATCTAGCACATGCCCGAACAACCCACTAAAGAGCTTTCACAACCAAATAGCTTCACAACAAGCCATACTCACTGCAATGTATTCAGCCTCAGCAATGCTCAAAGCCACCGACTTTTGCTTCCTACTCATCCAAGATATCGAAGCAGAACCAAGTGTAAAGCAGCATCCAGATGTGCTCTTGCGATCCACCACACTGCTAGCCCAATCGGCATCGGTATATCCATGGAGTCTCAAACACCCAGCAGTGTATCTCAACCCAAGGTTTATCATGCCCCGAAGATATCTCAAGAGATTCTTGGCACCAACCCGATGAATGTGATGAGGATCAACCATGTGTTGACTCAAAGTGTTCAATGCAAAACATATGTCCGGACAGGAGTTCACTAAGAACATCAATGCTCCTACGAGTTGACGATACTCAGTAGGATTTCCCAATGTGGGCCCAGCAACATTTCCACACTGCTTCTTGAAGTTGAGTTCCACTGGTGTCGACACGGACTTACAGTCCACCATACCAAATCTCTCCAGCAGCTTCACAATATGTTTTCCTTGAGAGAGGAAAATCTCGCTAGGTCTCTGCCAGATCTCCAAGACTAGGAAGTAATGCATGAGTCCTAGGTCTTTCATCTCGAACTCGAAAGCGAGCTCCCTCTTACGTTGATGAATGAGAGGGTCTTTACCTGTCAGGAAGAAATCGTCCACATAGAGAACCAGAATGAGAGGCTTTTCTCTATCAACCTTGAAGTAAAGGTTCGGATCTACATTACTTCGAGTGAAGCCCAGCTTCATCAAGTAGTTATCTATCCTCTCGTACCAAGCCCTGGGGGCTTGCTTCAACCCATAGAGGGCTTTCTTCAACCTGCATACATGAGAGTCTCTATCATGGACTTCGAACCCTAGAGGTTGCTCCACATACACCTCTTCCTTTATCGAACCATGCAAAAAAGCAGTCTTCACATCCATCTAATGGAGACTCCATCCTTGCGTGGCAGCGAGGGAAATAATAGATCGGATGGTGGTATAGCGGGCCACAGGTGCAAATATATCATCATAATCTATGCCTTCCTTTTGAGAGAAGCCTCGGGCAACGAATCTTGCCTTGTACTTTTCAACACTACCATCAGATCCATGCTTGATCTTATAGAGCCATTTCGAGGTGACAACAGCTTTGTCTTCCGGTCTCGGGACCACATCCCAGACATCATTCTTCATAATGGATTCATACTCTTCGTGCATAGAATCCTTCCAAACTTGATACTTACAACTTCTTCAAATGATCCAGGCTCAAATTGTATGATTGTACTCATGGCTGCTAGATACCCTTGGTATCTATTCGGCTTCTTGCTTTCACGGAATGTCCGCCTTGGGGCCATATGTCTCTCGGCATCCTCGAGAGTATCCCTGAGCCATGAGGGTCTTCCCTTCATTGAAGGAGGTGGATCAATAGGGTCCATCGGTCCTTCAACATCGAGCATCATTTCATCCTTCGGCTCTTCCTGCTTCCTTGTTCTTTCATCATTGTCTTCCTTAGAGCTAAGAAGATTTATCACTTTCCTGAGGGAAGCATCTTCATCTAAGGTGACATTGTGGCATATCTCCACTTCTCTTTGACCAGGCACATAGATTCTATATGCCTTCAAAATTTCACTGTAGCCCACAAACATTCCCTTCTTTCCATAAGCATCCAGCTTGCTTCTCTTCTCTTTCAGCACATGAAAGTAAACTAGACAACCAAAAACTCTAAAATGAGAAACATCAAGTTTCTTACTAGAGAAGACTTCTTCGGGAGTTTTGGAGTCCAAAGTGGAATGCAGGCCTCGATTTTGTACATACACAGCAGTGTTCGCAGCTTCTCCCCATAGAAACTTCGGAATACCTTGGTCACATAGCATGGCACGGGCAGCTTCTCCCCATAGAAACTTCGGCATACCTTGGTCACATAGCATGGCACGGGCAGCTTCCACAATGGTCCTATTCTTTCTTTCAACAACGCCATTTTTCTCAGGAGTATACATGGTTGTGGTCTCCCTCTTAATGGTAGCTTCTCTGCAAAAGCCACTGAACTCGTTTGACTCATATTCGGTGCCATTATTGGTCCTCAAAATCTTCATCTTCTTTATTGTTTGATTTTCCACCAAGGCCTTGAAAGTACTAAACCATTTGAATGCTTTGTCCTTAAGAAATATATCCAGGTCTTGCGAGAGAAGTCATCTATAAACGTCATTAAAATAAGAGCATCCTCCCAAGGATTTCACGGGCAACATACCAGATAAGTCAGAATGTATCAATTGCAAGACATCAGATGTCTTTGTGACACTTGAAGGGAAAGGTCCCCTTGTATGCTTTCCTTCTACACAACCCTGACATACACCTTCATGATCATTTTTGAATTCGGCATCCCTGTCACCACCTTCCTTGTTTCGGGAAGGGCTTTGTAATGGTGTCCAAACCTCCGATGCCATAATTCGGTTTGACAAATTGTATCACATATCATAGCCCCCAATGGACTTCCTCCAACCTGGTAGAGTGTATCAACTCTAAAACCAATAGTGAGACCTTCCTTAAAGCTCTTCTTCCAAATGCGTACCTTTCCATCAATGAATGCCACCTTGAAACCTTTGTCTTCCATGGCCGAAATAGACACAAGGTTCTTCTTCAATTCAGGCACATACAATACATCTTGCAAACAGAGGACTTGACCTTGAGATAAATGGAGGGTCACAGTCCCTGTCCCTTTCATGAGATTGGTGGCATTATCTCCAAGGATAATTTGCAGATTAGTATGCTTCTCAATCAAATCAGAGAGGGCCTCTTTAAAACTAGTGAGGTGCCTTGAAGCACCACTATCAATCAACCAGACATCCAGGGTGTTGGATGGAGATGCAGCAGAGAGAGTGGATACAAGAATGAATTCATTTCTTTTATTGTCAACAACATTAGATTCATCATACCTGGAATTTCTTGACATTTTGAAAGGTTGCTCATTTCTATTACGACCAGAGGGAGCCCTCCTCTTTCCTTTGAACCTATTGTTCCTTTGATTGCCATTCCCCCTGTTGTTGTTGTCATCATCCCTTGGAGAATCCCTTCTATTAGGGCATTCTCTAGCATAGTGGCCAAACTTGTTACATGTGTAACATCTTTCTTTCTTTCCTTTGGCCCCTGCTCTTCCATGGTTCCTCGGACCACCATTGTTCTTCTTCTTAGTACGAGCAGTGAAGGCAACATTACCTTCATTTTCATATTCCATCATCCTTGTCTCCTCTTGAGTGCATCTCGACAACACTTCATCAAAATCAAGAATCACATTATTATTGAGAATGGTAGTATTGAATACATGCCATTCAGGGGGGAGACCTCCAAGCGCAATGAGAACCATTTCTCGATCAGCTATTGTTTCCCGAATAGCGAGAAGGCTATTCCTGATTTCGATCAACTTGACAAAATAGGATTGAACGGATTCATCCTTGCCTTTCTTGAGATTCTTCAATTGGTTCTTAAAGAAAAGAACTTGATTTGCATTGTTAGCCCAGAACATGTTGACCAATTTATCATACATCTCTTTAGATGTACCCCGCTCGACGATGTAAGCAACCAGACTTTTATGGATGGAATCTCGGATAATCAGCTTAGCTTTGATTTCCCCTTTTCTATACTTCATCTTTGTGGCAGCGGGTGCAGTCGATGGAGGCTCCTGGATTTTTCCTTGCACATAGTCCATGACATCTTGATCTTCCAAGACCAAGTCCAAAGACATCTTCCAAGCATGATAGTCAGACTTGTCAGTCAACTTATCATCAGCTTTGAAGCCATTATAATTTGAGGTACCCATCGGTTCTTGACAAATGCTACTTCTTCGGTGATTTCTCTCAAGTCTCAACAAAAGCTTGGGCTTTGTCTTCACCTTAGCTCTGATACCATGTAAATTAATGAAAGTGTTCTATGCTTGATGCAAATTTACTTCAAACTTCTAGGGCCCGATACCAAATAGCAATCACATAAACATGAAAGTAAAATGCTGATAGAACATACCAATAGATCGACGGAAGACAAGCCAATAATATACTTATCTTTTGTCAAACAAAGATGAAAAATGGTGGCGCAGCAGTCAACAGGATGCTTCAACCAACAAAGTCCTCTTTAGGTTAGCCAACCAAACATGTCACACAACCCTCAAGACAGCTCCATAAAGTCAACCCAAAGTCAATGAAAGTCAACATTGTCCAGTCAACGCAAAACAGCAACAGCAAAAAGTCAACACAGAAAGGTCAAAGTCAACGTTCAACCTCGATATGCGTGCCAATCAATGCGGCCTTCAAGAATCGGACTTTTGGTGAAGTTTGGAGGTCAACAGACCCAGCGTTGGCCAAAGTCAATGCTGGTCAAACCTGCGCTGAAGCCCTAGACAGATCTGCACCAAAAGCCCTAGCTGCTGCTCCACACATGTGAGAAGAAAGTGCCTCCAAAAGTGATAGAACCAATCAAACAGAAGAGAGAAGTGTGATGATGAGTTGATGATGAAATGACCTCCAAGTCTCTCCAATTTATATCCATCTGTGAGGGTGTGTGACACATTTGTTGGGCTCTTAAGCCTACATTACAATTCTGGCCGACCTTGCACATAAGTCGAATAAATTCAAAATAAATGTTCTTCTCATCTGATCAAGATGATCTTTAGATCAATCTTGCAACTCTCCAAAAGAGGAATCCAATAAAAATATTGGCATCATCATCTAAGCAGTACAAAATGGAGTTTGGACCTAGTTGCCCAAAATTAACACCCCGCGCGCCCCCCAACCCCCCCTCCCCCAAACAACCCCCTAGACACTCTAATGCTATGAATCTAGTCTCCTATCGACATGATCATGCCCAATGGTACCCATTGATCAGAATAGAATGATGCTTGGATTCACAAACACTCCTTCGAATTAAGAGGGAGGATGTTAAATACATAATCCTTAGGGATTGAAGTATGTTATAAATATTTTTGTAAATATTAAGCTAGAAGAAATATGAAGAGTCATAGGTGAACGCCTATAGTCATCAGAGGCCCCTTGCAAGATGAAACAAAGAGTCATCTCCTCAATGTATTTATGTATAGCTCACATTAATGAAAAACGCACATCCATGGAGTTATTTCTTTGGCCTGACAAGTTGACCCTCAACCAATTCTGAGTCGGAGTCGAAGTTTTAAAACACTGACCAAAACAAAAACTGATAATAACTATGGTTTTAGTTGATACAGGATTGCCAAAACCCCCAGGATGCAGCTGCATCTTCAATCGACACTATCTGGAAAGAATGTAAAACATAAAACAATACTTGATTCTGAATCCAAGAATGGATCATAACATCAGCACCTACAGAGGATGACAGATTCCTTGGAGATTTCAAATCTTTGACAGATAAAATGTAAATCATCATAGGGATCTACTAACTAAAAAGTATCTTAGAAGAGGTGACATAAATGCATTACACAATCAGAAGGGCTTGGTTATTTATATATGATGCCCAGGATAAAGATTCAGATTCAGAATTCATTTGCAATATCTCATATTGAAAGGGCAGTAGACCCTTATTTGCATCTAATTAACTTCATGTATATCGAACTTATTTTAAAGTATATTTCAGCGAAAGCAGACAGGAAAAGGAACTAAAATTGGACAGCACTTAGAACACAAAAAGTTCATAAAATTTGACAAATGTCTGTGTCCAGCTTAGATGACTGTTCCTGTGCAATAGTAGCATGTTGTCTCACAGTTGTGCTTAGATAGGTTACAACTGCCCCATATGGTTTATGCCATGGACATCTATCATGAGATCACAAAACATGGATCGGGCAGCTTGTACATAATATATGAAGTTTGTACCCTCGTTAAAACCTGCCATGATTGGAAGCATTTACTCCCCTTTATGAGAAGACTACTGCAAAAGAACAGAAAGAGCCAGGGAGCCCTTTCATTCCTGTTACACGTCCCTGACTTTTGATTTCACTTTGCAGGTGAAGACAAGTCAGAAAATTGAGTTAAAGCCAGCTGGAATCCAAAACGTCAAGATGAAGGAACCAAAGAAGTTCTATTGACTTATTGTCCACTCACTCACTCCTCGTATTGATAATCGTAAGCCTACTAATCTATGTCGGAGACCCTGAACAGAAGCCATGGCTGCCTTGTTTCTCCAGGCAGGCATGTCAATGGAACCATGCCTCTGAAACGATAGTTTTTGGCACTGGATGCAGCCTTGACCAGCTATGGCTCTGAAATGCAATCTTATGAAAAAGAAAAAAAATCCATGCAATGCAGCGCACTGTGTGGTTGGTTAGATAGCTATTTTTTATATGAGTTAGCAAAGCTTAGGGCACAAACATAACTCCATGCTTATTAGGTACCCACATGGCTTGGAAGGTCTGACCTGGCAGCTTTATGTGTAGGGGTAACATTATGGAGGCTCACAATTTATAACAACGATTCAGTGCAGAACAAACTCACCAAACTCAGCTAGCAGCTTTATGCGTAGTGGTAACATATATGGAGGCTCACACTTCTCTTTTATACAACACCAATTCAGTGCAGACCAAACTTACCAGACTCGACTCGGAGATGACTAGACGAGACCAAAGAGTGAGAGTTGAGTTGGACTTGACAAAAACGCCATATTTTTTACTTGGAAAAATTGGGAAACTTATAAATTAAAAGAAAATTTAACTGTTTCATTAATATAAACCTTTAAAAAACAACCATATAATGCAAACTTTCAGTAATAACTCATTTAAAACTACATACTAAAAAACCCCAATAGTTAACAGGTCTGATGCTCACTTACTATGAAATCGGGTCAGGAAACAAACGAAATTAGTGCCTGGGGTTTGTTTCAGAGGACTGACCAACTGATACTGGCCAGACTCACCAGTCAGTCTCCCCAAGTAAATATGACGGCACTTGATTTGTGAGACTGGCTTATGCTATTCAAATTTGCAAGTATGACTTGGCCCCAATCAGAGTTGGAGGAGCTGACTTGACCAGGTTTTCTAAAAAGCAAAGTGAAACCCCAACTCAGCCTCAGAAAAGCCCA
This sequence comes from Pinus albicaulis, assembly GCA_034641835.2. Classification (NCBI taxonomy): domain Eukaryota; kingdom Viridiplantae; phylum Streptophyta; class Pinopsida; order Pinales; family Pinaceae; genus Pinus; species Pinus albicaulis. The sequence goes on from CM076579.1 coordinate 226,115,510, forward strand.
AGTCCGGTGACTGGTTTTTCCCTGATATTAAAGCTTCCTTTGATTATGAATAAAATACTATTTTAATTAAAAAATTAAGTGCTGGCCACAGAAGTAGCCACCACAAGTCCTAGTTCACAAGCTATCAAGAACAGGTTGGCTTTGGATAAAGCCACTAACAAAAAAAAGCGCAGTAACAAAACCCAAGGTAACACAAGGCATACACAGTAACAAAGTCCAAGGTGTTACAAGGCATACACAGTAACAAAGTCCAAGGTATCACAAGGCATACAACCTGATACACATGAGGCTAAACAATAATGCCCGCAGCTGGCAGGAACTCATCATGATCATCCAGAGCAGGCCGCGGACTGGGTATTTCAAGTTAATGCCGGCCTAGTTTCAAATGGGTATTGCAGGGCATGCATCTAGGCTCACGAGTGCATTGGAAGAACTTGTTTTCAGCTCTGTACATACAAGGTCCAAGGACAGACATAACTGTCTACTATTGGGCAGGTATTCTGTTATAGCTTTAACTGTTTTTTTTAGGAAAACCAACATCTAAGTTTGCATTGATTTAGAGAGCAGAATATACCTCTAGGAGCGATATTTCTTTGGTCAAACGGTTCAATTCGACCTGCTTCCGATGCCTCCCTCGGATGTCTGGATAAGCACAATGGCGCGTTGAATGTAATGGCGAGGTTTCCAATTCCGGAGCATTGGGCTTCCTCATTTTGCTTTTGCTAATCATAGACAGGGAAGGGAATCCCCACCTGGACACTTCTATGCCATGGTGTGTCCTGCAATACGCAAAGAAGAAGGAAGGACCCTCTTCTTCCCCACGATTCTGGACTTTGGGTATGTCTGTCGTTGAATGTCACGTGGAAATGACTCTTCCAGGAGGGTACTATATTTCGCAGTCTGACACAACTGCATGCAACATCGTTATCATTTACCTGCCTTTTTTTTTTCTTGAAATCGGGTAATCTCGTACTACACTCTTATTCTCAAGTCAAAACACACCAGGGACACCTAGATCCCATCTCACCATGATGAAATCTAATGATTCTGCTCGTGAGAAGCTGTTTTCAGCTCAAATCCATGTAAAATTGCGCTTAATATGTGCAGATAGGCATTAACGTCTAGAAAGTTATTGTCTTTGATTTAGAAAGTCAATGTCTCTGATTCATGTTAATCTGTAACTTAATTATTGAATTAACCATGTAATTTTATTTTTGAATTTTGGGCTTTTCAATATTTTTTAATTAATTTTATTTAAAATTCAGATAGAAAGGCTTGAAATTATAAATTTATATAATTTAAATATCATTAAAAAATAAAATAAAATAAAATTATATATATATATATATATATATATTACATAGCAAAAAAGCTAAAATATTTAGACTTTGTCTTAATCAATTCCATAAAATATTTAGACTTTGTGAAATTTCATATGAAAAGCCCAATTCAAGAGCTAAATAGAGAAGCAATTTGTCTTAGTAAGCTATCTTTAGCCTTGTGGAGGTTATTAAAATAATTTCTTCTTCTTCTTCTAAATTTAAACTTGATATTTGTTAAGATGTTTCAAATATTTGAATTTCTAAATAAATGAATAAAATTTGATAATGGGAGATTCATTATTTTACGTTGCAATATTTAGTATTGTATTTTTGTGTTAACATTTTGAGTGAATATTTATTGTAAGGTAAAAATATCAAATGGTGAGCTTAAGAAGCTCTCAAGGAACCCTATTAATAAAGTCTCTATGATTGTGGAGGGTTTTATTGAATCTAGTAGCACTGTGAGTTCCATGAGCCGGAAACTTATTGAAAGTAATCCTATCACCCCTAGGATTTATGGGCTTCCTAAGATTCATAAAGAGGGTGTTCCCCTTAGACCCATTGTTAATACTATTGGTGGGCCCACTTATCTCCTAGCGAAGTATTTGTCATGTAAGCTTAAGCCTCTTGTTGGTCATTCTTATTCTTATGAGAAGGATTCCACATCTTTTGTCAAAGAATTAAAGAGATGGGAATCTGAACAAGATGACACTCTTGTTAGTTTTGATGTTGTCTCCCTTTGTACTAATATCCCTATTAATGATGAAGTGGAAGTGATCAATCGCATCACTGATACCGACACTGCAAAACTTGTAGAGATTTTCCTTACCTCTACCTTTTTTAGCTTTGAATCACTGATTTTCCAACATTTTTATGAAAGATTTTGAATCAAAAGCCTTCGCTTCCGCTCCTTTTAAACCCAAGATTTGGAAACAAATTGTGGTTAACACCTTCATAATTTGGTCTCATGGTCGTCAAAAGTTAGATTCTTTTCACCAACACCTGAATTCTCAATATAACTCCATAAAGTTCATGATGGAAACTCAGATTGATGGTAGCGTTCCTTTCCTTGATGTTCTCATCTCTAGAAAATGATAATGGCTCCTTCTCGCACCCAGTTTTTTGGAAGAAAACTCACACTGAGCAATATTTGCATGCTTGCTCTCATCATCTTTTAGCTCAAAAAGTGGATTTCTCAGCACTTTAGCCACAAGAGCTCTTAGGGTTTCATATGATGAACACTTTGAAGAAGAGAAGGCCCATCTCCTTAAGGTCTTTGAGAAGAATGGCTATAGTAAAATTCAAGGTTTGAGGGCTTTCATGAATGCTAGCAGAGGTTCGAAACCGAAAATAGATAAAGATGATTTAGTTGGTAGAGTTCATCTGCCATTTATACAAGGTACTACTTACAAGATCACTCGGATTCTAAGGAAGCATAAAATCTCTTCCTCTTTTAAACCGTTGAACACCATTTGTGGTTCCATACAATCTGTTAAAGACCCGTTGGACCCCAAAAGCGTGAAAGGTGTTTATTTGATCCCATGTTCTTGTGGGATTCCCTACATTGGAGAAACGGGTCGTTCTATTAATAAAAGGATTCAAGAGCATATAGTTGATATTAGACATTGTAGAACGAGGTCATCAGCTCTAGTTGAGCATGCGGAGAAGATTAACCACCACATTTGTATGGAAGAATCCAAAGTCATGGCTAGGGTTGAGCATTTCCATCGTCACAAATTTAGGGAAGCGGTTGAGATTGAGAAAATGTCTCGTACGTTGAATAGAGATGACGGGTGGAAAATTAGTAGTTGTTGGATCCCGTCTCTTTGCTCACGATAGGGTTCCTTGGTTCCTTTTTCCTTTCATTGGGGTTTTCCTCTCTCTTTTCATTTTAGTTGGGTTTATTCTTTATATATATATATATATATATATGGTTATTTATTCGGTTGGATGCTTTTTTAAATATTTTTAAGTTATAATTTTACTATTAACTCTATTCTAATAGACTAATTTTGACTAAGTTTAAAAAAGAAAAGAAAAAAAGTAGTCTATATTTGTTATTTACTTTTATTTTTAATTAGTATTATTTTGTTTAATTATACTTTCATTTATTTATATTTTAGTTATTTTTATTTTGACAATTGGTTTTGTTTTGTTTATATATTTACCTTTAACTTTAGTATATTAGATTGATTTTGAGTAATTATATATTAATTATTGACTTAATTTTTATTAGTTATTTTATTATCATATATTATTTTTATTTATTATTGTGTTTAATAATGTTTTCTTTTATTTATTTTTTGGTTGTTTTTATTTTGATGGTTGGATGTGTTTGTGATTTTCAATATATTTCTTTCTATATTTATTGTTTATATTTTATAAAATATGTAATATTTATTTTTTAATATTTCTTTAACGTATACTTTTGTTCATTCATTAAAGGTTTTGACCGTTGCATTTCTCCGCACTATGTATATATGAATAATCTGATGAGCTCAATCTTCACTATCCTGATGATGAACTACATTCAGTAGTTCGAAACACATCTGCTCTATAATTTTATATGTGATTTCCCAGAAGATTTATTAATAAAATGTAATATTATACATTTTATCTAATACTTCTTGTAGCCCTAGCCTAAATATTACATTTTATTCAATATTTCCCCTCAAGCTTGCTAATTTTATAGTTCTCGTGGCCTAGCCTAGATATTACATTTTACTCAATATTTCCCCTGGCCCCTATTAATTTTATAGTTGAGTTTGTTTACTTTTGCACTTCAAATATAAAGAAAAATTACAATAAAAAGCTAACCAATTACTCGGTAAAATGTAATAATTGCATTTTACTTGATATTTCCCCCTACCTCCTCCTCTCATCATTTGTAAACTAACTAAAAGAGTTTAAAAAATATTAAAACAATTATTTACATTAAGAGAAATTAGAAATGTTATTGTGAGAGAAAAAATATCGTTTTCTATAATGCATTTTTTAGATTTGAATTATAAACATTAAATTTTCAATTCTCTTCTTTAAGCTACACTACTTACACTATTTGTTATATGTTAGTACAAAATGAAAATTTGAAGCTTCTACACAAATATACATATTATTGAGCCTAGAGGTTCATTTTTCAATCCAGTATGAGGGAGAGCAATGTGTAAGTATGTTCGTCCCTCTTACAATAAAAATAAATTATTCTCTAAATACAAAAGTAATGTTGGCTATAATAAAAATGAATAAAATATATTTATAGAATTTTGGCTTCTGTGATCCATCGTAAAATTATGAAGAATTTTTTCGGTAATAATCACATATATATTATGCATTTTTAATTAGTTATCCATGTGACCCAATATCATGTAAAGTAATTAGAAGTAAAAAACAATATGTGAGTAAGATGTTTAAACCTTATTCAAAAATGCAATTTAAAGAGTAAATTTTTTACTTTTTCTAATATCGGCCAAAGCATTAACTTAATCTTGAATTTTATATAACTTGAATGTTTAGATTATATATAACTTTTTTAACTTATTAATGGGCTGAAATTAACTATTAAAATACAACTATGTATTATTTATATAATTTGAATCGATAGTAAATTATGTACGTGAATTTGAATGGATCATAAATTTACCTCTAACAAAAAAAATTTACCACATTGAATTTCCAAAGTAAGTAAAATTTTAAACATCTTTACTCTTTACTAAAGTTAATACCATTTCCTAAATCAAAGGAAAAGAGTTAATTCAACACAAACAATCAAAATCCAAAATCTTTTAATATTTCTTTTAATTAAATATTTGTAAAATGGATCTTTATAAAGAAAACCCATATTCTATGGATAAATTAAAATATTTAAAGACATAAATATTTACCCATCAAAGTTACAATATTTTAGTCTGTGGGGTCTTGGTTAAATGGTGATGAGGGTGATGATGAAAATAGAGTAAAAAAGAAAAGAAAAGAAAAGAAAAAAAGTGAAAAACGAAAGGAACTATCAAGCTTACAAAAAAAAAGTTACAATATTTTAAAATTTAAATAAATAAAAATATAAACCAGCCTAGATCCATATTAACTCTGGATCTATCAAGCACCGAGAATCACTCGAGGTGAAAACCTCTTTTTTGAGTGCAAAACTTGAGGAAAGGTTTTCACCTAGAGAGATATGATCCCTCTCAGGCTTGATAGATCCGAAGTTAAGATGGATCTAAGCTGGTTTTAGTAGTGTGCGACCAAGAAAAATCTATCCATAATATGAGGAACATATGCTTAAATTTATCAATAATATGTAATACATCTAATATTAACATAACCATTTTAAATCGCCGGATGCGGATGTGGTGGAGCATTAAAGTGCCAAGGGCACCTGCGCAGCTCCCAACGACGCCTGCGTGTTGTGCCCACATGGCCTCGAGCATTCCATCTGCTGGCGTTATTAATACGCCTCGGGTTGATCAGCGTTGTAGTTATTGCACCCTGGCTCTGCGGTATATGGTGATTGTGTTGTTGATTGCTTTCGCTATGGAGGATGAGCAGCAAGGCGGGAGCCATGAGAGACCTCTGATTCCCTTGCGCAGTGTTTGCCCGCCTGGTTTCGCCAATTCGAGCTATAAAACGCAGACTGGGCGTCGTTGCTGCATTCTGGCCTGCCTGGAGACGTTACCGGGTGTCCACTTCTCCAACAACCCTTTCTGCAGTGCCTCCGCTTCGTCTGGTGCCCCGGATGTGCTCATCACAGGTACTTTGCTTCCTTTCAGCTACAATTTGCATTCACAGGGTAGATGTCTCTCTGCTAATTGGGCCTCCAGCTCTTCGGCTCTTTTGATTGGCCTGTGCCACCCTGGTGGTCTTCACTCTGCTTTCCAAGCTCCCGACCCCTTCTTAGGCCGGCCTCGCTTGCGCCACCTTCTGCTAGCAATGCCACGCCTCAGGCAACGAATGCGTTGTCGGCGTGGCGTTAGTCGAGGCCAAGCCTCTGTCCCTCCTCCCTCGCCACTTTCTGAACTAAGCTCCTCCTCTGAGAGCGATGATCACACTCCCCCGCCAGCCTCGCGCAGAGGTGCGGGCAGAGGCAGAGGCAGAGGGCGTCATGCTGAGAGTTCAAGTCTTGCTGGCAGGGGACGTGGACGTGCGCGTGTTTCTGGTGGCGCTCCTAGTCAGCCCTCTGCTCCTCCTGGGCCTCCCTGTCAGTCCTCCCCTCCCGACCCTCCCATTAAACCCAGTCAGCCCCTCCCTCCTGATGTTTCTGCCCCTCCCAGTCGGCTCAACCCTCCGGGCAGCAAGTTTCGGGGGTCCACCATCAGGCAAACCACCCAGAACGCTGAGCTCCGTTTCCACTGCACCTCCTTCGACTCTATCATCACTGCTCTCATCACCGTCTCCCTGCGTGAAGAAATCCCTCTCACTGCTTCCCCCACCCCTCCTATTGACCCTTGCCCCAATCCTACTCTTCAAATTGGGATGCGTTCTGAAGCTGAGAACCAGGACATGAAGACTGACAGTCAAGCAGGAAAGGAGGACAGCAGTGACGAGAATGAATATGCATGCAGAATTGAAGAGGAACCAATGTCTTCAGAGCATGAGGGTTGACCCCCCTGGCTCTTTTACTGCTGGAATTTTCAAGTTTTTTTGTTCTAGATGCCCACCTGTTGGGCAGAAAGATGTTTCTAGTTTTTCTGTTGTTGTTTACGTGTTTTGTATAAACTTAAGGCCAGTTTCCCTTTCATGGGCGGCCCAGATACTAGTGCTTAATGGGTCGGTTTCCCGCTATGGGCGACCCAGAATTCTCAAGAACAGTTCTGTTGATCAACCCCAGCTGTCTGGCTTTCACAGTAGCAGTTGTGGCAGTTTTGTAACAGTATTTCTATAAATTAATAGATTTAGTCACACTTAGAAAAAAAAAACATAACCATTTTAAATATGTTAAATATGTCTCAGATTTATTGAGCCATTTTAATTTTAAATTTGATTAGTTTTTTTTTTTTTGTTAATTCTGTAGGACCTAACTTTTTCTATTATTTAGAGCAAGTTGCTAAATGAATACAACAATAAATTTGTGCCTCAACCTACCCGAGGGAAACCAGGTTTGTTGGCCATCTTAAAAAGTTAAAAGCCAACCAAAAGCGGTATTGTTTCAATCTATCAGTAGCTGCGATTACTACTCGGCTATGTCCAAAATATTTACATATGAAGCAACAGCTATAAATTCGATTGAAAAAAAGCATACAAAAACTAGAAGAAACGAAAAGTGCCTAGCCATCTGAAGAATCCACAGGTGCTGGGTCTTTAGCAGAGGACCCAAGCAGCTCCACCCATTGCAAATCACGCAACTGCTCCTCAATTCGTCCAATTTTGGCATTCTGCTGCATTTGAATCTTTGTCATGGAACTCATGTCCTGTTTAATGTGATTAATGTCAAAGAGCATTGAAGTATGAGCTTCATGTTCCTTCATACTCATCAGAGCTTTGGCAAAAACACATTTAAAATTCAAGTACATTTTAATAGTTTGCTGAAAAAGAGAGACCCTGCCCCTAGTACTACCAGGGTCAATTAGGAAATCCATTGTAGCTTGCTGCTGTTGAATATCTACCTCATCATCAGAACTTTGCTTCTCCCATCCCTGGATGTTTTTTCGAATATGCAGAGGAGTATTAGCTGTATAGGTGTTGACCAAATTTTCAACAAACTGTGCATTAGTTTTTCGACCTCGCTTGCTAGAGCGCGGAGAGAAATTAGTTTGAGCAACCTTAGCTCTTGGTTTGCGAGCTGACGTTCTGGGTTTAGTCATACTTGCACCCGACGAGCCTATGAAATACAAATAGAGAAACAGAGTAGACTGATGAGGAAGGGAAACAGAAATGTGCATCATAGAAGTATCGATCAGCTGCATGTTAGGTAAATGCGAGAATCCAACCCATTTGAATGACAAATGAAAGATCCTAGTGGAGAACAAAGACAAAAGCGAAAATAACTAAATGCCAAGGGTCATATCCGGCGGATAAGAATGAAAATTTGGAGAAGCCATTCGAGGGACATGGAAACCTACAGGGTCTATGTTCCAAAAGACAAACCCCTTGCTTAGAAATTGGACAGGAATATGCTGAGATGTAAAGGCAGAGAGTCAATGCAGAAACCAGAGAAAACCCTGACTCTTAAAACAGAGCTTGACACAAACAAGCCTCCCATAACAACCATCAAAAAGCATGCAGATATGTAATGAAGGATTGCAAGAGTAGCTAAGGCAACCAACAGATAATGCCTTAAAAACCCAAATCATAAAACTATAACAAGCAGGGGGGACTTCTAAAGCAAGGATCTACCTCAGCATCATCATGAGAAGTACAAAAACGCAGAAATATAAATGAACCCGTCTCCTTTGAGAAATCCAGTGCATGTTGCGGAGAATTAGCAGAGTTTAAAGTGTAGAAGTTAGACATAACATACCAAAACCCGCTCCTCCTGATCTGTAATTGTGAGAACCCAGTAAGCAGCCGCTGTAGCCAACCCTGAGCACCACTGTAATGACCACCTACACTGTGCCAAACGGAAGGAATGTACAAATGAATAATGTAGAAGAGCATAAAACCTGTTAGTAGTATGCCTTGAGTAGGCATCGCATCAACAGAAGGTGGCATGATAACAAGAGATCGTGCCCGCATGCGAAGGATTGTTGCCATTACTGCTAAGATGACAGCCAACTCACACCTTAAATGCATCTGACAGCCGAGTTCCTGACCCGCTGTCCTTCTGCAAGGTGGCACCCCGATCGGGGGTATTTTAAATTTGATTAGTTACCTCAATTTGTTGAGTTGATAAATATTGTAAAATAACTTTCATGATGAAATAAAATTTTGAATGCAAAGTGACAATGTAATAATATTGAATGATAGAAACTGTGAATAATAATAATATAGTCAATTACGAATAGTCTTCATTGTGATTGATTTCAAACTATTTTCTTCTACTATTCTTATTTTCACCCATGTTAGTTTTTTCATATTTTCATATTGATTATTTGAAAAGGATAATTGGAATCATAAACCATTTAAATATTTAGCTCGAGCTGTTGTAGTAAACATCATACCTTGTCTCTCTTGCTCTCCAATATTAATAGGTTGAATTACTATAACACAAAAATCAATGTACATTGTTAATGTACCATCATACATCCAATTACATCAAATTAGAAATCAACATATACATTGGAATCAATGCAACTAATGCAAGAAATCAAATAATAACATAAAACAACATCTACACTAAAATCAATGCATCTAATGCAAGTAATCAAATATGATTAGAAATCAACATCTACACTCAAATAAATGAGTCTAGTGCAAGTAGGAAAATAGGATTTAAAACCAACATCTACACTGAAATCAATGCATCTAGTGCAAGCAATCAAATAGGATTAGAAATCACTATCTACACTGGAATAAATGCATTTAGTGAAAGAAATATAATAGGATTATAAATCATCTACATTTAAATCAATGCATTTAGTTAAATCATCTACATTTAAATCAATGCATTTAGTGCAAGCAATCAAATATAATTAGAAATTAACATCTACATTGAAATTAATGCATCTAGTGCAAGCAATCAAATAAGATTAGAAATCACCATCTACACTGAAATCAAGGCATTTAGTGAAAGCAATTAAATAGGATTAGAAATCACCATCTACACTGAATCAATGCATTCAGTGCAAACAATAAAATAGGATTAAAAATAATCTACATTGAAATCAACTCATCTAGGGCAAGAAATCAAATATAACTAAAAATCAAAATCTACATTAAAATTAATGCATCTAGTGAAATCAATCAAATAGGATTAGAAATCATCATCTACACTGAAATTAATGCATTTAGTGCAAGCAATCAAATAGGATTAAAAATCATCTACATTAAAATCAATCCATCTAGTGTAAGTAATCAAATATCATTAGAAATCAACATCTACATCAAAATAAATTCATCTAGTGCAAGAAATCAAATAGGACTAGAAATCACTATCTACACTGAAATCAATGCATCTACTGCAAAAAATCTTCTTCCCTCTCTCCCCCATATATATCTATATATCCCTCCATCTCTCCTTCTTTTTCTCTTTATCTTGCCCCACCAAACACACATTCTCTCTCACTCCATATCTATTAATTTCCTTGTCCCTCCCTCCTTCTCTCCATCTATTTTTTTTTCTCTTCACCTTACATATATATCTATATCTCACTCTATCTCTCTATATCAACTCCAAAACATAAAAATCTCTTTCTCCAATCTATCTATCTATCTATCTATCACTTCCTCCTCCTCCTCTCTCTCTCTCTCTCTCTTTTCCCCTTCCCTCCCTCTCTCTCACTTCTATCTTTCTTCCTTCCTACTACCCTTTCTCTCTCTCTCTCTCTCTCCATCTTATTTATCACTCCCTCTCCACCTTTCACCCTCTATGTCTTTATTCTTACCTCCCCCTCTCTCCCTCTCCATCTTCATATCTCTTTCCCTACCTCTCTTCACTCTCTCTCTTCCTTTCTCTCCCCCCCCTCTCTTTGTATCTTCACCTTCCAACTTTGTTACCATATGCCTCTCTCTTTCCTTCTCTCCATATCTCCTTATTTGTCTCTTTATCTCACCCCAAAACATACACTCCCTATTCATCTCTCCCTTGTCACTCCCCCTCTCTCTCCACTACTCACTCTCTATGTATTTCTTCTTCCCTCCCTCTTTCATCATCCAGCTCCATCTCTCAATCCCTCCCTCTCTCCCCCTCCAAATCCATATTTCTATCCCTCCCTCTCTCCTCCTCTCTTTCAAGTCCCCTCTCTTTTCCTTCCTCTTTCTCCCTTTCTCTCCTACCTCCCTTTCTCTTCCCCCATCTCTCTCTCTCCCCCTCCAAATCCATATTTCTATCCCTCCCTCTCTCTTCCTCTCTTTCAAGTCCCCTCTCTTTTCCTTCCTCTCTCTCCATTTATCTCCTACCTCCCTTTCTCTTCCCTCATCTCTCTCTCTCTCTCTCTCTCTCTCTCTCCTACAATCTGCTCTTCCCCCATCACTCTTTTCCTCTCTCTCATCATTCCTCTCTCGCCTCCTTCTATTTGACCCCCTAGCTCTCTTTCTCTCTCTCTCTCTCTGTCCTCCAATCCTCTCTCTTCCCCTATCACTCTATCTCACTCTCCAACTATATTACTGTTTCTCTCCCTTTATCCTTCTCTCCCCCCTTGTCTTTTTCACTCCTATGTATCTTTATCTCACCCATAAGCACACACACTCTCTCTCCATCTCTCCCTTGTCACTCCCTCTCTATGTATTTCTTCTTTCTTTCCTCGCTCCGCCTCCAACTCCATCTCTCTATCCCTCCTTCTCTCCTCCTCCTCTCATCCTTTCTCTCTCTCCCTTTCTCTCCTACCTCCCTCTCCCTTCCCCCTTCTTTCTCTCTCTCTCACTCTCTACCCTCCAATCCTCTCTCCTTATCTCTCTCCCACCTCCATATTTATGTCTCCCTCTCCCTCTCTTACCCTTCTCTAACTCTCTCACTCTTCTCACTCTCTCTCTCTTCATTCCTCTTCTCCCTTCTCCTTCAATTTATCTCCATATCTCCCTTGTCATTCCCCCTATTTCTCCACCTCTATCATATATCATGATATATTAATATATATTACAATATAATAAATTTAATATTGTATTAATCTAAACATATTAAATTTAATAATATTAATATTTTAATATTAATGTTAGGGTTAATAATGTGTTTTTTTGACATGGTATTAATAATAATTTGGTTCATGGTATTTGACCCTTATACTTCATATATAATTAGATGTTGATTTCTAATGGTATTTGATATATTTTTATTTATTTACCTTACCTCTTTATACCTCTTTTATATTTATTTATTTAGCATACATCTTTTATAAATATGTTATTTGGCCCATGGTATTAATAATAATTTGTCCCATAGGCTTCACCTAAATAAAACCTCTTTTTGAGTTTTTGTAAATATAAAGTGGTTTATTGAGTAAATATAAAAATCAGTTTTATTTATTTACCATACCTCTAGTTTATTTATATTTTTATTTATTTACCATACCTCTTGAGTAACATAAAAAGAGGTTTATTTATTTACCATACCTATGGTTTATTTATATTTTTACTTATTTACCATATTTTATTTATTTACCATATCTCTTTTTTGAGTGTAAGTAAAACTCTTCATATTTAAAGTTTATATCGTTTAAATTTATTTTTAATGAATTTTTAATTGTTCATTTATATGTTTATATAAGTTATTGTTCAAGCCGACATTTTTTTTTGGCTTCGGACATACTTACACATCGGGTTCATACTGGGCTATAGAATGCGCCTCTCAGAGCAATAAACATGAGGCATGGTAAATAAATAAAACCTATTTTTATACTCACTCTAGAGCTATCGTAAATAAATAAAAAAAAATATATAAACTAGATGTATGGTAAATAAATAAAAATTCTTTTTATATTTACTCCATAAAACTTTTTATATTTAAAAAAACTTAAAAAAGAGGTTTATTTAGATGAAGCCTATGGGACAAATACCATGGGACAAATTAATATTGATACCATGAGCCAAATACCATATTTATAAAATAAGTATGGTAAATAAATAAATATAAAAGAGGTATAAAGAGGTATGATAAATAAATAAATATAAAATATGTATAGAGAGGTATGGTAAATAAATAAATATAAAAGAGGCATAAAGAGGTAAGGTAAATAAATAACAATATATCAAATAGGATTATAAATAAAAATCTAATTATATAACAAGCCTATGGGCCAAATACCATTGTATGGTAAGTAAATAAAACCTATTTTCATATTTACTCCATAATCTGTTTTATATTTACAAATATTTATGTTCATTAGTTTACATAACTAAGAAGAAATAGAGAGAGAGAGAGAGAGAGAGAGAGAGAGAGAAGTGGACACAGAGTGTGTATGTTTAGGGGTGAGATAAAAAGACAGAGTAAGATGTATGGAAATAAAGGGGGAGAGAAGACGAGAGAAGGAGAGAGGGAGGGATATAGTAATCTAGTTGGAGAGAGAGAGAGAGAGGCGGAAAGAGAGAGAGAAAGAAAGGGAGATGGGGGAAGAGAGAGGATTAGAGAGAGGGAGGGAGAGGGAGAGAGAGAGAGAGATGGGGGAAGAGAGAGTATTGGAGGGAAAAGAGAGAGGGAGGTAGGAGAGAAAGGGAGAGAGAGGAGGAGAGTGACGGGGAAAGAGAGAGTATTGGAGGGAAGAGAGAGAGAGAGAGAGAGAGATCAGGGAAGAGAGAGGGAGTTAGGAGAGAGAGAGAGGAAGGACAAGATAGAGGAGTTGAGAGAGAGGAGGAGAGAGGGATCGATAGAGAGATGGAGTTGGAGGGGGAGAGATGTAGGAAATAAGAAATATAGAGAGTGAGAAGTTTAGAGAGAGAAGGAGTGACGAGGGAGAGACAGAGAGAGAGTGTGTATGTTTGGGGCTGAGATAAAGAGAAAAATAAGGAGAGATGGAGATAAGGGGGGAGAAGGAGATATAAGGAGAGAGGGAGGGATATAGTAACATAGTTGGTGGTTGAAGAGAGAGAGAGGGAGAGAGAGATGGGAGAGAAAGGGAAAGAGAGGAAGGAAGAGAGAGGATGTGAGAGAGTGTAGAGAGGGAGGGAAAGAGAGATGGACTTGGAGGGGGAGAGAGAGGGAGGTAAGAAGAAAGACATAGAGAGAGAAATGTGGAGAGAGAGAGAGAGTGAGTAAGTGATAAGGAAGATGGAGAGAGGGAGAGAGAGGACAAAAGGAGGAAAGAGAGATATTAGTAGGGGAGAGGGAGAGAAGGCAAAGATAGAGATATATATGGAAGGTGAAGAGAGGGAAGAAGAGAGAAATGGGGAGAGGAGGGGATTGACAAAGAGATTGATATATATGGAGTGCAAGAGTGTGTGCATTTAGGGGGTGAGATAAAGAGACATAAAATAAGAGATGGAGGGGGATATAGATATGGATGGAGGGTGGAGAGAGGGAAGAATATTTAACACACTAAATGGATTGATATAAGTGGAGATGGTGATTTATAAACCTATTTGGTTATTTTCACTATATGCATCGATTTTAGTGTAGATATTTATTTCTAATGATATTTGATTACTTGCACTAGCTGCATTGATTTCAATGTAGGTGGTGATTTCTAATACAATTTGATTGCTTGCACTGAATTTGTTGATTTCAATTTAGATGTCGATTTATAATTATATTTGATTACTTGCACTAGATGAATTGATTTCAATGTAGATGATTTCTAATCCTAGATTGTTTGCACTAAACGCATTGATTTCAGTGTAGATGGCAATTTCTAATCCTATTTGATTTCTTTGAGTAAATGCATTGATTTCAGTGTAGATGTTGGTTTCTAGAGAGAGAGAGAGTGAGTGATAAGGAAGCTAGAGAGAGAGGGAGAGAGGACAAAAGGAGTAAAGAGAGATATTAGCGGGGGAGAGGGAGAGAAGGGGAAGATAGAGATATAGATGGAAGGTGAAGAGAGGGAAGAAGAGAGAGATGGGGAGAGGGGGTGATTGACAAAGAGATTGATATATATGGAGTGCGAGAGCGTGTGTGTTTAGGGGGGTGAGATAGAGAGACAAAAAAGAATAGATGGAGGGGGATATAGATATGGATGGAGGGTGGAGAGAGGGAGGAATATTTCTCACACAAGATGGTTTGATATACGTGGAGATGGTGATTTCTAATCCTATTTGATTATTTGCACTAGATGCATCGATTTTAGAGTAGACATTTATTTCTAATGATATTTGATTACTTGCACTAGATGCATTGATTTCATTGTAGGTGATGATTTATAATACAATCTTATTGCTTGCACTGAATGTGTTGATTTCAATTTAGATGTCGATTTATTATTGTATTTGATTACTTGCATTAGATGAATTGATTTCAATGTAGATAATTTCTAATCCTATTTGATTATTTGCACTAAATGCATTGAATTCAGTGTAGATGGCAATTTCTAATCCTATTTGATTTCTTTGAGTAAATGCATTGATTTCAGTGTAGATGTTGGTTTCTAGAGAGAGAGAGTGAGTGATAAGGAAGATGGAGAGAGAGAGAGAGAGGAAAAAAGGAGGAAAGAGAGATATTAGCGGGGGAGAGGGAGAGAAGGGGAAGATAGAGATATAGATGGAAGGTGAAGAGAGGGAAGAAGAGAGAGATGGAGAGAGGTGTTGATTGACAAAGAGAATGATATATATGGAGTGCGAGAGCATGTGTGTTTAGGGGGGTGAGATAGAGAGACAAAAAACAAGAGATGGAGAGGGATATAGATATCGATGGAGGGTGGAGAGAGGGAAGAATATTTCTTGCACTAGATGGATTGATTTAAGTGGAGATGGTGATTTATAATCCTATTTGATTATTTGCACTAGATGCATCGATTTTAGTGTAGATATTTATTTCTAATGATATTTGATTACTTGCACTAGATGCATTGATTTCAATGTAGGTGGTGATTTCTAATACTATTTGATTGCTTTCATTGGATGTGTTGATTTCAATTTAGACATCGATTTATAATTATATTTGGTTGTTTGTACTATATGCATTGATTTCAATGAAGATTATTTCTAATCCTATTTGATTGTTTGCACTAAATGCATTGATTTCAGTGTAGATGGCGATTTCTAATCCTATTTGATTGCTTTGAGTAAATGCATTGATTTCAGTGTAGATGTTGGTTTCTAATCTTATTTGATTGCTTGCATTAGGTGCATTGATTTCAATGTAGAAGTTATTTTCTAATCTTATTTGATTGCTTGCATTGATTTCAATGTATATGTTGATTTATGATTTGATGTAATTGGATATATGACGGTACATTAATTTTAAAGAGATTAGATTAACAATATGCATTGATTTTAGTGTAAGCACAAAAAGTTATTGAAAATGTACATTGATTTTTGTATTATAGTAGTTTAACCTATTAATATTGGAGAGCAAGAGAGACAAGGTGTCATGTTTACTACAATAGCTTGAGCTAAAGATTTAAATGGTTTACGATTTAAATTTTCTTTTTCATATAATCGATATGAAAAGATAACAAAACTAACAAGGGTGGCAATAAGAATAGTAGAAGAAAAGAGTTTGAGATTGATCACAATGAAGACTATTTGTAACATGAGTACATTCTTCTTATTCATATTTTCTATCTTTCAACACTATTATTGTCACTTTGCATTCAAAAAAAATATTTCATCATTATAGTTATTAACAATATTTATCATCTCAATGAACTGAGGTAACTAAGAAAAATTAAAATTAAAATGAACAATTTAATCTTAGAAATATTTAGCATATTCAAAATGATTATATTAATATTTGATATATTTACATATTATTGATAAAATTAATAATATAATCGATAGATTTTCCTTGGCAGCACACGACTGAAACCACCCTAGATCCATCTTAACTCCGGATCTATCAAGCGCCGAAAGGGATCAAATCTCTCGAGGTGCAAACATTTCCTCAAGTTTTTCACTCAAAAAAGAGGTTTGCACCTCGAGATATTTGATCCCTCTCGGCGCTTGATAGATCCAGAGTTAAGATGGATCTAGGTTAGTTGTATTCTAAAATAAGTTTGCAACAAAAGAAATTTGATCCCTCTCAGATCATGTTAGATCCATGATTTAAATGGATCTATGTGGGTTGAGCCGAGAGGCTCTTTCTACAATCCAGTATGAGGGAGATGTGTAAGTATGTCATGTCTTCAAAAAAATATAGATGTGTAAGTATGTCAAGTCCTCAAAAATAATAACGGGCCAAACAAAAATTAGATAACCATATAAATAAACAATTAAAAATCTATTAACACAACAATTAAATCAATTGTTGATATTTCACTTTCACTCTTCAAGTAATAAATACAATATTTAGAACTTAAATAAATTGTTTGAATTTCACATATGAAATTTCTCTCTCTATAGAAAGTGTGTGTTGTTATATGTGTGTGTGTGTGTGTGTAAGGAAAAAATAATTGAAGGTAAGTAGAGTAGTTACTTGTAACTAATTCAATTTTTAATATAAAATATTAATAATGACAAAATATCAAAATATACAATTTAAACAATGAAAATTTGCCTCATAGATCTATATTAATCACATGTTTACCTAGCACTAAAATGTATTAATTGAGGTGTAAATCTTTTTTCAAGTTTGAGATTTGATCCCTCTAGGTAGATCTGTGGTTAGTGTGAAACCGATGTGTAAGTATGTACGTCCCTCTTAAAATAAAAACCAGCATAGATCCATCTAAATCAAGGATCTAACATGGATCAAATTTCTTTTGTTGCAAACTTATTTTAGAATACAAAAAACAATGTGTAATTTTTTACTCTTTAAATTGCATTTTTGAATGTCATTGAGATTACATAACATGTGTATTGAACCATTTTATATTAATTCATATTAAAATATTTTATCCATAACTCACATTAGATATTTTACATTAAAATATTTCTTTTTAACATATATATAAAGTTGATATCACATATTAAAATATTTTTGAAACGCATAAGGTTTAAACATCTTACTCACATATTGTTTTTTACTTGTAATTACTTTACATGATATTGGGTCACATGGACAACTAATTAAAAATGCATAACATATATATTTTTTATTTTTATTATAGTAGACATTGCTTTTCTATTTAGGGAATATTTTATTTTTATTTTAAGAGGGACAAACATACTTACACATCGCTTTCACACTGGGCTTTAGAACTTGTATAGATGCATTTTAACCACAGATCTACCTAGAGGGATCAAATCTCAAACTTGAAAAAAGATTTACAAGTCAATTAATACATTTTAGTGCTGGGTAATATTTTAATGTAAAATATCCAATGTGAGTTATGGATAAAATATTTTAATATGAATTAATATAAAATGACTCAATACACATGTTATGTAATCTTGATAACATTCAAAAATGCAATTTAAACATAAAAAAAATTACACATTGTTTTTTGTATTCTAAAATAAGTTTGCAACAAAAGAAATTTGATCCCTCTCTACTCATGTTAGATCTGTGATTTAGATGGATCTATGTTGGTTTTACTATATAAACAAAACATACAAAAAGAGATAGGGTGACAAAACAGATCTATGCAAATGCATCGACCATAAAAACGTTGCTACATGGATTCAATGCCATCATTTTCAACTAATTATGTATCTAAAAACATCAAATTAAAATGGATATAGGCTGGTTTAATTTTCCCCATTTAAATAGGTTATATTCTATATGGTCTATGCAAATGCGTGGACCATAAAAACGTTGCTACATGGATTCAATGGCATCATTTTCAACTAATTATGTATCTAAAAACATCAAACTAAAATGGATCTAGGTTAGTTTAATTTTCCTCATTTAAATAGGTTATATTCTACATGAATACCATAGATCAATATCATGGATTCTCAATACCATGGGTTGTTTTTTTTTTAATTTTTAATTTTATTTTGTTAATTTGTTATTTTTTTATTATAATTTTAGTAAGATAAAATGTTTAGTTTACATTAATGACATTAAGTTACACATCTCTACCATATTTTAATTTTATTTTGACCTAGTCAAAGTATTTACATTATATTAAAATAAAAATATTATATTCAAAATCTAGAGTCCAAAAACTACCAATGCTAAATTAAAATCAATTTATTTAATTTTCTCTTTCTATTTCTTATTTTATGTAATTTGACCTAGTCAAAATGTTAAACATGACTAGGTAACTAGATATCCATTTGAATTTTAGATCTACCAAGCTTTAAGATGGATCAAGTATCTTGAAATATTAATCTCTTGAGATGTAATGAGATTCAATCTTTCTTGGAACTTAGTAGAAATGGAATTAAAATGGATCTAGGTTGGTTTAATTCCCCCCCTTTAAATAGATTATATTCCACATGAACAATATGGGTTCTCATAAACTTGGAACTCAAAAACCACCGGTTACTTGACCAAGTCAAGTTTACATTAACTACCCACAAAAATCAATAAAACAAAAACAATAATGTAGCATTTTTATTTTAACACAGGTTATTTTTTCCTCGAGGGGGGTGTACATCAGGGAAGAAAATTGGCGGTAGATGCGTCGTCAGAGCCTATCCGGCCTCCACACATGCCATCAAACCACGGTGATGAGACTAGTAGGTTCTAAATGCCCACGAGGGACATTACTTCTTGCATGTGTTGGTAATAAATACAGCCTCCACAAGGTGACAACCTTTAGTTGGTCGCGGTGGGAGATGAATATGGGTTGTATAGTTGATAGGGGTACGCAACTCCTGTATGCCTCACCGAGGTCTCGTCCTTGGGGGGAGAGGAGGCAAGGTCGGCAGGGACAACGAGGGACAAAGGGTGGTTGAGGCCAGGGATGGCCCATGGGATCCTGGCATGCAAAGGGTGGTTGAATCATTTCGCTTTCTCGCAGGGAAGCTTCTTTTGAGGAGTGATCCATTGGTGTTTGAGACAGAGATAGCACATGACGCTCAAGGTAAGATTGCTCTAACTTTCCATCCTTTTCTTTTTGAGGGTTGGGGAACCCAGCGAGTTAGTAACTGGGATTTCCCTGGTTTAGAGGTTCATCTGGTGTATGCTCCATTTTGAATTCAAAGGGAAGGGCCCGCCTTGGGTTTCACCTCACCCATGTGGAAGTTCGAGGGGGTGCTTAATTGCGCGAAGGAATGCATGGGTGTGGGTTTCTAGTGGCCTCGAGACAAAGGTCCCTCTCACTTCATCTCCAGGGTGTGGGGGTAGGAGTATAGACATGGAGGGTACTGGAATTGCATCCAATTCGATCCTTGCAGTGTAGTGGAGTCTGGTTTTGTTATTCGAAGGTGTAGTTCATCGGGGGGGGGGGGGGGGGGGGGGGGGGGGGGTGCATTTTTGTAGGTTCCGATACTGGTTTCTCTATAGTCTTGTTGAAGTCTGCATGTCGCGCCATAGAGGACGTCCCCGTCGAGGGGGGGGGGGTGGAGGGGGGTGGAAATCAACACCAAGTCGCACTGCCTGATCCTGATAATCTATTATCCTCGAATTCTTCTGGTAGTAGAGAAACTAAGGAGGTTGTTTTTGTTTCCCCAACCTGCTCCCCGGGCCATGTGGTAGCTTCGACCACTCTGGAATCCATTGTGGCACAAATGAGAAACTTTGAGGTGGACATGGACATTCTCTGGGAACATCGATATGATCATCGCAACGAGTTGATAGCATACATCAACGACATCTAGTTCAACCAGAGTGAAATCTTGGACCAACTGGACAGCCTGCGACGCTAACACCGACACACCAATGACCACCTTCATAGCCTGGAAGTGAGGGTGGAGCATATTGAATTTCACATGTATGAATGCGTGGGCTATTTTTCAACTCCCCATGTAATTCCCCCCAACCCCCCTCCTTAATATGGTTCTTTATGTTTTGCTTCACTTTTTCTTTAATGTATGTATGCCAAGGCTACTAGGCCTATCGAAAATAATGCATGTTAACGATTGCTCATGGTTTCCTCCAGGTCCCAATCTTAACAAGTCTCATCGAAATGAGAGAAAGGGGCCTATTGAGATGAATTTTGTACTCAACACTTTTTTGATAATATATGAAAGAACTTTGAACGACAAAAAAAAACATAGGGTTATTTTTTTTTAATTTTTTTTTTATGAGTTAAATGTTTACACAATATTACATTACATTACAACATCTCTACCATATGGGCACAAATATTTATTTTTATTCAAATTTTTTAACGAGTAGCCTTTAAATGCGACTTTTTGGAAAGTTTTCGAGGTTATTTTCCAATCTAATTTGTCTAGAATCCGGCAAGGATTCATTGAAATCACAAGTTTGATAGGTGAACTCTTCACAATCTAAGTGTTCGAGGGATTTTTGAGGTTGTTTAATCCATATATGCAGTCAAAAAAACTAATTTAAACAACACAAATCAAGATTTAACCATAAATTTTTTCGCCAAATTCCGGCCAAAAATCTGTCTGAAACTCAGAAAAGTCCCTAAACTCAGAAAAGTCTCACTTAAAGACAACTCTTTTTTTAATATATACCTATATTGTATATTTTTAATTTTGTATATAACTCTATTTGATTAATATATAATATTAGTATTTTCTTCATATTACTATTTATTAGCTTTTAAATTATTGAAATCTCTTCATCGTATATTTAAAATATTGATTTTTTTTCATCATTGAGCAGAGAGGCTTATTCTACAACCCATTATGAGGGTGTTGTGTAATTTCGTCTGAACTCAACGTGGAGTTGACACATGTCCCTTTTAAAATAAAATTAAAATATTCTCTAAATAGAAAAACAATGTTTGCTATAATAAAAAACAAAAATGAATATCCTATGCATGTTTTGTTAGTTGTCCATATATTGCAATATAATTTCATGTAAAGTAAAAAGAAAAATGTGTGAACAGGATGTTTAAACTATTTTAATGCACTCATAAAATGTCTCGATGCACATATTATGTGAAATATATCACTGACAATTATGTATACATTATATATTGTTTTAAAAAAATTATGTATTGAGTTTTTATGGTTAAAATATAAATTACACATTGTATTTTAAGCTTTGAAAGAAATTTGCACATGAAAAAATTTAATATCTCTAGGCTCATATTAAATGTGTACTTAAAATAGATCTATATTAATTTGAGTAATTATATGTATTATTCTATTTTAATTGGATTTATTTTTAGTGGTTGGAGGAGAGATTATTATCTTCTCTACCCAACTTTAATTTTTGCAAGTGACATTGATGAATTTACCCTAAAAAAACATAAAACATGTATATTTCTTAAATTAAAAAATTTAGTACATCTATGAGAAAAGGCTCTTAGAAGATAAGAAATAGTTATATTCAAATTGTAAAATATAGAAAATTAACGAAATAATTACTATATTTTATATGTGATCTCCATAGTATGTGTGTTGATCTCCATCATTGGCAACATTTATCGTTACGAAAAATAACAACAACATCATGAAAGCCATTTATGAAAAATAATATAGCACATTTTCATAAAAGGCTTTTGAATATAATAAAATAAAGAGTTATATTCAAATTGTAAAAAATAGAAAATTAATAAAATAATTACTATTTATAGAAGAGATGTTGTAAAGTTATGTTATGTAATTATTTTGACTCGATCAATTTAAATTAAATTAAGAAAAAATATATAATTATTAAAAAAAAAGTTAAATTAAATTCAATTAATAAATATAATTATTAATAATTAGATAAGTTTAGATCCATCTTAATTTTAAATCTATTAAATATCTAGAGAGATCATATCTTTATAAGTGAAAATATTTTCTCAAATTTTACACTCAAAAAAGAAGTTTATATCATAAAAGGTTTGATTCCTCTCAATAATTGATATATTTAGAATTAAAATAGATCTAAACTAGTTTATTTCTCTATATAATTTGCATCCTTAACATTTTCTTCAATTCTTAAAACAATAATACTTTATAAAAACCCTATGCAAACAAAATAAATAAATAAATAAAATTAATTTAGTTTTACAAAACCTATGCTTGGAACTTCTCCTTTGTTCATGTGTCTCTAACGTCTCAATTTTCCACATACCTTTAGTAATATGCAGTCATTAGTTTAAGTCGTTATAAGGATAATAAATGCAGATTCAAGCTTTTTGTTCTTTTGAGTTCACAGATTCAGGGATGGGCTAGGTTTATTAGTGGTGTCCAAAGCAAAAAGACACGTAAAGAAGTGGGAGATGATACGTAAGGATTTCACGGGTGTTTTCATCACCAAGTGGCCTAGGGTTCAGTAGTGGTGTCCAAAGCAAAAAGACACGTAAAGAAGTGGGAGATGATACGTAAGGATTTCACGGGTGTTTTCATCACCAAGTGGCCTAGTCTATGTTATGGATTGAATCTTATGACAACACACCTAATATCCTTTAGCACAATGATTTATTTCTTGATTTTAGTTTTTGTTGAATCAAATCTCTTTAATGTATGCTTGAGTCTGAATGTGTTTTCCATTCATCGCATTTAGGAGTGGGGATCTGCTCAACATGTCTTGGAGAGTCGAAAGATTGTTTCTTGCAAGGTTTATGTGGCGTCGTTATATATTATGGTTGATTATTTTCATTATTTTGTTAAATTGGCAAAGACAAAGCAATTACATAAATGTAAATTTAAATTCAAAATGGATTGATTTAAGTTTGGATATTTAATTGCATCGGCACATTATAACTCTGGGTTCTCAAAAAATAATAAATTTTACTTTTTTCTAATATCGGCCAAAGCATTAACTTAATCTTGAATTTTATATAACTTGAATGTTTAGATTATATATAACTTTTTAACTTATTAATGGGCTGAGATTAACTATTAAAATACAACTATGTATTATTTATATAATTTGAATGGATTGTAAATTATATGCGTGAATCTGAATGGATCATAAATTTGGCTTTAACAAAAAATTTTACCACATTGAATTTGAAAATTAAGTAAAATTTTAAACATTTTTACTCTTTACTAAAGTCAATACCATTTCCTAAATCAAAGGAAAAGAGTTAATTCAATACAAACAATAAAAATCCAAAATCATTTAATATTTCTTTTAATTAAATATTTGTAAAATGAATCTTTAAAAAGAAAACCCATATTCTATGGACACTTTAAAATATTTGAAGACATGAATATTTCTGCATCAAAGTTGCAATATTTTAAAATTTAAATAAATATAAATATAAATAAACATGAGGTGTGGTAAATAAATAAAACCTATTTTTATACTTACTCCAGAGCTATGATAAATAAATAAAACTATATATAAAGTAGATGTATAGTAAATAAGTGAAAATTCTTTTTATATTTACTCCATAAACCTTTTTATATTTAAAAAAACTTAAAAAAGAGGTTTAATTTAGATGAAGCCTATGGGACAAAATACCACGGGACAAATTAATATTGATACCATGGGCCAAATACCATATTTATAAAATAAGGATGGTAAATAAATAAATATAAAAGAGGTATAAAGAGGTATGATAAATAAATAAATATAAAATAGGTATAAAGAGGTATGTAAATAAATAAATATAAAAGGGGTATAAAGAGGTAAGGTAAATAAATAACAATATATCAAATAGGATTATAAATAAAAATCTAGTTATATAACAAGCTTATGGTCCAAATACCATAGTAAATAAAAGAGGTATGGTAAATAAATAAAAATATAAATAAGCCAGAGGCATGGTAAGTAAATAAAACCTCTTTTCATATTTACTCCATAATATGCTTTATATTTATGAATATTTATGTTCATTAGTTTATATAACTAAGAAGTGGAGAGAGAGAGAGAGAGAAGTGGAGAGAAAGAGAGAGTGATAAGGGAGAGATAGAGAGAGAGTGTGTATGTTTAGGGGTGAGATAAAGAGACAAAGTAAGATGTATGGAAATAAGGGGGGGGGGGGGGGCGAGGGGGAGGCGAAAAGAGAGAGAGAAAGAAAGGGAGATGGAGGAAGAGAGAGGATTAGAGAGAGGGAGGGAGAGGGAGAGAGAGATGGGGGAAGAGAGAGTATTGGAGGGAAAAGAGAGAGGGAGGTAGGAGAGAAAGGGAGAGAGAGGAAGGATGAGAGAGAGAGGAGGAGAGTGATGGGGAAAGAGAGAGTATTGAGAAAGAGAGAGAGAGAGAGAGAGAGAGAGAGAGATCAGGGAAGAGAGGGAGTGAGGGGAGACAGAGAGAGGAAGGACAAGAGAGAGGACTTGAGAGAGAGGAGGAGAGAGGGATCGATAGAGAGATGGATTTGGAGGGGGAGAGATGTAGGAAATAAGAAATATAGAGAGTAAGAAGTGGAGAGGGAGAAGGAGTGACAAGGGAGAGATAGAGAGAGAGAGTGTATGTTTGGGGCTGAGATAAAGAGACAAAAAAGGAGAGATGGAGATAAGGGGGGGAGAAGGAGATATAAGGAGAGAGGGAGGGATATAGTAACATAGTTGGTGGGTGAAGAGAGAGAGATGGGAGAGAAAGGGAGGGATATAGTAACATAGTTGCATCTACACCTGCTATTACCACTCAGTCTGTAAGGACCACATCACTTCCCGAAGACATCTATATAGCATCTGTTATGCCGGAGAACATCTCTCCTGAGGAGTATCGATTGTCCTTACAACAATAGAACCCCAAGGTCGGACAATCCTCTCAAGATCCCAACCGCCTGTATTTTTCGCATTATGCATAGGATGGTACCCCTGTTTACGTTTTTCCATATCAGTATGATGAGTACGGGAATCCTTTACATTTACCCACTCCAGAGGCTCACTTTCATGCTCAAGGTTTTCCGTCTAACCAGGCTGGGCAGTCTTATAACCCGCAAGGACAACCTTTTCAAGGCCAACCTTCGGGCCAGCCTGGCTATTCTTATGACCCGCAAGGACAACCCTTACAGGGCTACCCTTCAGGCCAGCAAGGGCCATTATACGGTTCGCAAGGACAGTATTACAACCCTTCAGGTCAACATGTACAACCTCTCCTTGGAGTCCCACCTGGGCAACCTCAAGGACTCACAGGACAACCAGGGTACCAACCAGGGCCGGTATATGGTCCCGGGGGGCAAGTCCAACCTTCCCAACCCATGCAACCTCAGTATCCTATTGGTCTGAATGTTTCACATCAACCAGGATCATCCTATGGTCCTGCGGCAAGTCAAACCGGTTACCAGCCGCCACTTGGCTCCATTCCACCACCAGGCCAACCGGCTCATCCAGTACAACCTGGTGCTCCACAACAGCCAGGTCAACCTGTGCAACCGGCACAACCTGTTCACCCAGGGCAACCTGTTCAACCAGGACAGCCCATTCAGCCTGGCCAGCCTGTCCAACCAGGCCAGCCTGCACATCCTGTCAACCCTGCTCAACAGCCAATTTATTCGATGCCGCAACCGAATCAACCGGTGCACCCTAATTATCGCGCTTAGCAAGGTCCCACCTATTAGCAGCCCACTCAACCTCAAGGCGGTTACTACCCTCACGGTCAATCTCGACCGACTTATAATCTGCCCCAAGGTTCCCATTATTACACTAAAAAACCTGGCTACACCTATACTCAGCAACCAAATCCACAGACTCCTCAAACGGGACCAACATATAATCAGGGTCCATACTCTGGTTATCAACCCCCGTACACTGGTTACCAGCAACCGAATCAGACTGGTTATACGCCCTATACCCCCTACGGTCAGAATCCTCCGGGACAGAACCCATGGGGGCAAGGATACACTCAACCAGCGTGGAGTACAGGTACAGGTCCTTATCGAGGGCCTGGCATGCCGTTTAATCCGAAATTTCTGTTCTTGGCTACCTTGGAGTTACCAGACGTTTCTAAATTAACCAATGATCTGATTCTTCATAATCCTTATTGGCCTCCGGTTCCGACCAAGGTACCCGGCGACTGCCCTAAGTTTGAAGGTAAAGCTGGTGAAGACCCCCAAGCTCATGTAATGACCTACCATTTGTGGTGTTCATCTAATTCTTGGGTCGATGATTCAATTCGTCTACGTCTCTTCCAGCGCACTCTTACCAGTGCTGCCGCTAAATGGTATATTGAACTACCCCGTGGCATCTTTCAGGATTTCAATACTTTAGTAATGGCTTTTCTAACCCACTTTCAGTTACCGGTTCGCTATGAAGCCGGGACGCATCTCCTGACTTCCTTGAAGCAAGATAAAGCCACCCACATATCCGATCATATTCATGAGTGGCGACATCGTCGTAGGCTAATCAAGTTTGATATACCTGATCAACTACTAACTCATTGGTTCACCACGTCCTTCGTTAAAAAAATCGCTCAAGATATTGCTATGGGGGCATGTGTGACTGAGGAACGGGCCATTGCGCGTGCCCAGTATCTTGATCTGGTATACTCTCAGTCTGGCACGCTTTATGATATTTTGAATGATGCTCCACGCCCGGGAACCTCTAAAGCTCCACCTACCCCAGTGGTGGATGGTGTTATTGGTTCCATGTCTCAAAATTCTCGGAAATCTTCAAATGGGAAGTAGAAGTCCAATTCTTCCAATAATTTTGCTCTTCTCGCCCCTCCAGATTTTGGAAAAACTACTGAGGTCAACGCCATTCAGGCTAATCCTACGGAAAAAGCCTCCAAAGGAAAGAAGAAGGGAAAAGGAAAATCCAAACCCGACGCCCCAAAACCAGAGTCTGCTAAACCTCGTACTGAGGACGGTTCTCAACATAAACCGAAGTACCCCTGCCTTATTTTTGAAGGAGATCACTATACCAAAGATTGTCCCCGACGATCTGAGATTACTCAACTTCTCAAAGGCTCCAAAGGGACTCCGACAGTTCTCAAAGAACCGTTCCCGTCTCAGCAGACCCAGATGGTTGAACAACCATCACCATCTGCACCATTTGGGTCCCAGGTCTTTATGATGAATAGTGTTGCACTTGTCTCAATTGCTACGCGTTTGAAGGATTATGCTGGATCGCGTCAGGCAACTGGGAAGGAAGTTGTGGATGGCCCACCTCCTCCTCCTGTCTCCGGTCCTTTGGAAATTGAGAAGCCTACTGATGAACCTGTTGTGAGGCCACCTTCTAAAGGTGTTCTACGAAGGTCTTCCTACAATCCAAATGCCCGTGCCGCTCAGCACTATAGTATTGTTGAGGATTTGGCTTAGGCACCTTCTGCTATGTCCGCATTGGAAGTCCTTCAAAGTTTCCCTTCACAACGGAAAGCTCTGTTCCAGTCTTCTCACCTTCGACCTAGAAAACTTTACCGCCCGACTTCCGCTTCAAATTGCTCTTGTGATACAAGTCGGGATCAACGGTCTTAACATTCATAGGGTCGTTGTGGATGAAGGTGCTTCTACTTGTGTCATGTCATCCGCCTGCTAGAAGGCCATTGGCTCTCCAGCGCTTTCATCATCTCCCAATGCCTTAGAGGCATTCAATGGTCGGGAATCGAAACCCCCGGGTGTTCTTGAGAGTTTGTCGATTACGTTACAGGGGAAGACAGTCAACGTAGAAGTAGAAGTGGTTGACGCCAAGCTTAACTACAACCTGCTTCTCAGTTGTAGTTGGACTCACGCAATGCTATGCGTGCCATCCACCCTCTTCCGACTTCTTAAGTTCCCTCATGAGGGCAAAATTGTTACTGTGGATCAGTTTTCTTTCTTCACCTCCACCTCTAAGAACAATGTTCCTTATGTGGATAAGATCCCCAATCCCCCTGACAGTGTAGGACTCGGTCTCTTCAAGGACCCCGTCCTCATGGGTATTTTTCCCGTGCCACCACCACACACCATTCAAGTTAATATGATCTCTAGGTCTGACGACCCATGGGTCATCCCTTCACCTGAACAAGTGACTGATTTTGGAGAATCGATGCCCTTAACTCCAGTCGAGATTAATTACTGTGAAATCATCGCCGCATCCGATCCTCCTCCATCTCAACATGCTCCCTCGAGCATGGCTTTAGATATCTACTCTCAATCCCCCTGGCTTGGCGAGGCTGACTCGCCTGATCCTCTTAAAGAGACTTTCCCTTCTGACGAAGCCATTGTTGAAACAATGTCTCTTGAGGAGCTGCCTTGGAGCGATGGACATCATCGTTCCTCTTTCATGCCCAGCCTGGGGGCAATGTCCGATTGTCTAGAGTGTTTTGCATCTCAGGTTCCTACTCCCCCTCTCCAGACACCTATATTGGTACATGAGGTCCTTTCGGAAGGAAACCTGAGCAACATTACTCAAACCACTCCGATCGACATCTCCATCAAACCGGGGATAGTTGAAAACATACATGTGGGAGTAACTTGTTCTCCTGATGAGATACGAGTTTATACTGATCTTTTCCATGAATTCAGAGACGTGTTCGCTTAGTCCTACGAGGAAATGCCTGGGATTGATCCCAGCATAGTAGTGCACGAGATTCCTACCTATCCCGGTGCGAAACCCGTGCTCCAACGCCTATGCCAAGTGCACCCTCGCAAAGCTGTTGCCATTAAAGCAAAAGTTGAAAAAATTCTGAATGCGGGCTTCATTTACCCGATTCCCCTCACAGAATGGGTCTCAAACATTGTCCCTGTAGATAAGAAACAGGGTACTATAAGAGTATGTGTTGATTACCGTGATATTAATCAGGCCTGTCCTAAGGACAACTACCCCACCCCCTTCATAGATCAAATCATTGACGAATGTGCTGGGAGTGAGATTTATTCCCTGATGGACGGCTTTTCCGGGTATAATCAAATAAATATTTTACCTGCTGATCAACACAAGACTGCATTCATCTGTCCGCGGGGTACCTTTGCTTATAAAAAGCTCCCGTTCGTCTTGAAGAACGCTGGAGCTACTTTCCAGCGTGCTATGTCTTACGCATTCCACAACATACGCCATATCGTTCAGCCTTATCTGGACGATCTGCCAGCTCACTCAGCTCGGCAGGAGGACCATCCAGAACACCTCCGCCAGATTTTCCTTCGCTGTAGACACTATAATATCCAGCTTAACCCTCATAAATGTGTCTTTTGCGTGGATTCTAGCCGTCTTTTGGGGTTTATAGTCTCCAAGGACGGGATTCTCCTCAACCCTCTAAAGTTCGAGGCTATTGTTAATCTCCCATCACCCTCCTCGTTACACCAATTACAGAGTCTGCAGGGAAAAGTTAATTTCCTTCGACGCTTCATCCCGAACTATGCGGAAGTGGCCAAAGGATTCACGCGTATTTTAAAGCAAAACGTTCCCTTTCACTCGAATGACATTGCTCAACGATCCTTTGAGAAGCTTAAGATGTTACTTGTTAATGCTCCATTACTTCGTCCTCCAAACTATCACCGTGATTTCACTCTATATTTGGCCGTCGTGTTTAGCACCATAGCTATGGTTCTAGTGCAGGATGACGATGATGGCAATGAACACGTTGTTTATTATCTATCACAGAATCTTCTCGACACAGAGACACGCTACGCCCACGTCGAGAAATTGGCATTAGCCGCAGTGCAAGCTATGCAACGTTTCCGCCACTACATCCTGCTGTGTACAGTAACCGTGGTTTCAGATTGCAACCCCATGACATACATTCTATCTTGAAAATTACTGGGGGGGAAATACTCCAAATGGATCGTTATCCTTCAGGAGTTCGACTTAGAGTTTACCACTGCTAAGTCGACCAAATCACTGGTTTTTGTGGATCTCATTTTCTCCCTCCTGACAGACTCCACCCCGTCTCACTCTGAGGAACATATCCTGGACGAAACCCTCTTTCTTATCAGTACTCACAATCCATGGTATGGCGATATTATTGTATATCTTCAAACATCAACGTTCTGGTCTGAGTTGACCAAGGATGCCCGACGTCGGATTCAGCATCAGTCTTAACCCTACCATATTATAGGAGATACGTTATACCGGGTTGGAGTAGATTCGGTGCTCCGCCGATGCCTCACCCTGGAGGAGGCTAAAAGAGTCTTGAATGACTGTCACAGTGGCGCCTGTGGCGGTCACATGTCCGGATATGCCACCGCCCAGAATATTCTGCGTGCGGGCTACTTCTGGCCGTCGATATTCAAAGATTGTATTGTTGCAGTCCTAAAATGTCATGCGTGTCAGGTTTTTCAGTGCAAAATGCGCGCGCCACCTCTCCCTCTGCATCCTGTCATTACTGTCAGCCCTTTTGCAAAATGGGGCGTAGATTTCATGACGTGTAACCCTAATTCGGCCGGGGGGCATGCATATATAATCGTCGCTATCGACTACTTTACTAAGTGGGCTGAAGCGATGCCTACACTAGCCACCGACGGTAAGACAGCTGCCCAGTTTATTTTCAACCACATTATTGCACGTTTCGGGGTCCCTCAAGCCATTGTTACTGATCATGGCACTCATTTTCGAGATTACATGATGGCCGAGCTGACATCA
The DNA here is from genome assembly GCA_034641835.2 of Pinus albicaulis. NCBI lineage: Eukaryota > Viridiplantae > Streptophyta > Pinopsida > Pinales > Pinaceae > Pinus > Pinus albicaulis. The sequence continues at coordinate 226,146,850 of CM076579.1, forward strand.
ATATTGGGCTTACGACAGGATAGCTCAACGCCATATTACCCCCAGGCAAATGGCCAGGTTGAGGCTGTGAACAAAGTTTTGGTCACAATGCTTCAACAGACAATTGGAATCCATAAGTCCAATTGGCACCTCCAAATGTTCTCAGCTCTATGGGCCTATCGGACGTCAGCAAAGAGTGCGATTGGATTCACACCTTTCCAATTGGTGTATGGTCTGGAAGAAACTCTTCCGGTTGAGTGCGAAATTCCTTCTTTAAAGTTGGCTGTGGAACTTTTGCCTGACACTTCTCCTGAAGAAGAGCGTCTCTTGTATTTGGAACGGCTGGATGAAACCCGCCGCTTGGCTGCTTTAGTCATTGAAGCACAGAAGAAAAGGGTCAAAGCCCACTTTGATCAATCTGTATCTCCGCGTTCCTTTGTCGAAGGGGACCTCGTCCTCCTATATGACCAAGCACACGACAAACTTGGAGCAGGCAAGTTCCAACCCATGTGGCATGGGCCTTACATAGTAAAACGAGTATTGAAAAATGGGGCTTATGAGCTCATTGATTACGAAGGAGTTCCGTTGGAGCAACCTAGGAATGGGCTGTACCTTAAAAAATACTACGCTTAAATTATTTTTTGGTGTGGTGTGTGTACATAGGTGTGTATATTAATTTGTGTGCATGTTTGGTGTGGTGTGCATGTAAGCATTTTTCTGCTGATCGGGTCTTCCTGGTTGTGCAGATGTTAATTACTCCGTTTGTGGGTTTCGCGGATGGTGCCTCCCGCAATACCAGGAATCTGTCCCCGGTAGCCTGGGTAATCTATGATCCTGCTGGTGAGTTGGTTGATTTACAAGGTGTGTGTCTAGGGCCTACCACAAATAATGTTGCAGAGTATAGTGTTGTTTTAGAATTATTAACCGAGGCTGTTAACCTCGACATTCATGCATTGCTTGTGTATCTGGACTCACAGCTTGTAGTATTACAACTTAATGGTCACTATTCAGTAAGAAACCCATCCATTTTACGTCTGTATCTACATATTCGTTTACTGGAAAAAAATTTTGATTATATCACATATCAACACATACCCAGGCATATGAATACTTTAACAGATGTAGTAGCTAATTTGGTTTTAGATAGACATTTGCACAATTTATAAAAACATCATCACATGTAAAAAGATCCATCCAGAAATAGATATATAGATATATGTGTCGGATAGTTTGCAGTACATCACATAAAGTCAAAAAATATACATGTTTGTCTGATAATAGCCGGAGACAACATGTCTCTCAAAAAATATGCATATGAAAGCCCCAAATAAGCTAATCAGCATGGTGCTCGTGGTAGCACGCCACCGCGTGCACCAATCGCCTCAGCAGTCTGTGAAGGCGACTAGGCACCCCTACAGTGTGTTGCTGGTAAGCTAATGGGACGTCTGCCAGCCGGGCATAGTCTGGAATTCCCCGGGCAATGCCTCTAGGTTTTGGATCAGCTCGCTCCCTTCACCACCCTTAGCTTGAGGGTCATGTACGAGATGGCTCCTCCGCGCAATGGGCGACATGCCCGCGGGCCTCTCTGGGCCAACGTCTGCATTCACATAAAGTTATTGTTAGAACAAACATGTATTACCAAAAAATCATCAATACATAAAAATCAAAAAGAAAATCATACCTAGCTCCTCATCCCAGTCCTCCCCCTCCGGGAGCAGAAGATCGGGATCTCCGATGAAATAGGTCCCAGCATAAGGCCAATCTTCAACCACGATCAATTGACGCCGTAACCACCCAAAGAACTCGGGTCTCCAAGACATCTGTTGACCTCCTCCTGACCTGGGCATGAGTGCTGCCCAGCGAGCCATCCTTGGCTCCCTCGGTATCGGCTCGGCAACTATTGCCCCTTGGCCTTGGAAAATGGGTAGTCGTTCCAGGATGAACGACACCAAAATGGAACCGTCGCCGAACTGCTTTAGTTTGGCTTGCTTGCATCTTGTTAGCTGCCTCGTGATATTGCTTGTCACTGCTGTAGCCCAATCGAACAGTGTAGGATTCATACACTCGGAGGCTAGTAAGAGTTGGGCCTTGGTTGCCTCATGTGGAGCTTGCGATCCCACAACTCGTGTAATGGTATGAAGCACTACCCTGAGTGCTAGGTCGCAGACAGTGTGGATGTCCACCTTCCCGCTTCCCGATCCTGTTCGTACCCCTGGGCACACTCTTGCCATTACCAACTCCATTTTCTCTTCGGAAGGTCTGCTGCCAGTTATGATTGGCACTGGACCTCTGCGCGACAATCCGGTTATAAAGTAAACATCGGAGACCTCAAGAGCTAATACTTGGTCCCGAAGTTTGAATACTTCCTCATTCTCGTCCCATATGCTGACCAAGTACTGCAGTAGTTCAGGTTGAGCTCTTAAGCATGGTGTAAGGAAGAATTTTTTGAGTCCACAATTCTTGAGTGCATTCATACAGGCTTCGTTTTCCATAGCCATTTCATCTTCCTCCCCATGTTCCCTCTCCTTCCATTCGATAACCATTCTGCCCGAATATCTGCATTAACATGAGTAAAAATGCATTGTTAGATCCCTGTTGCATTTGAAAATCCATATGGACAGCTCACATTTTGAAAACTTAGAGCGGAAAATTGCGTTGCGCCATTGGCGCGACCCCTTTGTGAGCAAATGTCCATTGGCGTGGGTTCGTGCCCGATACCCGCGCCAATGGAGCAAGCCCTAAAATTTTAAAAGGTTCCCTCAGAGGTCTAATGTATAATGGAAACTTATAAAAAATGGATTAAAATGGAGCTTAAGGGAGCACCTTTTACCTGGAACAGACGAGGATCTGAATGATGTCCCGGATCAGTCGCAATCACCGCCGCAAGTTTGCACACAAACAGACCATTGTTGCTCTCCAAGTGAGGTAAAAAGTAAAAGTAAATTTGTTTTACCATTTGGAGCCTATTTATAACTTTTTAAGTCAAAAATTAGGTTTTAAATGTCATTTTTCTCAATATTTTAATATATTTTTGTCGAAAAATGGATTTTACACTTGCTTTTCTGTGCAGCGACAGGTTTCTTTGCAGCTTCGACGGTGATACGAGTTGTATTTTATACTTTTTCGGACTCCGTAAAAACACGAAAAAGTCATTTTGGAGTCATCTTTTAGCTCTTTTCTGACTCTCTAAACATGAAAAGATTTCCGAGTCCCTTGTCGTTTCGATCTCGTTAAAGTGGACACGAAACGACATCTACCCAGTATACGTTTACCCCTTTTTCGGGCTGGGATGGATTACTTACGAAAAAGGAATACCCTAGCCTATCGTGACTAGGAGGTTTCCTCAGACATAGTTTTCTACCTTTTCGGATTTGGGGAACTATCTACGAAAAGGGACTGTTGGAGTTTACTTTTCTGCTGTCTTTTCAAACTCTCTAAACAGGAAAAGACGTTGAGTTCTTCCTTTGTCAAACTCGTTAAATCCTGATGACATCGGATTCAGTCGTAATGACGATATTCGAGTTTCTCCTTCCTAGGGCTCGTTAAATGTACTAGGATAGATTCGTCCGAAGGACGAACTTATATGACAAGCATATGCTATCCCCTTCAAGCTTGTTTTCAAAAATAATTTGGGTACTCGCCAGAAATGGTGGGGAAAAAATGGAACCAGCATCATTGTCGTGTCGGCAGTATGTCGCTCTTAAACATGGCACTTGTCTGCATTCGTGTTGAGTTGGGGACATCTCATCTCGTTTTCCACTTGCCTCCGTGGGTTTGGGTGATCCCTTTTGACCTCTCATCTGCTCTTTGCCTCGTCATCATGACCTTTGATCTTTTGATGTCAAATACTTCCAAATCCACTGTCGTGCTGCTGATATGTTCAAGAGAAGTTGACCTCTGCAAAATTCTCAACCTTCCTCTAATTCTCATCTGATCCTGATTCACAAAGACATTATGTTCCTCTGTCTCGCGTCGATGATGTGGGAAACATTATGGCCCACCTTCGATCAAGGTCACTTCCTGTCGACTTCAGCTCATTATCGAGGAAGCTGATCTAGAGACTCCCTTCTGGTACCTTGGAGCCTGCATGCCTCAATGGCAAGTTCTTCGTGTTCAACGTGAGGTTTTCATCACTGGCCTCTGATCGAGTGATTCTACAAGTGTTTGACGCCAGCTCACTGATTCACATGCCGTAGATTGTACCTATAGTACCTTGAGGGCCATTGTCATTATTGGTGGCACCTCTCGCGTCTGTTAACAACTTTCATCATTGGCTGGTAATCAGGAGATGTTCTTGCATGTTCGACCTCAGCTCACTTATTTGCATGCTTAAACTTGTACTTTGTTCGGGCCGAGAAGGAGCGCAAGACCCTGGATTTTGTCTGTTAGGATCCAGGCTACGATTTTGTGGATTATTATGATTGGTTACATGACTCACTGATTGGATGGCTGTGACCATACCTGAGTCTCTTTTATCGATCCTTATTGGATGGCTGCGTCCATGCCTTGGATCTGGATTATTGTATACTCTGTTATGGATGGCTGTGCCCATGCCACATATATCATGTATTTGAGATATCAGTTGTACTTCTCTATGCAGGTTTTCTGACGGCAGTGTTTTCAGTTGGACACGTTCTCGTAAAGCATTTCACCCCTCTCTCTCTTTCGGGCCTCATGCTTTAGGGGGCATCTGTTACACAACAATTTGTCACTGTCCCTGCAATTCCCCGTCCTGCACATTGGAGGGCTTATCCCATGACCTGCGAGCAGTGACATGATCTGAAAACACTTTCATGGCATTCCCCTGAACATGGACTTTCATTCCTCTGAAGACAACTCCTTGTGAAAAACCCTAAAAATAGCCTTTTTATCCTTGGCGCGACTGCTCAGTGTCATACCCGCGCCAATGGGGGAAATCCTCCAAAGAGGGCGCGCCAACTGGCGCACTGTCTCAGTGTTGTACCCACGCCAGGCTTAATAAGGAGTGTTTTTTAAAAATAAATGGCGGAAGATTGACTCCAACGACTCTGGGCCTGGACTCTAAATCGGGTTGGGACGTTTGGCTCGGGCAGTTCTCCATATGAAGGAAGTAGTTCCACCTCTCATGGAGAGGAGGAGGAGGAGGAGGAGGGCTGTGAGGATAGGGCCAATCCCATGATTGTAGGGATCCCAACTCCCCCTTCCTATCTATATAAGCTTGCCATTTCCCTTTGCAAGCTAGTCTCTAAGAGCCTTCAAAGCCTAAAGAATGCTGCAATAGTCCTCATAGTGTCAAATCAGTAGCAAGGAGATTGATGATCGAAGAGAGAGGCTTGTCCCCATTCCCGACGAGCTTTACCGAGACGTAGTTTGCTGACGACCCACCAAAGGAAGATTCAACGTCAGAGCTAGGTTGTATTTTCCTTTGTATTGATTAATGATAAGCGACTTTGGTTATGGTTCCACTCGTATTGTTCATTATGATCATGAGTTGTGTCTTCTCTGACTGATACATAATTGCATATATCGGGTTTTACGCTTGTGTTTGTCGTGTTTCTTGTGTGTGCAGGTGTTCGATCGCGGCGAGCGAGAGGATTGTGATCTGCTGGAGCAAGGAAACGGGAGCGCCATCTTACCTACAAACAAAAACGTTGGACTTGAGGTAGGCCTTCATCGCAAGTTGGTTTATTGCAATTAGGAACTTGCACCTTAGCATGATACGATTGTTGCTAGACCCAATCTAGGCTAGTAGGGATCGCCTCTGTTCGTAGAGGGGATTTACCTCCACAACACCCTCCCTCTCTCTTCCTCTCTTTCAAGTCCCCTCTCTTTTCCTTCCTTTCTCTCCATTTATCTCCTACCTCCCTTTCTCTTCCCTCATATCTCTCTTTCTCTCTCTCTCTCTCTCTCCTACAATCCTCTCTTCCCCCATCACTCTCTTCCTCTCTCTCATCATTCCTCTCTCGCCTCCTTCTATTTGACCCCCTAGCTCTCTTTCTCTCTCTCTCTCTCTGTCCTCCAATCCTCTCTCTTCCCCTATCACTCTATCTCACTCTCCAACTATATTACTGTTTCTCTCCCTTTATCCTTCTCTCCCCCCTTGTCTTTTTCACTCCTATGTATCTTTATCTCACCCATAAGCACACACACTCTCTCTCCATCTCTCCCTTGTCACTCCCTCTCTATGTATTTCTTCTTTCTTTCCTCGCTCCGCCTCCAACTCCATCTCTCTATCCCTCCTTCTCTCCTCCTCCTCTCATCCTTTCTCTCTCTCCCTTTCTCTCCTACCTCCCTCTCCCTTCCCCCTTCTTTCTCTCTCTCTCACTCTCTACCCTCCAATCCTCTCTCCTTCTCCCTCCATCTCTCCTTATCTCTCTCCCACCTCCATCTTTATGTCTCCCTCTCCCTCTCTTACCCTTCTCTAACTCTCTCACTCTTCTCCCTCTCTCTCTCTTCATTCCTCTTCTCCCCTCTCCTTCAATTTATCTCCATATCTCCCTTGTCACTCCCCCCATTTCTCCACCTCTATCATATATCATGATATATTAATATATATTACAATATAATAAATTTAATATTGCATTAATCTAAACATATTAAATTTAATAATATTAATATTTTAATATTAATGTTAGGGTTAATAATGTGTTTTTTTGACATGGTATTAATAATAATTTGGTTCATGGTATTTGACCCTTATACTTCATATATAATTAGATGTTGATTTCTAATGGTATTTGATATATTTTTATTTATTTACCTTACCTCTTTATACCTCTTTTATATTTATTTATTTAGCATACATCTTTTATAAATATGTTATTTGGCCCATGGTATTAATAATAATTTGTCCCATAGGCTTCACCTAAATAAAACCTCTTTTTGAGTTTTTGTAAATATAAAGTGGTTTATTGAGTAAATATAAAAATCAGTTTTATTTATTTACCATACCTCTAGTTTATTTATATTTTTATTTATTTACCATACCTCTTGAGTAACATAAAAAGAGGTTTATTTATTTACCATACCTATGGTTTATTTATATTTTTACTTATTTACCATATTTTATTTATTTACCATATCTCTTTTTTGAGTGTAAGTAAAACTCTTCATATTTAAAGTTTATATCGTTTAAATTTATTTTTAATGAATTTTTAATTGTTCATTTATATGTTTATATAAGTTATTGTTCAAGCCGACATTTTTTTTTGGCTTCGGACATACTTACACATCGGGTTCATACTGGGCTATAGAATGCGCCTCTCAGAGCAATAAACATGAGGCATGGTAAATAAATAAAACCTATTTTTATACTCACTCTAGAGCTATCGTAAATAAATAAAAAAAAATATATAAACTAGATGTATGGTAAATAAATAAAAATTCTTTTTATATTTACTCCATAAAACTTTTTATATTTAAAAAAACTTAAAAAAGAGGTTTATTTAGATGAAGCCTATGGGACAAATACCATGGGACAAATTAATATTGATACCATGAGCCAAATACCATATTTATAAAATAAGTATGGTAAATAAATAAATATAAAAGAGGTATAAAGAGGTATGATAAATAAATAAATATAAAATATGTATAGAGAGGTATGGTAAATAAATAAATATAAAAGAGGCATAAAGAGGTAAGGTAAATAAATAACAATATATCAAATAGGATTATAAATAAAAATCTAATTATATAACAAGCCTATGGGCCAAATACCATTGTATGGTAAGTAAATAAAACCTATTTTCATATTTACTCCATAATCTGTTTTATATTTACAAATATTTATGTTCATTAGTTTACATAACTAAGAAGAAATAGAGAGAGAGAGAGAGAGAGAGAGAGAGAGAGAAGTGGACACAGAGTGTGTATGTTTAGGGGTGAGATAAAAAGACAGAGTAAGATGTATGGAAATAAAGGGGGAGAGAAGACGAGAGAAGGAGAGAGGGAGGGATATAGTAATCTAGTTGGAGAGAGAGAGAGAGAGGCGGAAAGAGAGAGAGAAAGAAAGGGAGATGGGGGAAGAGAGAGGATTAGAGAGAGGGAGGGAGAGGGAGAGAGAGAGAGAGAGAGATGGGGGAAGAAAGAGTATTGGAGGGAAAAGAGAGAGGGAGGTAGGAGAGAAAGGGAGAGAGAGGAGGAGAGTGACGGGGAAAGAGAGAGTATTGGAGGGAAGAGAGAGAGAGAGAGAGAGAGATCAGGGAAGAGAGAGGGAGTTAGGAGAGAGAGAGAGGAAGGACAAGATAGAGGAGTTGAGAGAGAGGAGGAGAGAGGGATCGATAGAGAGATGGAGTTGGAGGGGGAGAGATGTAGGAAATAAGAAATATAGAGAGTGAGAAGTTTAGAGAGAGAAGGAGTGACGAGGGAGAGACAGAGAGAGAGTGTGTATGTTTGGGGCTGAGATAAAGAGAAAAATAAGGAGAGATGGAGATAAGGGGGGAGAAGGAGATATAAGGAGAGAGGGAGGGATATAGTAACATAGTTGGTGGTTGAAGAGAGAGAGAGGGAGAGAGAGATGGGAGAGAAAGGGAAAGAGAGGAAGGAAGAGAGAGGATGTGAGAGAGTGTAGAGAGGGAGGGAAAGAGAGATGGACTTGGAGGGGGAGAGAGAGGGAGGTAAGAAGAAAGACATAGAGAGAGAAATGTGGAGAGAGAGAGAGAGTGAGTAAGTGATAAGGAAGATGGAGAGAGGGAGAGAGAGGACAAAAGGAGGAAAGAGAGATATTAGTAGGGGAGAGGGAGAGAAGGCAAAGATAGAGATATATATGGAAGGTGAAGAGAGGGAAGAAGAGAGAAATGGGGAGAGGAGGGGATTGACAAAGAGATTGATATATATGGAGTGCAAGAGTGTGTGCATTTAGGGGGTGAGATAAAGAGACATAAAATAAGAGATGGAGGGGGATATAGATATGGATGGAGGGTGGAGAGAGGGAAGAATATTTAACACACTAAATGGATTGATATAAGTGGAGATGGTGATTTATAAACCTATTTGGTTATTTTCACTATATGCATCGATTTTAGTGTAGATATTTATTTCTAATGATATTTGATTACTTGCACTAGCTGCATTGATTTCAATGTAGGTGGTGATTTCTAATACAATTTGATTGCTTGCACTGAATTTGTTGATTTCAATTTAGATGTCGATTTATAATTATATTTGATTACTTGCACTAGATGAATTGATTTCAATGTAGATGATTTCTAATCCTAGATTATTTGCACTAAACGTGATTCGGTGTGAATGGCAATTTGTAATCCTATTTGATTTCTTTGAGTAAATGCATTGATTTTAGTGTAGATGTTGGTTTCTAGAGAGAAAGAGTGAGTGACAAGGAAGATGGAGAGAGAGGGAGAGAGGACAAAAGGAGGAAAGAGAGATATTAACGGGGGAGAGGGAGAGAAGGGGAAGATAGAGATATAGATGGAAGGTGAAGAGAGGGAAGAAGAGAGAGATGGGGAGAGGGGGTGATTGACAAAGAGATTGATATATATGGAGTGCGAGAGCGTGTGTGTTTAGGGGGGTGAGATAGAGAGACAAAAAAGAATAGATGGAGGGGGATATAGATATGGATGGAGGGTGGAGAGAGGGAGGAATATTTCTCACACAAGATGGTTTGATATACGTGGAGATGGTGATTTCTAATCCTATTTGATTATTTGCACTAGATGCATCGATTTTAGAGTAGACATTTATTTCTAATGATATTTGATTACTTGCACTAGATGCATTGATTTCATTGTAGGTGATGATTTATAATACAATCTTATTGCTTGCACTGAATGTGTTGATTTCAATTTAGATGTCGATTTATTATTGTATTTGATTACTTGCATTAGATGAATTGATTTCAATGTAGATAATTTCTAATCCTATTTGATTATTTGCACTAAATGCATTGAATTCAGTGTAGATGGCAATTTCTAATCCTATTTGATTTCTTTGAGTAAATGCATTGATTTCAGTGTAGATGTTGGTTTCTAGAGAGAGAGAGTGAGTGATAAGGAAGATGGAGAGAGAGAGAGAGAGGAAAAAAGGAGGAAAGAGAGATATTAGCGGGGGAGAGGGAGAGAAGGGGAAGATAGAGATATAGATGGAAGGTGAAGAGAGGGAAGAAGAGAGAGATGGAGAGAGGTGTTGATTGACAAAGAGAATGATATATATGGAGTGCGAGAGCATGTGTGTTTAGGGGGGTGAGATAGAGAGACAAAAAACAAGAGATGGAGAGGGATATAGATATCGATGGAGGGTGGAGAGAGGGAAGAATATTTCTTGCACTAGATGGATTGATTTAAGTGGAGATGGTGATTTATAATCCTATTTGATTATTTGCACTAGATGCATCGATTTTAGTGTAGATATTTATTTCTAATGATATTTGATTACTTGCACTAGATGCATTGATTTCAATGTAGGTGGTGATTTCTAATACTATTTGATTGCTTTCATTGGATGTGTTGATTTCAATTTAGACATCGATTTATAATTATATTTGGTTGTTTGTACTATATGCATTGATTTCAATGAAGATTATTTCTAATCCTATTTGATTGTTTGCACTAAATGCATTGATTTCAGTGTAGATGGCGATTTCTAATCCTATTTGATTGCTTTGAGTAAATGCATTGATTTCAGTGTAGATGTTGGTTTCTAATCTTATTTGATTGCTTGCATTAGGTGCATTGATTTCAATGTAGAAGTTATTTTCTAATCTTATTTGATTGCTTGCATTGATTTCAATGTATATGTTGATTTATGATTTGATGTAATTGGATATATGACGGTACATTAATTTTAAAGAGATTAGATTAACAATATGCATTGATTTTAGTGTAAGCACAAAAAGTTATTGAAAATGTACATTGATTTTTGTATTATAGTAGTTTAACCTATTAATATTGGAGAGCAAGAGAGACAAGGTGTCATGTTTACTACAATAGCTTGAGCTAAAGATTTAAATGGTTTACGATTTAAATTTTCTTTTTCATATAATCGATATGAAAAGATAACAAAACTAACAAGGGTGGCAATAAGAATAGTAGAAGAAAAGAGTTTGAGATTGATCACAATGAAGACTATTTGTAACATGAGTACATTCTTCTTATTCATATTTTCTATCTTTCAACACTATTATTGTCACTTTGCATTCAAAAAAAATATTTCATCATTATAGTTATTAACAATATTTATCATCTCAATGAACTGAGGTAACTAAGAAAAATTAAAATTAAAATGAACAATTTAATCTTAGAAATATTTAGCATATTCAAAATGATTATATTAATATTTGATATATTTACATATTATTGATAAAATTAATAATATAATCGATAGATTTTCCTTGGCAGCACACGACTGAAACCACCCTAGATCCATCTTAACTCCGGATCTATCAAGCGCCGAAAGGGATCAAATCTCTCGAGGTGCAAACCTTTCCTCAAGTTTTGCACTCAAAAAAGAGGTTTGCACCTCGAGAGATTTGATCCCTCTCGGCACTTGATAGATTCGGAGTTAAGATGGATCTAGGCTGGTTGTATTCTAAAATAAGTTTGCAACAAAAGAAATTTGATCCCTCTTGACTCATGTTAGATCCATGATTTAAATGGATCTATGTGGGTTGAGCCGAGAGGGTCATTCTACAATCCAGTATGAGGGAGATGTGTAAGTATGTCACGTCTTCAAAAAAAGATAGATGTGTAAGTATGTCACGTCCTCAAAAATAATAACGGGCCAAACAAAAATTAAATAACCATATAAATAAACAATTAAAAATCTATTAACACAACAATTAAATCAATTGTTGATATTTCACTTTCACTCTTCAAGTAATAAATACAATATTTAGAACTTAAATAAATTGTTTGAATTTCACATATGAAATTTCTCTCTCTATAGAAAGTGTGTGTTGTTATATGTGTGTGTGTGTGTGTGTAAGGAAAAAATAATTGAAGGTAAGTAGAGTAGTTACTTGTAACTAATTCAATTTTTAATATAAAATATTAATAATGACAAAATATCAAAATATACAATTTAAACAATGAAAATTTGCCTCATAGATCTATATTAATCACATGTTTACCTAGCACTAAAATGTATTAATTGAGGTGTAAATCTTTTTTCAAGTTTGAGATTTGATCCCTCTAGGTAGATCTGTGGTTAGTGTGAAACCGATGTGTAAGTATGTACGTCCCTCTTAAAATAAAAACCAGCATAGATCCATCTAAATCAAGGATCTAACATGGATCAAATTTCTTTTGTTGCAAACTTATTTTAGAATACAAAAAACAATGTGTAATTTTTTACTCTTTAAATTGCATTTTTGAATGTCATTGAGATTACATAACATGTGTATTGAACCATTTTATATTAATTCATATTAAAATATTTTATCCATAACTCACATTAGATATTTTACATTAAAATATTTCTTTTTAACATATATATAAAGTTGATATCACATATTAAAATATTTTTGAAACGCATAAGGTTTAAACATCTTACTCACATATTGTTTTTTACTTGTAATTACTTTACATGATATTGGGTCACATGGACAACTAATTAAAAATGCATAACATATATATTTTTTATTTTTATTATAGTAGACATTGCTTTTCTATTTAGGGAATATTTTATTTTTATTTTAAGAGGGACAAACATACTTACACATCGCTTTCACACTGGGCTTTAGAACTTGTATAGATGCATTTTAACCACAGATCTACCTAGAGGGATCAAATCTCAAACTTGAAAAAAGATTTACAAGTCAATTAATACATTTTAGTGCTGGGTAATATTTTAATGTAAAATATCCAATGTGAGTTATGGATAAAATATTTTAATATGAATTAATATTAAATGACTCAATACACATGTTATGTAATCTTGATAACATTCAAAAATGCAATTTAAACATAAAAAAAAATTACACATTGTTTTTTGTATTCTAAAATAAGTTTGCAACAAAAGAAATTTGATCCCTCTCTGCTTATGTTAGATCTGTGATTTAGATGGATCTATGTTGGTTTAACGATATAAACAAAACATACAAAAAAAGATAGGGTGACATAACAGATCTATGCAAATGCATCGACCACAAAAACGTTGCTACATGGATTCAATGCCATCATTTTCAACTAATTATGTATCTAAAAACATCAAATTAAAATGGATATAGGCTGGTTTAATTTTCCTCATTTAAATAGGTTATATTCTATATGGTCTATGCAAATGCGTGGACCATAAAAACGTTGCTACATGGATTCAATGGCATCATTTTCAACTAATTATGTATCTAAAAACATCAAACTAAAATGGATCTAGGTTAGTTTAATTTTCCTCATTTAAATAGGTTATATTCTACATGAATACCATAGATCAATATCATGGATTCTCAATACCATGGGTTGTTTTTTTTTTAATTTTTAATTTTATTTTGTTAATTTGTTATTTTTTTATTATAATTTTAGTAAGATAAAATGTTTAGTTTACATTAATGACATTAAGTTACACATCTCTACCATATTTTAATTTTATTTTGACCTAGTCAAAGTATTTACATTATATTAAAATAAAAATATTATATTCAAAATCTAGAGTCCAAAAACTACCAATGCTAAATTAAAATCAATTTATTTATTTTTCTCTTTCTATTTCTTATTTTATGTAATTTGACCTAGTCAAAATGTTAAACATGACTAGGTAACTAGATATCCATTTGAATTTTAGATCTACCAAGCTTTTAGATGGATCAAGTATCTTGAAATATTAATCTCTTGAGATGTAATGAGATTCGATCTTTCTTGGAACTTAGTAGAAATGGAATTAAAATAGATCTAGGTTGGTTTAATTTCCCTCCTTTAAATAGATTATATTCCACATGAACAATATGGGTTCTCATAAACTTGGACCTCAAAAATCACCGGTTACTTGACCAAGTCAAGTTTACATTAACTACCCACAAAAATCAATAAAACAAAAAAAATAATGTAGCATTTTTATTTTAACACAGTGTTATTTTTTCCTCGATGGGGGTGTACATCAGGGAAGAAAATTGGCGGTAGATGCGTCGTCAGAGCCTATCCAGCCTCCACACATGCCATCAAACCACGGTGATGAGACTAGCAGGTTCTAAATGCCCATGAGGGACATTACTACTTGCATGTGCTGGTAATAAATACAGCCTCCACAAGGTGACAACCTTCAGTTGGTCGCGGTGGGAGATGAATCTGGGTTGTATAGTTGATAGGGGTACACAGCTCCTGTATGCCTCACCGAGGTCTCGTCCTTGAGGGGAGAGGAGGCGAGGTCGGCAGGAACAACAAGGGACAGAGGGTGGTTGAGGCCAGGGATGGCCCATGGGATCCTGGCATGCAAAGGGTGGTTGAATCATTTCGCTTTCTCGCAGGGAAGCTTCTTTTGAGGAGTGATCCATTGGTGTTTGAGACAGAGATAGCACATGACGCTCAAGGTAAGATTGCTCTAACTTTCCATCCTTTTCTTTTTGAGGGTTGGGGAACCCAGCGAGTTAGTAACTGGGATTTCCCTGGTTTAGAGGTTCATCTGGTGTATGCTCCATTTTGAATTCAAAGGGAAGGGCCCGCCTTGGGTTTCACCTCACCCATGTGGAAGTTCGAGGGGGTGCTTAATTGCGCGAAGGAATGCATGGGTGTGGGTTTCTAGTGGCCTCGAGACAAAGGTCCCTCTCACTTCATCTCCAGGGTGTGGGGGTAGGAGTATAGACATGGAGGGTACTGGAATTGCATCCAATTCGATCCTTGCAGTGTAGTGGAGTCTGGTTTTGTTATTCGAAGGTGTAGTTCATCGGGGGGGGGGATTTTGTAGGTTCCGATACTGGTTTCTCTATAGTCTTGTTGAAGTCTGCATGTCGCGCCATAGAGGACGTCCCCGTCGAGGGGGGGGGGGTGGAGGGGGGTGGAAATCAACACCAAGTCGCACTGCCTGATCCTGATAATCTATTATCCTCGAATTCTTCTGGTAGTAGAGAAACTAAGGAGGTTGTTTTTGTTTCCCCAACCTGCTCCCCGGGCCATGTGGTAGCTTCGACCACTCTGGAATCCATTGTGGCACAAATGAGAAACTTTGAGGTGGACATGGACATTCTCTGGGAACATCGATATGATCATCGCAACGAGTTGATAGCATACATCAACGACATCTAGTTCAACCAGAGTGAAATCTTGGACCAACTGGACAGCCTGCGACGCTAACACCGACACACCAATGACCACCTTCATAGCCTGGAAGTGAGGGTGGAGCATATTGAATTTCACATGTATGAATGCGTGGGCTATTTTTCAACTCCCCATGTAATTCCCCCCAACCCCCCTCCTTAATATGGTTCTTTATGTTTTGCTTCACTTTTTCTTTAATGTATGTATGCCAAGGCTACTAGGCCTATCGAAAATAATGCATGTTAACGATTGCTCATGGTTTCCTCCAGGTCCCAATCTTAACAAGTCTCATCGAAATGAGAGAAAGGGGCCTATTGAGATGAATTTTGTACTCAACACTTTTTTGATAATATATGAAAGAACTTTGAACGACAAAAAAAAACATAGGGTTATTTTTTTTTAATTTTTTTTTTATGAGTTAAATGTTTACACAATATTACATTACATTACAACATCTCTACCATATGGGCACAAATATTTATTTTTATTCAAATTTTTTAACGAGTAGCCTTTAAATGCGACTTTTTGGAAAGTTTTCGAGGTTATTTTCCAATCTAATTTGTCTAGAATCCGGCAAGGATTCATTGAAATCACAAGTTTGATAGGTGAACTCTTCAAAATCTAAGTGTCCAAGGGCTTTTTGAGGTTGTTTAATCCATATATGCAGTCAAAAAAACTAATTTAAACAACACAAATCAAGATTTGACCATAAATTTTTTCGCCAAATTCTGGCCAAAAATCCGTCTGAAACTCAAAAAAGTCCCTAAACTCAGAAAAGTCTCACTTAAAGACAACTCTTTTTTTAATATATACCTATATTGTATATTTTTAATTTTGTATATAACTCTATTTGATTAATATATAATATTAGTATTTTCTTCATATTACTATTTATTAGCTTTTAAATTATTGAAATCTCTTCATCGTATATTTAAAATATTGATTTTTTTTCATCATTGAGCAGAGAGGCTTATTCTACAACCCATTATGAGGGTGTTGTGTAATTTCGTCTGAACTCAACGTGGAGTTGACACATGTCCCTTTTAAAATAAAATTAAAATATTCTCTAAATAGAAAAACAATGTTTGCTATAATAAAAAACAAAAATGAATATCCTATGCATGTTTTGTTAGTTGTCCATATATTGCAATATAATTTCATGTAAAGTAAAAAGAAAAATGTGTGAACAGGATGTTTAAACTATTTTAATGCACTCATAAAATGTCTCGATGCACATATTATGTGAAATATATCACTGACAATTATGTATACATTATATATTGTTTTAAAAAAATTATGTATTGAGTTTTTATGGTTAAAATATAAATTACACATTGTATTTTAAGCTTTGAAAGAAATTTGCACATGAAAAAATTTAATATCTCTAGGCTCATATTAAATGTGTACTTAAAATAGATCTATATTAATTTGAGTAATTATATGTATTATTCTATTTTAATTGGATTTATTTTTAGTGGTTGGAGGAGAGATTATTATCTTCTCTACCCAACTTTAATTTTTGCAAGTGACATTGATGAATTTACCCTAAAAAAACATAAAACATGTATATTTCTTAAATTAAAAAATTTAGTACATCTATGAGAAAAGGCTCTTAGAAGATAAGAAATAGTTATATTCAAATTGTAAAATATAGAAAATTAACCAAATAATTACTATGTTTTATGTGTGATCTCCATAGTATGTGTGTTGATCTCCATCATTGGCAACTTTTATCGTTACGAAAAAATAACAACAACATCATGAAAGCCATTTATGAAAAATAATATAGCACATTTTCATAAAAGGCTTTTGAATATAATAAAATAAAGAGTTATATTCAAATGGTAAAAAATAGAAAATTAATAAAATAATTACTATTTATGGAAGAGATGTTGTAAAGTTATGTTATGTAATTATTTTGACTCGATGAAATTAAATTAAATTACTAAAAAATATATAATTATAAAAAAAAGTTAAATTAAATTAAATTAATAAATATAATTATTAATAATTAGATAAGTTTAGATCCATCTTAATTTTAAATCTATTAAATATTTAGAGAGATCATATCTTTATAAGTGAAAATATTTTCTCAAATTTTACACTCAAAAAAAAAGTTTATATCATAAAAGGTTTGATTCCTCTCAATAATTGATATATTTAGAATTAATATAGATCTAAACTAGTTTATTTCTCTATATAATTTGCATCCTTAACATTCTCTTCAATTCTTAAAACAATATTACTTTATAAAAACCCTATGCAAACAAAAATAAATAAATAAATAAAATTAATTTAGTTTTACAACCTATGCTTGGAACTTCTCCATATGTCTCTAATGTCTCAATTTTCCACATACCTTTAGTAATATGCAGTCATTAGTTTAAGTCGTTATAAGGATAATAAATGCAGATTCAAGCTTTTTGTTCTTTTGAGTTCACAGATTCAGGGATGGGCTAGGTTCAGTAGTGGTGTCCAAAGCAAAAACACACGTAAAGAAGTGGGAGATGATACGTAAGGATTTCACGGGTGTTTTCATCACCAAGTGGCCTAGGTTCAGTAGTGGTGTCCAAAGCAAAAACACACGTAAAGAAGTGGGAGATGATACGTAAGGATTTCACGGGTGTTTTCATCACCAAGTGGCCTAGTCTATGCTATGGATTGAATCTTATGACAACACACCTAATATCCTTTAGCACAATGATTTATTTCTTGATGTTAGTTTTTGTTGAATCAAATCTCTTTAATGTGTTTTCCATCCATCGCATTTAGGAGTGGGGATCTGCTCAACATGTCTTGGAGAGTCGAAAGATTGTTTCTTGCAAGGTTTATGTGGCGTCGTTATATATTATGGTCGTTATATATTTTGTTAAATTGGCAAAGACAAAGACAAAGCAATTACATAAATGTAAATTCAAATTCAAAATGGATTGATTTAAATTTGGATATTTAATTGTGTCGAAAAGTGCAATCTACATCGCAGTGTAACCCCGATGTCGGGTTCTCAAAAAATAATAAATTTTACTTTTTCTAATATCGGCCAAAGCATTAACTTAATCTTGAATTTTATATAACTTGAATGTTTAGATTATATATAACTTTTTAACTTATTAATGGGCTGAGATTAATTATTAAAATACAACTATGTATTATTTATATAATTTGAATCGATAGTAAATTATGTACGTGAATTTGAATGGATCATAAATTTACCTTTAACAAAAAAATTTACCACATTGAATTTCCAAATTATAAGTTTAGATGAAGCCTATGGGACGAATACCATGAGACAAATTAATATTGATACCATGGGCCAAATACCATATTTATAAAATAAGTATGGTTAATAAATAAATATAAAAGAGGTATAAAGAGGTATGATAAATAAATAAATATAAAATAAGTATAGAGAGGTATGGTAAATAAATAAATATAAAAGGCATAAAGAGGTAAGGTAAATAAATAACAATATATCAAAAGGATTATAAATAAAAATCTAATTATATAACAAGCCTATGGGCCAAATACCATAGTAAATAAAAGAGGTATGGTAAATAAATAAAAATAAAAATAAACCAGAGGTATGGTAAGTAAATAAGAACTCTTTTCATATTTACTCCATAATCTGCTTTATATTTACGAATATTTATGTTCATTAGTTTACATAACTAAGAAAAAATAGAGAGGGAGAGAAGTGGAGAGAGAGAGAGAGAGAGAGATAAGGGAGAGATGGAGAGAGAGTGTGTATGTTTAGGGGTGAGATAAAGAGACAAAGTAAGATGTATGGAAATAAGGGGGGGGGGGGTGAGGGGGAGGCGAAAAGAGAGAGAGAAAGAAAGGGAGATGGAGGAAGAGAGAGGATTAGAGAGAGGGAGGGAGAGGGAGAGAGAGATGGGGGAAGAGAGAGTATTGGAGGGAAAAGAGAGAGGGAGGTAGGAGAGAAAGGGAGAGAGAGGAAGGATGAGAGAGAGGAGGAGAGTGATGGGGAAAGAGAGAGTATTGGAGGAAAGAGAGAGAGAGAGAGAGAGAGAGAGAGAGAGATCAGGGAAGAGAGGGAGTTAGGGGAGACAGAGAGAGGAAGGACAAGAGAGAGGACTTGAGAGAGAGGAGGAGAGAGGGATCGATAGAGAGATGGATTTGGAGGGGGAGAGATGTAGGAAATAAGAAATATAGAGAGTAAGAAGTGGAGAGGGAGAAGGAGTGACAAGGGAGAGATAGAGAGAGAGAGTGTATGTTTGGGGCTGAGATAAAGAGACAAAAAAGGAGAGATGGAGATAAGGGGGGGAGAAGGAGATATAAGGAGAGAGGGAGGGATATAGTAACATAGTTGGTGGGTGAAGAGAGAGAGATGGGAGAGAAAGGGAAAGAGAGGAAGGAAGAGAGAGGATGTGAGAGAGTGTAGAGAGGGAGGGAAAGAGAGATGGACTTGGAGGGGGAGGGAGAGGGAGGTAAGAAGAAAGACATAGAGAGAGAAATGTGGAGAGAGAGAGTGAGTGAGTGATAAGGAAGATGGAGAGAGGGGGAGAGCGGACAAAAGGAGGAAAGAGAGATATTAGCAGGGGAGAGAGAGAGAAGGTGAAGATAGAGATATAGATGGAAGGTGAAGAGAGGGAAGAAGAGAGAGATGTGGAGAGGAGGGGATTGGCAAAGAGATTGATCTATATGGAGTGCGAGAGTGTGTGCGTTTAGGGGGTGAGATATAGAGACAGAAAAGAAGAGATGGAGGGGGAAATAGATATGGATGGAGGGTAGAGAGAGGGAAGAATATTTTTCACACTAGATGGATTGATATAAGTGGAGATGGTGATTTATAAATCTATTTGATTATTTTCACTATATGCATCGATTTTAGTGTAGATATTTATTTCTAATGATATTTGATTACTTGCACTAGATGCATTGATTTCAATGTAGGTGGTGATTTCTAATACAATTTGATTGCTTGCACTGAATTTGTTAATTTCAATTTAGATGTCGATTTATAATTATATTTGATTACTTGCACTAGATGAATTGATTTCAATGTAGATGATTTCTAATCCTAGATTGTTTGCACTAAATGCATTGATTTCAGTGTAGATGGCGATTTCTAATCCTATTTGATTTCTTTGAGTAGATGCATTGATTTCAACGTAGACGTTGGTTACTAGAGAGAGAGAGAGTGAGTGATAAGGAAGATGGAGAGAGAGGGAGAGAGGACAAAAGGAGTAAAGAGAGATATTAGCGGGGGAGAGGGAGAGAAGGGGAAGATAGAGATATAGATGGAAGGTGAAGAGAGGGAAGAAGAGAGAGATGGGGAGAGGGGGCGATTGACAAAGATTGATATATATGGAGTGTGAGAGCACGTGTGTTTAGGGGGTGAGATAGAGAGACAAAAAATAATAGATGGAGGGGGCTATATATATGGATGGAGGGTAGAGAGAGGGAGGAATATTTCTCGCACAAGATGGATTGATATAAGTGGAGATGGTGATTTCTAATCCTATTTGATTATTTGCACTAGATGCATCGATTTTAGTGTAGATATTTATTTCTAATGATACTTGATTACTTGCACTAGATGCATTGATTTCAGTGTTGGTGGTGATTTCTAATACAATTTTATTGCTTGCACTGAATGTGTTGATTTCAATTTAGATGTCGATTTATAATTGTATTTGATTACTTGCACTAGATGAATTGATTTCAATGTAGATAATTTCTAATCCTATTTGATTATTTGCACTAAATGCATTGATTTCAGTGTAAATGTTGGTTTCTAGATAGAGAGAGTGAGTGATAAGGAAGATGGAGAGAGAGAGAGAGAGGACAAAAGGAGGAAAGAGAGATATTAGCGGGGGAGAGGGGGAGAAGGGGAAGATAGAGATATAGATGGAAGGTGAAGAGAGGGAAGAAGAGAGAGATGGGGAGAGGGGGTGATTGACAAAGAGAATTATATATATGGAGTGCGAGAGTGTGTGTGTTTAAGGGGGTGAGATAGAGTGACAAAAAACAAGAGATGGAGGGGGATATAGATATGGATGGAAGGTGGAGAGAGGAAAAATATTTCTTGCACTAGATGGGTTGATTTAAGTGGAGATGGTGATGTATAATCCTATTTGATTATTTTCACGAGATGGATTGATTTAAGTGGAGATGGTGATTTATAATCCTATTTGATTATTTGCACTAGATGCATCGATTTTAATGTAGATATTTATTTCTAATAATATTTGATTACTTGCACTAGATGCATTGATTTCAGTGTAGGTGGTGATTTCTAATACTATTTGATTGTTTGCATTGGATGTGTCGATTTCAATTTAGACGTCGATTTATAATTATATTTGGTTGCTTGCACTAGATGCATTGATTTCAATGTAGATTATTTCTAATCCTATTTGATTGTTTGCACTAACTGCATTGATTTCAGTGTAGATGGCGATTTCTAATCCTATTTTATTGCTTTGAGTAAATGCATTGATTTCAATGTAGATGTTGGTTTCTAATCTCATTTGATTGCTTGCATTAGGTGCATTGATTTCAATGTAGAAGTTATTTTCTAATCTTATTTGATTGCTTGCATTAAATGCATTGATTTCAATGCATATGTTGATTTATGATTTGATGTAATTGGATATGACGGTACATTAATTTTAAAGAGATTGGATAAACAATATGCATTGATTTTAGTGTAAGCAAAAAAATTTATTGACAATGTACATTGATTTTTGTATTATAGGAGTTTAACCTATTAATATTGGAGAGCAAGAGAGACAAGGTGTCATGCTTACTACAACAGCTCGAGTTAAAGATTTAAATGGTTTATGATTTAAATTTTCTTTTTCATATAATTGATATCAAAAGATAACAAAACTAACAAGGGTGGCAATAAGAATAGTAGAAGAAAATAGTTTGAGATTGATCACAATGAAGACTATTTGTAACATGAGTATGTTCTTCTTATTCACATTTTCTATCTTTCAACACTATTATTGTCACTTTGCATTCAAAAAAAATATTTCATCATTTTTCATCATTATAGTTATTAACAATATTTATCATCTCAACGAATTGAGGTAACTAAGAAAAAATAAAATTAAAACGAACAAGTTAATCTCAGAAATATTTAGCATATTCAAAATGATTATATTAATATTTGATATATTTACATATTATTGATAAAATTAATAATATCTTCGATAGATTTTCCTTGGCAACACACGACTGAAACCAACCTAGATCCATCTTAACTCCGGATCTATCAAGTGCCGAGAGGGATCAAATCTCTTGAGGTGCAAACCTTTCCGCAAGTTTTGCACTCAAAAAAGAGGTTTGCACCTCGAGAGATTTGATCCGTCTCGGCGCTTGATAGATCCGAAGTTAAGATGGATCTAGGCTGGTATAAACTAAATTTACCTTGTATTTTTGTACTGTAATATATATGTATATATATTATTTTGTATTATAACATTGTGTGACAATATTTTAAGTTGACTTATATTTTTATACACGCTAAAAACATATTATATTGTTTTTTTTAGTAAAAAAAAATTGACTTTAAATTAGTTTTGAAATTTCTAAATAGAATTTTTTAAAGTTCATTAAAGTTTATATATATATATATTTGTATAGCGATCTTTTGGTGATAATCACATAGTCAAAGATTTCGTCGACGCTTTTCAAACCAACCAGTGTGGTTCATCTTCAGGACAGATGAGAAATCAGATCATGGCATCCTATTTTAAATAGATGAAGAGGAGGGTAAACTAGTCGTTAGAATGTAACAGTTGGTTTGGCTAAAAGAGAGGAATAAGTTTGGAGAACAAAACTTAGTCCTCTCTTTTATTCAAACTAGTCGTTACACTCTAACAGCTAGTTTACCCTCCTCTTCATCTATTTAAGATAGGATGCCATGATCTTATTTCTCATCTGAAGATGAACCACACTGATTGGTTAGAAACGCCTCCACGAAGTCTTTGTCTATGTGATTATCACCGAGATATCTCTCTGCAAATATTATAGATCATAGAAGCCAAATACCAAAAAATATATAATTGAAAATCAAAAAAAAAAAATTGAAATATTTTAAATTTTTATTTTTATTTTATGATTGGTTCATTTACAGTAAATGACTAATTTCATAGTGTTTAAAATTGAATAAAAAATATATTTAAAAAATCAAAAATCAAAAAAATCTTGTATACAACCCACATACAACCAAGTGTCATAACATTTACTAAAGAGTACACCTATCAAATCTAAATATTTATGAAAATGAAAATACCAAACCAATTGTCATTTAATAAAGAGTAAATCTATCAAACCTAAATATGTATCCTTAGTAATGTGTTTTTACACCTCACTTTTTTAATATTTATTTTTACTATATAGTTTTAATAATAAAAATGTACAAGACCATAAATATAGTCATTCATATATTATATTATATTACATTATTTTTAATTGCATAATTTTTAATTTTTTAATTAATAATTGGACAACGAATTTAATATAAAATAAATAACAACATATTTTTTAGCTATAATATTGATTTAATTTTATTTATTTGCATAAACTATTTAGATTTTTAAAAAAATATAATTTATTTATTTAGACAATGTTTAATATATTTATTTTTATATGAAAAATATTAATGTTGCATTTCAAAATTTATATATATATATATATATATATATATATATATATATATATATATATATATATATATATATATATATATTATTTTTAATACTAATTTTTACTAAATAATAATAATAATAATTTAATTTTAAGAGATATAAATATGATATTATATGTAAGGCTATTTTAAATTGGGGTTTATGATTACTATGTAGCATACTTTATTATTATTATTATTATTGTTATCCAATTTTAATGTGACGAACAAGCTAGTTACCAAATTGGTGTATGAGACCCCCTTCTTTGTAGGACAAGGGACCCACCTCCGCGCAAGGATTTGACTGCGAAGTCTATGAAGGCATACATACTCTACCCCCCTCTGGTTTTGAACCCATGACCTCTTATATGTGTGTGTGTGCATGTGTGGAGGTTTTTAACTCTATAAATATTTAAATTAATCTAAAGTAGCTATCAATTACTTTTTACATAAGAAGCAGGTAAGGTTGCATATTACACTTATTTAATTTTCAAACGTAGTATTTTTATTTTTAGTATTAATATAACATTGTGTAACAATATCTCCTTCATGCTAGATATAGAACTAATTTGTATTTTTTTTAATCATCTAATGTAAGTATCTTTAACTTTTAATGTAATGTCATGTGACAACATTTTTTCATACTAGATTGTAAAGGACATCTTTATATTAGATTGTAAAGGGCCTTTAAACACATTGAAATGTTCATTCAAAATAGCCAGCCTAGATCCATCTTAACTCTGGATCTACCAAGAGCCCATAGGGATCAATGTGCAAACATCTTTTACAGTGAAAAGCGACCCCTTCTTTGTGGGACAAGAGACCCACCTTCGCGCAAGGATTTGACTGCGAAGTTTATGAATGCGTACATACTCTACCCCCCTCTGGTTTTGAACCCATGACCTCTTATATGTGTGTGTGTGCATGTGTGGAGGTTTTTAACTCTATAAACATTTAAATTAATCTAAAGTAGCTATCAATTACTTTTTACATAAGAAGCAGGTAAGGTTGCATATTACACTTATTTAATTTTCAAACGTAGTATTTTTATTTTTAGTATTAATATAACATTGTGTAACAATATCTCCTTCATGCTAGATATAGAACTAATTTGTATTTTTTTTTTAATCATCTAATGTAAGTATCTTTAACTTTTAATGTAATGTCATGTGACAACGTTTTTTCATACTAGATTGTAAAGGACATCTTTATATTAGATTGTAAAGGGCCTTTAAACACATTGAAATGTTCATTCAAAATAGCCAGCCTAGATCCATCTTAACTCTGGATCTACCAAGAGCCCATAGGGATCAATGTGCAAACATCTTTTATAGTGAAAAGCGAAGATGGATCTAGGCTGATAATATATATATATATATATATATATATATATATATATATATATATATATATATTCCATGGGAAAAACCATGGTTGTCAAAATCTACATCCAAGAAAATGGTAAATTGACTATTTTACCTCTATTTTATTTTAATTATTAATTCTAATTTTTGATTTTATATATATGAATATCATCGGCAAAATCATGGGTTATGTAGAAATTAATTGTAGATTCAATATTGCTCATGTAATTTTCTAAAAGATAAGACTCAAATCTACTCTACTCAAATTCACGATTGAGAAGCAATATAAAAAACATGTGACATGAATTGATACACATAACACGAGGATATATCTAAGGGAAAGCCAGTGCTCAAAACCCCTTCCTATATGTATTGTGTTAGTTAGAAAATAGAGGAAATACAATGTTTGTTCAAGCCTGAACAATTTATGCCCAAGCATAATCTATCTCACTGCCTCACAAGCTGACTCTGGCCAACACTTAGCCAATTTTGTTGCCTGCCAAGCTCCTATTTCCTTGCATTGTTTACTTGGGAATTAGCCCCTATTAATTAGGTAAATCCCCATCCTGAATTGCACAGTCCCTATAGGTCCTTCTTTGACTGCATGCACCACCTGTACAACTTGGATAATTATACAACTGATAGTACATTGCCCTTAAACTCCAATCTCAACTGGGTAACTCGTATTCATGCATGCATGAGTTAATTAAGGTTGATTTATCAGTTTACTGGTTGAACATTGAAGTTGCACCCCACTGCTAGACCTCCTACTAATTCCTCCAACAGTTAGAACTAGTTTAACTGACTTTAACTCAGTTTAACTGAATTAAATTGTTACAACTCAAATTAAACTCAACCTAGGCTCCTAAAATTTAGGAACCACTCTACACAACTCAAGTTAGGCCCTCAACTCAAATTAATTGAGCCAACTAAGTGAAACTAACTTAGTTAAATCATACAAGTTGTCTTGTGACGTGGAATTACAATTTTCTCCTAATTTGATTAAAGGGAAAAATAAATCAAGTTTTTCTTGTTGCCATTTTTTCAATGCTACCTCTCAACAAGAAAGGGATTATTAAATACCCCAATCCTACCTCTATGGAACTCAAATTTTCCTCTTGACAGTGCCTTTGTCCAAATATTTGCATCATGTTCCTCTTTAGAAATGTATTCCAACAACATCATTTGCCACTGCACACAATCTTGTAGATGGTGATATTGGATGTTGATATGTTTGTATTGATCATGAAAAACTGGATTTTAAGAGAGTTTGATACAACTTGAATTGCAAAATAAACCAGAGTGGGATCCATCATCTGACCAAATAACCCAACAAAAATATTCCTAATCGAGATAACTTCACAAGTTGCTTGACTAGCAACCATATACTCTGCTTTTGTTGACCTAAGTGCAACTGATCTATGCTTCTTGTTGTACCATGAAACTATTTTCGACCCAATAATGAAGACTCCTCCTGAAGTGCCCTTCCGATTTGATGGACTACACACCCAATATGCATCTGTGAAGCCTTGAAGCTTCACTACCTTTGTCTGTTTGTACGAAAGGCCATACTGAATAGTTCCTTTGAGGTATCTCAACACATGTTTGGTTGCCTTCCAATACATTTTGGTTGGCTTAACCATTTCTTAAATAAGTTGGTTAACTGCATAAAACATGTATGGTTGTGTGTTCACCAAATACATAAATGAACCCACAAGCTTCTTGTAAATAGTGACCTCCACCTCCTCACCTAAAGTAGCATCCTATTTCCTCCAACTGCCTACTAGAGGAGTGTCCATGGGTTTGCTACTCTCCATGCAAAACTTCGTTAGTATCTCGTTGGCATATTTTCCCGTAAATACAAATAGTTCCCCATCTCCTTGCCATACTTATAGACCAAGGAAATAATGCATGATCCCATGTCCTTCATCTCAGATTTTCTTACAAGATCCTCTTTGAAATATTTGATCAAATTCTCATCACCGGTTAAAATAAAATCATCGACATACAATACTATAATAAAAAATTTACCTTCAACAACAATATTGTAAAGGCTTGCATTTATTTCACTTTTGGTGAAGCCCAACCTAGTGAAATAGTTGTCAGTCCTAATGTACCAAGCAAAGGGTGCTTATTTAAATCCATGCAATGCTTGCTTGAGTCTGAACACTTGCAACCCTCTGTCGAAGGTCTCAAATCCTTCTGGTTGTTCAATGTACACCTACTCCTTAATCACTCCATTGAGGAATGTTGTCCTCACATCCATCTGATGGATCTTCCATCCCATCTGCGTTGTAAGTGCTAGAATTTATATGATAGAAGAGTACCTTACTACTAGAGCAAAGGCCTTCTTGTAATCAATTCCCTCCACCTTAGAGAGCCCCTTGGCCATAAATATGGCCTTATGTTTCTCGATGCTTCTGTTTACTACTTGCTTCACCTTGTATATCCACCTCGAACCTACCACTGACTTGTTCTATGGTCTTGGGACTACTTCCTAAAAATTTTTTCTCACTATGGAATCAAATTCCTCTACCATGGCATCAAACCACATTGGCTGCTGCATTTCTTCCTCGAATGATGATGGTTTTTTCTCAACTAGCTCACTCATCAGAGCCATGTACCCAGTGTATCGATCCAGTGACCTCCTTTGTCTGCGTTGTGATGTGGGTGCTCCCAAATTCTCTCTAGCATCATGCAATAATATGTCAAATTCCCTAGTGTGCTTCCTTCCTTCTCTGGATGTCTCTACATGAGTGGGTGCTTCCACTCTCTGCTCCTCTTCTATGGTTTCTCCACAACATCACGAGGTTCTTCCTTTGGAGCCAAAGGCTCATCTTCTGCATGAAATTGAATCTCCCTCTCAAGGGAACATCTCATGGCCTTCTCTTCATAGAACTTCACAACTCTACGAACAATTTTCATCCTGTGAGATGGAAGGTACACCCAATAGTTGTGAGGTGTATCAGTGTACCCCAGAAATATTCCCAACTTTGTTGTCAACTCTAGATTTTTCCTTGCATCCTTGGAAACATGAAAGTAAACTGATGAACCAAATATCCTTAAGTGTGACACATCTAGTTTCTTCCCTGAAAAATCTTCTTCTGGTGTACTCATCTCGAGAATCTGATGAGGACTCCTATTCTGCACATATATCATTGTGTTGCATGCTTCAACCCACAAGTGTAATGGTAGGCCTTGATCATGAAATATCGCTTGTGCATCTCCCACAAAACTTATGTTCTTCCTCTTAGCCACCCCATTATGTCGTGGGTTATGGGGTGCTATTAACTCCCGTTTAATGTCTTCTTTTGTATAGATTTTCTTGAACTCATTCAACACATATTCACCACTGTTATCTCTCCTGAGAGCCTTCACTTTCCTGCTAGTTTCTTTCTCAACAAGTGCTTTAAATT
The DNA here is from genome assembly GCA_034641835.2 of Pinus albicaulis. Lineage (NCBI taxonomy): Eukaryota > Viridiplantae > Streptophyta > Pinopsida > Pinales > Pinaceae > Pinus > Pinus albicaulis. Next base: position 226,175,447 of record CM076579.1, read on the forward strand.
AAAAATAAATGGAGAATGTTTTGTCTTTCTTTTTCATGAATAAAACCCATCACTTACATGAGAAATCATCTACAAATATAACATAATACTTGTGCTTGGTCGTGGAGGCTATCAATATTTAAGTTCCACACACATATGAGTGAAATATTGCAAGGATTACTTGCACTCTATTGTCCTTATCATGAAAGGTGGCTTTGGTGTATTTAACCAGTGTACACCCTTTGCATGTATCTCACTTCTCTAGTGCACCCTTGGGAAGTCCTGTAGAAATATGTTGCATGATCTTCAAAGCTCCATGGTGCAAATGTCCAAGTCTCCTATGCCATAATTCACCTATGTCTCGGATTTGCACCTTCTCTTTTTTCGTGCTCAAAGAAACATAGTATTCTACATCCAATTTGTAGAGGTTCTTCATCAGAACCTTGATCTAATTCACTTGTCCCGTGGCGATGTGTCTAATGAAAGACTTTCCTTTTCTAGATATCACATCATAGCCACAATCTTCCAACATAGCAACATTATTCTTCAGACCCGAAACATACATGACATATTTTAATGTGAGAGTGGAGTTAGAATATCTCTAAAAATTAACTGTACCGATGTCGGTCATGCTGTAACTTCCATCATCTCCCATCACGATGTGCATCTCCAGGTCTTTCTCCTCCAAGTCACTGAAAAATTATTTGTTTCCCGTCATACGGAATGAGGCTCCACTATCCAGATACCACACACTACCTATGACCAATATCACCATGCATGAAATGAGGGTAAAATCCAACTCGAATTGTGAATTTAGAGCTTCACCTGCTACTCCTCTTGATTGCTTCTTTATGGCCTTCTTGTGTGTACACTTCGTGGAATAGTGCCCCATCTCATGAAAATGAAAGCATTTAATCTTCAACAAGTCTTTCTTCTTGTCTGCCTGACCAGAATCTCCTTTGGATTGGGATTTATTCCCATTTCCCTTTCTTTTCCTTTCCATCCAAGGCACAATTCTCCTCATCCTCAACCTTGGATGAGGCCCCGTTTTTGTTGCTCCTCTTCTTACAAGATATTAGACCAAAAACACTCCCAACTTGGTAGTTTGTCTCTACCATTCACGAAATCATGGTAATTGTGCCATCCCTTGGGAATAACCAACAGAGCTAGATCTAGCAAATCTTCTTCTGGAACAGTTATACCGACCTTGTCAAGTTCATCACAACATAGTGTGAATTTGCTCAGGTACTGCGGAATTTATTAAGATTTCTGCATTTTGATGCTTTGAAGCTTGTCCTTCAGTGCTAGCTTCTTGTGGTCATTGTTGTTCTCAAACAAGTCAGTCAATGTTTTCCACATCACGAATGGAGTTTCTTTCCCGTAGATACTCCAGATAATATGATCTCAAACTCACTCCAATATGATCCTCCTCGCTTTAGCTACATCCTTCTTCCACTAAGCGATATCTTGGGCATCAGTTGTTAAGGGTTTAACTACATTTTTCTTGATGTAATATATTAGCTCGTTACCATCTAATACAACCTCCATACATATCTTTCATGCCACAAAATTTGTGGTTCCTTCCAAGGCATACTCGAGCCCAAGTCTAGTGGAATTCATCTTCTCAGTCCCAGAGAAAGGCCACAACATTGATCTTGAAATTCGAACCTCCTACAAAAACTTCAAATTCTCTTCTCTATTGTGATTTGATCTTTGATACCATTTAGAAATTAATTGTAGATTAAATAATTCTCATGTAATTTTCTAAAACATAAGACTCAAATCTACCCTACTCATATGCCGAAATAAACTCACGATTGAGAAGCAATATCAAAACATGTGACATGAATCAATACACATAACATGAGGATATATCTAGGGGAAATCTACTGCTCAAAACCCCTTCCTATTTGTATTGCACTAGTTAGAAAATAGAGAAGAAATGCAATTCTTGTTCAAGCCTGAAAAATCTCTGCACAAATACCATCTATCTCACTACTTCACAAGTTGAATCTGGCCAACACTTACCCAATTTTTCTGCCTTCCAAGATCCTATTTCCTTCCGTTGTTTCCTTGGGAATTATCCCCCTATTAATTAGGGAAATTTCCATCCTGAACTATAAAATCCCTATAGGTCCTTCTCTGACTGCATGCACCACCTGTACAACTTGGATAATTATACAACTGATATTACACTTCCATTAAACTCCAATCTCAACTGGTTAACTCATATTTCCCACATGTATGAATTCATTATGGTTGATTTATCAATTAACTGGTTAAACATTAAAGTTGCACCCCACTGCTAGACTTCCTACTAGTGTCCCCAACAATTATGTTAAACACACGCATGGGTAAACACACACATAGGAAAGATAGGCGTGATTTGTTTTACTATTAACTATAGATGTGCTTTTATAGTACATTAAGTGACCCTTGGATTCATCTTCCAAGTGGTCTATTGGACTCCTTTTGTCCATTTCCTTCCACACCTACCTGTTGAGGATTAGGTGTCCAACATTCCCCCCTTTAATCCGAAGGGGTATGTGTGAGTCCAAGAAGAGAGTTGTAATACAAATATGCAAATTATGCATGGCAGCACTTAAGCTGAATCAACTCTTTGAAATTTTGGCATAAATAGGTGGTTTAAGGATCACCACCAACACTGGAACGTGTAGTGCAGTTACCGGAACTCTTCCAAATATGGCAAGAAGTTGAGGGCTTCTGCTAGAGGAAGTGTCCCTCATATTTGAAGAGGGATACCTTCAACCTAGAAGAAGGGAGGTCTACAACCTGTGATGGTTTAAGGATAACCACCAACTCTGGAATGCTTGATGCATTTCCTGGAACTCTACCAAAACTGGCAAGAAGCTGAAGTCTTCTGCCAGAGGAAGTGTTCTGAATTCTTTGAAGAGGAAGAATATGAACCTCACATAGATGGTTTAAGGCTGTCCATCAACCAAAGGCATGCTCATGGGCATCCGTGTCTCTGGCTACAACTATGAATCTGGAATGACAAGTTGTGGCTCAGGCTCACTTGAACTGTTGTGTCTCTAGCTACAACTATGAATATGGAATGACAGGTTGTGGCTCAAGCTCGCTTGATGTGGCGTCGAAGCTTGTAGATGACCACCATTTCCCCCCCTGTCAGGTACAAGGTGAGATGATGGTGAAAACTCAACTACAGTATTGTTCAATATTCGAGAACAAGTTCTGGCATGTGACTTAAACATCTTCTTGGCTGTTGATGCCCATTGCCAAGAAGTGATCCATCCAAGATGAATCTTTGTTCTTGCAGGAGGCTTGTTTCTGAAGCATCTGTGTGAAGAGTGGGTGTGCCGACCACAGTGCTTGCATGGGGTGAAGATCGAAACAATGATCTTTCATATGGCCAACTCGATCATAGTGTTGGCATTTTTCAATCTGTTGTTTTTGTTGTGGAAGAGGAGCAAGATCTGGAACAGCTGAAAGTGAACTATCATAAAGAAATCTGACACTCTGAAATTTGATAGGCTTGGAGTAGTCCGGAATATGAAAGGACAACTCCTTGTCATATCCAAGACCGATTTTGTGCTTGTTATGGACAAGCTCTTCCCAAGGTCTGATGATGGGCTTGGGAGGTGAAGTGTGAACATCTGCATCTGCATATAAATCTACTTTTGAACTAGGCACTGATTGTGAATCGACTGCAACATTAATGACTTGCTGTTTATGGGAGTATGTTTCAATTTTCTGAACAGAAACAAGTTCAGAATGATGACTCCACTGTTGTAATTCTTCTTGCTAGAATTGAGATTTAAGCTGCACAAAATAAATCTTTTCGTGTGCATCTTGTAGACATTTTTGAATATTAACAAGATTGGCCTTGTTGATTTTTACTATGTCTTCAGCAGTAGATTGTATCAAAGTTCTTAGGAACTCTAATACTTCATAAATTTGAGTCATTTTTCAGACAAATTCAAGCTCAAAAAATGGAGAGTGTCAGTTCAACTCATAATGCGCCTTGAAAGGAGTGATAAGAAACCAAATGCATATTACATATCCACACTGAAATAAATATTCAATCAACCACCAATTGTTGCACTAGAGAATGATATTGTTTAAAGAAATAAAATGAGAAAGTGGTCATAGAGCTTCTAAGGAATGTCCCAAGCTGCCTTTCTTGTTAATATGGTGACCATACACCATTCAATTGAGCTCTTTGTACTTAATATTCAAATAAATTCTTAGTAATTATCCCCTTATAGATTCATCCACCTTCTTTGCTTGCAAAACACATATACATTTTTGGACCTTCATATCGATGTTAACTTACAAGTGCTACCAACAACTTATGGAATTTGCAACTTGTATGTGCAACCATATCAATAGAAAATACACAAGCTATACTCTTCCACATATCAAATATAAGGGATTTTTTTTTGAAACATGATTTAGTGATTTCCCTTTCTCACCGGAGAGCAAATTATCCAACGCCTTCATTTTGACATGATACTTGTATTTCCCATATTTTACATTGGAAATAGGAACTACAATACTTTATCTTGGTTAAATGCAAAGACGCATAGTAACAAAATCTTGCATCATGGCACAGTCGAACTTTACTATTAATTTATATGGACTCCGCAAATTGTAACTTCTCTCTCCTTGAAAATAGTGAATATTTTTGGAGGGAAACTATGGTTTAAAAGAATAGTGTAAACGCTTACTAGGAAGTTTGCAAACAACGTCTGGGCATGTCCCGCATATCCCTCAAGGCATTCAGATGCAACATGTCCACGACCATGACAATTGTGGCAGATGAAAATTGTAGTGCACTCCCTACTGGTATGCCCTGGCTCGTTGCATTTCCTACAAATTATATTATTAAATATTCTATGCCTATAGTCAATAAATCTTCCACCCCTATTATCATCCAAAATTCGAGCGGAGGGTCGAGGTCGCATTTGAGGGAGGCCCGAGCGGAGAGTGTATAAGAGAGATCCATATGCCACTATAAATATGATGCCGACAGCGGTGGAGTGCCGACAATTGCAACACCACCGTGCAGGGGTGCAGAGGGAGTGGCAACAGTGAGGGAGATGAAGCAGTGTTTAGCGGAGGGAAGTCTAACTGTTAGCGGAGGCCCAAGAGCACAATGCCAACTGTTAGCGGGCATATGACATGGTGAACAGGATTAAGCCTATACTATCCAAGCCACATCCAACACTAGTGCTTTGGCTTCAAGGCACATGAAATGGTGGGAAAACTCTATCCCACCGCTCACAACATCTTTAAGGTTGCGTATACCGACACCGAGGAGGATCCACGGTGGGAGAAGAGACATAGTCATAGTCATAGAGAGCACTAATAAAATATTTTAAAAACTGAATGATATTACCTCTTTTTGAGCCTTCAACTGTCAATCTCCCATTGAGGTCGAGACAAGGCTTCCTTCCCACGCTTTGCAAAATCTACACAATTGGATAAGTTATTTGCAATCCTCAATGATTTACACATAGTCGTATCATGTCTTCTGCCTCAGAAGTATCGATCCAATTAACCTCTCTCTATGTCGATTCGCTGTTTTTTCTTCTAAATTTTCTTCAATGCATAAATTCCATGTTTGCATAAACTCTAGGGACGTAGAGAATCAACTACAAGCTCATAATAAATAAAACCTGTAATGTTGCAAATATCAAACCCATACCCGTTCAAGATTTACCTACTCTTTTGGAAGAATGAATGGACAGACAGATTGGACAGGTTTGAGCGATTGAGGGGTGGCAGATTCAGTGTTTTGGAAGATATCTCTGCAGGAGGCCAACAAAAGCTCAAGAAAAACGCATATGATGGAAACAACCTAGCAGAGCACAGAGGTAGCTGTAATGTGAAAGGGAGAGAGAGAAGCCGTCTTTTTGAGAGAGTGCAGGTGGAAAAGGGAGCAGGTAAAATGCTAAAAAACCAACGCTTTCAATGGAGTAATGCAGCTAAAATTTAGCTGATTGAACAAATAGTTCAAATTAGAGCAGGCCAAGATAGTCCTGCTCTGATACCATGTTAAACACATGCATGGGTAAACACACACATAGGAAATATAGGTGTGAGTTGTTTTACTATTAACTATATATGTGCTTTTATAGTACATTAGGTGACGCTTGGATTCATCTTCCAAGTGGTCTCCTGGACTCCTTTTGTCCATTTTCCTTCCACACCTACCCGTTGAGGATTAGATGTCCAATAAGTTAGAACTATTTTAACTGAATTTAACTCAGTTTAACATAATTAAATTGTTACAACTCAAATTAAACTCAACCTAGGCTCCTAAAATTTAGGAACCACTCTACACGACTCAAGTTATGCCCTCAACACGAATTAGCTGAGCCAACTACGTGAAACTAATTTAGTTAACTCGTACAAGTTGTCTTATGATGTGGAATTTACAATTTTCTCCTAATTTAATTCAAGGGAAAATTAAATCAGGATTTTCTTGTTGCCATTTTTTCAACGGATTATCAAATCTAGAACCGAGAAACCACAACGATAATTTGACTATTTTATCTCTATTTATTTTAATTATTAATACTATATATATATGTGTGTGTGTGTGTGTGTGTGTGTGTTTTAATGTAATTTGACCCAGTCAAAATGTTTATAAGACATGACATTACAACATCTCTACCATATTGGGCTAGAGAGGAGGCCTAATGAACACAAAAATATTATAAAACAATTATATTAAAACCAACATAGATCCATCTAACTCCAGATCTATTAAACATCGAGAGGGATCAAATCTCTCAAGATGCAAACTTTTTTTGAGTGAAAAACTTGACAAAAGGTTTGGACTTGAAGATTTTATTCCTCTTAACTCTTGGTAGATTTGGAGGTAAGATATATCTATGCTAGTTTTGACTTATTTTATGTAAATATATACATAGTTGACATTGAAATATTTTTTTTTATAATTCACGTTCTCTATATCTACACGTTCTCCTTTTACCTCAATTTACCATACATATATATATATATAATTTGATTTAGGGCTACTTCAATATACTATGATCTTAACGCAATATCTAATTGAATAGGCAAATAAATGTTAAGTTAGATCCATTTAAGTTGGTTTCATGACTCACAAGGTTTCAACACTTTGAGTTTATGAATTACTAGATTATAGAACATGACTATGGTGTTCTCAATTTATGTTTGACTTATATCTCCATATGGTTAGATGATGTATTGTTCATCGTTTGATTTATATTCAACGTGGAATTAAAAAAAGGCTAGGCGCCTGCATTATTATCATCTTATTATATTTACTAACTTTGTTATGTGGGTTCTCCGAGCCCTCTCAAAAACAGTTGTCCCACTTGACACATAAAGTACCTGAGCTACCATCTCCGCTCCATGTGTTAATTGCTCTAACGATTGAGTTTCTAGGGTTAAAATAGGAGGATTCTGATGGAAGGGGGGAGTTACCATGGTAACTACCTCACTCTTCTATCGGCGTCAACTCAAGCCATTTGCGATTTTGCGTGTTTGGAAAATTTGGCTTTGCAATTTAGTTGTTCTTCCATGCGATTGCAACCATGTTTCATTCCATGGTAAGTTATTTCAAACAGTTTCCATGGGGTTTTCCTGTAGGTTTCCAAGAAATCTAGAACTATTCAAGTCAATTACAGGTATTATGTCAGTAAACCCTGTCTCATCCTTTATTTAATTTCTTAGAAAGATTATGAATTTTAAGTTCTTTAGTTTTCTCATTGTACGTATATTACTAAGATGACTCATTCTCTGCAAAGATATTGCTCAATGTGAATTTTTCCCTTTCATGCATGCATATTCTTCTGGTCGTAGTTTATTATACTCATTAACAAAGTTTTATTTTTCCTTTTTACAAGTGAGATCTTTGTTGGGTTTTCAAGGGAAAAAATGACTACGACATTACAAATTTATTTCCCAAGTTCTAATTTCCTTTATATCAATTGTCTCTAGGTATCTGTGAAGTGGATAATTTTTAAATTAGAATGGCTCTGTATGATTTACCTTGGGAGATTTTTTTAAGTTGTGAATTTCTTATGGCCGAGGGTCGAAAATGAGCACTCTCGGGTATATGTAAACTATTTCATATTGGAAAGCCTTCATGGCAAAGTTTTTTTGTGCCCAAAATTGAGTCATATGCCCTGCAGCTTTAAATATAACCATGGGGTTTATTCATTACTGTTGTTGTGCTGATAACTATTTTCCTGTGCAACCATTTCCTTTTGATGGTATATATTGTAATGTCTCAACACACGGAGTTAGGGTTTTAAATGAGACATTTTTTTTCTTCCTATTAAATAAAAACCCATTTATATGACTCATTTTAATATTATTTATGTTTCTCCATGAAAGGTTCATTCTACAGTTCCACTTGAAATTTATATAGTATTCGACAAGTAGGTTATGCAACCTACATTCAATCTCGAAAGTTTACTATTGTTACTGCATGAATTGCTTAAACGAATAAATTTTTTTTTTTCTCTTGTTCAATTTTTTCTGTACATTTTTCATAAATAGTTATTAAGTCTCAATTTCAATCTTTTGTCATTTCTCGTTATTATCTAACACTAGTAATCCAATAGGTAAGCAAGATTCAATTTTCTCTCGAACCTACTATCCACCTTGATGGAGTACTTAGGTATGAATATTTGTTTATATAGAAATGAGGACTATTCCTAAGATAGACTTTTGTCTATTAGGTGGGAACTAACTTATTTCTGCATTAGCTATTTATATATATTATTAATAATACCAGAGTCCTAGAAGGAACATACAACCTCTTAACTGTAGCACCTAACATCTTCCTTCACATGTTCCAAACCTTTCCATACAAATTATTTAACATAAAGCTCACTATTCTTCTATCACAAATTGTTATTGTAATTACAAGAAAGTATTTACACAAATTCATATTCTACTAGATTTACAAATAGTTTCATCAATTCTTCACATCAAGTTACTACTTGTAAATTAGGATAGAGCCTTTGTAAAGATTCTATACACTATTACTGTTTACAATAATTGCTCTGAAAGAAAAATAAATAACACAAAATACTTATTTGTTTGGGTTAGGCTTCCAAGAAAATTTATAGAGGAGAAGACCACTCCTCCCAACAAATGAGAACGACAACCACCAGTGTTCTCCCTAAGCTAGTTTTCCTCTTCCAAAACAGTTGTTTGACAAAGAACTAACAAGGTATGTACAAAGGCATCTCAAACTATAACAAATCCAGTTCATGAACTCACAAAATCAATAAGTCTAACTTAGGGATTCCACTAGCTCCAACTAGCTCAAAGATACTCTAATTGGAAGTGTTCTGCCTTCCCTTAACAATGTCTCGTTCAAGGTACTAGTTTCTTTTTCTCCCTTATTAGTTGCCTCAAGATTCTTCTCATGCTCCCTTGGCTTCTTTTTCCAAGTGAGATGATTTATCTCTAGGGATGGGAGCTGTCTAGTAAGTGAAAATTCTTCATTAAGTGTCTTTTCCTCGTAACCACTGGGCTTTCCACATGACCCATGGTTTACCAAGCCACTGCGGTAAAAGTAAATTAAATATTTACTTTTCATCGAGGGATATATATATATATATATATATATATATATATATATATATATATATATATATATATATATATATATATATAATTGTTATTAATACCTTTTAAAATGTAAAATGTCAACTCCATATTAAATATTGAAGGAATTACAAAACCCTACTCTATCATACTTTGAATTGACATCTCTCTCTCTCTCTCTCTCTCTCTCTCTATATATATATATATATATAAAGTTGATATAAAATAATGTTATTTTATAATTAATAGTAAAATATTTTTTGTTTTAAACATTACATGTTAACTCAACATAAAATGAATTGCACATCATGTAATATCAATAATATTATTTTTAAATGTCATTTTTCAACTCCTTATTAAATAGTGAATAAATTACATATCTCCCTCATCTTAAAAAGTATATATATATATTTTTTACTTTCAATTACTTTATCTCTATATATAAAGTTTGATGTAAATGAAATTGAGCTATTTTATTTAGGGTGGACATTAATTTTTTGTTATTAGTATTTTTAATTTGATAATGTAAGTAATATTTAATTAATTTGAATAAAACATTACATGAAAAAATCTCCATCATACTCTAATGTAGAGCACAATAAATAATTATAAATTACATTTATTATAAATAAATATATCATAATTTTTTTTTTAACACAGTTTAACTAATAGACAAAATGACCCTTTTCTGAACACTTTTTTTAGTCAATTTTGTCCAAAATTCGGTAGAGTTTTTTAAAAATCACAAGTTTATCTTGTTTAGTCAACAAAGATAGAGTGCCTCAAGGTTTTTAGGGTGCTAAATCCATTTATGCAGTCAAAAGTGCATTTTAAACAATAAGAAATCACAATCTTACTAAAATTTGTATTGTCGGATTACAACGAAAAAATCATTTCATCTATTAGTTAGACTACACCATTTTTCAATAACAAATAAGATGGTATTTTTGACTTAAATTTAACCATCCTATATCCATCTTAGTTTTGGATCTATCAAGCGTTAAGAAGGATAATATTTCTCAAGGTGCAAACCCCTTTTTTGAGTGCAAAACTTGAGGAACGGTTTGCAGGTCCTCAAGGTATTTAATTCCTATCGACACTTGATAGATTTGATGTTAAGATGGATATAGGCTGGTTTATATATATATATATTTGGTATGTAATTTGGTCAAGTCAAAATTATGGATTTGGGTGTCCATGCACAATCCAAGGCTTGCCTTGATCTTCATGCTAGGTAAATGAAAGGTCTTAAATTTTGAGATTAGGTGGCGGCCATGCATTATTGGTATCATTCATTATTGCTCAGAGAAGGATACAGGGTGTCTTCCTGAACCATCACTCCAAATCTTGAAAGATATCTCCATCATTGTCCCAATTTCGTTGTAGTTCAAACTTTTTCTCCAACATTTATGCTTTTCATGTGTCTAGCTCAAGAAAGAGTGGAAAAGTTGGAGCATACATAACGAAGAAGCTTCAACGCAGAAGGATTTTAACCACACTCCTCTGCAGGCAAGAAATTATGTTTGAGAACGGGGTAAGAAGTGGTAGAGGGCGAGGGCATCCACTTCTCCCTCCTTGGCATGGCTAAGAGGAAGAGCAGTTTGATCAGGACATACCATCGTACATTCATCGTTTGGTAGCTGCCATGGAGGTGGAAGAACACATACACATTGGAAATGTCCATTGGGTAGTAAAAAATATGATATCCCACCAACTCTAGAATGAGGAAGAGGCTTAGGAAGGTGCAGAATGCAAAATGAAAAAGGCCAACTCCAACTCTTCTATACTTGAATTAATTTGAGAAATATCTCTTGATTGATGGCGATTTTGTTTCTTCCCCTCTCGCCAACTCCAGTGTCCAAAAACTCTTAAGAAAGCTCTAGAGCTATGGATTCTTCTCTCCAAATAGCTAATCTATTTGACCCTGGTCCTCCAACAATTCAAGAAAATAAACATGGGCTTACAAATAGTAGAGGATCCCCAATTCATAAGAGTTCATAGCCTAAGGAAGTCAACTAGACCTGTATTGCTGAGACCACTAAAGGTGAAACCTCTCAGTAGGAGGAAAACCACTATACAGGAAGAGAGGTGATTGAATGGGAGCACCCTCCCTGGTCGCCTGGAAGATACGACGAACCATTCCAATACTTGGACCTATAGGACCAAGCAAGGAAGGACAAGGTCTAGCACAACCAACTTCGAAAGGATCAAGATCTAAGCAACCAACCTTAATATGATCAATTCAAGGTTCAAAATCATCAAACTTTTTAACCTCTTCCAAGAAAGCCTCACTTTGCCTATGCCTTCTCTTAGTTTTCACAGCTATTTCAGTGATCTTAGTCAGCATAGTATCTACAATTTCTAATTTTTCACAGTTTTGAACTATTTTAACTGATATTTGAACTCTCCAAGGGATCATATAGTTTCCCTCTCATGGGAGGATATTCTCTCTTAATTTTACTACAAGATAGGATAGGTGTTTTGAAAACATTTCTTCGTCGGAACATAAATTTTATGAGTTCATCCATGCTTGTACTTTATGTAAACAAAATGATAATATAAAGATCTTAGCTTGCTTACCAAAAAAAAAAAAATCAAGTAAAACATTTACATAACATAACTTTACAACATATATTCCATACTAGGATAGAGAACGACTCTCAACACAATTAAAATTACTTTTAATTAATGAAATAATATATATGAGATGTTAATATTATACATTTAATTTTTTTTTTTTTAATTATATATATACACACATGAAGATACTACAACCATATTATTATTAACCAAAATTTAATAATGACAAATTTAAAACAGTCAAAATCATAAAATTTTTAATTTAATATCTACATTTTAAATTTATACAAATAAACCAAAATATAATGTTAATAACAAATTTTGAAAATCAAAATTATAAAATTTTTATCTTTGTTTTTATTTAATAGATCTACATTTTAAATTTATACAAATTAACCAAAATTTAATAATAACAAATTTCAAAAATCAAAGTTTTAAAATGTTTATCTTGGCTTTTATTTAATATCTACATTTTTAATTTTAAAAGATTGTAATTATAATATACAAACACACGTTGTTTTTTTAAAGAAATAATTAGAGGTTTTATATCAACAAATGTTGGATTTTGTGCCAAAATCCTTACAATCCTTACAATAGTATTGTAAGATTTTAACATGAAAATATTCATATGCCCATACAATCAAAAACCATTCTTGACATTGTAGTTCTTGCTCATACAAAAAAAAGTTGCTGCTAATAACTCAACAAAAATAACTAATGATTAAGGATCAAATAGTACTTGCAGGGAAACATGAGATGATTTAAGATAATGAGAGAACCAGCAAAAGGAAAACATTAACGACGTCAACCATCAACTGTGTCCATTGACACAAGGATCAACTCCATGCAGGTGGCAATATTTTCTCTTCTCCTGAGCGTTGCTGGAGCCAAAAATACCATGACCAATTGAGCATTTCCAGTGATGATATTTTCCATTGACAAAACATGGGAATTGAGTGAAGAGATCTCCTCATGTAACCCATTCAAAGAGAGTTCCATGTTGTTGAGTCAACGAAGTAATTTCACTTCTATAAGGAGTTGAAAATACTAGTGTTTCTTCTCTACCATAATATCTTGTCGTTGCCTAACATCCAACAAGGCTTTGTTCATTCCATAATTTTTTTGAGTAGCAAACCATTTTTTTCAGGCTCTGATGGCTTCGAAAGGTCTGCCATGACCAGAGATTTCCACTAAGAGCATATAATTGACACAATGAATGATCTAAACCAATCTTCAAGTATAGAAAGAGACAACATCTTGCAAAATCCCAACGGAGCCTGAACTATCATTAAATAAGCCACAAAATAACACTCGCACAAGCCGAAATGAGACATAGAATCCATCTCTGAACCCAAATCCTTGAAAGGGTGGTGAGAAGACTGTTGATGGGAGATAGCGGGTGACAATATTAACTCAAGCCCTCTGCTCAATGAATGCATCATCTTATCCCTGGTAATTTCCACCAACTCTAACAACAACAAAACAAATAAAAGTACCTCTCCAGACAAGAGACAGATATAAATTCATACCACCTATTGTAAGGTAGGCGCCATCAGAAGAGAATTTGAAAAAACGTGGCCACAATTTAAACTGCTACCGGAACACAATGATCATCAACCTTAATATATGTGCTAATAACTGACTAATATGCATGACATGAAAGCACAAACCAAGGATTATTAATACTCTAATGTAAATCAACATCTGAGAGTCATTCATATATCTTGGGAAATTGAGCATGGTTAAGGAATAGGTTCGTAATTTATTAATTTGTTATTTCTCTCTATTTGCCTTTCCCAAGGGAGGAACATTTTTTTGCCAAAACACCAACCACTGAATTTAAATGTTTTTACACGTGGAAGAACTCCATGCAATCAGATTGAGAAGTATTTAAGGAAATCCTTTGGAGAATTAGAAGGTTCTCTGGACATGTTTCTTCCTAAACTTTGATGGCTTTTTGGATGACAATTATTGTCACAAAAAACCAATAACTTATAGATTTTCTTAGATAGGGCTAACTCCATATCTTTCCAAAGTGCTAAGAACTTAGCTTTATTATTGGTCGCAGGGTCAAGACCCCAAGAGAATTGCAATACCATTTTTCCATCAGGGCTAAGAAATACCCCTCCTTCTCCTGCCTCCCCCTACATGCAGTTTTTTTCTGAAAGAAAAAAATAGTGATTTGTATTAATAAAAGATGGAAACAGGCCCAAAACTGGATACATTTTCTAGTAGTTGAATGGAACCAAAATTCCTTGAAGATTTGGGTTAGAACACACAGGAGAAACCCGTAACCTTACATGAGGATCACATACTATTTGATGATTAAATCCACTCCAACTGTAAAATTTCCAAAATAATCCTAAAATCCAGATAAATTTGCAACACGTTCCTATTTATGATTTTTCTTTCCTTGGAGAATTGTCTTTCCACTTTTTTTTTACTTGGATCCACTCCTCATTTTATGTTGAATTTTGTGAGGCACACATGAATGAATCAAATTAATTTTTAGATTAGACCTTGTGATTCAAAGGAGGGGGGATCGTTTCCCCCTGATCAGCCCACGAAATCCATTTTCTGTTGTTGAATTTTGAATGTGCCCGCCTTGCCGAAATGGAAGCTCCTTTGCCTTTATTCTATAGAGCTACATTCTAGTTCATTGGAGGGACCTCTAGGGAATAAGATGAAGCATGTGTTGTATTCTCATCAACCAAACCTGCCTTAATATTAGGATCATTCACACTAGTATCTAATGTAGCGGACGATGCCCAGGAATTACCTTCTGATGTCTCCAAATTTTTTAAACCCAAATATTCACCATTCTCGATGAGAGAAGCATAATGAGGAGTATTCAAAGAGATTGAGTAGTGGTTGAAAGATGCACTTGCCCACCATTTTGGCTTGTGAGAGGATGCTTTTTCCTTTGATTGCCAAACATTGGGACAAGATTTGAGAGAATGAACTATCTCTTAGAAGCCTCTGCATCGAAAGGAGAAATTCTCATAGTCCAGGGACTGGACCCAAGAAAAACCATGGCTAGTGAGATTTATTTCAGTAGAGAAACCCTTCCTGAAATACATATCCACACAACTAAAAGTATACTAGAACCTGCCTAAGGCATTACCGATTGAATTTAAAGAAGAAAGATTCCACAAGTGCAGAGGGAGATTAAGGAGCCTTACCCAAAAAGGGCCAGCCGTGATTGATGTCGAAAATGAGTCGAAAGAAGGAAACTAGGGCTACAAAGAGAGGCCAATGCCTCCCCAAAATGAAGGTCCAAAATAGAGAATCCTTTCTTGATCTCCAACTTTATTGAAAACAATGATGAAGAAACCCTTGTCTAGAGGGAAAATGTTTAATTCAATAGAAATAAAAATCTTCCAATTCTCTTTGATCTAGGGGTGAAGGTCCATAATGTAACATACCCCCTCATTATTTTATAATATATATATTTTTTAAGTCTAAGTTCATTGAATGGCATGATTCTTCCTTTTGAGTATAATTCATTTTATATTTGGGGTGTTTGCCTTATAACACCATCTATTGAAGAAATAAAATTTGGCCATTCTCACTTTGACTCCTAATACTCTAATACTGAGGGTTTAAGGTTCAGTTGTACGGTGAATTTTTGTCTTGTAGGTATAAGTCTGATAAGGTTTCAAACCATAATTTCATATATATATATAATCAGTAGTTCAAGGTTCAATAACTCCCATAGTGAAGAAACCTCTAGTTATGTGTAGTTTTTGGAGACCAAGATGGTTGAGACAGTGTGATGCACCATGAAAATGAATGAAAAGTGGTGATGGTTATGTTTAATGTGTGGAGAATGCATTGCATGCCAACAATTCTCCTTCTACGTATGTTTATAAAACATATAGTTACTCAAGGCAAGGAGATTGGCTTGTATCACATATCCTTCCTAGTCATTATGCATGTAGTTCATTTCCCAATGACTTCATGGGAACTGATATTGAAACCTACGTGACTTATAGTTGGTCTTTTGGTATACACACACATATATATTGTGCAACTACTCTGGAATAGCCCTTGGAATCCTTTCTCTGAGTTCGACAGAGTTGCATGAAAAACCTTCCACTGTGATCTAAAATATTCCCATAGGTTTTATATCTCATACAATATATATATATATAAGATTTATGATAATGACATATAAATGCAAGTATCAAGCCATGTGAATACATGATGTTTGTGCTAGAGGCATGTTGTACAACACACAATGCATGCATCATTACAAACTATGGGAAATACTTCCAATCAAGGAATTGCATCTTTTAAAATATGAACATACAAAAGACCATTGCAACTAGGTTTAGACTCAAGAAATTCTCCACTTGAAGATTTGATGGCTAGGAATGATGTTCACTAGTTGCTTAGAAATATATAGGAAATTAAACTAATGTCATTCCCTAAGTTGAGTTAACATGGATAAAACGTCATTAACAACTACATCTGGTAGTGCATATACCATGGTCTGAAATTAAAAATGTGGAAATGAATAAATGCAAAGAAAATAGAATCACATGGAATCAAACCTTAGAATATGGGGATGTGACTTTTCTACTAGCACAAACATCTAAGTTTTTCCAACCCTTTCCATAAAACCCTCTCCTATAATGGAAAAGAAAAGTTCATAGAAGTTAACCAAAATAGGATATTATTTGCATCTCCAGCCATAAGGAATGCAAAGCTTTGCCAATTACTCTTGAATTGTCTCAAAAGCAAAATAACCCCTATGAAAAAAATAAAAATTGGCAACATATTATAAAAAAAACCTTGTCCAAGAATCTGAGAAACCAAAGAGCACAATTGTTTCCATAGACCAGGTTTTGATCTCTTCTAAAGTAAACCAAGTTGTCTCCTATTTGGAGGATATAGAAACATAATGAGATACCATAGTATTAAGTAAGATTATGATACTTAGACTTAACAAGAACTCATCCAACCGATAAATTTCCATGTGTATCAATGAATCTATTATTAATGTATATGTAAGAGTGCCAAATATGTGTATTGAAACCATTCCAAAATTCAACTTTTATTTCCCCACTACCACATATAAATATGAGCAATCTCAACAACTATGCAATATTTACTAAGACTACGTGTCAACAGAACTTAAAATTTTTTTCCAAGAACAAAGGTGCAAAGGTGTGGGTCAATATACTAGATGATAAAAGTTTATTGCCTCAAACAGGAAATTCCAATCCAAATTCCATCATACCAGGCATCATTCCAATGGGTATCTTGAAGTAACATACCTAAAGTTCTATAAATTTAGCTTATGGATTACCATACAATGTCTCGTGAGAGTTAAGAAATGACAACCCATACAATATCCCATGATGTGTTTAACTTTGGCATATTGTCGTTTGTTGCAGCATTACTTTATGTTTGTGCGTTAGCATTGTGTTGGACTACAAGTCAATGACATGTTACCTAAGAAATTATATATCTTAGCCTATGCTGATTTTTAACAATTCCATATGCTGCAATAATATTTTATGTGATATGGTAGCACATTGTTGGACTACAAACATTTGTCAGTGGAAACTAATTAAACACGAAAAATTGTATACCACCATTACCATGTGTTCCAATG
Organism: Pinus albicaulis; assembly: GCA_034641835.2. Lineage (NCBI taxonomy): Eukaryota > Viridiplantae > Streptophyta > Pinopsida > Pinales > Pinaceae > Pinus > Pinus albicaulis. The sequence goes on from CM076579.1 coordinate 226,193,229, forward strand.
GAACTTTATTTACTACCAACAAGTTTTTATACAGTTTTGAGGGCATACATCAAATCTGGTGCAAGAAAACGTCAGAAAAAATTATAAAATATATGACATAGCAATCACATTCAACCAATTAAGTGGTTCACAAAACTCTGTCAGACAAACAATTCCCTAGCATAGTGACAATCCTCTCACAAAACTAAATTACATCACAATAATTCATAATTCAAATGCATTACAAAAAAAATATAATAGTTACTAGAATGTATGGATTGTGAGCCATTAATATTTCATAAGCAACAAGCACCATGTTATCAACTTGAGTAGTGAAATCATGTAAAAACTATACATGAAGCCTTTTGAAGCATCAATTCTCTATTTTGAGACCCGGTGGCCCAAACTTAAGGATGCATGAGATATCTATAGATCTTGTACCATATCAATGTCAAGGAGCTTTGCATATTTATCAATTTAACAATACCTAAACTTATCACATCTGAGTGAGACTACAATTTGACATCCATTAGTCCATTTCTTTAATTAGTAGTAATGTCTAAATACACAACATTGCAGTATTGTACCTGTGCACATATATTCAATAAAAAATTCGACAAGGTATGACTTAGAGTGGGCATTGGGATTAGGTTCCAGATTCTCCTCCCAACCACTAACATACTACCAAATATACAACTACCACCCCCTAGCGAAATAATCATGTCCTAATGACTAGACCACCAACTAAACTAGGGATTCCAGAGGTCTTCCACACCTCCACCCTTCTGGCTTAAATATATTCAGTTGCTAGCTTATTCAGGAGTTCCAAGGGTAGCCTTTCTCTACCCATCATCTAATGAGGGATTCTAGAGATGAAAATATCCACCCTCACTTGGATCAAGGATTTAGATATTTTCCTCCACCCTGAGCAGGGGATCTAGAGTATATAAAAAGAAAGTTAGTCTAGGGAAGCCAGAGTCCTCCACCCTTTATTCGATGAGGGATTCTAGAGGTGTAAGCCTCCACCTTAAGTTAACTCAAAGACCCCAGAGATCTGACAATAACCATATTTAATGTAAGGAAAGAGTTCCAAATTTATTGCACAATGCTATGAGACATGAGGGTTATCCCAGGTGACCTCAAACTACACATGTTGGAAGATGATGCCAATAAAAATGGTTGCAACCTTTCTGCCCTCTAGACAGTAAGTCCAACCACACAATGGTTAGTTGGAATATATGCCTAACCATTCTATGTATTGCAGGGATACTTTTAAGGTGGAAAATTATCTTGAAGTTTAAAACATTGGTGAATTTCACTAGTCCCCAATATGTGAAGTATAAAATTTTATTGACATGTTTGTAAAATAATACAAATTTATAATGATTTTATATACAGTCTCTATATAATTTTGGCTATTCTTAAGGTAAAATAATTGTATATTGTAAAATTTGGGTGAATCATGTTTACAAAAAAATGGAAATTGGCGAATCTTTTTTTTGGAAAAATCATGGAAATTAGCCCACCTACGAATATTAGCCCCTAAAATTTTCCATGATATATTGAGAGGATATGGTTATAAGTTCCTTTCCCTTTGAAGGGTAAGGACAATTCGAATCAATGGAATTACTGAAAGGACCCTTTGCATGCATAGATGTAAGATCCCTCACCACCCATTTTACTTAGATGTGTGTAAGATAACTAAGAAAAGAGTTACATACATGTATGATTTCCATAAACACATTGCCACCATTAAACTATTCCCTAGAATCTATATTTTGATTAGATGAAGAAACAATGAGAAATTAGACATTACGAGTACAATCAATAGCGTCACATAGACTCACCTCTTATGTTGCGTCCTGGATGCTACGCATGATTACCCTGTTGTCCTCGTGGTGATAATTCCATAATGTTGAAGCTCGTGCAATTTCCTTGCTCCTATAATGAATTCCCTTGCCACTAAATTTTCTCTCTTTGTTATGTTTTCTGCATTATTCTCCCTTCTACTACACTCCCACTGTTCTCTTCTTCTCCTCTTCGATGTGTCCCCCTAGCTTGACTTCCTCCCTTTTTCTATTGCCCGAATGCTGACTTTGGTTAGTCATATTTCAACCTTTATAGATCAAAAGATATGTCACTCCTGTCTCTCCTAGCCCCATTATTATTGATCAACCTTGTAGGCTAATCACGATTGTTCCATTTGTCCCCCTTCCTCCTTCACTACCTGCCATCTGTCTTCTTCCTAGTCTTAGTTCTAGAACCAACAAAGTGTGGGAGAAATATCTTCTATATCATGTGCCAAATTTCTTGAAAATATTTGCATGTGCTTTTCATTCATGACCTAATTCACTCTCCATCCTCAAATATCTTTTGAATGAATGTTTGTGCACAATCCTTGGAAACATACCCTAAGGTAACAACTCGATATGAATGGAAGGTTAATGTAATCCACCATTTGAGTGCTCAGGGAAATGTCAAAAAAAGGTTCATGCTTTACACAATGCCTTCATTAGCATCCACTAATATGAGAGGAATTATATTATACTCTCTATTTTTAAAAGGGAGGTTTATGTCTAGGGTTATATCAAATTTCATAAACCCATCGACCAAGACTTACTGCCACAAGCCTTGTAAGAAAAATTTAAAACACATATTTTTTTATTCACATATCTTTAATAACATATCTATAAATATTCTAAGCTATAACATGTGCTCATCCATGAAAAATCCTAATGACAGATAAAAGATTTGGCTTGAGATACTTACTTAATGTGCACAACATTAAAGCCGAATATTTGTTGATTTCTGTGTGTTTCTCAAATAGGGTCATACCCTAATCCTCTTTCTATATTGTTGTCAAAATTTCCATTGTTTCCTATACTATTGTAAGACGACCACACAAATCATAGGTATATTTATTATTTTCAATCTTTATACAAATAACTAAGTAAATATTTACAATAAATATACTAGTGTAGGCTGACCAAGGCAACCTTTACATTATATACATGAATGTATCCTAACTGAGACCATCTATATACTTTTAAAGATGACTAGGGTCATTACAACAAGCGTTGGCCATAGACCGATAAACCTGCAAATCAACCTTGCCTCAAAGAAGAACTCAACTTCACTAAGGGCCTCTTCCCCCGAGGAAACCTTAACCAAGGGAGGCTCGCTAACGAGAATAATTTTAAAACCAGAAGGGAGACCACATTTTGAAGATTTAATAATGTCTTAGAATGACTTTATAGGGGGCCATCGAGAGTCAAAAATAGTGGAAGAGGAGGTGACACCAAAAAATGTAGCGGCATGGGATAAAAACAAATAAACTGACACCAAGGAGGCAATGGAGCTTTTCCCAATGCTAATTTTTTTTTTTTAAAAAGGAATGAGAACTAGGAACTGGAAAAGGAATCACAACCGAGACTAAATATTTTTAGGAAGACACCATGGGTGGTGAAGTTGTCGGACAATGGGGGGAGTTTTTCCCCATTTGAATGTAGTGAAGGAAGGATTCAATGCCTGAAATCGAGCACCAAGAATGTTAGTAAGCATGAGGGAAATCCAACTAGAGCTAAACCCTAACCACTACCTCGCTTGAGCTCTGCAGTGCCATTCTAACAATATTTGTCCAAGCCGACCAAACTAGGTTCCTCCCTATATGTACTTTAACTAATAGATGAAATGATATTTTTCAAGAACTTTTTCTAATAATTTTTGCCCAAAATTGATGGATTTTTTTAAGAATCATAAGTTTAAGTTGTTTAATCTGTAAAGTTTAGAATGTCCCAAAAAAAATTTAGGATGCTAAATTCATTTATACATTCGAAATGCATTTTAAACAAAAAAAATCATAACCTTATTCAAAATTTGACAGATTCCAACAAAAACAACTACTTCATCTATTAATTAATTATAAATTAACCTTATTTATTACCACACAAATCCCCCATCTAAATTAAATAATTAATTATACATTTACCTCATTTCTTACCACACAAATCCCCAATCTAAATTAAATATTCAATATGTATAAATATTAAAAAATCACAACTTTTTTTTTATTATTTTTTTTTTGACAAAATCGGTTGCTAATTATATTTCAAAAAGAAAAAAGAGGGAGTTGGGGCTCCATGATTACAATAAGAGCTGACTGTAATGCTAAATGATAACAGCTGTAGCTAGAGATTACAATCCTTTTGTTTCTAGTATTCAGAAAATACAAAGATGCTGTGAAGTTGTAGATACAGATGAACTGAAAGAGAAGAAATGCGTATATAAAAGACATGATAAAAGAGGGAGGAGAGCTAATATATGTTTATGTGGCTGATTTTCCTTGCTGTAGAATGCTCAGGATTCTCATCATTCCCTGCATTTCTTATGTTGTTGGAGCTGGTGCTGGGGACAATGCATTTTTCAAGCATTTATTTTAGGATTTGGAATGACTCCTCGGCATGGGCACACTCATTCGAGACCTCTTCAAACTGAGCCTGGAGGGATGAGACCCTCGAGAGGAAGAAGTTAACATCAGTTTGATGTCTTTCCTCCAGATCTTTGACATCATTCTTCAGCTTAGCATCCATGGTCTTCTCATGAGCACGGATTTGTTCGAGTTTCGCCTGTAAGTCTAATGGAAACAATTTTCACTTCTGGCCATTCTGTTCTTAGAGAACCAGAAGATTAAGACAGATACAATAGTTGCAAGCTGAAACCAAGGACTAGAACAAGAGATGGGAAGATGGAGGAAAAAAATTACCAGAGGGGCAGGGAAGAAGTGAAATGGGGAGGGAGGGCGCAGAGGAGCGCGCTGCCAACCACCAAGGGGCTCGAGAGTTTGAAGGGGCGCCGAGAGAGACAACAGGGGATCGGGGCAGGGGTGAAACGAAGAGCAGTAAGTGGGAGAATTTATAGAGACGAGAAGGGGAAGATAGATCGGTCTAAGGGAGGTACAGAGCAGGAGAGTCACGAGAATGAAGAGAGAATAGTAGCTGAGGGCGCAGGCAGTATCAGAAAATGCAAAGGTGAGGATCGCAAAAGAATTGGGAGGGGAGAAGATCATGATTAAGGGGGAAGAGTTAAGGATGGGGCATCATTGCAAAGGAGGTGGCCCGGAGATCGAGCACAGGCATAATTGGCTAAACGATCAGCTTCATTGTTGAGTGATCTTAAAATGTGATAAAATGTGATGCCTTTCAAATCATTGAGGAGGATGTGGCATCTGCTGAGGATTTTCTCCAGGGTGACATTTTATGTGGACCGATTGCGAATCATGGACTGTATGACAATGGCCGAATCGCCCAAAATGATGGCATTGTCCAATCTGATATTTTTAAGTTGGATTAGACCTTGATAGAGGGCCAGAGCTTCGGCTCTGTTGTTGGAAAGAAATCCAAGGCTCCATTCAAAAGTTAGGATCACGTTCCCAGATGCGCTTCTAATGATGCCCCCTGTGCCGGCGATACCAGGATTCGATTTTGAGGCACCATCAAAAAATAGAGTAGGTTTGCCTTTGTCTTTTATCCAATCTTTGAAGGCATTTTACTTAAGACGAATTTTCCAGGGGGCAGAGTAATGAGGAGTAGAGGGAATAGTATGCCTGTTACCTTTGAATATTAGCTCGCGGAGAAAAATTCTTTCATCGACACTTAGGTGTGAGGTGTCGACCCTGTAATTACTTTTTGCAGCAAATATTTCTATGACTAAGCTCCAGGATTTGTTGCAGAGCTTTCTGTGAGATGGTTCTTTGCCGCGGAAGATCTTATTGTTTCGGGAGAGCCAAATATGCCAAAGGGCAGCAAGCGGAAGGGTGTTCCAGACCCTGCTTGGGAGATTAGTCTTTTTATTTTTCCAAGGAAATCTGCTTTTCCATTGGAGAAGGAAATCAGAAACAATGCCTTCTTGATTGGTATCAGGCTTGAAGAAGGTAGTGAGGGCAGACCAGCAGAGAGTAGCGAAGGGGCACCTAAGAAAAAGGTGGGATATAGTCTTTGCTGCGCTTTGACAGTTGGGGCAGATAGAAGGACCTATGAAGCCCCTTTTCTGGAGATTATCAGCGGTGAGGAGTTTACCTTTCAGCAAGGTCCAGATGAAGAATTTAACCTTTGGGATGACTTCAGAGCGCCAAACCATTTTCCATATAGGCCAAGTTGGGACTGGAAATTTCTCTTTGCAAAGGAACTGGTAAGCAAACTTTATGGTGTAATCTTTGCCTGTGGGATCACAACGGAATCCATCCAAGGAATTTCGATGGACAGGAGCTAGACCATGCAGGTGGAGTTGAAAATTATTGAGGTCTTAATTAAGAAGGAGGGGGATAGAAGGAAATTGCCATCCGATCCACAACTGATTACTGTTGTCCCATTTCGATATCTGATTTAGGAATTTGATGCCCATACTGTCCAAGTGTCAAAGAATGTTCTGTGTGCCTGGTCTTTCGATGATGGGAATACCTCCCATGATGCGATCCTGGCCGATGTTGATGGAAGTGCCTCCTTTCAGAACTTTAGAGAGATTTTATGCTAGAAAAGGGATGGATTTTTTGCAAGAGGACCAGATTTTGGTGCACTGCCTGTTGGGGATGTCTTGCTGAAGAAGTTGTTGTCTTGGAAAATTTAAATATTTGACTTCGAGCACCTGTTTCCACCAAGTTTGATCCCCATTGATTAGTCTCCAAACTATCTTACCCCCAAAGGTTTGATTCATGATTTTGGGCGAACGAACATCTATGACTCCATGTTCTTGGTCTTGGATGACTTGATTCCACTTGACTAAATTGTATTTTTTTTTTCTTGTTTTCCCCCATGCCATAGGAAATGTCGAATGATAGCCTCCATTTTTTGGTGAATGCTGGCCGGGGCTTGCAGAAGATTAAATTGATAGAGCGGGAGGGAGGATAGCCTAGACTTGAGGAGGGTGAGACGTCCCGCATGATTCAGCCATGAAGAGCCCCATTGATTCACTTTCCTCTTCATTTTATCAATGGTCACATTCCAAATTTCAGCCTTTAAGAAATTGATACTGACAGGCATGCCCAAGTAGCTAAAATAATCCCAATTGATCTTGAAGGGTACCCCAAAACGCTGGCGATGTTGTGTAAAGTTTGTCTAGAGATGTTCCAGCCATAGACACAACTTTTCTTGAAATTGATCAGACCTCCAGAACAGTGCATAAATCTGTCCAAAACTTTTTTGAATCGATGAGCTATAGTTGTGGAGGCTCCTCCCATTAATAAGGTATCATCAGCGAATTGGGAGTGATTCATGTTTCGAACTCCATTGCCATATTTAATCCCTGTGATGAGACCGACCCGCCTCATGTGGTCAAGAGCCCTGCGGAAGGAGTCAGCCATAATAATGAACAAGTATGGGGAGAGGGGGCAGCCTTGACGAAGCCCTCTTGAGGATTGGAAAAAAGGAGCAGGTCTTCCATTTACAAGAGGGGAAATCGAAGCCCCAGCGATATAGGATTTGATAAGATCAAGGAAGCTCTGATTGAACCCAAATTTATGCATGACAGCTAAAAGGAAGGAGTGCCTTACCCTGTCAAAAGCATTGGCGAGATCAAGCTTAAGGATGAAGCCCTTTTCATTATGGGATATGCTGGAGTGAATGGCTTCCTGGACGAGGAGAATAGAATCAGAGATCAGCCTTTGAGATATGAATCCACCTTGATTCTCTGAGATGAGGTTGTTTATGTGAGGCTTGAGGCAAGTGGCCAGGATTTTGGTGATGATTTTGTAAGAGGCGTTGCAGAGGGAGATTGGCCTGATTAGGGAAAAGGAGGATGGACGATTTTATTTGGGTATGAGGGCTAGGAAGGTGGAGTTAGTATAACCCCCAATTTTCTTCTTTCGGTGAGCCCAGTGTATCATTTTCATGAGATCTTTTTTGATGAGGCTCCAATAGGCTCTATAAAATGAAATAGGGAACCCGTCAGGTCCCGGGGCTTTGTCCTGATGCATGGCCCAAATGACACTTTCAACCTCTTCTTCAGATATGTCTTGGTTGATGGAGTTGTTTATCTCTTCAGAGATAAGGGTCAAAAGGTATTGTAACAGATCTGAATAGTCCTCTGGAAAACTGCACTCAGTGAGGAGCTCTTTAAAATGAGAGGAGGTAACCTGCTTGATTGCTTCAGGATCAGTTTGTATGGTACCTGTTTCATCAGTGATGGAGGAGATATTATTTTTGGCTTTGCGCACTGTGTGCTGTTTATGGAAGAATGCAATATTCTTGTCTCCTGCTTGGAGCCATAAGTTCCTTGATTTAAGGCGCTGTTTCTCCTCTTCTTTCCTATTAATGTTGTGCAGCTGCTAGTATAGATCCTTTTTCCGAGTAAGAATGTCTTGGCTGGTTCCTTGGGAATCAATAATGTGATGGGCGTTCTTCATTTTGGCTTTGACTTCTGCTTTGATATTTTCTGGTTCTTGGTAGTGGATTTTTGCCCATTCTTTTAGGGCTTGCTTGGTACCTTTAAGTTTAGACTCCCAAATATGGATGGGCGATCCTTCAATGTGTATGATCCATGCCTTTCAAACTATTTGGTTGGACTCTTGAATATCGTTCCACAATGGGCTGTAGCGGAAGGGAAGAGGACCATGAGGACACTGCGTTACCAGAGAAATGGTAGTGGGATAATGATCAGAAGCGGAGAAAGGGAGGATATTTTTCGAAGCTATGGAAAAAGAGGAAAGGAGGGAGACTGAGATGAGGATGCTGTCCAACCGTTCCATGATGTTGTCCTTACCTATTCTCCTATTGGACCATGTGTATCTGCGATTTTTAGGAATGATGTCAACTAGTTATTGCTCTTGGATAATGCCGTCCAGCAGTCTTCTAAAAGGGTCTTCCCCAAAGGAACCACCACGTTTCTCATTGGAATGGAGTATGAGGTTTAGATCGCCTCCCATTATGATGTTGTTACTTTATTCATTCTGCATATCGTCTCTTAGAGAGTTCCAAAAAGTCTATTTTTCTCTGTAGTGGTTGGGGCTGTATAGGTTGTATACAATGATGCTTTGTTGCGTTGCAGTTCTTTCTAACTCCGTTTTGAGCCAGTTTTGTGTGACTGTTGATTCTTTAAGCTGCCACGCATTGCTTGCCCAAAGGGTGGCTAATCCCCCTGATGCACCTCTGGATTCTGATAAAGCGCCTTTGTACTGTTTCTCTCTGTCTATTATTGTCCTTATATCGAATTCTCCCTGCTTCGTTTCTTGGAGAAGAATAATTTCTGGTTGTTCTTGATTTATGAGATCCCTGAGGGCTTTAGATTTGGAGGGGTGCCCTAAACCCCTGCTATTCCAAGATAAGACTTTCATCATTGTAATATTTCGGTTTGAGGAGGTGCTCTTCCTCCTTGGACCTTTTGCATGATGTCCCTGCTGTTCTGACCTAGAATGTAGTTCTCTATTGGGTTCTGAGTTCCTAAAGCAATTTGTTTCTGAGCATTTTATATCCAATGCTGTTTGGTAGATTTTCTGCCAGGACCTTGCTTCTTGTGGGATTCCAAAGAGGCACCATGCTCCTTGGTCGAGTTTCTAGTGATCCTGGTGGAGGCCGAGCTAGGGGAAGGGGATGTGGGATCAAGAGGGGGAGAAGAGGAGGGGGGAGGATCAAGAGGAGGGGGAGGGATGGATGGGGGGGATCGTCATCAGAGGGAGAAATGATTGAGAAGGGGTTGGATTTCAAGTTTGGTGGTGGGGTAGCAGAGGTTGAGGGAATATTATGAGGGTCTTTTCCGGAGGGGGGAGGAGGGCTGAGGGACATCTTGGGGATTGGGAGGCGAGGCAGGATTAGCTTTCTTCTTTTTCTTTACAATCTCCCAAGGTTGATCATATTCCTGGCTATCAATATCAATATTTTTAGTACAACGATTAGCAAAATGTCCATACTCATGGCATACATTACACTTGAATGGGATCTGCTCATAGTCGATCTGCTGGATGTGAGTCCAATCGTCCACTTTGAGTTTGATGGCTTCTGGCAGGCCTTTGCCCAGATCAACTTCGACACAAATTCTGGTGCATGCGAGCATGTTCTTCTTTGGTTCACTCCTGTCAATGAAAGTTTCGATCGCATTCCCAATAGCCCTGACCGAGTCGTCCCCCCAACAATGTAGGGGGAGGTGAGGAAGGCGCACCCAAACAGGGACCGCGGAAGGCACGTCGAGCTTAGGATCAAAGTCAGGGGTCCACTTGTTGAGATAGAGACCCCTAGAATCCATGAAATAGGGACCATTTCTAAAGATCAGATCCCTGTCATCCTTAGATTCAAAGTGGAAGGTAAAATACCCTTTACCACAGAACCTGATGGATATTTTCCCAAAGATTTTGTCGGACCAGTTCCATTCGATCCATCTCTGAACAGACTTCGGAGAAGGCTAGAGCCTAGTGAACTAGCCTATCAAGCCCTTTTCCGCCAGAGAGAGAGCTGCCATGCGAGGGAGCAAGGGAGGGATGACAAATTCTTGTAGGCCATCCAGTTTTTTCACAAATCTAGAGATGGTGGGACGAGGCTTGGGAGGGCCCAGAGAGCTGATGAGATCAGCGAAGGCTTGAGCGTGAGGCGAGGCAGCATACAGTTCTAGATTGGCCTCTTGGGAGCCCATGCTGGGTCAGACCAGTGAGGAGACAAGAGGGCAGAACACGGGGATAGGGGCATAGGGATGCAGGGCAGGAGGCCCAGAGGAGGACAGAGCAGGTGTTTAGGGGCGCAGGGCAGGAGGCCCAGCACAGGGGCGCAGAGGCACTCAGAAGAGACCTAGGTAAAAAGACCAGGACGCACCAGCACGTGTAACCACAACATTATCATAAACAAAAAATCCACAACTTTTTTATTATTATTATTTATAATTTACCTCATTTTTACCACACAAATCCATATCTAGACTAAATATTCAATATCTATATATATTGAAAAAACACAACCTTATCATTATTTATAATTAAAAGTAATTTATTTTGTTTATTTTAATGGGAAAGAAATATTCTTCCCTCAACTTCAATGCTTTCATGGAAAGCGGCTTGCCTTAGTAAATGTTTTTATAAAAAAAATGATATTAAAATTATTATATAAATGGTTAAAAAATTAATGATATATCTATAAATAGTTATATTTAATAAATAAAAAATATTCTCTATTGGGTTGATAAATGCAAGTAATGCAACACAACACTGATATATTAATAGCTTTCTCATGTGACAACCGTGATACAAAAGCGTGTTGGGTAAGTAGATCTAGGAGACTTGCAAGGCAATATTCTCGATGCAATTGGGGTTATAACATCGATGGTAATGGCATTTGCATGAATCTTCTGGAATTTGGAGATGATAACTTGGTCCGCAGAGGGAATTGTCTCCTTGGGAATTACTAGTGGCCTCACTGGAGATCCAATCCTGTTTCTAGTTCCGTGGGGGCGCTCATGCTTGGATGGAAAGCAAAAACCTGGAGAATTATGGTCATCGTTAGTAGCTCAAAATATGATATGGAATCCAGGCTCGAAGTGTTGTCTGGAATTGGTTCTCACAATGAGCTTGGTTCATAGAATAGAGAACTTCGGCGAGGAACTCCACCTGGAAGTCGGGTTTCTCAGTGCAAATAGTGAAAAAGCGGTGGCTCACATTTTTTAACAAGTAATCCAATTCCTTTTTTAATTTGTAGTGGGTGGTTTGTGGAATGCTGATTTAGTGTGGTACAATTAGCAGTTAGGGAGGTCGGAAAAGGAGTCATTCTTCTTTTGTGGGTGGCCCTGGAACACGTCCTTTCTATTTTTCTATAGTTTTTGTCTTGTGTGATCCCATAGCTCCTTCTGCTCAGTGGTGAATTTTGTGTTGGTGTCCTCAAGGGTTATCAAGGGTAAGAGGAGTCTAGGTCGAAGGGTTGGGGGTCACTTCATGGGGTGCATACTCGCGGAGGTCTGGTGGTATTACTATGCAAAGTACTTATTCGGTCAACCTCACTATAATGTGTTGCATTTTTAGAGGAGTGGGTATTAAAAAATATCGACCTTGGTTTATTCGGGTGCCGATTATAGAAAGTTGTGTTGTCTTTGGGAGAGGAGTTGGGGGCACCTATAGTTGGGGGTGAAGGGTGTGTGTGTGCGGGGCGGGAAAGTAGACTAGGCTAATGTGGTTTGCTCGTTTATCTTGGAGTCACGTAGTTCTCTCTGAGGCCTACCCATGCAATGTCAAAGAGGTAGGCCTCGACTTGGTGTAAGCTAGAGGGGTCAAAGTGAAAGGCCTTAAGTGGTTCCACCTGTTGAAGAAGGCGAATTTGATCAACCACTCTGTGGTTCCCCTGTGTGGGTGGAATTTCCACCCCCTTTTGACTCACTGGAAGCTCAAATACGTCTAGTCCAAGCGAAGGTTGATCAATAAGCACAAGATTGCCACAATGACCAAAACGAAGTGATCAACCTCCTCAATGATATTCAACATAACTAGTGGCATATCCTTGGCCATCAAGATGAATCTCTTCATAGAGGCTAAAAGAGGCTCCCGGATCATATGGACAAATTTGAGGGACGCATGGCACATATAGAATCACATGTTCACAACGCTTTCCACTGCCTCCGTGAGGGTGGTAATGTTGCTTAAGATCTTAATAATGTTAATGGGTAATGAGGTGAGTGCGATATATTTAGCTTTTGGCGCAGTTTTGGGATTTTTGGGCCAGTGACATGTGGTCTCATAGTTTTGTAATGTTGTTATCAAAGTTCTTGTGTTTGTACTTGATGGCCAACAAATCCGGTATTAGATGAACTTGCCATGATGTGTTCCTTTTCAGACTTAATAGAAATTATATATATATATATATATATATATCATTTTGATTATTTATGTAATATAAATTTTTGTATTCAAATAATATTATAATGATTAAGATTAATGAAAAAAATATTTTTTATCGAAATTACTACAAAGGGATATATTATTTTTGTATTATGATAAATAATTTAATTATATAAACATTATTTTTCCAATTTTATAATTATTATTAATTATTATTATAATTGAGACTCTCTACAACCCAGTGTAGGTGTAATGTAAGAAAGTTTGTCAATTCTATAATTATTATTAATTGCAACGAGACACTCTACAACCCACTATAGGGGTGATGTGTAGGTGTAATGTAAGAAAGTTTGTCATTTCTATAATTATTATTAATTGCAACGAGACACTCTACAACCCACTATAGGGGTGATGTGTAGGTGTAATGTAAGCAAATTTGTCATTTCTATAATTACATCTATTTGAAAACAAATTTCCTAATTGCTATGTGTACCATTGTGAGCCTTTGATTTTAATGTTAGATGATTCAAATCATCTCTACCTTTCGATCAATTACTGTTATTAATCAATTATGAAATAAAGAAAACTGTTTTACAAATTTTGTCAGCTCTTCCAGAGCAACGATTACATCGGATTTCCGATAAATCAAACCCTCGCCAGTGCTCTCCCTGCGGCCTGTAATATCAATGCTTCACCCCAATCTTGCCCAGGTATTGGGCGCCTTTCTTTTGTAGATCTTTGTAAGGTTTGAAATCCTTCTTTCGTGGATCTTTGCAAGATTTAAAATCTTGAACGACATGTGCTAAACATTTTTTAAAGTTAATGTGGCCGTGCAGATGTTTCTTTTATAACTGCGGTTGCCCATGCTCAAAGCCCAGGTATCACAATTTTATGCTTCATCTCAGTTTATATTCTTGAGAATTTATCTGAAATGCTCTTTTGTGCAGACATGTGAGGGTGCAGAATTTCATTCGATTAAGCTCAAATTATTGAAAACTTATTCCATATTTTCTTTTAAAACTGGGGTTTGAGAGTGTTGGTTTTGTGTCATTCCAAAAGTTTATGCCGGGAAATCTTAAAGCTTGAAGGGGGAATCTTGAAAGCCAGAAGGGTTGAGTAGTTTTATTTCTCTGTACTTTCAACTTCAGAAAATTTATCCGGGTATTTTCCTTGTTCAACGTTTCGAATTATGGGAAGTGCGGGACATAGAATGAGTGAGATTGGTATTTTTTTGCGTCGTTCTTGTTATCCGACCGTGGCCATGGCTTTCAGGTCCAATAATAAGAGTATTTTAATGCAAGTGAAGTTCACTATGTCTTATTATGTTCCTAATCATTGAAATTTCCGTGAGGTATAATTACCATTCATTTCCATTGAATCATTGACGTTATAGTATTATTTCTATTGCCATGGCAGAATGAGGGAAATGATTTTTAAAGTTCTGATATAGCTGGATGCAAAGATCATCGATCATCAATATTATCTTCCTTAGTGGAATTTCAATGCGATGATGGACTGCTTCTGACTCCATATTGTCTCTCGTACTCTACCTTTATAATTTCGTTTTCCTTCTCTTTTGCAAATTATTTATAGCAAAATTGGTTTGTATAGGTATGTATATGAAAATTTGAAACATCTATTCAATTAGGGGAAAACTGGAGTACTTTTTCATTTTGATTTCTCTGGTTCGTTCATTATTTCATGCAGAGTTGTTTTGTTGAGAAATGCCTACCTATATTGTGTTGTGTTGTTTCTATGTGTTGTCAGTCTTCATGTTGTTTGAGTCCGTCGACTCGCAGAGGGACACACTTGATTCACAGAGGAAGATATTGCATGGTATTCATAGCTTCTTTGTAATTTGATTGTCCTCCTGACTTGTCAAGGCTGGTTAGTTTTGGTCGAGCTAAAAACCTGTAATTGTCTGCGACTCACCATCAACAATTTCTTTGGCTTTCCCATAAATTGAGTCATGGCCTTCGCTCCGGTTTATCTAGCGTTTTATCGAGAATTAGGTTTATGATGAGGACTGTAATAGTTTAGATTTTCGTTTCTTTTAGTTAAATTCTGAAAAAATTATGGCACATTTGTGTATTAAAGCCCATGTTTATAATAGAAAACTTAAACCGTTTAGGTTTTTATTCATTTTAGTTTAAATTAATGAAAATAAGAAAAAAAATTAATAATAATTACTGAATATATTTTCTTTGATTAAAAGACCAGAGTGCAGACTTCTCTCCTTTTTAATTTAATTCCTGAAGGTTGATGAGAAATTAGTGTGTTAAAACCTATGTTTTTGCTGAAACGGGCTCGATTGACCAGATTTACTGAATTTGATAGCGTTGTTGTGGTAGAGGAGGATCTTGATTTAATTATAAATGCACAACCTCAATGGTTCTTGTGAACAATATGATCCCTGATTTTAATAAGTGTTCAATTGCTTCAAACAAGGTTTCAAGTTAGTATTTATATTGTAATTTTTTATATAAGTATCTCTTAAATTTTTTCTCCAGCTGACCCTTTAAATTGTTATAGGACTTTCATACACTAAAATTCTAAAGAATACCCTTCTTCCTCAATTCTGTAGATATAGATTCTGCTTCTATTATGAATATTAACATCTTATTATTTACAAACTGGTCGCAAAGGAGTGGGTTGCATTGTGTTCATTGAATCCTTACCATGTTGATTAATGTGGTCTGGAATAAGACGATTGGTTTTGAGGGCTTCATTGTCCTTTTTCTCCGGGCAACTTATCACAATATTTGGTCTTGTCCGATAATTCCCGAAACTTTTCAAACTTTCTTTTCAAATTAGCAAGCTAAACTTGTATATTACCTTTTTAAGCATACTCGTCTTCTTCCATATTATCTTCAACTTGTTTACCCTACAATGGCCTTCAAAGGAAACTCACTTATGTCAGAGAATTTCTTGTTATTTGAAATTGGATGCTTCCTTTGTAAGTACCAACCATCTCATCCTCTGAAATAGGTATGAAAACCCATCGAATTGAATTTCTTCTTATTCACAATGAAAATCCGAAACAGAAAAAAATTATTATGTAGGAACTGTATTACATCAAATTTAAATTTGTGGTTCAGTTCATCTTAAAAAATTGGACTGAATCTGACAAACTCAATCTGAGATGGGTCGTACACCAGTATTGGGAATGGTGGAGTACCATAAATTCAAATATTTTAAATGGAGTCTATTACGTTCCGTGCAAATATGTAAACGAATTTTTTTAGGAATCTTAACCACTTAGAATATTGATTATATATATATAATTTAATTTAATTTGACATTTTAATGGTCAATTAATGTTTCTTAGGCCTTCCAACATATCAACAAATTATATTATGAGCATTCTTGGAAGGTCTTCTAATGAATTAGGTTCAATGTATTTTTAGAGGATAACTTAGCTTCATAGGCCCTTATTTGATATGAGCCTTCATATACATCTAGCTACCAAAGCCTTCCCAAAATTATGCATATTCTTAAGCTCCAACTCCTTCACCACCTTAAAACTCAACTTCTTCATCAAGGCTTGGACAATGGCCTTCCAACGTATCAACAAATTATATTATGAGTATTCTTGGAAGGTCTTCTAATGAATTAGGTTCAATGTATTTTTAGAGGATAACTTAGCTTCATACACCCTTATTTGATATGAGTCTCCATATGCATCTAGCTACCAAAGCCTTCTCAATATGACGCATATTCTTAAGCTTCAACTCCTTCACCACCTTAAAACTCAACTTCCTCTATACTACTATTTCCTTTGTTACTGCTTTACAACGTTTCCTTTGCAACATATGGTGCAATTGCTAGTTATTATTAATTGCAAGCGAGTATAGGGGGTGATGTGAAGGTGTAATGTAAGAAAGTTTGTCATTTCTATAATTATTATTAATTGCAGGCAGTATAGGGGTGATGTGTAGGTGTAATGCAAGAAAGTTTTTCAATTATATAATTATTATTAATTTCAATGAGACACTCTACAACCCACTATAGGGGTGATGTGTAGGTATAATGTAAGAAAGTTTGTCAATTCTATAATTATTATTAATTGCAATGAGACACTCTACAACCCACTATAGGCGTGATGTGTAGGTGTAATGTACGAAAGTTTGTCATTTCTATAATTATTATTAATTGTAGCCAGTATAGGGGGTGATGTGTAGGTGTAAAGTTTTTCAATTATATAATTATTATTAATTTCAACGAGACACTCTACAACCCACTATAGGGGTGATGTGTAGGTATAATGTAAGAAAGTTTGTCAATTCTATAATTATTATTAATTGCAATGAGACACTCTACAACCCACTATAGGGGTGATGTGTAGGTGTAACATAGGAAAGTTTGTCATTTCTATAATTATTATTAATTGCAGCCAGTATAGGGGGTGATGTGTAGGTGTAATGTTAGAAAGTTTGTCAATTCTCTATACAATAGGGTGATGTATTGGTGTAATATAAGAAAGTTTGTCAACGTATGTTGGTTTAATATGTTGAATTTATATTATTATGTCCAATTTATAATACGTAAAGAATTGATAAATATTTACATTTTAAAAGTAATATAGAGTTGTAATGTCCATAAAAAGTTAAAAGTAATAAAATAATAAAATTCAATTTGTTACATTATAATAATAAGGATTTTGTAACCATATTTAAATTTAATTAATAAGAACATAATTTTTTTTTTTGTAAATAGGCTTTGTTACAATACCATAGGCTAATACCATGGCTCACCAATACAACATGCCCAAAAGCCATCTCTTATCTCACAATATAAATATTTATAAATATTTTATTTGAATTTAATTTTATAACATTTTTTTTTATTAACTCTAAAACAAAAAAAATATAATTACTTTTGAGATATTTCTAAGTCTCTATCACATTAAAATATAAGATATAAATAATAGCTATAAATTAAGATCCATTTTACCATATAAATTAAAATAATAATTTTGTAACCATATCAAAATTTCATTAATAAGCACATACAAACTTAATACTTACAATATAACAAGATTTTTAACCATGGATACTCACCCCACTTTACTATGGATATTATTAACCATATCATACCATGGGCCAATGCCATGGCTCATCAATACCACATGCTCAAAAACCATCTCTTATCTATATATATATATATATATATATATATATATATATCATGACTCATTAATACCACATGTCCAAAAACCATTTCTAATTTCACAATCAAAATATTTTATAAATATAAATATTTTTAAATTTAATTTTATTACTTTTTTGGGTGGAGAGACACTCTCCATCTAGTATGGAAGAGCTTTTGTAATGTCATAATATATTATGTTATCTAAACATTTTAACGGGATCAAATTATATAAAAATAAGTTTGGAACTCGAGAGATTTGATCCTTGTGGCCCTTGATAGATCCAGAGTTAAAATATATCTAAACTGGTAAATATGAAAATGAAATTGAAACATGTTTTAGAGTTAACATGGATCTAGACTTGTAAATATGAAAATGAAATTGAAATCGAAATATATTAATAGTGGACTTAATTCATTTATATTTTTAAATATAAATTTGTTTGGTAACCAAAGTCTCTACTCCTTTTAAAGTATTGGATTTATATGTGATGTCAAATTTATTTGGATCTCTTCCATTATATTTATGAGTTATAACTTATTACAATTCTATATACACTTTTATGAGTTGAATTTCTATAAATATTTTGTCAACCATTTTAATTTGATATTTTAATTAAAAATCTAAGAAATTTCTTGATTTACAGCTTGAGTGAGCCTAAGAGCATGTGTTTCCTTTTAAGAGATGGCTGGTTCAAAATCAAAGGGGGTAGAGTATGTATGCCTTCGTAGAATCAGCAGCCGAATTTCTCTAAAAAGATGAATCTCTTGTCCCATAAATACAAAATTTTATACACCAATTTAATTTCTAACTTAACTATAACATTAAAATTAGATAATAGTATTATTACACTTTATATACAATTTTATGAATTGAATTATAAATATTTTGATTTGATATTTTGAGTAAAAATCCATTTTATCAAAATTTCTTTATTGATATTCAATCTCTTTCGTAATACATATATGATTACAACTTTACATATATTATTATGAATTAAATTCGGCCAATAATATAAATACTTTATAACAAAGTAATATTATATTAACTACCTTACAATAAAATAACATTTTATTTGAATATAATATATCTATAGAATGTTGCATGGAACGTCGAGTCAACGACCAATTTTAGGGTGTTTTTAATTGGTGTTGGAATCTAATATATATATATATATACAATGTTGCATGAGGCGGTCTCTATCATGTTAGGTTATGGAAAAAGACAAGGAGGGACCTCTGAGCAGGTTGTTATATCCAACATTGTAGCTTAAAAGTGGAGCAAGAAAATTAAAAAAGAACAGTAAAGTATTCTTTGTTTGGATGTGCATACGGTTTTGGATATTTATTCCTCGAAAACACAAAAGGTGTGGTGTGTACAATGACAAAATAAATGGGAGGGAATCATCATGTACTATGGGGGTGTTGAATGGAGCAATGAGACTTATCATAATGATTTTATTTCGAATTTTTAAATATTTTATCATATTTATAAGATAAAATGTAATCGAAAAGAAATGCAATGCAATGAAATGAAATGTAATATAATATAAGTATATGTTATATTAAATATATAAATTTATTATATATAAAGTTTATAATAATTAATGAATGGGTGTGTTGTTCAAGTATTTTTTATATATTTGTTATTAGTTTAAAATATTGTGGGTGTTTGGGTGTTTTATTTCTCAAATTTTCAATTAGAAGTTAGCGGGAATAGTCTTTATTCAGGTAACTACAAAATATTTCTAATTCATAGTTTAACTTATAAATGAAATGACATTTTTTAGGGTGTTTTTTTTGTTACTAAAATCTAGCAGATATTTTTAAAAACTCGAGCTTAAGTTGTTTAATTTGTAGTGCCGCAATGAATTTTCAAGGTGTTGAATCCATTTATGCATTCAAAGATGTATGTTAAACAATGAAAAATCACAATCTTACTTGAAATTGTATTTCCAAATTTTGGTGAAAAATGTCATTTCATCTATAAGTTAAGTTGTGTATGTGTGCACACACACACACACACACATTTTGTTCAGGCTTCATCACCTTCTGCTAATATATCTTTGTTATCTACTGTTCAATACATGGTTCTTCTTTGTTCTTATCTTTTTGACACTTTGAGATAGGATGTTTTTGCTCCCTTTATCATAGTCTCTTATATGTATTTTGATTGAGAAATTATGTTTTTTTGTTTCTGTATACTCTCTTGGTCAAATAATCTCTGTGAAGATTTGACAGTGAAATTATTTTTCTTTCGCTGCTCTTTCAGTGGAGTTTTGTGCTAGGTCCTTTTTGTGTCTAGGATGTATCTAAATATATGTTGAATATACTTGTTAGTGTATATACAAAATATATTTCCTTGATGTTAATATGAATGGAAGTACAAGTTTTTCTTATATATATAATGGTTTGCAGTTTTGGTTGTTATGTCGAAGGTGTATAGTTATGAAAGAGAATCAACATGGGATGTGGATGCACATGGTAGATATTAGCTTAAGCATGTATCCAAGTGGTAATGTGTTGTAAAGTTGTTCATAATTCAATTATGTAATTTTGGTAGTACAATTTAATGACGCCATTCTAACTTTTGGTCATGTTACTTTGGTGTACACTTTTGTCATAAACATGTTGACTAGTCAACATCATGCAGTGATATAGATGAAAAACTCATTAAATAATTACACACATAAACCCAATAGTAATAATGAACCATCTTCTTCATATTTATCTCATCATCTCCATGAATGTTATACATTTATGTAAATTTAAGATATGAATAAATGATAAACAAATTATTTCATATGCTCTTAATACATTATTTATACTCTATTATCAAATTGTAAACGTTGACTTGGTTGGTCTTAGTTTGTTATTCTAAGTTTCACATTGTCCATATCTTGTTGTGTAGTTTTATCATGTCAATCAAAATGTGGAGTTGTGGCATTGTCTATGTTATTTTTCTTACCATACATAAAAATGATCTTTGGATATTCATTTATGTTTCAATTTGATTAACCTCATTATCTACTATGACATAATCTATTGAGTATGTACATGAATTGAGCTCATCATAATTGTTATTATTGTAATAATGTTGATTATGCTAGTGGTTTTTGTGTCAAGTCAATATCATAACATTATTTTGCACAACCCATAATTATGACTCACTATTTAACAAAGTACTAATTCAGACATCATACTTAGTAGTTGTTTTTATCCTGTTTCAAAAAATGACACTACGATAACACCCTTTTTTGGGAGATGGTTAATATTATGAGTTGTTTGAAATTGTAGCCTTGACAATCAATCCCACACTCTCCCACACCTCTTCTCTCCCACCCTTAACCCTTGTTTTTCCATGCCAATAGGTTGTGGTTTCCAAACCCATTATTCTAAGGAGTAGCAAACACCCCCTTTCCTCCTCATGCTACTGGCAAACCATTTTGAAATGTAATGGGTTCCAAACTCATTTCTCTAAGGAGTGACGAGCACCCCCATCCCCCTCCTTTCTCCCTCCTTCCGTCACCCCCCTCCTCGACCCCTCCCACACCACTCCACTCATAAATTAGGAGATTTCCACTCCTTAGAATGGTAGGTTAGGAAGCCACCACTTATAGCATGTGTTTCGTGGGCAGCGTGGTTAGGGAGGGGGTGAGGAGGGGGACAAGGAATAGGGGGAGAAGGAGGGAGGTGGAAAATTGGTGGGGGATTAGGTGGGTGCGAGTGTGGGTAGTGTGGAGAGGGGTGATTTTAGGAATCAACCTCTCCTCACTCCTACTTTGTTTTTAATTTTTATTTTTAAAATTTTTTTTTTGTTAGGTTAGGTAGATGGGACTACCAATGGGGAATTTGAATCATTGACCTCTCACAATGTGTGACTTAACAATGTACCCATTCACCATCAATCCAAAGCCACGTAAGCAATTTAGTTTTATTTTATTCTTATTATTATGTTAAATTTTGATTTTGAGTATGTTTTTAAGTGTTATTTTATTTTATTTTATTTTAAGGGGTGATTCTAGGAATCGACCTCTCCTCACTCCTACTTTGTTTTTAAATTTTTAATTTTTTTAATTTTTTTGTGAGGTTAGGTAGATGGGACTACCAATGGGGAATTTGAGTCATTGACCTCTCACAATGTGTGGCTTAACAATGTGCCCATTCGCCATCAATCCAAAGCCACATAAGCAATTTAGTTTTATTTTATTCTTATTATTATG
Source organism: Pinus albicaulis (assembly GCA_034641835.2). NCBI lineage: Eukaryota > Viridiplantae > Streptophyta > Pinopsida > Pinales > Pinaceae > Pinus > Pinus albicaulis. Next base: position 226,215,372 of record CM076579.1, read on the forward strand.
TTAAATTTTGATTTTGAGTATGTTTTTAAGTGTTATTTTATTTTATTTTATTTAAAGGTTTTTCCCCTACATATATGTATATATAAAATTGGTTTTAGATTTTACTTTCCCCTTTTTTTCATTAGTTTATAGATATTTTTTTTTCATTTATTTATTTTTATTTTAATTTAATTAAAAATAAAAATTAATAAATACTTTTTAAGTAATATTACTTTTTAGTTTAGGAGTGATTTTAACTTTTTAATTTGCAACAATAAAGTTGTTAAAACTATTATTTCAATTTAGTCATATTTTAACTTCAAAAATAAAATTGGTGTTGCTAAAAACAACACTTTTTGATTTAATAGTCAATTTTCTTTAATCAATTTCAAGTAAGGCCTAATTTTAACCACCTCCTTAAAAAATGGTGCTATTAATAATGATACTTTTTAAAATAGGGGTTCATTTTAGTGTTTTTGTCTAAAATATATGAATATTTTGAGACACAATTTTCATTTTAAGATCACAATTCTTGCTAAGTTAATAACTATGTTATTAAAGTCCACATGGTCTTGGATAAACTTGATCAGGTGCTGTGTTAAGATACTCCTTGATGTGAAGTCACCAGTTCAATTCCCCAACCCGATTGGGGTGATATATTAGACATAATGAAAATATAGTCCTATCAAACTTCCAAAAAAAATAAATAAACAACTAAATTGAAAAAATTTACATAATCACATTTAACAACTCAAAATTGTCAATTTCAATAGCAAACTCGTGAGTGTGCATGGATAACTTACTTATTTTTCTTAAAATACATTTGTATTCCTCCTTAAAGTGGAAAGCAAGTTAGATTATTGCACTTCATGGCAATTTAATGAATGCCTTATAACAATGATTGGGCAATGCAAGTTAGTTTTTATTATTACATGTAGTAATACAAAGATGACAACAGAATTTCATTAACAAACTCACATAAAAATAGTGTAGATGATTAATAAGATTGCGGTTTTACAAGTGTTGTTCTATTAATGTTAAGCAATACATTTTAATGAAAAAAATGATAATATTCATCATAATATTTTAATTCAGTAAATAATAATAATAATTTATATTTAAACTTTTTAAATTTTAAAAATTAAAATCTTTAAAATGCATATCTACTTTTAATTTTTATACTCTTATACAAAAATTCTTTAGAAAAAATTATTTTTTCAAAATATCAAATAATTTAAATTAATATAATATTTCATTTATAATAACACCATTTAAAAAACTAAAACATAACCGAAACAATCTCAAGAATTCTTATACCAACATTTCATCAAATCACATAAAATTATGCATATTATCATTACTTGTAACCTACTATTAAATTAAAGTAAGAATGATAAAACAATTTAAAAAACCAAAGCATAACCTAAATAGTCAATGGAAATATCATACCAACATTTCATCAAATCACATATAATCCTCATGTTATTTGTTGATTACTTTTATCATACTATTAAATTAGGGTCCTAAAAACAATTAGGAAGACTTTTTTTGAAGAGTAATCTAAACACGTCACTTTTCTTCTAGAAAAAAGATGAAATGTGATAATTTTTTTTGGAAATATAAGTTACAACTATCAAGATTTAGAATTTTAAGTATTTTAGAAATTTTTAAGAATGTTAAATCCATTTCCATTATTAAAAAAACTATTCAAACATTCTTACTTTCAATTTAAAAAAAAAAAAAAATTATAAAATTTCGACAAAAAAATAACCTTAATTTCAACCAGAAAATCACCATCCAAACAAAATCGTCTCTTGCTTAAACAATTCTCTTTTGTTTATAATTATTTATTAATAACCCGCCTTTTTTGGATAAGATTAATTAAAGATTTTACCTTTCCTTCTCTCAACACTTCCTTGCTTGGTGGTTTGTAGAGAGTTTTTTTTAATAGTCAATCACCTATAGATTAATTTGGAAAAAGAACACTACACCGTGAAAGATAATGTATTATATGTGGAATTTTATAACTGTGATACGATTTGGTGGAGATTGCGTGCACGTTTTTTGGGAATTTAAAAATAAAATAAAAGATCATCGTCATTAGCCACTCCCTTGCTTTGTGGTGTTTAAGGAGCTTCCTATAGTCAATCACCTAAAGATTAATTTGTTAAAATAATACTAAACCTAGGAAGAACATGTATTATATGTGGAATTTTATATGCATACCAGGATTTGGGGTGGAGATTGCATGCATGTGAGTTTTTTTGGGATAAGATTTTAAAACAAAAGTTTATCTTCACACCAACGAAATAATGGAAGATTTTTTGTTAGGTTTATTTGAGACAATAGTAAATGCTTATGGTTTCATGTGGAGGAGAAGTTGTCTATCTAGCATACAAAATAGTTTGGATGATAGTTTTTTTGTTGGCGGTAAAATAAAATTCAAAAAATTAGGTAATTAGAGTGTTTGAATTGCATTTTTGATAGTAAAACATCCAAAATACTAAAGTTTAACCACTATAAACAAGATTCTAATAAATCTTTGTCGAATTCTAAGTCATTCTATTACTTTTTTAAACTAAACATTGTGAAGATAAATAAATCTTGTATCATTATTATTTCTTAAGGTACGAAAAATTGTACTTTATCATCTAGATTTTAATGAGTTGTAAATTGTGACTTTCACCCTCCGATTTTTAATGAGGTGTATATTGTAAATTTCACCATCCAATTAGGTATACATGGTGACTTTCACCATATACACCTAATTTTTAAGTTTTAATGACATGTACATTATGACTTTCACCATTTAATTTTTAATGAGATGTACATTGTGACTTTAATAATGTGTATATTGTAAATATTTAAGTTTTAATGACATGTACATTATGACTTTCACCATTTAATTTTTAATGAGATGTACATTGTGACTTTAATAATGTGTATATTGTAAATATTAAAATCAAATAGACCATTAAATCATCATTCGTCATCATATTTGAGAGTTCATATTAACGCGAATTGAATTTTATTTTAATTGACATAATCATCTCCATTCGTTTATATCCAATTGATATAAATTATAAAATCAGATATTTGGTTTTACAATTGAAGATTGAATCACAATACGTATATTTGAGTAAACAATGCATCAAAAGTGTTTACAGGACATTTTGTTGGGCGTGGCATATTCTGAAGATAAGGATCATAAATACATTGGCATATACTAAAGAGTGTTGATATATTCTATATGCTAAATAATATTCCTTCTTTTGTTTTTGTTTTGTTTTTTTCATCCTTTTTATTTGTGGACAAGTAATCCACTCCTTTAAGAAAACCTAAAACATAACTTTTGAGTGAATTTCATAAATATTTATGATGTGTTATTTGGTACAATAATGTATATGATTGTTTTATATTAACAAAGTGAACGAAAAATATTAATTTTTATAATATAGTTTTATTTATGTATTTATTTTTTAACTGTGTTATTTGGTACAATAATGTATATGAATATTTTATATTAACAAAATGAACGAAAAATATTAATTTTTATAATATAGTTTTTTGTTTTTTAAATTTTTTTATTATAATATAAAAATATACAATAATATAGTATAATAATAAAATAGTTAAAATTATGTGTATATCTTATGTAATAGTATGATGATAAATTAGTTAAATATTTTTTTTATACTTTATTTAGTAATATGATGATAATGTTAATATGACAAGTTCCCAAACCCAAGTTCTACATATCTTCCTTGTCACATCAAAATTCCAAACATAAACACTACTTGGCTATGTGGCATGCTCAATATTGTTCTACCATGACTCTAATGAAAGCTCTAGGCATATCAAAATTCAAGAAAAACACTTACAATGATTGTATAAAGTGGTCTTGAGGTAGGAAATTTAATTAGAATAAGGTGGTCTTAAAGTAGGAAATTTAAAACCAAATTAAAGTAGATGGTCTTTATAGGAGCCTTTAAACTTAATTTAGTGCATTTGCTTAATGGAATTTTGGATTACATAGAAGGTTAAACAACTGTCCATTATAGTTTCATTGGAATTCTTGTAGTTTGTTTGATTTTAATAGTAATTATAGAAAGAGTTAATGGGTTTTCTCAATTTTATGATTTTAAGTTTTTTATTTTTATTTGTTTAAAATATTATGATTATTTTGTTCTAATCTCCCATTTTCCAATTTTGCCTTTTTTTTCTTCTAGTTTTGGTTGTTTCGACATGCATTTATATAGGTTTCCATTTTGCCAAAGCTTCATAAGTTTTACTTTAATTTATCTATATTTAAACTAAGCTTCGTCACATACTTGCTACTATGTAGCTCATTACTTTTCATTTAAGGTACATAATTATAAGGTAAATATTGATGTGAATTAAACATAACATTGTTATTTGTATGTTTATATTAAAATGTTTTTTTTTTTTTTTTTTATATATATGAGAGATGTGTAATTTTTTCTATGTTCAATAGTATTTAAAAAGATATCCACTAGCTTAAATCTATCTTAATCCCAGATCTATCAAGTGCCTAGATGGATCAAATCTCTCGAGGTGTAAACCTCTTTTTTCAATGCAAAATTTGAGGAAAGGTTTACATCTCGATATATTTGATCCCTCCGAGTGCTTAATAGATTTGGGGTTAAGATGGATCTAAGCTGGTTTCAATCTTGCATGTTCATAGAAAATTTGTTGAACATATAATTATTTTGATCATTTTAAATATGTTAAATATGTCCAAGATTAATCTAGTAATTTTAATTTTAAATTTTCTTAGTTACCTCAGTTTGTTGAGACGATAGAGAATGTTAATAACTTGAATGATGAAAAATGTTGAAATAAAAATTTTGAATGAAAAGTGATAATGAAATATTGTTGAATGATAGAAATGTAAATAATAAGAATGTAGTCAATTAAAAATAATCTTCATTGTGATCAATCTTAGACTATTTTATTCTACTGTTCTTATTTTCACACATGTTAATGTTGTCATCTTTTCATATCAATCATCTGAAAAATGACGGTTGAAATCGTAGACCATCCACATCTTTAAATTGAGGTATTGTAGTAAACATCATACCTTGTCTCTCTTGCTCTCCAATATTAAAAATAGTTTTCTTTAAAGTCAATCATTGTGAATTATGAGTAATTTGCAATAGTAGTTGTCTTCTATTACCTCGTTTGAATGCAAAATGACTAACAATGTTGAATGATGGAAAATGGGAATAATAAGAATGTAGTCAATTACAAATAGTTTATAGTTTCAAGAAGCTAACATTTCAGGTAAGTGAGAATTTTATTTAAGATGAAAATTCATGTATTTTATATATGGTTGACTTACTGTAACACAAAAACCAATGCAAGTTGTTAATAATTTTTTTGTTCGTACATTGAAATCAATGCACACTATTGATCTAATTACTTTGAAATTAATGTACATCATACATCTAGTCACATCAAATAAAAAATCAGCATCTACACTAAAATCAATGCATCTAGTGCACATAATCAAATAGGATTAGAAATCAACATCTACATAAAATCAATGCATCTAGTGCAAGCAATAAAATATGATTAGAAATCAACATCTACATTGAAATCAATGGATCTAGTGGAAGCAATGAAACAAAATTACAAATCAACAATTATACTAAAATCAATGCATCCAATGTAATTGATCAAATAAGATTAGGAATCAACATCTACATTGAAATCAATGTATCTATTTTAGTTAAAACCAAAATATTTGTGGATTTATAAATCCAACTTCTTTTACCTTTTGTAAAAGTTTTAATTCCTCTTTCTTTTATCGTTAATAATGTTCAATATTATATAATACTATATCAATATATGTATTTGTCTTTGTGCGTCTCTTTATTCTTCCCTCTCTCCCTCCATCTCTCCTTCTTTCTCTCGCCTCCCTCTATCTCTAATTTCTCTCTCTGCTCCCCCCTCTCTTTCCCCATCTCTTTGTCTCTCTCTCTCCCCCCCCTTGTCATCTATATGTATATCTCCCTCCATCTCTCCTTCTTTGTCTCTCTATCTCACACCCCCAAATACACATGATATCTCTCTCCATATATATTTATCCCTACCTCACCTCTCTCTATCTCTCTCTTATTCCTTCTCCCCCCCTCCATCTATATCTCTATCTCCATCTACATCTCCTTCTTTGTCTCTCTATCTCACCCCAAACATACAAACTCTCTCTCCATATCTATCTCTCTTTTCCTCCCTCTTCCTCTCCCTCTCACTCTCTCTCTCTCTCCTCAATTTCTCCCGTTCTCTCTCTCTCTTTCTATCTATATGTCTTTATTTTTCCCTCCCTCTCTATCCCCCTCCAAATCTCTCTTTCTCTACCCCATTCTCTCCTCCCATCTCTCAATTCCTCTCTCTCCCTTTCTCTCCAATCTCCCCCCCTCTCTCTATACACCCTTCAAATCTGTCACTGTCTCCCTCTCTCTCTCATTCTCTCACCCCTACATCTCTATGTCTCCCTCTCTCTATCTTCCCCTTCTCTGCCTCTCTCTCATCTTCTTCTCTCTCTCTCACCTTAGACTTCTCTGCTCTCTCCCTAACTCTATATCCATATCTCCCTTATCATTCCCTCTCTCTCTCTCTCTCTCCACCTCTATCTCTCTATGTCTTTGTTATTCCTCTCTCCCCCTAATGCAACTCCCTCTCCCTCTCCCTACTTCTCTCCACTCCTCTCTCTACCTTTCTCTCCCTCTCTCTCCCTCTCCCCCCTGTCACTCTCTCTCTCTCTCTCTCTCTCCCTCTCTATCTCTCTCTCTATATTTTTTATTCCCTGCCTCTCCCCCCCCCTCTAACTCCATCCCTATCTACCTAACTCCCTCCTTCTCTCTCTACCCTCCTCCCTCTCTTCCTTCCTCTTTGTCCCTCTCTCTCTCTCTCTCTCTCTCTAGCTCTGTCACTATCTCCCCCCCACCTCTCTCTCTTCTCCTATCCCCATAACTCTGTCTTTCTCTTTTCCCCTCTCACTACCCCCTCCATCCATATGATGAAGAACTGTCACTATGCGTAATCAATAATATATGTAAGGTTTATTATAATAATACTTATAATGGATATGATTATTATTATAATGTATTGGAATAATAATAATCAATATTATTGATTATTATACCAATTGTTGATCATGAATTAACATTAGTCATTCTTCCGAGTTAACTTTTGGATAGACATGTATCGAATGTTATGGCTGATGATGAAATATTTAAAAGGTTGGGTATAAAGAGACGAGGATGTGACAAGTATTGCGCCTAAAGAAAAACATGTATACGAGAAGGGTCCAAAATATAAAACAAAAGGGAAAAGGTGCCGCAGAAGGGCGTAAGTACATGGTGCAAAAGCCGTAAAAACAAAAACTGTTAAAAAACTGGCCGCGTCCCAAATGTGCACATGAGGGAATTCTCCATATGAGAATTTCCGCGAGGGTCGAGAGGCGGAAGAGGGAACAAACCCATACCCCCACGGAATTACATGGACGTGCCACGGGGTGGGCCCAAGGTAAAAAGCGACGTGGCAGCTCAAAGCGCGGAGTTTCAGTGATGTGGCAGAACAGAATGTGGGCCCTAAAGATTGGTACGATGTGTATTTAACTCGTCTTACGAATAAGATTTTTCAAGAATCGTATGGTTTATTGCAGCAGAAAGGTAAGGTAAGTTTCTAGGTGAACTGGTACTGAGGCCCGTACCAGTATTAAACCTGACACGCGGTGTTCAACTGTTCCCAGCTGACACCCAATCCCTACGCGCCGCGTGCTCCATTGTCAGTGTCCTTATGACACTTTCCCCCCGTTTATTTTACCTATCCGCCTTTTTACCTCAGAACGCTCAGTCGTAAGATAACAGTCTTCCCATATTTTACTCCAGTAAAAGTCGCAGGTTTTCCAGCTACGGTATAAACTAAGTGGGAACCAGTGCCAAGGTCTACCCAGTCGCTATCAACACCCCCGCGTCGTTTTCCTGAGCATATTTCCCTGTTGCATAGGTATTCTGTCCCTCATTTTCTCTCTGCTTTCCTTTCGTCTTTTAAAAGTTTTATATGTCAGTCATGGGAAGGGGCACGCCCAAGAAAGTCAAACCAGAAACCCCTCAGGTCCGAGAAACCAGAAACCCTCCCGGGTTCGAGCCTTTCATCGACCTGCAAGCCGAAATCCGTGATCCCCAATACCCTTTTCACATCAGCAGCATTAAACCCGAGCTTTTTAGACGACATATTCAGAATAGAGACCGATACTGGGTGGTTGTGTCTGGTTTATACCATCAAATTACTCCCCTAGTCTATTCTGTGGTTGATTTTATTTGCTGGCTCAGAGATGCTTACGATGAGCGTCGAGGCACGTTTACCTCTCCTCAGGGAAATAAGATTTTTTCTCTTTCCCCCGACATTATCAGGCAAGCCCTTCGCTTTCCCACCAGCGCCACCTATATCAGTTTCAACGAAGTGGCTTTAACCTCCCAGTTCACCAAACTGCCATGGGAGCACCAAAACGATTTCATTTCCTCCATCACCAGCAACTAGGCTACGTCTCTTCCTGCTGCAGAACCTTTCCCGCTGAGCCTGTTCAAAGAGGAAGTGTAGCCCATCAGTGCCCTCATCGCTGGTCTTTTAGGTGTAGGCGCTTTGGGGGAAATCACCAGGGTATGTGTTTATTTCTTGTGGTTAATGTCTCAAAAGGGGCTAGTGTTAGATATCCCTGGCGTCCTTGCTGCTAACATTCGGACCCAGTTCCAAGAGCTTTCAGAAACCAGTCACTTCCACTTTTGTTCGATGGTATTCTATCTTTTCCTACATTAGCACGCTGATAAGTTTGAGGGTTTGGGTTTAGATAGGGTATATGAGGAGAATTCCCAACCTCGACTAGTTTTTGACTGGAATTGTTATGTACGCCAATTGCCTAAGGTAGAGGGTTATTCCAGGTTTGTAAATGATTTCATGTCCATTGCCTATACTATTATCCACGATTCACCCTCACCTAGAGTTTTTCTTGAAATGAAGAGCTGGATACAAGCCGGAAAATCCCAGAGCACTGGGGATTGGTATCTATTTGACAATTACACTGAAATTCGGGTCTACGGAGCTGAGGTTTCCCCTTACCAGCTGCCTGTGTTTCCTGTTCGACGAGTTTATGCTCTGGAGTATATTCAATAGACCCTCAAGGCCGACCAACTCCACTTTGTCCCTGCAAAGAAGGGTTTCATCCTGAGACTCCCTATCACTATCGGCCCTTTTGTTGTGAATTCAAGACATGCCCTTCCCATTGTCGAGAAACTGTTGCAAGGCATGGAACTAAGGCTGGGAAAGGGTTGGGCCTATGATCCTCAGGAAATTATCTCAAACAGAAGAAAGAGGAACAAGTCCACACCTTATACACATGAATCAAGGCCATTCATAGAGTGGAGGGCTAACCTTGAAACTTGGCCTTTGATTTCGCAGATGGAGACATATTCAACTGCCATAGGGGAAGAAGAGGACGTCAATAAAGGCCAAGGCGGAGAAGAAGCGGGTCCCTTAGGAGCAGGTCTCCCTTCGCAAAAATCAGAAAACAGCCTCCAGTGAGGCAAAATTCATAGGGGAAGAGCAACTGCTGGAGCCGTTTACACCTTATGGTCAACCGGACAAGAGTAAAGCCATGATAAAAGTGTTGAGAGACAGTGCCACCTCTTCCGACTTCTCGGAAGTCTCACAGGCCATCAGAGATCATACCTCACCAGGGGCAATTGCAAGGAGCCAGGGAAATAGAGTTATCAGGGATAAGTACAAAGCCAAGCTGGAAGGGTATGTAGAGAAATATCACACCAGGGTTTTAGCCTCCATGAATGTGGATATAGAACACCTGGTATTGTCTATGGCAGAGGCCATCTTGGATCCCGATACAGGTATCACTAGTTATCGGGTGCTTGAGCATGCAATTGACATGGCCAAGGTGCCAGCACTTGAAAAATGTAACTTGTTTCAGGTCCTGGGGGATATTCTGAAGGCCGAGGTGATGCGGGTCACCATTGCACTGAGAAAACTGGAGAAAAAGCATGAACAGGTGAGGGCGACCTTAAAGAATGAACAAGCAAACTCTCACGCCTGGGAAAATCAAATACGTGGCCTCCAGGAGATAATCAAAGGAAAGGATACGGGAGAGACAAACCCGCAGCGTGCTTTGATAGAAAAATTGCAGAAGGAGGTTGCGTCATTGAAAATTAAGGTCAACATATCGGCCTCCCACCATGTGCAGACGGCCGAGTTGGCGCAAGCAGAAAAGGAAAAAGCGGAACTGGTTGACACACTGGCAAAGGAGAGGGAGGACAAAGAAAAAATGGCTGAAACAATTGCCACTCTGCAGAGTAGGTTGACGGAGCTGCAGAACACCTGGGACACGCACAGCTGTGCGCCTGCTACAACCCCACCAGAGACAAGTCCGCTGTCAGAGCAACTGAATGCAACGAAAGCTACAAATGATGTATTAGAAAAGCAGACATCCACTGCTAGGCAGAGGATCACTGATTTGGAAAATTTCTTGGCTGAGAATGGCAGGAAAATAGAGACACTGCAGAAAGAGATCGAGCAGGAAAAGAAGACAAGAGCCGACCAGCAGAAAATCATCACTGACCTCAAAAGCTGCATGAAGGGTAATATCACCCTCAATGAAGCGAGAAGTATAATATGGTCGGACATAATCTCAGTAGTGATAGAACAGTGGGGTTTCCTAAAAATGATGGGAGAAAACAAATCTGCTGTACCCTATCTCAACAGGAAATTGCAGGAGGCAGACCTCAACTTGTTCGACAGAGCCCAACACGCCAGAAACTATATTTCATTCTTGAAGGAGTTGGAATCTGATGATGTGGAGAAGCATGGCATACCAAGACGATTCATGGAAGCCTTTGAATGCCAAAAAATCATTGACAAGGAGGCGGCCCGAGTTACAGCTTCGAGAGCCCTGGAACAGGTGGTAGCAAACGTGGGTCGGTTCGATGCAGTATGGGACGAGATTACAGCAGCTGGACTTCCTTCTTGCTGGGACCCAACCACTCCTTCCGTGCTACGACCGTTGACAGACTATAAGACATGTCTACAGGAAGAAAAAGACCGGACGAACCTCCTGTCAGATAAAATCGCTCGGCTAAAGGCTGAAACAATTTTTTCGTCCCTTCGCCAAGAGTTCGCCCTCCTCCATTTGATAAAACACAAGCTCCCTACCGAGGCGGGTTTCAATGCCCTCACAGAGGCCTATGTCAAGGTGGAAGGATTCGCAGCAATGCCCAAACCTTCATCTGACAGCGAGCAAAGATGCACTCAGTTCGCCAGCCAAATCGCCAGCTCGTCGGCAAACGTTCCACCACCAGCGTCAGCAACTGCCTCAACCCCTTCACATCTGTGAAACACTGTCAACTCATGATTCAGCCTTAGTGGCCTTTTTACTTTTTACTTAGTTAACTACTTTTAAGTTTCAAGTGGGCTTCATGTTCCACTTCGGCATTTTACTCTTTACCAGACTGTCTTTTAATATTTTGTTTTAAAAACGGTCGAGTGCCTAATTGCCAATGATGAGAGGCCTTTATCCCTCATCATAAGGTTTGGTTATTTTGATAAGGACCTTTAACAAATTTTGGGCATGCAAGGAAGATATTTTTCCCAAAAAATATCTTCTCGCTCGTGTATGAAGAAGTCTATATAAGAAAGATCAAAAGAGAAAAACAGGTTCCAAATTTTCTGAAGAATTGACTGTAAAATAATTTCTTGTATGCATTTTGTGAAAGTTTTAATACAAATGTGAAGAGCCCATTGGGTCTCAATGAGAAGGAGTTTGATCTTTAATGAGGATTCTGGTCTTGGTGCTTGACAGTGTGTAATTCTCTCCTATGTGTTGTAGCTTAGCTATTTATTTCATTTATATCCATTTATCTTGTATCACATTCTGGAATGCGAGTAGCCCACTGTTTCTGATATAAATTTATCCTTGTTGATACTTATGTCATAAGCTTTTCGGCACTTTAAATATGGCTCAAGTGTGATATACTGTCTCATTTTCAATTCATCCGTATTTCTGCCATACCGGCTGTTATGAGATGTTATTTACAAATGTTGTCTTGATGTGTGGATTCTTAATTTCATAAGTCCACTACGTGCTGGTATATATTTCTGGATGTTGTCTCAATAGCAGTCAGTATTCTCTTTATTCTACGTCTGCAGTAGAAATTCTATGATTATCAATTTCTATGAAGTATTTAGAATCCCTCTTTGCAGTAAAGTTGTCTTTGAATTGTCTGATACAATTCGTGTTAGAGTTTCACATCTTGTCTCTGCAGTATTGTTTTCTCTGTATCAAACTTCTGAAATTTTTGGTTCCGTTCAAGTTAATTTTTCTTGTTACAAGAAACAACATGAGAGCTTTGTCTTACTAATTACCCCTGTCATATCATTTTTCTCCTTGCTATATAAGATGTCCTAGGCACTGGTCTTTCACAACTCAAGGCTGTCTCTAGGATTAACAACACCAATAACAATATATAAACCAATAACATGTTAAATAAACAATAGTATGTTTTTACATTATAGACAAACTTATTTATTATATAATGCATTGATATGCACATAGTCGTGAATGACTTTATTACATTAATTGTTCTAAACATAAGTTAATTGAAATACTCATTTCATGATTTTTAAATATGGTGCATTGATAATGGGGTTCTATACCAGGAAATTTGCACCAAGAGGATAGGGCATTAGTACACAAGGAATATCGAAAAGAAGTATATTATAGGTTAATTATTTTTTGAAAATGGAAATTTTGTTTTCTAAACTATTTGGTGCATCTTACATGAGGACGTCATTGTAATTCTATTATTAATCATACTTGGAAAGCTACATTTTTTTTAAATGAATCTTGGTTACATTGTATTAGTGGACTTGGTGAAGCTACTTATCATCTGTCTCTAATATTATGTGACATGTTACTCCTCATAAGATAATAATATATACATTATGTCGGGTTCCATGATCATTCCTTTCTTTTGTTTGATCGAAGCAAATCTATGGTAAAGCTTCCACCGCACACATAGATAAAAAAAACCAGGCACGACGAAGCAATTCCATGAAGAGATTCAATTATAGTTTTGTAAAAATGGTGTATCGAGAGAAGATAATCATCAGAATATGGCAAAGGGAGAAACTACAACCAAATTAGGTGAAACTGAAATTGTTCTGTGAATGTATTTAATAGTGGTTAAACTCATCCTATTGGATTCTCAACGTTAATACACACACAAATCCCCGCAGGTTACAACAACATGTTCGTGGAGTCCAAAGACTACACAAAAACTAAAATGGGGTGTTGTCTTGAGTACCCTAAGAGAATATTATATTTATGCTGTTTTTTTAATTCCTTAATTTACTTCATAGTGATGGATTGGGCTGCGAGCAGGGGAGGACTCGACCGAGAGGAGGGCCCAGAGAGGATTCGATCTATATCTCCTTACATTATTAACATTCTATCGTATTAATATTAATATATTGAATTAATATTAATATCCTTTATGTATTATAAATTCAACATATTGAGCTAACATTTAAAAAAGTTGACATGCTATCTTACATCATGCCTACACATCTCCTCTATATGTGTTGTAGAGCGCTTGTTGACACGAAAGAAAAAAAAGAACTTTTAATATATAATATAAGTAAAATATTTTAATGTCCATTTTAAATGTGCATGTGTGTGTGCGTACACACATTTTTCAAATAAAAAAAACTTTACATTCACGTAAAATATGGGTATACATGTTGATATTCTAATGGAATGTCTACAAAATTATGTCTCAAGAGATATCACCTCCCTTTTTTTATTTAAAACACACACACACACACATTATCTCTCTCTCTCTCTCTCTCTCTCTCTCTCTCTCTCTCTCTCTCTCTCTCTCTCTCTCTTTATCTACACACACACACACACACATTTTTTAAAGAAAAAAACTTTACATTCATAAAAATATGGATATACATGTTGTTGTTCTAAGGAATGTCTACAAAATTGTGTCTGAGGAGAGACTACCCCATTTTATTTATTTACAACACACAAAAAATCACAACCATAGTATCATCAACATTGATTTCTATTCCAAGAAGACAAAAATTGTAACAAGGCACGATAATTATAAACTCGAACTGGAGTCAGTAGCATCTCTAAGAGAAACCATGAGGTGTGCAATCAAAGAGAAAATTGGAAAATATTCCACCACTTCAATCTTCTTGCCATCCCAATACTTGTAAAAAGTTAAAGAACCAAGCTACAACTCAAGAGCTTATTTTGATAATGCATTTTCCTTTTGGTTAAGTTCCATGAATATATGCTTGAATGAGTATCATTGGAAAGATAGAATAATGCTTTCGATTTCATAGAGAAAGTGCACAATAACAACATTTTCCACTATGTTTTTTTTACATGCCCCATCTATTAATAACTTTGAGTCTCCTATAGCTTTAATTTTGCACACTTCCCACTTCTTGCAAAATGAAGAAGGGTCCAAAGAGCTGTGAACTTGGATTTTGAGTTTGTGCCTCTCCCCAAGGTGAAGTAAATATATAAATAATTGTTTTGATTTATGTACAACACCATGGCTACACCACATTCGGGTGGGCCCCTTGGCTGGATCCATCAAAGACGCCCCACAAAATGTTTGACTTAATCTAGGCATGATCAAGTTTCTTCTTTAATATGCTTGGGCTCCATCTTGTGTTCTTTGCATAATGTTTCTACGAGGTTAGCTATCACCTCAACATGAATATTTTTGTCTTGGAAAATATCAAGGTTACAAGCCCAAAAAATAAAATAGTTCCAAATGCCAAGAAAATCACCAATTTTCCCTCGAATAATCCTCTAACTATGCAAGAATGCAATATTCTAAGCATAGTTTATTCTAGACAATGGAAGGATTGAATGTGCAAGCTATAAATGACCAAACCCAAGATACATAAGGACACATGATAAATAAGTGAGAGATTTTTTATTCATTCATGTTATAGAGATTACATCTATTTGAACCTATCTATCCTCATTTGATTTTGTTTTCCCATTTAAGGAGTTTATTTGACAAGGCCAACTAGAGAATTAATTTGTAATTTAGAGGACCATGATGCTTCCAAACATTCTACCACCACTATTTTCTATTGTAAAAAAGTAGACATTTCACTTGAACTTCACAACCAAGATGTTGGGCGTGGATCTTGATTACTTTCCTGCTTATTCAAAGGTTTTTGTTTCAGTTGTGTTTGGATCCCAATATTTGAAGGAAGGGTGTGTGGGGGGCATAAGAGACACCCATCCCTTATGTTGCTTTGTAGGCACCAACCTACAAAAGACACCAATATTATCTGCTACTTTTTAGACACCAACCTATAGGAGATACTAATCCCTTCTATTTTATAGACACCAACCTATAGGATACACCAATCCCCTCTATTAAAATATTTGTAGGAACCAACCTATAGGAGAAACTGATTTCCACTGCTACAAATATTCATAGGAACCAACCTAAAGGAGACACCAATTCCCATTACTACAAATATCTGTAGATGCCAAACCTACTTCACTGAATCTCCTTGATTCTTCACAATGTGTGTTATATACCTCTTCTTTCACCAATTCTACTTGTTTCTTCTGCCTTCACCAAGTTGTTTAGCTGCATCATCCTTCACTAGGTCTACTTTTTATTTCTTCCTTCATCAAGTCTTCTTCTCCCAAAACTCATTTATTTTGGCTTCTTCCCAAGAATGAGCTTTCACAACATGCCTCATATATAATTTTTCAAATATGGTTCTAAAATTTATACCACAAGTACCTAAATATGTCTTTTCTATTCCCTGCAAATTTTACAATTTGAAACATCTAAGAAATAAAGTTATAGAAAAAATGCCAATATGGCCTATTTGAAGCATGTTTTAGGAGCATTAAAGAATTCTAAATTCCTTAGATCATATCACTGAAATTATAGAAAAACAAGATATGCAAGTTTTACTATAGGTACTTTAAGATCTCTCCTCTATCTTCTCCAAATTTGAAAGTTTGAAACAAAATAGAAAGAAATATATAGCAAAAATACCAAGCTGACTTGTTTGAAGTAGATTTTAGGAGAATTTAGGAAGCATAATTTCTTTAGGTCATGTATCTCACATTATAGTGAACCGAGGTCTGAAATTTTAACCACGGGTACATTAATATCTTCTATGTGTATCCTCAAAGCTTCACATTTTAAAACATCCCATTAAAAAAGTTATAGCAAAAATGCCAAGCTGACCTGTTTGATGAGCATTTATGAAACCTAACTTGGACAATATATCCAACATTATAATGAACCAATCTTTGAAATTTTAACCATAGGTACATGAATATATTATATCTATATCCTCCAAATTTCCAAGATGACTCGTTCAACCCATAAATCAAATTTTTGTTTCCATGTTTAAACTCCAAGAATCACCCCAAAAAGTATTCCTCAACTCCTCTTGCAACCTCAAACATTTCCTTGCCTGGATTATGTATAATGAACTCATATTCCCTTTATTTATAACATTTGTACATTCACTTATGGGGATGAATTGTAAAACAGGTTGGGTCGGCTTGCTTGTACTTTCAATGGGTCATCCAGATAAAATATTTCATATTTCCTCATTCCAATGGAGTTAGGGGGAGTGCCATATACTGTTGGAAGGGTCTTGGAATAAAATTTCCAACCATATATCCATGCTCCCATTTGAGATAGGTAATTTGAGTAAAAATTGCTTCAAAGACATCATATCCAAATGGGGCATCAAAAGTCCAAAAATTATATGTTTTAACCCTGTACAGAAATTACGTGCAAACAAATTCTTAAAAAATAAAATAAACAATTGCGAGAACATAAAAAAAATATACACAGATATTTTTCCCTGGATCCTAAAACTAGGACCAACATATTGATTTTTCATTAGATGCCTTTCAATGTTACAATACATAATTATACATGTCGAAGCATTCATAAACCCCAATCCATTAACCCTGGATTAGAACATAACTGTAGTTCCCTTGATCGGATCTACAAAATGCCATGGGAAGAAAACCATGTGCAAAAATCATGAAATAAACCATAGGTAGGTCCACCCACCTATTATAGGGTTAAAAAAAAATCTCAGGGTGTTGCCCCAGACCTCGTGTAGGGGCCTACTGCCCCCCTAAAAACCCCCCGACAGGGGGGGTTGCTGCCTCCCATGCTACCCTTAGAGCAATGAATAGGGGAGGCTATCACCTCCCCTGTGACCCCACCCTGCACCTGTGACTATTCGTGGAAAGAATATAACACACACCAAAAAAAATAATATTTCCAACAATATTCATTTTCCAATCATTATCTTGGACATAAGTAGTCTCCCCTTGTATTTGAAATCAATGACAACAATAATTCCAATGATCTCCCCCTTTTTCATTGATGACAACCCTTAGTCAATTCTGCAATAATACTGCAAAACTCCCCTTGTCTGCAATTCTCATTGTGCCTACAAATTCTCCCGCTTTAAAATCAATGGAAAAGGGATTCTCCCCCTGAACTTTTGATTCTCCTTATATGTAACTCTTCTTTTATATGCAAATTTTCTTAGTGTCTACAACTCGTCCTCTATTTTCAACTTCGCTTAGTGATTGAAACTACTCCCCTTGTTTTTTATCTCTTCTTATGTCTACATATTATCCCCCTTCGACATTAATGGGAAAGAGTTGTTTTTACATTTGGCTACAATTTCTTGCCCAGATATGTTAAACACAAAACCATTACTTCCTATAATTGGTTAATTATCCTTTCTCTGCAACTTGGATATTCCTATCAAGGATATGTCTAACTATCCATGGATGCAACATTTCCTCTTTTGTAGCACTACTCTTGAGACTGCTCCCCCCTATGCTTGAACTTCCTTTCACTTCTTCTTTTTGGGACTTCTCCCCATGGGTTTATGCTTACTTTTGTCTAGAAATTAACTCTTTTAACATCAAATTGATGCCCACCCCCAAACTAATGCTTCTCCTTATTTGCAATCTCCCCTTTTTTCTTTTCTTTCTAATTAAATTTCACCATTCACTTCATTTTCAACTGCCAATTCACATCTTGCAAATTTTCCATTTACCATAATTTTCCTGTAGCTCACTCTCAAATGTTCCCATCCTCTTAATGCATCATAAGATATTGTAATCTCTCATTTTTATTTTACTGATACGATGGGAGACATAACAGCCTTAACACCCTTTTTTGGGAGATGGTTAATATTATGAGCTGTTTGAAATTGTAGCCTTGACAATCAATCCCACACTCTCCCACACCCCTTCTCTCCCACCCTTAACCCTTGTTTTTCCATGCCAATAGGTTGTGGTTTCCAAAACCATTATTCTAAGGAGTAGCAAACACCCCCTTTCCTCCTCATGCTACTAGCAAACCATTTTGAAATGTAATGGGTTCCAAACTCATTTCTCTAAGGAGTGACGAGCACCCCCATCCCCCTCCTTTCTCCCTCCTTCTGTCACCCCCCTCCTCGACCCCTCCCACACCACTCCACTCATAAATTAGGAGATTGCCACTCCTTAGAATGGTAGGTTTGGATGCCACCACTTATAGCATGTGTTTTGTGGGCAGTGTGGCGAGGGAGGGTGTGAGGAGGGAGACAAGGAATAGGGGGAGAAGGAGGAAGGTGGAAAATTGGTGGGGGATTAGGTGGGTGCGAGTGTGGGTAGTGTGGAGAGGGGTGATTCTAGGAATCAACCTCTCCTCACTCCTACTTTGTTTTTTTATTTTATTTTTTATTTTTATTTTTATTTTTGTGAGGTTAGGTAGATGGGACTACCAATGGGGAATTTGAATCATTGACCTCTCACAATGTGTGGCTTAACAATGTACTCATTGACCATCAATCCAAAGCCACATAAGTAATTTAGTTTTATTTTATTCTTATTATTATGTTAAATTTTGATTTTGAGAATTTTTTCAAGTGTTATTTTATTTTATTTTATTTTAAGGGGTGATTCTAGGAAACAACCTCTCCTCACTCCTATTTTGTTTTTAATTTTTAAATTTTTTAAATTTTTTTGTGAGGTTAGGTAGATGGGACTACCAATGGGGAATTTGAATCATTGACCTCTTACAATGTGTGGCTTAACAATGTACCCATTCACCATCAATCCAAAGCCACATAAACAATTTAGTTTTGTTTTATTCTTATTGTTATGTTAAATTTTGATTTTGAGTATGTTTTTAAGGGTTATTTTATTTTATTTTATTTAAAGGTTTTTCCCCTACATATATGTATATATAAAATTGGTTTTAGATTTTACTTTCCCTCTTTTTTTCATTAGTTTATAGAGGTTTTTTTTTTCATTTATTTATTTTATTTTTAATTTAATTAAAAATAATAATTAATAAATAGTTTTTAAGTAATATTAATTTTTAGTTTAGGAGTGATTTTAACTTTTTAATTTGCAACAATAAAAGTTGTTAAAACTATTATTTCAATTTAGTCATATTTTAACTTCAAAAATAAAATTGGTGTTGCTAAAAACAATACTCTTTGATTTAATAGTCAATTTTCTTTAATGATATCACTTGTCAAGGCCAGAATTTCAAGTAAGGTGTAATTTTAACCACCTCCTTAAAAAATGGTGCTATTAATAGTGACACTTTAAAATAGGAGTTCATTTTAGTATTTTTGTCTAAAATATATGAATATTTTGAGACAGTTTTCATTTTAAGATCACAATTCTTGCTAAGTTAATAACTATGTTATTAAAGTCCACATGGTCTTGGATACTCCTTGATGTGAAGTCACCAGTTCAATTCCCCATCCCGATTGGGGTGATATATTAGACATAATGAAAATATAGTCCTACCAAACTTCCAAAAAATATAAATAAACAATAAAATTGAAAAAATGTACATAATCACATTTAACAACTCAAAATTGTCAATTTCAATAACAAACTCGTGAGTGTGCATGGATAACTTACTTATTTTTCTTAAGATACATTTGTATTCCTCCTTAAAGTGGAAAGCAATTTAGATGATTGCACTTCATGGCAATTTAATGAATGCCTTATAACAATGATTGGGCAATGCAACTTAGTTTTTATTATTACATATAGTAATACAAAGATGACAACAAAATTTCATTAACAAAGTCACATAAAAATATTGTAGATGATTAATAAAATTGCAGTTTTACAAGTGTTGTTTTATTAATATTAAGTAATACATTTTAATGAAAAAAGTTGTAATATTCATCATAATATTTTAATTCAGTAAATAATAATAATAATAATTTATATTTAAACTTTTTAAATTTTAAAAATTAAAATCTTTAAAATGTATATCTATTTTTAATTTTTATACTCTCATACAGAAATTCTCCTAAAAAATTAATTTTTCAAAATATTAAATAATTTAAATTAATATAATATTTCATTTATAATAACACCATTTAAAAACTAAAACATAACTCAAACAATCTCAAGAATTCTTATACCAACATTTCATCAAATCATATAAAATTATGCATATTATCATTACTTGGAGCATACTATTAAATTAAAGTAAGAATGATAAAACAATTTAAAAAACCAAAGCATAACCCAAATAGTCCATGGAAATCTCATACCAACATTTCATCAAATCACATATATTCCTCATGTTATTTGTTGATTACTTTATCATACTACTAAATTAGGGTAGCAAAAACAATTAGGAAGACTTTTTTTTGAAGACTAATCTAAACACGTGACTTTTCTTCTAGAAAAGGATGATTTTTCATGATTTTGATAAAATGTGAAATTTTTTTGGAAATATAAATTACAACTATCAAGATTTAGAATTTTAAGTGTTTTAGAGATTTTTGAGGATGTTGAATCTATTTTCATTATTAAAAAAACCATTCAAACATTCTCACTTTCAATTTTAAAAAAAAAAAATTTTATAAAATTTGGACAAAAAAAAATACTTTAATTTCCAACCAAAAAAATCACCAGCCAAACAAAATCCTCTCTTGCTTAGAGAATTCTCTTTTGTTTATAATTATTTATTAATAATTGGCCTTATTTGGATAAGATTAATTAAAGATTTTACCTTTTCCTTCTCTCAACACTTCCTTGCTTGGTGGTTTGTAGAGAGTTTTTTTTAATAGTCAATCACCTATAGATTAATTTGGAAAAGAATACTACACCGTCAAAGATAATGTATTATATGTGGAATTTTATAAATGTGATACGATTTGGTGGAGATTGCGTGCACGTTTTTTTGGGATATATTTAAAAAAAATAAAAATAAAAGATCATCGTCATTAGCCACTTCCTTGCTTTGTGGTGTTTAAGGAGCTTCCTATAGTCAATCACCAAAAGATTAATTTGTTAAAAGAATACTAACCCTAGAAAGAACATGTATTATATGTGGAATTTTATATGCATACCACGATTTGGTGGTGGAGATTGAATGCATGTGAGTTTTTTTGGGATAAGATTTTAAAACAAAAGTTCATCTTCACACTAGTGAAACAATGGAAGAGTTTTTGTGAGGCTCGTTTGAGATAATAGTAAAAACTCATGGTTTCACTTGTACGACGAGTTTTATTGTTTAGTCTATCAGTTTATAAATGCTTCGAGGTAGGAAATGTTCACTGTAAGATTAAAGCAGTATATTATTCTATGATGGGTATTTTCTGTCTGGGTGCATTTATGGGCTGATAAAGTGAGAAATAAAATCGCCATGGTGAAAATTTATGTATATCATTATTATTTCTTAAAGTATGAATGATTGTATTTCATCATCTAAGTTTTAATGAAGTGTAAATGGTGACTTTCACCATCCAATTTTTAATGAGATATATATTATGACTTTCACAATCCAATTAGGTGTACATTTTGACTTTCACCATATACACCTAATTTTTAAGTTTTAATAAGATGTACATTGTGACTTTTACAATTTAATTTTTAATGAGATGTACATTGTGACTTTAATAGTCTGTATATTGTAAATATTAATATTTTATAATGTGTATATTGTGAATATTAAAATCAAATATACCATTAAATCATCATTCGTCAACCTATTTGAGAGTTCATATTAACGCAAATTGAATTTTATTTTAATTGACATAATCGTCCCCATTCATTTATATCCAATTGATATCAATTATAAAATCAGATATTTGGTTTTACAATTGAAGATTGAATCACAATACGTATATTTGAATAAACAATGCATCAAAAGTGTTTAGAGGAAATTTTGCTGGGCGTGGCATATTCTGAATATAAAGATCATAAATATATTGGCATATACTAAAGAGTGTTGATGTATTCTATATGCTAAATAATATTCCTTCTTTTGTTTTTGTTTTGTTTTTGACAAGTCATCCACTCTTTTAAGAAAACCTAAAACATAACTTTTGACTTACATCTTATATAAATAGTGCATTTCATAAATATTTATGTGTTATTTGGTACAATAATGTATATGAATGTTTTATATTTTCGAAATCAACGAAAAATATTAATTTTTATAATATAGTTTTTTGTTTTTTTGTTTTTAATTTATAATATAAAAATATACAATAATATAGTATAATAATAAAATAGTTAAAATTATGTGTATATTTTATGTAATAATATGATGATAAATTAGTTAAAATTATGTTTATATTTTATTTAGTAATATGATGATAATGTTATTATGACAAGTTCCCAACTCCAAGTTTGCATATCTTCCTTGTCACATCAAAATTCCAAACATAAAATTTACTTGGCTATGTGGTATGCTCAATATTGTTGTACCATGACTCTAATGAAAGCTCAAGGCATATCAAAATTCAAGAAAAACACTCTTACAATGATTGTATAAAGTGGTCCTCAGGTAGGAAATTTAATTAGCATAAGGTGGTCTTAAAGTAGGAAATTTAAAACCTTTTTAAAAGTAGATGGTCTTTATAGGAGTCTTTAAACTTAATTTAGTGCATTTGCTTAATGGAAATTTGGATTACATAGAAGGTTAAACAACTGTCCATTAGTTTCGTTGGAATTCTTGTAGTTTGTTTGATTTTAATGGTAATTTTAGAAAGAGTTAATGGTTTCCTCAATTTTATGATTTTAAGTTTTTTATTTTTATTTGTTTAAAATATTATGATTATTTTGTTCTAATCTCCCGTTTTCCAATTTTACCTCTTTTTCTTCTAGTTTTGGTTGTTTCAACATGCATTTATATAGGTTTCCATTTTACCAAAGCTTCATAAGTTTTACTTTAATTTAGCTATATTTAAACTAAGCATCACATACTTGCTACTATGTAGCTCATTACTTTTCATTTAAGGTACATAATTATAAGGTAAATATTGATGTGAATTAAACATAACATTGTTATTTTTATGTTTATATTAAAATGTTTTTTTATACATATGAGAGATGTGTAATTTTTTCTATGTTCAATAACATTTAAAAAGATATCCACTAGCTTAAATCCATCTTAATCTCAGATATATCAAGTGCCTAGATGGATCAAATCTCTCGAGGTGTAAACCTCTTTTTTCAGTGCAAAATTTGAGGAAAGGTTTACATCTCGATATATTTGATCCCTCCCAATGCTTAATATATCCGGGGTTAAGATGAATCTAAGCTAGTTTCAATCATGCATGTTCATAGAAAATTTGTTGAACATATAATTATTTTGATCATTTTAAATATGTTAAATATGTCCAAGATTAATCTAGTAATTTTAATTTAAAATTTGCTTAGTTACCTCAGTTTGTTGAGACGATAGAGACCGTTAATAACTTGAATGATGAAAAATGTTGAAATAATTTTTTTGAATGCAAAGTGATAATGGAATATTGTTGAATGATAGAAATGTAAATAATAAGAATGTAGTTAATTATAAATAGTCTTCATTGTGATCAATCCCAGACTGTTTTATTCTACTGTTCTTATTTTCACACATGTTAATCTTGTCATCTTTTCATATCAATCATATGAAAAAGGTGGTTGAAATCGTAGACCACCCACATCTTTAAATTGAGGTATTGTAGTAAACATCATACCTTGTCTCTATTTCTCTCCAATATTAATAGTAGTTTTCTCCAAAGTGAATCATTGTGACTTATGAGTAATTTTCAATAATAGTTGTCTTCTATTACCTCGTTTGAATGAAAAATGACTAACAATGTTGAATGATGGAAAATGGGAATAATAAGAATGTAGTCAATTACAAATAGTTTATAGTTTCAAGAAGCAAACATTTGAGGTAAGTGAGAATTCTATTTAAGATGAAAATTCATGTATTTTATATATGGTTGACTTGTTGTAACACAAAAACCAATGCAAGTTGTCAATAATTTTTTTGTTCTTACACTGAAATCAATGCACAATATTGATCTAATTACTTTGAAATTAATGTACATCATACATCTAGTCACATCAAATAAAAAATCAGCATCTACACTAAAATCAATGCATCTAGTGCACACAATCAAATAGGATTAGAAATCAACATCTACATAAAATCAATGCATCTAGTGCAAGCAATAAAATAGGATTAGAAATCAACATCTACATTGAAATCAATGGATCTAGTGGAAGCAATGAAATAAAATTACAAATCAACAATTGTACTAAAATCAATGCATCCAATGTAATTAATCAAATAATATTAGGAATCATCATCTACATTGAAATCAATGTATATATTTTAGTTAAAACCAAAATATTTATGGATTTATAAATCCAACTTATTTTACATTTTGTAAAAGTTTGACTTCCTCTTTCTTTTATGGTAAATAATGTTCAATATTATATAATACT
Organism: Pinus albicaulis; assembly: GCA_034641835.2. Lineage (NCBI taxonomy): Eukaryota > Viridiplantae > Streptophyta > Pinopsida > Pinales > Pinaceae > Pinus > Pinus albicaulis. Next base: position 226,240,240 of record CM076579.1, read on the forward strand.
ATACAATATATGTATTTGTCTTTGTGCATCTCTTTCTTCTTCCCTCTCCCCCCCCATCAATATCTATGTATCTCTCCTTCTTTCTCTCGCCTCCCTCTATCTCTAATTTCTCTCTCTCCCCCCCTCTCTTTCCCCGTCTCTTTGTCTCTCTCTCTCTCCCCCCTTGTCATCTATATGTATATCTCCCTCCATCTCTCCTTCTTTGTCTCTATATCTCACCCCCCCAAATACACATGATCTCTCTCTCCATATATATTTATCCCTACCTCACCTCTCTCTATCCTGTCTTATTCCTTCTCCGCCCCTCCATCTATATCTCTATCTCCATCCGTGTCTCCTTCTTTGTCTCTCTATGTCACCCCAAACATACAAAATCTCTCTCCATATCTCTCTCTTTTCCTCCCTCTTCCTCTCCCTCTCCCTCTCCCTCTCTCTCTCTCCTCAAATTCTCTCTCTCTGTCTCTCTCCATGTATTTATTTTTCCCTCCCTCTCTATTCCCCTCCAAATCTCTCTTTCTCTACCCCATTCTCTCCTTCCATCTCTAAATTCCTTGCTCTCTTCCTTCCTCTCTCTCCCTTTCTCTCCCATCTCCCCCCTTCTCTCTATACACCCTCCAAATATGTCACTGTCTCCCTCCCTCTCTCATTCTCTCACCCCTACATCTCTATGTCTCCCTCTCCCTATCTTCCCCTTCTCTCCCTCTCTCTCATCTTCTTCTCTCTCTCTTACCTTCTTCTCTCCTCTCTCCCTAACTCTATATCCATATCTCCTGTTAGTCATCAGTATTTTTACCTGTTTTGATGACTAGATTCCTTGGCTGAGTTTTCTAGAAGCTAATCTCAATCTGTCAATTTGTCATCTAGAAAACACCTCAAACAAATTTTTGTCTTCCTACCCCTCTTCTTCAGCCTATAATGAGAAAAACCCTTACATTTTCTAAAGCTATCTCATTACAGCAAAGTCTCCCTATCCATAACTGTCATAAATCTTATACCTCTGCTAATCATCAAAATCCCTTCTTTTTCATACAACCCACTGTCCAACATTTAACAAAGTGTCTACCGCTCTCTCACTGAACACTTTGTCATGTGATAACCTACTCATGCCTAAGAAGCCATTCAAAATCCATGACAAAGTATGTAGGTCTAGGTGGTGGTGTTTTAGGGAAAATTCCTTGGCAAAACTGTTTTCAGCCAAAAACCTTGTTTTTCATCATCATGCCAACCATCATTTTCTTCTCACCCAACAAAAAAAACCCTGGTATATCCTTAGGTCACGCACCACTAAATCTTGCTTTGTCTCTTTTATGCAGAGCTCACAAGTGTTCAAATCAGGAAAAGAGAAAGAGTTTCCCTGTCAGAAGAAAGATGATCAAATGAAATTTCAAGCATTATCATCATGTTATATCAAGAAAGCTCTCCAAAGGATTAAAAGACATCTATCAATGCATCTCTGCAGGGGTGTACTGATTGATGACACTAAGCAAAGTGTGAGCAAAAAGAGCACCTCAGGAGAAGGTTTCATGCTGTGTCAGTTTACTATGGAAGTAAGAGAAAGTGCAGATTGTGGCTAGCCCTACAAATTAGCCTTATACAACCAACAGTGATAGTCTTCTGGAAAAAAAGAGCTTTAAAGCAAATTAGGCATCATAGTGAAGGTATAAGAAGGATAGCTGCTTATTATACCTTATCATAAACTAATTGTGAAAGACCGTCACAAACAATTTCACTACCCCTGAAAACATAGTCAAGGGAAAGAGTTAGTTCAAAGATACATCTCAGTGAGCGCTCACCATTTACAAAGCACATTATTTACTTCTGAAGATTCACAATGATTTTATGCAAAAGGGATATACATTACTAACAGGTCCTCATAAATCAAAGGGCATTATGATTCAAATGATTTCATCAAGGATAAATGCCAAAGATTCACTTTTGTCTTCTATTTGTATTTTTCAAACAAACAGAACAAGGCACATTGTTGAGATGGATGAAGTTTCTATGTTTAATAGGACCTCCTTCAAAATGAGCAGAGGGTCAGAAACACATTTTTATGGCCTCCTTCACAAATAAGTAAAGGGCCCACTTACCATAGTTGCATAAGACCTCCTTCATAACAAGCAGAGGGTCAAATCATCAAGTGTTAACTCTGTCTTTAAGAAAAATTTTCAATAATGGGCAGTTTGAGAGACAGTGTGTTTGAAAGAGTGCATTCACTGACAAACCAAGGCTAGAATTTTGATTAAAGCAACCTCATCTAAATGGTGAAGAAGGTACATAAAGCTCTATTTAAAAGTGACTTTTGCAATTGATAGAAAGAGAAATTCACACAGGTGATTTATGTAAAAGAGGCATCTCTCATTTAGACAGACCCATTATAGTTTATCAAAATACTCCCTCCAAATGATGAGTAAAGGGAAAGCACCAGGAGTTACTTTTCATATAAACTAACTCTTTAAAAGGTAAACAAGGATAACAACGAGTTTGCATTTTGAGATGCCTTCCATCAAATGATGAGAGCAAGTTTCAAATGTTGAAAACAACCTCTTTCAAATAAATAGGGTTGAAACATGGAGTATAGGACAAGCGCTTGGAACAGTATGTTGAAAGTGCCTCCTTCAGTAATAAGCAAAGGGCACTCAGTTTGTTTGAGGATATTCAAGAGTGAAAAGTGGAAAAAATCACATTTTACCCCTAAATGGTCTATTCAAAAGCAATAGAGATAAACACATCACAGTTTTGAGAAGGACAACTTAAAGGATATAAAGCAGTTGGAAAAAGGATGCCCACCTTGTTTCAAATGTTGAAAAAAACCTCTTTCAAATAAAAAGGGTTGAAACATGGAGTATAGGACAAGCGCTTGGAAGAGTATGTTGAAAGTGCCTCCTTCAGTAATAAGCAAAGGGCACTCAGTTTGTTTGAGGATATTCAAGAGTGAAAAGTGGAAAAAATCACATTTTACCCCTAAATGGTCTATTCAAAAGCAATAGAGATAAACACATCACAATTTTGAGAAGGACAACTTAAAGGATATAAAGCAGTTGGAAAAAGGATGCCCACCTTGTCTTTCCAAAAGCACAAAGGAAAAAAATAAAAAGTCACCAAAGGGAGAGAAAGAAACATTCAAAAGCATTTTTGAAAGAGCTATGAAAACTCTCAAAGTAGAAGTATACTTTCTATTGTGCAAACATATAGAAGAGGAATGATTTTTAAAAACCTAGGCAAGTAGTTTGCAAATTTTCTAAGACGCAACGCGCCTATGTGTTTCGACCAACCGGCCCCGCCTGGCGTTCAGAAGGCACCCATCGCTCGACCTGACAACACCCACAGCGGCGTGCAGGTGCTACGTGCTTGTGCACAGGAGCGTAGCACTGCTCAAAAGGCCTCCATTTCACCACAAATCGGATTTTTTGCATAGGGAATTTATCTCCAAAAACAGCCAACACATTTTCAAGAGGTATTTCTTGTTTTCCTCGCCTAAGTTTTTGATTTTGAGAGGTGTTAAGAATCAATTTTATTAAGAAAAAGACACAGTCTAATGAATGGGAAAACACAGTTTGTTCTCAAAACTGTCATGTTTACTAAGAGACAAAAAGACAGTGATTGAGGAAAAGCGCCTATTATAAGTTTACAGAGTTTGTTTGGTGTAAGAGGTTAAAGGACAAAACTCAATGATTTCAAAGAACAAAAGGCACAGTTCTTAAGAAGGAAACTTATTTTCATTAAAAAGAACCTGTTTGCTAGTTAAGAAAGAGATACAGTGCTGAAAGAAGAGTTCTATTTTTTTTAGTTCATTTGAAAGACCTATGTTGGTAAGAGAGTGTGTTAGAGTCGGTCCTTACAGCCCTCCGTCAGAGATCATTTCGCTTTTTGTATATCATTTTTAGGTGTCTCGCTCTCTTCACTTCGTTGCATTTCGCTAGGGGCATGCCATTGACTGACGAGAGGGTCTGGTCGTCTTGTATTTCCTCATGCTTGTATCTGTAGGGCTAATTAAAACTCCTCAAAAATCATCAAAGTTCAGGTCACGTCATTCATGGTCATAAATAATGATTTTCGTCAACAAGAGTCTTTAGTCCTAGATTCTAGGGTTTTCAGTCTTTTGTTACATGTAATAAAATCCCACAGGCCATGAGGATGGTTTCGAAAAGGTTCCTAATTTCATATTTTTATTCTCAAAAACATTTGAAGACATTTCTAGTCCAAAACTCTGTTTTGAACTAGAAACTGTCAATTTTATTTTTTGTAATAATTTTGTATTTGTTCCACCATTAAAAGTTCAAAGTAAGCCTCTAGTCTTTGCTGAAGTCAAAATGCCAAAATCCCTGCAAAAATCAAATCATTACATTAGTCCAAAACTCAGAAAAAAACAGTGAAAAGCCAAAAGACAGAATTGCATTAAATGATAAAGTGCCAAGATTGCCAAACATTACAAAGTGGGTTATGGAGAAAATTTAAATCAAATTTGATTCTTATGAGATATTTTTCAACCTATATAAACCATGGAGGACAAGTCATTTTCACAAATTCCCAAAGCAAAGGTCGAATTGGAGAGTTGAAGGGCGAAAAATTGTTTTCAAAGCCGTGGAAGTCAAAGTGGTAGTGCGCGCGGCGCATACAGGTGGCGCGCGACGCACACAAGGCGCGCGACGCATTGGGCATCACAGGACCGTGCATTTTAGCGACGCATACACAGTGCGCGACGCACTGGGCATGCGCGCAGCGCGTAGAGTTTCAGGGCCAAAAAATTTTACTCCTTCGCCCAGATTCATGCCAAATCACTTCATTTACTTGCAAGTAAGTTGTTCATGCCTGCTTAGTGACTCATGAACATGCTGTGGTGTTTTGAAAATGGAGAAAACAAGTGTTTGATGTGGTGAAATGTAAACCCTATGCTCATTGCCAAAATCACTCCATAGGGTTTTGAAGGACATGTTAATGATATTGTGGGGGTTTCCAAACTTGTGTTATTGATACATATGTCCATGCTCTCTATTATTATTGGTGTCATCGCTTATTGTTTACCATAGCCTCACGCTCTCTCTCTCCTATTCAAATCATTGCTGTCATTACCATTGTCATTATCACATTGTTTATCATTTATATTGGAACACAGTCCCATATTCACTATTTCCATTCTCCATTGACAAAGCCTAACTATCATTGCAAGGGCTGTACACTACATTATACTCCTTCCTACTCACTTGTCAAAATCCCCATGTAGTCAAAGCAGTGACTGTTTTCCATTCAAACTTATTTGACAATACCTTTTTCATTATGGTTTTCCTATAGCACCTTGATACACACGTGACACATTTGGGATTTGAGCATGCACTGAAACTCTTGTTTTTCACCATACCTATATCAGCATATATTTTGCAAACATCTTGATTTCAGCGCCATGTCAGAGACGAATTCAGTTTATGAGCAGGAGTATGACAGTGATTCCACAGCAGAGGTTAATGTGCCACGGAGGTCTCACAAAAGTGGCAAAAGTGGTAGGCATGTCAGGGAGGAGCCTACTTCTTTGGCTCAATTGCAGGCTTGCCCGCTTGCAATGGATTGTTTTCAGCATCAGTCATGTTTCCAGTACTGCGAGATGATTTCCCAAACCCAGCATCATCATGAGCTAGCTCGTCTATTTGTTCTACATTTACATGATGGATGTGTAAACCTTGCCGGAGTTAACTTCATTCTGTCACCAGAGACCATTGCTCAGGCCACCGGGATACCAAACATAGGAGAGGAATGGAACAAACGACAACAGCTAGAGAAATCCTACTATGAGCCATACATCAAACCTGGGTATATGAGGTAGCTGAGCAGGGTATTTCCATTCAGATTTCTGAAGGATGAGGTTGCACCATTGATGAAGCTCATCATTCAATATTTCAGTTGCGAGGGCAGATTCTCGCACCTCTATGCATACCATATCCGTTTGCTGATGCATTTCACGAGGGTACGTATGATGAGAATTCCATACTTTATGTATCATAACATAGAGCGGATGACATTTCTTGTACAGAAGAAGACCCCAGCACAACAGCATAGAAGTATATATCATTACGCGCTGATCAAAATCATGGTGGTACATCAGCTGACACAGCAGGGCATCGCATGGGATGAGTTCATCTCCCGTGACTTCTTTGCAGCGCCACAACCACCTCCCGAGGTAATTCATGATGAGGGAGAGCCTTCACACCAGTTGGATATTCCTGAGACTGAGCATATCAGTGCTCCAGTGTATGTGACATATCAGCGAGGCCACAGAGCCTTATTTGCAGCTACACGACGAGTATTATCTCCACCCGGGGTGGAAGGGGTCTCGCCTTCGACTTCAGCACAGGTACAGATTCAGGACAGAGGAAAGAGGCCTATGCACGTTGAGGGCCCCTCAGGAGGCCAAGATACTGAATTCACATTGATTGATGTTGATGCGAGCTCTCCTAGCTCGAAACTGAAAGAGATCGTCCAAGAGCAGAAGGCCGAGATTGACACGCTGAATGTTAAGTTGTAGAGAGCTCAGTGGGCGATAAACTACCTGGAGCAGCGTAACAAACAGCTAGAGGATCAACACACACTTGTAGAGCTGCGACGAATCCGTGAAGATCGACAATTGGCCCGGAAGAGACCTGGTGACATGACACCGGCTGATCGAGATACTTGCCTCACGCATGTTAACATTCATATGGAGAAGTTGTTAGCAAAGGCCAATAGAGACAAAGACATGCTCTGTCATATGAAAGGTCATTATTGGGCCCGCATGCATGTCTGCAAAGCAAAAATGAAGATTCTGAAGAGGAGGTTGAGCAGAGCACTGAAACGGCGAAAAAGGCCTGATCCGCTCCGGATTTTGGCCGAGGCTTCATTGGCTGAGCATGAGGTATGATGGGGAATCTTCGCTCTGAATTTCAGAAAATTTAGAGAAGTTTTTGTCATTTTGGAAAATTTTGGTCTCAAAACAGGTTTTTCAGCCCAACGCATAGCGCGTCACGACGTGCGCTTATGATTGGGACACTTGCTGGAGAAAAACTTTGTATTTTTGGATTTTTCATGGTAAGTTATGCATGCTCGGAAATGGCCGAAGCATTTCACCAAGTTCTGGATGATCAAAAGGGCCAAAAACACCATGAAAATCACCTTTCTGCCACCTTTTGCACCAGCAGGAAGTACTTGTGGGAGAATGAAGTTTTGGAGGGGAAAATGAGCTCCAAATTGGGAAATTCCACTTGGGTTGGATAGCAGACATCCAGGGCTTTCCAACAAGCTATCATGAGCTTGATTTTGATGCCAGGAAGTGCCCCAAAAGTAGGCTGAAAGGCGCGCGACGCATAGAGCTCAAGCGCGCAACGCATAGAGATTTTTGGTCAATTTTTCATTTTCCAACTCAGGAGTTCGGCCAGTTGGACCCGTTTTGATTGTGGATGTAATTTTTGAGTTATCTTGATGTAATTTTGTGATTGTAATGTAACTTTGACTCACTTTTACCTATTCTAGAAGATTCACTCCCAAAAAAGTGAAAATCAAGTGAAAGAATCAGTTTCCTTCCTTTTAGAGGCAAGTTGTTTGGCTGCCTAGATTCTAGCTCCTTGTTTAGAATTGGTCGAAACTGCTCCTAGAAGGAGGAATTCGACCCCTAGAGGCATGGGAAGGGGTTAGGATGGTCTATATGATGTAATTTCTGAGACATTCTACAGGTTGGACTCTTGGGAGAAGTTTGGCACACTATTGTACATATTTTTTATATTTTGGCTAAGGAAAGATCAAAGGTTTTGCAGAACCTGTTGGGATTCTTGTGGCTTTCAGTTTTGATGGTGTGTTCTCTCAGTTATTTGTAAGTTCTATAAATGTTTAATGTATGCCATTCCCTTCTTTTTCTTCTGAAACTAAATGAATGAGTAAATGAGGTAGAATCCATTGATTTCAGTGCTCTGCCTTTAAATTTGTTTAGTTTTATATGTTTTCGCCAGTTTGGAGAGGATCCTTGTTCTCCCTTCCCCTCTTTAGCTCCTTGTCATTCTGATCCATCCATACACATAATCAAAAAGCATCAAGACTACTGCCTACCTTGCCCCAACTCGAATTCTGCAAAGATCTGGCCTCATCCCCGAGCCCAAAATTGTTTTTCCCATTTTTCCAACGAAAACCCAAAAAATCAAAATCAAACTTTCCTATCTATTTACTAGCCTAAAATCAGTTCCCATTTTAAGTCATCTTAGCCCCTTTGAAGACCTTTTGCCGAGATAGACCCGGAGAGAGCCCTCTCTTGTCCTCGTAGGGCTAACTACGAGGCTGAGCGTGGTTTGATGTTGCCTTGAGTTTTAACTTATTTCAGCCTAAGGTAGATTTGAGCGCTAACAGAGTGAAGGAAAGTCTAAACAACTATGCCTCCAAAGAAGGTTAGCAAGGGTGGTTTTCACAAAAGGTTTGAGCCTATTACAACTCAGGAAATAAATGACTCCCCTTCGGTTCTTTTCAACTTCCATGAGGTAGGGTGCATTGATTTTTTCCAAAAAGTCTAGGAGGTCACTAATCACCCTCCCTTAACACAACTGTTCGCCCTGAGGCTGCAAGGAAAACATGTTCACCTAGTAGGACTTGATTTTTTTCTCACTCCTAGGTCAGTATCAAGGGCCACCAAAATTCCCTATCTTGGTGAGAAATGGTTCAAACAAGCCTATTTGGACCTAGACCACTACAAGCCCTTCTTGAAACCATCTTACCAAAATGAATGCAAGGCTATTTACCCCTTTTCTCATCTATTGAATAGTTATGCGCCCCTCATGAAAACCATCATGAGATATTTCACATGTGAGGGGAGGTATTCTCGAGTTTATTCCTATCATGTTAGACTTTTGATGCATTTCACTCGGGCTCAGATGCTGAATCTCCCTTTCTTCCTCTACAAAAGCATAGACAAGATGTCCTCCTTGGTCCAAAAGAAACCTCCTGCTCAGCAAAAAGCTAGTCTTTTCCATCATTCTCTCATCAAAATCATCATCCTTCACCAGCTTGAAAATAAAAGAGTTTCTTGGGAGACTTTCATTTCCCATCCAGATTTTACTACTGGCTCTTCATCTCATGGCCCATCTCATATGTCCTCCTCACCCTCCACTCACTATGTCTCCCCTTCACCTAGTCAATCTGCCCCTCAAAAGAAAACACCACCCATGATTGATAGTGAAAAAGAGCAGTCTTATGAAAGCAAGCATGAAGTTAGTGATGATGAGGAACATAGTGATACTCAGCAAAGTAGTGAGGATGAAGAACAAAGCAGCCCTAAGAAAAGCATTGAACATGAGCAAGGGGACACCCCACCTACAGCTAGTGATGATGAGGAATAAAGGGAGGATGTTCAAAACAATGATGAGGAACACCACAGTCCTCAACAAAGTCATGAAACCAATCAAAGGGACAGTGAAAAAAGTGCCTCCCAGCAAAGTAGTGACCATGGTGGCAGCCCACACATAGATTCTAAGGAAAATAGTGATGGTAAGGTTGGCAGCCTAGAACAATTTCAAAACAGTGAGGGAGGTGACAACATGCAAAATGACATTGAAGACAGTCATAATGAAGGCAACCCTCAACAAATTCAAGATAGTAAGGAGGGTAAACAAGGAAATCCATAGACAGGAAGTGAAGATAGTCAAGCTGCAAAAAGAGATGATAAAGCTAACAGCCCCAAACAAACTCAAAACAGTGAGGAAAACAATGAACAGGGCAGCAAAGCAAGTGATGATGGAGGCAACAGTGTAAAGGATCAAGTTGAACAAGTGCTAGTGATAAAACCTCCTCTCTCTCCTCCTCAACACAACCAAGAACATGTGCTTGCTGCCTCTCCTAGGAAAGGGGCCATGATTCATTCCTCAAAAGCACCAAAGGCTAAAAATACCAAATCTGCAAAGAAGAAAATCACTCCAGCAGTGACTAGTAATGTCACTAGGGCGCTAAGAAGTAGAGGCAAAATGCCTAAGAAGAGTATTATTTAATTTCCAAAGAGAAAAATAGAAAATAAGTCTATCCAAAGCAAGGGCAAATAAAAATTTGAACAACAAGAGAGTAGCCATGAACAAGAAAGAGAGTTTGACATCATACAAATAGACAGTGATGCTGGAGATGATGAAGCCAGAATCCTTGAGTCACTTTTGCAAAACAGAGAAGCCCAAATATAAGAGTTAGAAACTGATCTAGAAAGGTCGAAGGCCCTCATACACTTTCTACAAATTCAAAATAAACAAATGAGTGGGCAAATGTCAATTTATGAGGCCCGGGCATTCAAATACCAAAGGGAAGCATACAAAGCACAAGTCAAGCTTGAAGAGTATATGGGCGAATTTGATGATATTGAGGAAGAAGAGCAGTCAGTGAGAAAAAGGCCTAGGACTATGGGTCTTAGGAAAGATTTGGAGAAACAGAGGGAAGAAGAAGCAACCCTTGCTCGATCATATCCTCTCACACAATTGCTTGCCCAAGAGATGGAAAATGATAAAGAATCATGGCTTGAAAGAGCGAACAAGAATTTGGAGGATAAATTAGACAAAGCAAACAAAGACTTGGGTTTTCAAAGGAAGATGACCATGCACTACAAGAAATTGAATCAATTTGCCCGAAGAAAACTCAAAGTTTCCCAAGAAAAGCTCAAAACTGCCCAAAGGAGGCGCCTGGTGAAAAAATGGGAAAAAGACATATCTAGGCTTGAAATATGGGCTTCAACTTCTTTTCATGCTTCTAAGAACCCATAAGGGGTTTTCTCACCAAAATTAAGCAAATTTTGACATGATCTTGATTTTTGTGTTTTTTGGCCCTAATTGCACATTTTTCTAGGCGCTGCCATGTTTGCTAGGAGCATCCTCAGCTCATGAAAGTATTTTTTTGGATGTATTAATTTGGGGGCATCTACTCACAAATTTTCAGATCAAAATAAGGTGTTTTGGTCCCCCAAAGAGGCAAAAATCAGTCAAAATTCACCTTTCTGCCTCACATATCAGCAGATGAGACCCTCCTGGGGTTTTTCACTCAGTCACTTTTTGACAGACTTCTAGGGATCAGTTTGGGAAAAATCAAGTAGTTACAGAAACTAGACATCTAGGGATTTCTAACGAGCTATCACGGGTCTCGTTTCGACATCAGGAAGTCCCTCAAAAGTTATCTGCAAAACAAGCTTCTTTCTGTTGCTACGCTCCTGTAGCATTTTGGCTTAAAAAGTAGTTTTCTGAAGGTGGCCATCCAAATGTGCGTTTAGCTATTTTTAACTCTATGTCAGAGATTAGAAGTCAATTTTCTTGCTATTTTTAGCTTAAATAGATATTTTTGAAGATATTTTGTGCCTTGGGCTTTGCAAAGCCTCAAGGACAAAATCAAATATTTGTATTAGGCCAATGGCCTTCTAGATGCTCTAGGAGGGTTTCTTTCTCTTTGGCCTATATAATCCATGAGAATTCATTGTAACCAGAGGCTGAAATTGATGTTATAGAGCAATACATAGCATTACAAGCTTTGAAGAAATACTTTGTCTTATGAAGTGGATGATCTCTTGCTTGACTTTGATGGTGGAGGAGGATTGTAGGTAGGAATCCATGGCTTGGTGAATGGTATTGTGTTCCTTATCTGTTATGTTTCCTTAGTTTATCATACATGTTTTCATGCTTCTTGCTTGCTGTAAGTCAGTAAAGAATAGATTTGAGATATGCCCATAGAGGCACCTCAAATTTCCTGATTCATTACAACTTCTATGTTTTCATCTTTCTTGGTTATGTCAAAGAATTCTTAATTTCTCTTTGGTACCCTAAGAAATTGTTATCAGTTTCATTAATGATCATTATGCATGCTGTCTAGTATGATTCACAGTATGCCCTGCTTACTCATAGCTAATCAAAATTCCATTTCTGAAATCTCTCTGAATTATTGGCTATCTTAGTTAAGTCAAAGTGGTCTTGTTTCGATCTTGCCCTTTGTCCATGATTTGCAGTCTTATTTCAAAGTTCCCAATAGCTCAAGATATTATGCTTAGGAGTTCCCTCTTCATAGATTGAGTTGTTTGTTTGTCTTATTTGTTTTCCCAAAAAGTCTGAAGGTGATTTTCCTAAAGTTAGAGGGTCTTATACTTCTATGCATCACCTGATTTTTTATTTTCTGCATCTATCAGTTTGAGTTTCATTCATAGTGATTAATGGTTAGCCCTACCACATGAATGCTTGCTGTTTAAACTATTTATGCTTAAAATACCTTTGTCTTTCACAAAATTAATGTCCATCTCATTTCACTTACATCCAAATAATCCATTTATCTTGACGAAATCGGCCCTACAGTAATACCTTATCCATAATTGAGACAGTCTTGACCTTTTCGACCCCATAGCCCAGTTGATCTGAAGAACTTTTATCTATTTATCCTTTTCTCAGTTCCCCCTCAAAAACCTAAAAAAAAACCAAAACAAACTTAACAACTAGCCTAAAATCCATATACAGAAGCAAACAAGTTTACATCCTTTTCATAAATAGAGAGAGCCCTCTCTGAGTCCAGGAAGGCTAGGTCCTAGGGCTCTAAAGCTTGGTCTGATGTTACCCTGTCATTTGGCTTGCCAATCTGCCAAATCACGGGACCCTAACATCTCCCTTATCATTCCCTCTCTCTCTCTCTCTCTCCACCTATATCTCTCTATGTCTTTGTTATTCCCTCTCTCCCCCCCCCCCAATGCAACTCCATCTCCCTCTCCCTAATTCTCTCCTTGTTTCTCTCCCGTCCTCTCTCTACCTTTTTCTCCCTCTCTCTCCCTCTCCCCCCTCCTCTAACTCCTTCTCTATCTACCTAACTCCCATCTCTCTCTCCCCTCCTCCCTCTCTTCCTTCCTCTTTGTCCCTCTCTCTCCCTCCCTCCCTCCCTTTCTCTCTCTCTCTCTTTGGCCTCTAGCTCTATCACTATCTCCCCCCTCCTCTCTCTCTCTTCTCCTCTCCCCGTAACTCTATCTTTCTCTTTTTCCCTCTCACTATCCCCTCCATCCATATGATGAAGAATGTCACTATACGTAATCAATAATATATGTAAGGTTTATTTTAATAATACTTATAATGGATATGATTATTATTATAATGTATTTAAATAAAAATAATCAATACTATTCATTATTATACCAATAACAATATATATAGCAATAACTTGTTAAATAAACAATAGTATGTTTTTACATTATAGACAAACTGATTTATTATATAATGCATTGTTATGCACATAGTCATGAATGAATTTATTACATTAATTGTTCTAAACATAAGTTAATTGAAATACTCATTTCATCATTATTAATTATGGTGCATTGATAATGGGATTCTATACCAGGGAATTTGCACCAAGAGGATAGGGCATTAGTACACAAGGAATATCGAAAAGTAGTATATTATAGTTTAATTATTTTTTGAAAATGGAAATTCTGTTTTCTAAACTATTTGGTGCATCTTACATTTTTTTTTTTTAACAGTATCGGTTGCTGATTTATATTCCAAAAAAGATGTGAGGAGGTGACTCCTTGCTACATGCAAGAGTTTCTGAGGAGCAACAGAGAAGGTAGCTTCCACAATATGCTAAGCCTTCTTTGTGTCTACTGTTCAGAAAATACTGAAATACAGATAACGAGTAGATACAGACAAACAGAGAGAGCAGTAATACAAACTTAAAAACCATGCTGAGAAAAAGAGGAGAGAAAATCAGACAAAGCTCATTGGCCATCTGGTTAAACCAATAATATTGTCATTTGTGCTAGTATTTCTCACATTTCTGGAACCAGAGCTTGGGGCTAAGCGTTTTTCCAGCATATATTTGAGAATTTGGACAGATTCTTCTGCATGAGAGCAACAGTTGGAGACGTCATTGAACTGCTGTTGAAGAGATGTAACCCTGTGCAGGAAGAGATTCACGTCCGATTGTTACTTGGCATCCAGGATTTTTTTTTTAGCGCGTATTTGTTCCAGCTCAGCCTGGAGATCTGCACAGTGGAGGAAGTCTTTGCTACAAGCCATTATGAAATAAAGGGATGGGATTAAAGGAATTGAGGGGGGAGGATGCACGATGAAGGGGAAGTGAAAGCGAAGAGGCTAGGACCAGCAGGGGGAGGAGAGCATGTGGAGCAGGAGCTCAGTGACAAGTGAAGAGTAGGGGAATGCTATTGAAGGATGCGAGAAAGAAGAGGGGGCGCAGGGATAAATAGCATAGTGGATGGAGGAGGGAGTAGCCGGGTAGCGAACCCGAGGAGATAGGGTCATGAGAGATAGCTGGGAGGAGGAACAGTTGGGTCTGCTTTTTTCAGAGAATCCTGTAGGGAGGATCCAATAAAATATTTTCCTCAGCAGAGTTAAGATCATGGCAGGGGATTGAGAGATAGGCCATCATTGCTGAAGATTTATCCAGTTTCTCTTGCAAATGCCTTGGATGCTAGCGCATTAGAAATCTTGTTGTTAATTCTGAGAATATGATGGAAGGATATGTCTTTCATGTCTTTGGAAATGTCACGACATCTGCTAACAATTATGTGAAGGTCTATATTGCGGACAAGATAGTCATGGATCATCATGTTTATGATGATAGATGAATCCCCAAACACCATTGCATTGGTAATGTTGCTCTTCTTTAGTTGATAGAGGCCTTGGAGGAGGGCATAAGCTTCTGATTTGTTGTTGGAGAGAGAGCCAAGACCCCACTCAAATTAAAGAAGAGTGCTTCCATTTCCATTTCTTATAACGCCTCCAGCTCCATCGATGCCTGGGTTCAATTTTGATGCGCCATCGAAAAAAAGAGTAGGCCTTGAGAAAATTTCCAACCATTCAATGAATTATTTTTCTTTTAAACGAACCTTCCATGCTTCATGCTGATGGGGATGATGAATTGAAGGCCTGATGAAGCCAGGGTTGTCCAATATCTTACCCAAAAAATTCCTTTTTTCCACTTGGAGATCATGAACACTAATGTTGCTGTTGCTTTTAGAGACAATTGTTTCAAGAGTGAGAATCCATGTCTTGTTGCAGACTTTACTGCAGGAGGACATTTTGTTACTGAAGATCACTCGGTTTCTAGCAAGCCATATGGGTGAAATCCTGAAGTTGGGAAACACTTTTTGGTGAAATTTTTAATTTCTCATCCGAGAAAATAGTCGACTCAATTTCTCGACCAAGAGATTTTTAATGTTACGCCCGAGAGTTTGATTGGGCTTGACCAGAGTTAAAATACTCTTGGATGAGAGTTAAGTTTTTTCTCGTCCGAGAGTTGTATTGACTATGATGGACAATGATATTTATAGGAGTCTTTAAACCTAATTTAGTGCATTTTCTTAATGGAATTTTGGATTACATAGAAGGTTAAACAATTGTCCATTATAGTTTCGTTGGAATCCTTGTAGTTTGTTTGATTTTAATAGTAATTATAGAAAGAGTTAAGGGGTTTTCTCAATTTTATGATTTTAAGTTTTTTATTTTTATTTGTTTAAAATATTACGATTATTTTGTTCTAATCTCCTGTTTTCCAATTTTACCTCTTTTTCTTCTAGTTTTGGTTGTTTCGACATGCATTTATATAGGTTTCCATTTTGCAAAAGCTTCATAAGTTTTACTTTAATTTAGCTATATTTAAACTAAGCGTCACATAATTGCTACTATGTAGCTCATTACTTTTCATTTAAGGTACATAATTGAGGTAAATATTGATGTGAATTAAACATAAAATTGTTATTTTTATGTTTATATTAAAATGTATTTTTATATATATGAGAGATGTGTAATTTTTTCTATGTTCAATAGCATTTAAAAAGATATCCACTAGCTTAAATCCATCTTAATCTCAGATCTATCAAGTGCCTAGATGGATCAAATCTCTCGAGGTGTAAACCTCTTTTTTTTCAGTGCAAAATTTGAGGAAAGGTTTACATCTCGATCTATTTGATCCCTCCCATTGCTTAATAGATCCCGGGTTAAGATGGATCTAAGCTAGTTTCAATCTTTCACGTTCATAGAAAATTTGTTGAACATATAATTATTTTGATAATTTTAAATATGTTAAATATGTCCAAGGTTAATCTAGTAATTTTAATTTTAAATTTGCTTAGTAACCTCAGTTTGTTGAGACGATAGAGACTGTTAATAACTTGAATGATGAAAAATGTTGAAATAAAATTTTTGAATGCAAAGTGATAATGGAATATTGTTGAATGATAGAAATGTAAATAATAAGAATGTAGTCAATTACAAATAGTATTCATTCTGATCAATCTCAGACTATTTTATTCTACTGTTCTTATTTCACACATGTTAATCTTGTCATATTTTCATATCAATCATATGAAAAAGGCAGTTGAAATCGTAGACCATCCACATCTTTAAATTGAGGTATTGTAGTAAACATCATACCTTGTCTCTCTTGCCCTCCAATATTAATATTAGTTTTCTCCAAAGTCAATAATTGTGACTTATGAGTAATTTTCAATAGTAGTTGTCTTCTATTACCTCGTTTGAATGCAAAATGACTAACAATGTTGAATGATGGAAAATGGGAATAATAATAATGTAGTCAATTACAAATAGTTTATAGTTTCAAGAAGCAAACATTTCAAGTAAGTGAGAATTTTATTTAAGATGAAAATTCAGATATTTTATATATGGTTGACTTACTTTAACACAAAAACCAATGCAAGTTGTCAATAATTTTTTTGTTCTTACACTGAAATCAATGCCCACTATTGATCTAATTACTTTGAAATTAATGTAAATCATACATCTAGTCACATCAAATAAAAATCAGCATCTACACTAAAATCAACGCATCTAGTGCACACAATCAAATAGATTAGAAATCAACATCTACATAAAATCAATGCATCTAGTGCAAGCAATAAAATAGGATTAGAAATCAACATCTACATTGAAATCAATGGATCTAGTGGAAGCAATGAAATAAAATTACAAATCAACAATTATACTAAAATCAATGCATCCAATGTAATTAATCAAATAATATTAGGAATCAACATCTACATTGAAATCAATGTATCTATTTTAGTTAAAACCAAAATATTTATGGATTTATAAATCCAACTTCTTTTACATTTTGTAAAAGTTTGACTTCCTCTTTCTTTTATGGTTAATAATGTTCAATATTATAAAATACTATACAATATATGTATTTGTCTTTGTGCGTCTCTTTCTTCTTCCCTCTCCCCCCCATCCATATCTATGTATATCTCCCTCCATCTCTCCTTCTTTGTCTCTCTATCCCACCCCCCCAAATACACATGATCTCTCTCTCCATATATATTTATCCATACCTCACCTCTCTCTATCTCTCTCTTATTCCTTCTCCCCCCCTCAATCTATATCTCTATCTCCATCCGTGTCTCCTTATTTGTCTCTCTATGTCACCCCAAACATACAAACTCTCTCTCCATATCTATCTCTCTTTTCCTCCCTCTTCCTCTCACTCTCCCTCTTTCTCTCTCCTCAACTTCTCTCTCTCTCTCTCTCTCTACTTTTCTATCTCTACGTCTTTATTTTTCCCTCCCTCTCTATCCCCCTCCAAATCCCTCTTTCTCTACCCCATTCTCTCAATTCCTCTCTCTCCATTTCTCTCCCATCCCCTCCCTCTCTCTATACACCCTTCAAATCTGTCACTGTCTCCCTCCCTCTCTCATTCTCTCACCCCTACATATCTATGTCTCCCTCTCTCTATCTTCCCCTTCTCTTCCTCTCTCTCATCTTCTTCTCTCTCTCTTACCTTCTTCTCTCCTCTCTCCCTAACTCTACATTCATATCTCCCTTATCATTCCCTCTCTCTCTCTCTCTCCACCTATATCTCTCTATATCTTTGTTATTCCCTCTCCCCCCCCAATGCAACTCCATCTCCCTCTCCCTACTTCTCTCCCCTCCTCTCTCTACCTTTCCATCCCTCTCTTCCCCTCTCTCTCGCTCTCCC
This sequence comes from Pinus albicaulis, assembly GCA_034641835.2. Lineage (NCBI taxonomy): Eukaryota > Viridiplantae > Streptophyta > Pinopsida > Pinales > Pinaceae > Pinus > Pinus albicaulis. The sequence goes on from CM076579.1 coordinate 226,258,186, forward strand.
CCCATCTCTCTCTCTCTCTCCCTCTCTATCTCTATCTATATATTTTTTCTTCCCTCCCTCCCCCCCCCTCTAACTCGATCTCTATCTACCTAACTCCCTCCTTGTCTCTCTCCCCTCCTCCCTCTCTTCCTTATTCTTTGTCCCTCTCTCTCCCATCTCCCTCCCTCTCTCTCTCTCTCTCTCACTCTCTCTCTCCGGCCTCTAGCTCTGTCACTATCTCCCCCCCTCCTCTCTCTCTCTCTTCTCCTCTCCCCATAACTCTGTCTTTCTCTTTTTCCCTCTCACTACCCCCTCCATCCATATGATGAAGAATTGTCACTATGCATAATCAATAATATATGTAAGGTTTATTTTAATAATACTTATAATGGATATGATTATTATTATAATGTATTGGAATAATAATAATCAATATTATTGATTATTATACCGATAAAAATATATAAAGCAATAACCTGTTAAATAAACAATAGTATGTTTTTACATTATAGATAAACTGATTTATTATATAATGCATTGATACGCACATAGTTGTGAATGAATTTATTATATTAATTGTTTTAAACATAAGTTAATTGAAATACTCATTTCATCATTATTAAATATGGTGCATTGATAATGGGGTTCTATGCCAGGGAATTTGCACCAAGAGGATAGGGCATTAGTACACAAGGAATATCGAAAAGTAGTATATTATAGGTTAATTATTTTTTGAAAATGGAAATTTTGTTTTCTAAACTATTTGGTGCATCTTACATTTTTTTTTTAACAATATCAGTTGCTGATTTATATTCCAAAAAAGATGTGAGGAGGTGACTCCTTGTTACATGCAATATTTTCTGAGGAGCAACAGAGAGGGTAGCTTCAACAAAATTCTAAGCCTTCTTTGTGTCTATTGTTCAAAAAATACTGAAATACAGATAACGATTAGATACAGAAAAACTAAGAGAGCAGTAATACAAACTTGAAAACCATGCTGAGAAAAGAGGAGAGAAAACCAGTCAATGGTCATTGGGCGTCCGGTTGAATCAACAATATTGTCCTTTGTGCTAGTATTTCTCACATTGCTGGAACCAGAACTTGGGACTGAGCGTTTTTCCAGCATATATTTGAGAATTTGGACATGTTCTTTTGCATGGGAGCAATGGTTGGAGACGTCATTGAACTGTTGTTGAAGAGATGTAACCCTGTGCAGGAAGAGATTCACGTCCGATTGTTGCTTGGCATCCAGGATTTTTTGTTGAGCACATATTTGTTCCAGCTCATCCTGGAGATCTGCACAGTGGAGGTAGTCTTCACTGCGAGCCATTATGAAAAAAAGGGACGGGATTAAAGGAACTGAGGGGGGAGGATGTGCGATGAAGGGGAAGTGAAAGCCAAGAGGGGAGGACCAGCAGGGGGAGGGGAGCGCATGGATCAGGATCTCAGCGACAAGCGAGGAGAAGGGGAATGCTATTGAAGGATGCAGGAAAGAAGAGGGGGCGCAGGGATAAATAACATAGTGGATGGAGGAGGGAGTAGCCGGGTAGCGAACCCAAGGAGATAGGGTCACGAGAGATAAGTGGGAGGAGGTACAGTTGGGTCTGCATTTTTTCAGAGAATTCTGTAGGGAGGGTCCAATAAAATATTTTCCTCAGCAGAGTCAAGATAATGGGAGGGGATTGAGAGATAGGCAATCATTGATGAATATTTGTCCAACTACTCTTGCACATGCCTTGGATGCTAGTGCATCAGCAGTCTTGTTGTTCATTTTGAGAATATGATGGAAGGATATGTCTTTCATGCCTTTGGAAATGTCACGACATCTGCTAACAATTATGTGAAGGTCTATATTGCAGATAATATAGTCATGGATCATCATGTTTATGATGATAGATGAATCCCCGAACACCATTGCATTGGTAATGTTTCTCTTCTTTAGCTGATAGAGGCCTTGGAGGAGGGCGTACGCTTCTGCTTTGTTGTTGGAGAGAGATCCAAGACCGCACTCAAATGAGAGAAGAGTGCTGCCATTTCCATTTCTTATAATGCTTCCAGCTCCAACGATGCCTGGGTTCGATTTTGATGTGCCATCGAAAAAAGAGCCGACCTTGAGTAGCTGTCCAACCATTCAATGTATTATTTTTCTTTTAAACGAACCTTCCATGCTTCATGCTGATGGGGATGATGAGTTGAAGGGCTGATGAAGCCAAGGCTGTCCAATATATTACCCAGAAAAATCCTTTCTTCCACTTGGAGATAATGAACACTTATGTTGCTGTTGTTTTTAGAGACAATTGTTTCAAGAATGAGACTCCATGTCTTGTTGTAGACTTTACTACAGGAGGAATTTTTGTTACTGAAGATCACTCATTTTCTGGCAAGCCATATGTTCCATAAGAGCACATACAAAAGGGTATCCCAGACCCTTCTAGCCAGATTGGTTTTCTTTTTCCCTGAAGGGTAATTTTTCCTCCATTTTTTGATCAGATCAGAGATAGTATTGATGGAGTCCATATGGATCTGGGAAGATGAAGTGAGATCTTTCCAACATTGGGTAGCAAAGGGACATCTGAAAAAAATATGGTGTGCGGTCTCTTCTGCACATTGACAATGGGGGCATCTGGATGGACCAATCACACCCCTTTTTTTTAAGTTTTCAGAGGCGAGGATCTTGCCTTTGAGGAGGGTCCATATAAAAATATTGATCTTTGGGATGACTTCCGATTTTCAAACTAGTTTCAAAATTTCCCATGGAGGAGTTGGAAAGTGATCTTTACTGAGTTGGTAGTGAGATGATTTAATGGTGTAAGATGAGCTAGTTGGATCCGAATGAAAGCTATCCAAACTGCCTTTCTACGTGGGTGCTGCTCCATGGAGAAGAATTTGGAGGTTGGAGAGGTTAGATTCGAAGTAGAGAGGGACAGCGGGGAAGTGCCATCCAATGCAGCTATTATTTTGGCCGTCCCACTTGGAGAATTGACTTAAGTATTTAAGTCCGAGACTTGAAAATGAGAGAGAATGAAATGAGTGCCAGGTCTATTAAGGAGAGGATTTTGCCCCATAATTTTGTCTTCCCCAATAATAATGTTGCTTCCCTCATGGGGAACTTTAGAGAGATTGAGGGTTAAGAAAGGGATAGATTTCTTACAGAGGGCCCAAATTCTGGAGCAGGGTCTGTTAGGGATCTCTTGATCAAGGAGATGTTGTCTGGGAGAGTTAAGGTATTTGGATTCCATAAATTACTTCCACCATGCTTTCTATCTGCTGATTAACCTCCAGACAATCTTAACTCCAAATGCAATGTTCAGAAGCTTGGGTGAGCGGATTCCGAGCCCTCCATTTTCATAGCCTTGAGTGACATGCCTCCACTTAACAAGATTGTATTTTTTCTTCTCATTTTTTCCACCCTGCCAGAGAAAATTACTTAGGATTGCTTCAAATTTGTGATGGATGCTGGCAGGGGCATGAAGCAGAGTGAAATGGTACATGGGTAAAGATGAAAGGCTAGATTTGAGTAAAATAACATGACCAGCAAGGTTTAACCAGGAGGAACCCCACTACTGAGATTTTCTCTTCATTTTGTCTATTGTTATATTCCAGACTTCAAATTTTAGAGGGCTAGCACTGACATGCATACCTAGATAATTGAAGTGATCCCAATTTAGTTTATAAGTAACTCCAAAAATTTGTGCAATGCTGTGAATGGTTTGATTAGTTGCGTTCCAACCATAGATGCAACTTTTTTGGAAGTTTATCAACCCTCTGGAGTAGAGCATGAACTTGTCAAGGAGAGATTTAAACCTGTGATAAATAATGCAGGATGCACCACCCATCAAAAGGTTGTCATTTGCAAATTGCGAGTGATTCATATTTTTGAATGATGAGGCCAATTTTGTTCGAATGATGAGGCCAATTCTTTGCATATTATCCAAGGCCTTGTTGAAAGATTCAACCATGATGATAAAGAGAAAATGAGAGAGAGGACAACCCTATCTAAGACCGCGAGAGGACTGAAAGAAAGTTGCAGGCTTGCCATTTATGAGGGGGGAGATCCAAGGACTAGAGATGCAAGATATGATGAGGGAAATGAAGTCTTTGTCGAAGCCCATTTTTTAGAGGACAAAATAACGAAGGAGTGCCTAACCCTATCAAAATCATTGGCTAGATCGAGTTTGAGGATGAAACCTTTCTCTTTGCGACTCATACTTGAATGGATGGCTTCTCAAATAAGGAGGATAGCGTCTGAAATATGTCTTTGGGAGATGAATCCTCCTTGATTTTATGAGATGAGGCTAGGAAGAAGGGGATTGAGGTGCATGGAAAGGATTTTGGTAATAATTTTGTAGGAGGAATTGCAGAGAGAGATAGGTCGAAATCTTGAGAAGGAGGAGGGATGGTTTTCTTTGGGAACTAGAGCAAGATGACTTGAATTAGTGAAGCCCCCTATTTTATTCTTCCTTTGAGCCCAATGAATAATTTTGGTCAAGTATTTTTTTATTAAGTCCCAATATGTCATATAGAAGCTAATGGAGAAGCCATCAGGACCCAAAGCCTTGTCAGGATGCAGGGACCAAATGGCACATTTGATTTCAGCCTCTTCTATATCTTTTTTCAGAGTGCTGTTCATCTCCTCTGTGATCATATTTGGAAGATGTCTTAAGATATCAGAGTAGTCTTCAGGTTCTTTTGTTTCAGTGAGAATATCTTTGTAATGAGTGGTGGCAACAACTTTAATTATCTCTTGATTTGTCTAAATTTTTCCTTCATTGTCTCTAATGGAGGATATGTTGTTCCTAGTCTTGCGAACTGTGGCTTGTTTGTGGAAGAAGGAGGTGTTCTTGTCACTTGCTTAGAGCCACAAATTCCTGGATTTTATTTGCCACTTCTCTTCTTCTATGCTATTGATTTTGTATAATTTTCAATAGAGATCTTTTTCATGATTGGAGTTCTCCTGATTTGTCCCTTGAGAGTCTATGATGTTGTGGACAACCTCCAGCTTTGTCTTGATCTCATTTTTTATCTTATCCGACTCCTTGTAGTGAAGTTTTTCCCATTCTTTTAAGGTTATTTTGACCTTCTTTAATTTGGTTTCCCAACTAAAGGATGGAGATCCCTCCACATGCTGCAACCATATATTATGCACTAACTTTATTGCTTCCATGATATCATTCCAAAGAGGGTTATATTTAAAAGGGAGGGGGTCGAGAGGGGGCTGGTCAACAAGGGAGAGGGAGATGGTGTAGTGGTCGGAGGCAGAGGAAGAGAGGATGTTGGAAGAGGCAATGGAGAAAGAAGAAAGGAGAGGGACAACCACACGAAATCTGTCAAGATGCTCCATGATGTTTCCCCCTCCTATTCTGCGATTTCTCCAACTATATTTGTGATTTTTAGGGACAATATCAACCAATTCATGGTCTTGAATGATGATCTCAAGGAGGTCTCTGGAGGGGTCCATGTTGAAGCAACCAACTCTTTTTTCATTTGCATGGAGGATTAAGTTGAAATCACCTCCAATGATGATATTGCTACTGTCTTCATTATCAATGTCATTTTTTAGAGCGTCCCAATAGATTTCTTTATCCATATAATGGTTGGGACCATAGACATTATACATGATGACCTCAGTGCTCTCTTTAATGTTCTATAGGGTCACTTTGATCCAGTTTTGCGTTTTTGCTAAACTATTTTGCTTCCAAATGCTTTGATTCCAAATAGTGGCAAGACCACCAGAGGCGCCCCTAGATTCAGAGTGGGTGCTCGAGTGATTTTTTATTCTGCTGAGAATAGTTTTCATGTCTAGATCTCCCTGCTTAGTTTCCTGAAGGAGAATTATATCCGACTATTCCTTATTCATTAGATGTTTTAGGGTTGAAGTTTTTGAGGGGTGCCTTAAACTCCTGCAGTTCCATGAGAGGACCTTCATCATTTCAGGAAAGTAGAGCGAGAGCCTGGCTTCCCTCCTTGCTCCTTTTTTCCTGAGTCTTTGCTATTTTTCCCTAAGAGATAGGTTTCAATAGGATTCTGAGTTCTGAGGGCAATATCCTTTTGAGTAGTTTCATATCTGTGTTGCTTGGATGGCTTTCTTCCAGGCCCAGTTTTCTTAGGGTTTTCCAGAGTGAATCCATGTTATTTTATAGAGTTTCTAGTGATTCGGGTGGAGGAGGGGTTTGAGGAGGAGGAGGGAGGATATGGATTAATGGGGGAGAGATGAGGGGAAGCAGGCTGAGAGGGGATAGTGATCCAGGGGGGACTATATTCAGAAGGAGAAAGGGAGGATAAGGGATTGGATGAGGCTAGCGAGTCAATGAGGGGAGGGTTAGGGGGATCAGTAGGATGGAGGGGGGGATCGAAGGGTTGAGGAGACAAGGAGGAGGGGCAGGAGGGTGTAGCTTTGGGAGGAGGGAAAGAGGGGGTTAAGGTGCTGCTGGAGTTTCTAGGGTTAGAAGAAGTTTTTTTTTTTTTTTTATGGTTTCCCATTGAGCACTTGAATCCGGGCTTTCAATATCAATAAATTTATAACATCTGTTAGCAAAGTGGCCATATTCGTGACATAGCTTGCATTTAAATGGGATTTTATTGTAGTTGAGCTACTAAATGTGTGTCCATTCGTCAAATTTGAGCTTGATTTCTTCAAGGAGGCCTTTACCCAGATCCACTTCAATGCAGATCCTGGCACAGACTTGCATATTGTCTTTAGGCTCACCCCGATCAATGAATTTTCCGACAGTGTTTAAAATCGCACGAACAGAGTCACCCCCCAACATTTGAGAGGAAGGTGAGGAAGGCACACCCACACTAGAACGACATTTGGCACATCAAGTTCAGGGTCGAAGTTAGGCGTCCACTTGTTGAGATAGAGACCTCTAGTGTCCATGAAGTAAGGCTCGTTCCTGAAGATAAAATCCCTGTCCTCTTTCGTTTCAAAGTGGAACGTGAAATAACCTCTGCCGCATAAGCGGATAGAGATTTTTCCATTGATTTTTTCTACCCAGTTACGCTCAACCCATTTCTAAACAATATTTGGGGAGGGCCACAACCCAGTAAATTGACCTATGAGACCTTTTTTAGCTAGAGAAAGGGCATCCATGCGCAGAATAGTCGGAGGAAGGGAGACCTCCTGAATGCAATCGAGCTTCTTTACAAATTTGGAGATCTTCGGCCTAGGGCGGGGCAGATCTAAGGAGAGAATAAGAGCCAAGAAGGCTTGGGCCTAATCCGAGGGAGAGGCCACCTCCGGGTTTGATTCCGGAGGGGCCATGCGTGCTGTTGAGAGTTGAGGAGCAGACTGCATGAGCAGTCGCGGCTGCAGAGCGCGGGCAAGCGAAATCATGTGCATTTGAAATGAGGACATCATTGTAGTTCTATTATTAACCATAATTGGAAAGTTATTTATTTATTTATTTTTTAAATGAATCTTGGTTACATTGTATTAGTGGAATTGGTGAAGTTACTTATCATCTGTCTCTAATATTATGTGAGGACTCGACCAAGAGGAGGGCCCAGAGAGGATTCGATTTATATCTCCTTACATTATTAACATTATATCGTATTAATATTAATATCATTTATGTCTTATAAATTCAACATATTGAGCTAACATTTAAAAATGTTGACATGCTATCTTACATCATGCCTACACATCTCCTCTATATCGTGTTGTAGAGCGCCTCTCTGCGCGAAAGACAAAAAAAAGAACTTTTAATATATAATATAAGTAAACTATTTTAACGTCCATTTTAAATGTGTGTGTGAGTGTGCGTACACACATTTTTCAAATAAAAAAACTTTATATTCACGTAAAATATGGATATACATGTTGATATTCTAATGGAATGTCTACAAAATTATGTCTCAAGAGATATCACCTCCTTTTATTTATTTAAAACACACACACACATTATCTCTCTCTTTCTCTCTCTCTCTACACACACACACACACACACACACATTTTTTAAAGAAAAAAAATTTACATTCATATAAAATATGGATATACATGTTGTTGTTCTAAGGAATGTCTACAAAATTGTGTCTCAGGAGAGGCTACCTCCTTTTATTTATTTACAACACAAAAAAAATCACAACCATAATTTCATCATCATTGATTTCTATTCCAAGAAGACAAAAAATTTAACAAGGCAGGATACTTATAAACTTGAACTGGAGTCAGTAACATCTCTAAGAGAAACCATGAGGTGTGCAATCAAAGAGAAAATTAGAAAATATTCCACCAATTCCATCTTCCTGCCATCCCAATACTTGTAAAAAGTTAAAGAACCAAGCTACAACTCAAGAGCTTATTTTGATAATGCATTTTCCTTTTGGTTAAGTTCCCTGAATATATGCTTGAATGAGTATCATTGGAAAGATAGAATAATGCTTTCGATTTCATAGAGAAAGTGCACAATACCAACATTTTCCACCATGTTTTTTTTTACATGCCCTATCTAATAACTTTGAGTCTCTTATAGCTTTAATTTTGCACACTTCCCACTTATTGCAAAATGAAGAAGGGTCCAAAGAGCCGTGAACTTGGATTTTGAGTTTGTGCCTCTCCCCAAGGTGAAGTAAATATATAAATAATTATTTTGATTTATGTACAACACCATGGCTACAACACATCCGGGTGGGCCCCTTGGCTGGATCCATCAAAGAAGCCCCACAAAACGTTTGACTTAATCTAGGCATGATCAAGGTTCTTATTTAATATGCTTGGGCTCCATCCTGTGTTCTTTGCATAATGTTTCTACGAGGTTAGCTATCACCTCAACATGAATATTTTTGTCTTGGAAAATATTAGGGTTACAAGCCCAAAAAATACAATAGTTCCGAATGCCAAGAAAATCACCAATTTTCCCTCGAATAATTATCTAACCATGCGATAATGCAATATTCTAAGCATAGTTTATTCTAGACAATGGAAGGATTGAATGTGCAAGCTATAAATGACCAAACCCAAGATACATAAGGACACATGATAAATAAGTGAGAGATTTTTTATTCATTCATGTTATAGAGAATACATCTATTTGAACCTATCCATCCTCATTTGATTTTGTTTTCCCATTTAAGGATTTTATTTGACAAGGCCAACTAGAGAATTAATTTGTAATTTAGAGGACCACGATTCTTCCAAACATTCTACCACCACTATTTTCTATTGCAAAAAAGTATAGATTTCACTTGAACCTCACAACCAAGATGTTGGGCGTGGAGCTTGATTACTTTCCTGCTTATTCAAAGGTTTTTGTTTCAGTTGTGTTTAGATCCCAATATCTGAAGGAAGGGTGTGTGGAGGGCCTTTCCTCCCCACTATTTTCGTCAGGGAGTTCAGGGGTATTGCCTTCGAAGAGAAAAAATAGAGAAAAATTGCCTTGTAAAATATTGTAATTTTGAAGTAAATATGGGCCATTCATTAGGCAAAATATCTGATGATAGAAGTTATGTTAATTTAGGGATTTTTTCCCTAGAAGGAAACCCTCAGTTTATATGAGGGAATTGTACTACGACTATGTATTATTATTCTATGTGAGAAGAAGAGAGGAGATTGTGTGAGAGCGAAGAGGAAGTTACAACAGTTTTGTTGTAGGTTGTATCCCTTAATTTTATTGGATAATATAAAAGGAAGGACTGGCTATTTCTTCATGGACGTAGCCCAAATTGGGTGAACCAAATTTATCTGTGTTTTTCATATTTATGTTTTTTCTATTATTTTTTTTGCAATATTTTATGTGCTAAATTGCTATGTTATTTAATTTGTAACACAATATTTGGTATGAACTTTCCCATCGTTGAATTCTTGGACCAACACAAAGAGTCCTCTTCATCTAAGAATTTGATGAAATGGAACAAATATTGCTAACATATTTACACCATTCAATAATTTCTTGATCCCCATTCTTGAGGGAATTGGGATTTTTCATCATCTAAGAAAACAATTTCCACATTATAAAGATCTTGAAGCACATTAGCTAAGAGGCGAAAACCGTTCACCGAGTCAAATTAGGGGTCTTTTCCAATTCTTAATTTTCAACCATATCCCACTTTCATGGCTGTCCAATTACCAATAAGAAGGAATGTTTCGAATACTTCCTTCTAAACAATGGACCCATTTTTTGAGTATTTTATGGGTTCCATATACTACTCCTTCATCTATTTACCATCAAGATACTTTTCTCTCATAACTTTTCCCCACCAAAAAAAAATATTTCTGAGCTTCCATAGTCTTCTAGCTATAAGAGCCCAACTGAATAAGAAAATGTTCTTTAAACCCAACCCCCAAGAATTTTAGGCATAGAAATTGTCTTCCACTTCTCCAAAGGGATGTCACCATTGGTGCATCTTGAACATAGATAGTGAAATATTTTTTTATGAATCTTGGACAAAATTCCTATGCGAACACTAGAGATAGAAGATTAGTACACACTAATACTTTCCAAAATATACTTGATAAGAACTAAACATGATCTCAGAGATATTAGTTTGCTCACCCATTAGGAGATTCATTATTCAATTTTTTTATATAACCATATCCAATTTATAAATGTGTAAGAGTTAGGCTTAAGACAAAATCTCAAATATTTGAACCTTGCATCGAGATCATTAGTTTGTGAAAGGGAATAGAGTTCTAATATCATTCATCAAACCATATAAAATTAGATTGTGAATTAGATAAGAATTCTCATTATGCATAACCAAAATCCTAGAAATTTCATACAATGAAAGAATGTGTTTAAGGGACCTAAGATCTTAGAGATACCCATAATAAAAAGAAGAATGTCATAAAAAAAAAAGGTGTGCTGAGACCTCAAAATAAGATACCTTAATTACTTGCAATAAACCCTTTTCTTTTTCATCCACTATAGTTTTTCTTATGCCATCCACCACCAATACAAAGAGAAAAATAAATAAGGGACAACCATGTTTTAGGACATGGGACACTTGAAATAAATTGGAGAGGCAACCATTGACTAGAACAACAAAAGAAATAGATTGCACATAATCCAATTAAAGGAAAAATTCAAGTAGGTTTCTCTATCTTGATCATAATCCTTGAATAAATCAATTTTTAGGATTGCAATTTTTTTCTTTGAGAGCTTGATAGAGTGGAGCACCTCATTAGCAAGGGGCACCACATTGTTTATTTTTTAATGTTGCAAGAATCTGAATTGTTCCTCATAAATTATTTGTCTCAAATTAGGATTGAGTCTCATAGCGATAATATTTGACACAATCTTGTAAATGAGTTACAACATGATAACATTCTATAGTCATCGAAGGATAAGGATTCTTACTTATTTGGGATAAAAGCAATGAAATATAGTTCAAGGCTCCAATGATTTTAACATATATTTAGAAAACCCTTACCAATTTCAACAAATCTTCCTTAAGTCATAAAATCCCATGTGGAGTTACCTACATGTTATTCAATCCATAACTCTTCCATTTTTTCATGGAAGAGAGAGCATTCGAAATTTCCCCTTTCATTACTTAAGCATCAAATGAGATATTCATTTCTTATATCAGTATTTGGAAAAAAAATGAGGATCTCAAGATTTTTTTGAATGGGAAAACCTCGAGGCTCTTTGAAGAGAGAGCTAAAATGATGAGCTCTTCCTTCCAATTTTTCCTTAAAATATCTAATCATCACTTCTTCATGATTTTGAATCCCGCATATAATAGTGATATTTTTGTCGTAATTAGTGAATTGATAGAAATTGGTTAAATGCAAACTTTATATTTAGTTTGAGTGAGAGGAAAGGATGGCAATGATCATAGATACAGTTAATTTGGAATGCTTTTTGGCGACTTGGCCCCTAATGCAAGGTTTGATAAAAGTGATCTAGGTCTAAGGCATGAGTCAATTTTGGTTGTGTAGAAAATTTATTTCTCTTTGAAGGGTTCTATCGAGCTGGTCTTAGTTCTGCATGGTTATGGTATTTCCCCCCCTCAAACCATCATTTCTCTAGTTTGATTCCTACTAGAGGCGAGGAGAGTGACTGATATTTTTTGCATAGGGGGCCTATTACAAGACATGGTTATATTTGGGTGATTTTCAGGGTTTTTGTGGAACGATGTGCCTTCCCTTTTTTTTCGAGCCTTTGGTTGGGTTTTTGAGAGCCCAACTCCCTCTCTTTGGATTTTCAAGCTTGTATGTGCAAATAAATGAGCTTTTATTTTTCTTATAGAGTCACGCCTCCTCGGTATAAGAAGATCAACTTGGAAATGAGTATATCTAGAGAATATCATTCCAAGTCCCCCTTTAATGGGGGCGATGGATAACACAGAAAGCTCAAAATCCATGAAAGGGTTTCAATTTTTTTTAAGACCCTTAGTAGAAAATCCATACCGTTCTGGGTTGATGAAAAAGCCGAGGTAAAGGATTTAAAACATATATTGGAACAATGTCTTGGAATTTCTTTAGTCTTTCAGTGTATTATTTATGAGGGAAAATAATCATTGGACTCTTACTATCTAAGTGCATACATCTCTAGGAATTCGTTTCTATTTTTAGTCTCGAGACTATGTGGGGGAAACTTGGGTTCTAGAGGGACCTCTACTTCAGCCTCATACAAGGATGATGTATGTGGTAAAGATCCCATGTCAATAATCCAGTCTCAAGCTCTTCTAGGACTATGCAATATAGAGAAGATGGAGGAAACACCTGATCTCAAAATAAACAATGAAAAGGTAAATCATCTCTTTATATTCATACAAGATGGGGTTTTCATATGCATATTCAACAAACACTAGCCAAATTCAGAAGCATTGAGTTAGTGTATCTTTACAACTTGGAGAAATAATTTTGATATTTATTTATGTTCCAAAGGATTTTTCATTGTACAATTTGATTCCCAGGAAGATTATGAAAAATGTATGGCAAATGGGCCCTAGTTTTGGTAAAGAGCAGGGATCAATTACTCACTCCATGGTTTCTTAAGTTTGATCCCTTTAACTTGGTCGTAACAAAAATTCTGGTTTGGGTTAGGTTTCCACATCTCCCTCTTCCTCAAAATTTCATTGAGGGCATTGGGAATACTCTTAGAAAGTTCATAAAGATGGATAGTGAACAATTACAACAAGGATTATTTACTTTTTTTTGTCTATGTGTGGAAATAGAACTGAGTAAAGGTATACCAAATCATATTTTCTGAACCATAGATCTTTCGAATGGATCTAGAATTTAGATTATGAAAACATAACCTTTAGATGTCATTCATGTTTTCAAACATGACATCTACAGGATTCATGCCCACAGGTAAAAAAAACTCCAAAAGATAAAAATCGGCAAGTTCGTAAATCCAAAATTTGACATCCATATGAACCCATTTTCTCGGAGGTTTGGGAAGAGGATATCAAGTAAGACCCCATATCTAAATATGATATGAACACCGAAATTCTAGTTTCAAAATCACAACATATGTAGACATCACAAGAAACAAAGCCAACTCATGATCCTAGTGTAGAAGGAATGATGACACTTAAATATGATAGGATAACGGGAACAAAACGAGCACATGTGTTGGAAATATATAATTCTTATAAATAAAAACCCCCCATGGTGAATGTGATAGAGTTGTCAGTAATATCTATAGATACATTATTAGGGGATTGGCTAAAAGTGCAAAGAAAGAAGGGAAAGAAGGATAAATTTAGTGATTTTTATAACACATCATTTCTTAGTTGTTGTAGTTTATTTTTTGGCCCCAAAGGTAGTTTACTTTTCTTACAGTACTATGGAATTTATCTTCTAGAATGTTTTAGAATTTTCAAAATGTATTTATGTTCCTTGTGCAATAAAATTATGTTTTTTGGTTTCCAAGGAAAAAAAGTGAATTGACAAAACACGTTGTGTTGTTATAACTGTCCTGGATCCAAATGGTCTAAATATTTAAGCTCAATGAAACTTCTTCTTTATCAATCTAATCACGATGAATCAATTCTAAAAATTTCAAGGTTGAAATTCCCTCACATTAGAAAAACCTATACTAGATTTTGTTGAAACACATACTCATCTTTTTCTTTTTGTCGTTCAAAGTGGCCTGGGATTTTTCCTTCAAGGAAGAGAATCACACCTTCATTTTCCTTTTCAAATTTGAAATGTTGTTTACAAGTTGTTGCATAAAGGATGAGGATTCTTGTCGACTAATATGCACCCAAATTTCCTTAATCATATTTATAAAATATTATTCTAGAATCCATAAATGATTAAATTTGAGGGGAGGTGGTAGCTTGTTATCTTTAATTTTCATTCGTAAGAAGATGGATAAGTGGTTATAGATCCCCTCATATTCTGCCTAATACTTCAATAGGAATAATTCCCCTATAAAATAATTTGAAAGTAAGAAATGATCAATCCACTTCGAGATAGATCCATCATTCCATCTATAATTTCTCCAAGTAGGCATTAAATTGATCATACTCCATGTTTATCAACTTGAGATTTTTAAAAATATGAAAAAAAAGATTCCTCTAATGGATCTTGTTTCGGGTGGATCCACCACATCTCTAACAATGATAGGGTGAGATTCAATTCCTCCTACAAGAATGGGAGAAATGTCAAACACCCTAGAATCTACCAATGATTCCCAATAGGATTTCCTATTTGAATATGAGCCATAAATGTTTAATAAGAGTTAGCTTCAAAATTCCTTTACTTCCAAATCGACCAAGATAACAAAGCTTAAATTAAAATATTACACAACTAGGAAACCTGAGCTCCATGTTATTAATAATCTACTCGACTGACCTGCAATATCCAGAGTCATGGGGGCTTCACTGGGGGAGAAATACCATACCACGTGTGTTCATATTGGGAGATATATATTGAGGAAAAAATGGCATAATATATTGAACATATAAATGGGGTAAAGGGTTTTTATATTGGAAAGTATAAAAATTGGAGCTCAAAGTTAATGAAAAAATATAAAGGGGTATACAATTTTTTAATGAAAAAATGGATACCTACAATATCTAGTGAAAGTAGGGCTTTTTTAAATTTGTAAGGTGTAATTGGTTCGTATTGGTAGGGGATTAAATAACGTGATTTTTAGAGGTATTTTCCAATATGTAGTGAAATTAAGGGTATTGTTTAATATACCACAAATTCAAATGATATGTCATAGGTTCATTCAGTGAAGCCCCATGTCCAGAGTTTAGAAATAATACCATTTGAACAAAGGCTAGGAAGCAACATGAGCTTTATCACCTGTAGTTTCCATTCCCTAAATGAGCAAGATCCCTGGAGTATGGGCTCAAAAAATCCTCTTGAGGGCATTTAATTTTGAGGTGCCCATTAACTCACAAGAATTAAAGGACAAGAACATCATGGTGAAACTATGGGTTGGGATTTCCTTGCTTTCAATACCCTTTAGATAGTGTATTTGTAACCCACCTAGTCCCTTAAAGGCCTTTTTGAGGATATAGAGTGTTCAAACCCAACCTATTAGTTCAAGTTAAGGAGATGGTGTTGTCAAATTTATCTTATTTTAGTCACCTTAAGAATTTTTTCTCAAGTCAAAATTGTCTCTTGCTCGTTGAGGTCCTTCCAACAATATAAATTTCACTAATTTATGAAGTCTGAACACAAGGTTATGGCCTTCAAAATATTTATTCCTCTTAAAGTCACTTAAAAATCTATACCATTGACATGTGGTGACCCTTTTCCCACATGTGATCACTATATAATTCCATGCTAGGTGACATGTGAAAATCCTATGCCCATGTGTCACCACTGCATAGGGCCACATCCACAACTAATTACATCAACCCGCCAGCTCGCGTCTAGATCTAGGAATTTCCATTAGTCCTTTTTATTAAAAGTTCTAGATATCTGATTCTCCAAATTTCTAGTTTTTCTAGATTCATCCAAAAATCCAATTCATTTATTTCAGAGGAAATTGCTTAGTTAATGGCCCTGAATGCAGAAAAACCCTACAATACCATTTTTACAAAACTATAAAATCAGACTTATAAATTACATGTCACTTTCACTATGATGACTACAACATTAGCTCTTTCATATTAAAATTCCATGTCATCTAATCCTATCCTTCATGCCATGTCAATATGCCACATAACTCTACCATGCATATGCTAATAAATCCCCACATGAT
Source organism: Pinus albicaulis (assembly GCA_034641835.2). Lineage (NCBI taxonomy): Eukaryota > Viridiplantae > Streptophyta > Pinopsida > Pinales > Pinaceae > Pinus > Pinus albicaulis. Next base: position 226,274,281 of record CM076579.1, read on the forward strand.
ATGCCCATCTGGCATATGAATCCAACTTTTTCAAAAGGTTGGCATTTTTTTTTCCAGATATTGGATGCATCGTAACCATGATGTTAGGATTCTGTCAGTTATGGTTTTTTGTTGTTGTGGGTTTCACCCATCTAAGCCTCCAACATCTAATTTTTCCATAAAATACCACTTATTAAAATCTCCATAAGCCTTGATATATGCATATAAGGAACATACAACTTTAATTGAATCACTTACACATACAAAAATTCCATATGATCAAATATACAAACATCCAGATATCTTGATCATTTAATTTTTGTCGAACTTATGACCTTTAGCCCATTTTGGCTAAGCACTCAATCATAACCCTCATTGACTCATGTGGCCAGGGGTTGGGGCCAAGAATAATTGGAATTCATAATTATACTAAAAAAGGGGCTGAATCAGTATAATAAAATTTTTTACTTATCAAATCCAGTCAAACATCATAAAACATCAATCACAGAAACTGAACAAGTAAAATAAGATATACATGGAAACACTTATGGGAGAAAACCACGAAACTTATTTTGATGAAAGATATCATAGGCACCAACCTACATGAGACACCAATACCCTATGTTACTTTGTAGGCACCAATATACTATTAGATTAATTTGTAGGCAACAACGTACAAGAGACATTGATCCCCTTTGTTGCTTTATAGGCACGAACATATAAGAGACACCCATCCCTTATGCTTCTTTGTAGGCACCAACCTACAAAAGACACTAATATTCTCTGCTACTTTGTAGACACCAAATTATAGGAGATACCAATTCCTTCCACTATTTTATAGATACCATCCTATAGGATATGCCAATCCCCTCTATTAAAATATTTCTAGGAACCAGCCTGTAGGAGACACTAATTCCCATTGCTACAAATATTCATAGGAACCAACCTAAAGGAGACACCAATTCCCATTACTACAAATATTTGTAGACACCAAACCTAATTCACTGAATCTCCTTGCTTCTTCAAAATTGTGTGTTATATACCTCTACTTTCACCAATTCTACTTGTTTCTTCTACCTTCACCAGGTTGTTTAGCTGTTTCATCCTTCACCAGGTCTACTTTCGATTTATTCCTTCATCAAGTCTTCTTCTCCCAAAACTCATTTCTTTTTGCTTCTTCCCAAGAATGAGCTTTCACAACATGCCTCATATCTAATTTTTTAAATATGGTTCTAAAATTTATATCAAAAGTACTTAGATATGTCTTCTCTATTCCCTGCAAATTTTACAATTTGAAACATCTAAGAAATAAAGTTATAGCAAAAATGCCAAGATGGACTATTTGAAGCATGTTTTAGGAGCATTAAAGAATGCTAAATTCCTTAGATCGTATCACTAAAATTATAGAAAAACAAGATATGCAATTTTTACTATAGGTACATTAAGATATCTCCTCTATCTCCTCCAAATTTGAAAGTTTGAAACAAAATAGAAAGAAATATAAAGAAAAAATACCAAGCTGACTTGTTTGAAGTAGATTTTAGGAGAATTTAGGAAGCATAAAGTCTTTAGGTCATGTATCTCACATTATAGTGAACCGAGGTCTGGAATTTTAACCACAGGTGCATTAATATCTTCTATGTGTATCCTCAAAGCTTCACATTTTAAGACATCCCAATTAAAAAAGTTATAGCAAAAATGCCAAGTTGACCTATTTGATGATCATTTATGAAACCTAACTTGGACAATATATCCAACATTATAATGAACCAATATTTGAAATTTTAACCATAGGTACATGAATATATTATATCTATATCCTCCAACTTTCCAAGATGACTCATTCAACCCATAAATCAAATTTTTGTTTCCATGTTTAAATTCCAAGAATCACCCCAAAAATTATTCCTCAACTCCTCTTGCAACCTTAGATCTTTCCTTGTCTGGATTATGTATAATGAACTCATATTCCCTTTATTTATAACATTTGTACATTCACTTATGGGGATGAATTGTAAAACAGGTTGGGTCGGCCTGCTTGTACTTTCAATGGGTCATCCTGATAAAATATTTCATATTTCCTCATTCCAATGGAGTTAGGGGGAGTGCCATATACTGTTGGAAGGGTCTTGGAATAAAATTTCCAACCATATATCCATGCTCCCATTTGAGCTAGATAATTTGAGTAAAAATTACTTCAAAGACATCATATCCAAATGGGGTATCAAAAGTCCAGAAATTGTATGTTTTAACCCTGTACAGAAATTACCTGCAAACGAATTCTTAAAAAAAGAAAAATAAACAATTGTGAGAACATAAAACAAATATACACAAATATTTTTCCCTGGGTCCCAAAACTAGGACCAACAGATTGATTTTTCATTAGATGCCTTTCAATGTTACGATACATAATTATACATGTCGAAGCATTCATAAACCCCAATCCATTTACCCTGGATTAGAACATAACCATAGTTCCCTTGACCGGATCTACAAAATGCCATGGGAAGAAAACCATGTGAAAAAATCATGAAATAAACCATAGGTAGGTCCACCCACCTATTATAGGGTTAAAAAAAAATCTCGGGGTGTTGCCCCAGACCTCGTGTAGGGGGGCTACTGCCCCCCTACAAACCCCCCGACAAGGGGGGTTTCCGCCTCCCATGCTACCCTCAAAGCAATGAATAGGGGAGGTTATCACCTCCCTTGTGACCCCACCCCACGCGTGCGACTATTCATGGAAAGAATATAACACACACCAAACAAAAATAATATTTCCAACAATATTAATTTTCCAATCATTATCTTGGACATAAGTAGTCTCCCCTTGTTTTTGAAATCAATGACAACAATAATTCCAATGATCTCGCCCTTTTTCATTGATGACAACCCTTAGTCAATTCTACAATAATACTGCAAAAATCCCCTTGTTTGCAATTCTCACTATGCCTACAAGTTCTCCCCCTTTTAAATCAATGGAAAACGTATTCTCCCCTTGAACTTTTGATTCTCCTTATATGTAACTCTTCTTCTATATGAAACTTTTCTTAGTGTCTACAACTCTTCCTCTATTTTCAACTTTGCTTAGTGATTGAAACTACTCCCCTTGTTTGTTATCTCTCCTTGTGTCTACATATTATCCCCCTTCGTCATTAATGGGAAAGATTTGTTTTTACTTTTGGCTACAATTTCTTGCCCTTAGATGTTAAACACAAAACCATTACTTCCTATAATTGGTTAATTATCCATTCTCTGTAACTTGGATATTCCTATCAAGGATATGTCTAACTATCCATGGATGCAACATTTTCTCTTTTGTAGCTCTACTCTTGAGACTGCTCCCCCCTGTGCTTTAACTTCCTTTCACTTCTTCTTTTTGGGACTTATCCCCATGGGCTTATGCTTACTTTTGTCTAGAGCTTAACTATTTTAACATAAAATTGATGCCCCCCCTAAACTAACACTTCTCCTTATTTGAAACCTCCCCTTTTTTCTTTTCTTTCCAATTGAATTTCACCATTCACTTCATTTTCAACTGCCAATTCATATCCTGCAAATTTTCCATTTACCATCATTTTCCTGTAGCTCACTCTCAAAATTTCCCATCCTCTTAATGCATCCTAAGATGTTGGAATCTCTCATTTTTATTTTACTGATAAGATGGGAGACATAAGACATAACACTATCATACAACAATATTATCCTTTACCTTTATTAAGGACATATACAATGTCTGAAGTCCTAGTAATATTCCTGAGTCTTCCTTTCTATTTTCACAACCTTTATAATAAAATGTGACCTCATGTTCTTTATTAACCTGACTTACACTTAGAATATTTTCCTTTAAACTTTCAACAAATAAGACATCTTCAACTTTAGCTTTTTTATTATCAAGGCTAACTATTCCTTTGACTATCATTCTGGTTGATGTATTATCTCCAAGAGTGACACTACTACCTTTGACTTCTGTAACAACCCTTGGTTGATTTTCCATGTGAAAAATATAATACCAAGGTCATGGGACATGTATTCCAAGCTGAATGGTGGGAAAAACATCATAATGGGTGTCAATTCGGTTTATTATGGATAAGGAAATTGGAAAAGGAAAAGAGGCATTAATTGGAATTTTATTTATGAAAATAAAGGAAAATAGGAGAAAAGGGAGATGAAAGGTAACATATTTTCATGAGAGGGATTTGGAAGGAAAAAAGAAGGAAAATGAAGAAAATAGAGGCCTTAATGATAAAAATACTTCTAAGGATCAGTTCATAGCCTTTTGATAGTTTTGGGTTGAGCTCTCTTCTATTCTCCCACTCTCTGATACTCTTGCACACTAAGAGTATTCTTGGAGCACTTTGACATACATTGGATTTGGAGAAAGAAGGAAAAGGAAAAGCATGAAAGCACAAGGGAACAAATGGATCGAAAACTATAATGGTATTTCTTTGCAGGTATCGAGTTGCATATATGATTTCCTTGCTATTTTTGACATGCATGGTATATACATGTGGTTTCTTGGTTATGCACGGTCATTGGCATGGATATTTATGTAGATTGACAGTGGTTTTAGCATTTCATTTCCATTTACGGGATAACTATGGTGTTGTGGGTTTTTCCACTTGTTTTTTTCTCGCTGATGCTCAGGATCCTTATGGTTGTGGGTTGAGTTACTAGTTCCTGGAGCCATTGGCTGGAAAAAATGCTCTGGAAGCCCTAGAACAACTTGGGTTGAGTTACTAGTCCTGGAGACTAGGTTGGGACAAATTCTCTGGAGTCCTTCATGGGCTGAGTTACTAGTCCCTGGAGCTAGGTTGGACAAATTTTCTAGAGCCCTGGAAGGTTGTGGGTTGAGTTATTAGTTCTTGGAGTTGTGATTGGAACAAAAACTCTAGAGCCCTGGACAACTTAGGTAGAGACCGATCTGGTTGGTGTTAGTGATTTCCGGCCATGAGGTGGAGTCATTGATTAAGGGTTAAGGTGTTTTTTTCCTCTGGAAGCCTTGTTTTGGTTTATTCCATGAGATCCCACATTCATGTTTGGAATATGGCGTATGGGTGTGTTGAGACTCATAATTGTTTCTGTTTGATAATCCTTTTTCACCTAGTTTGACCACCATAACCATCAATGGGAATCAAATCAGTGGATTCGAAGTTTGACAGGTATATGGTTGTCTCGTATTTCATATGTTACTGATTTTATTTATTATTTACCTAATATTTACATCAAATACCAGATTTTGATGTTTCTGCAATCAAGATCTGATTCTGCAGCTGAGTCAATTGTTGAACATGATCCAAGGTGAAAGTTGGAGAAAAAGATATATGAGAAGATAACGATTAGTCTTCTCAACATTTTCCTCCTATATTCATGAATCGAATTTATGAAAGAAGGTTCCAATCAAATATTCAAAGGTGAAGATCAATAGGTTAGCTACAACAAGCGAGAGAGAAGTGAAACGAACACCTCACAATTTGCTTTGTCAAATAGAAAATCATGAATGATTTTTGATAGGATATCTTCTAAGATTAAATTAGTATTATGTTAGCTAAATAAACTATGAACATTTATGACAAAGGATTTATAAAAACCACATTGCAGAGATGTTATGCATCGTTGTTATTATCGCATGTTATGCAAAAATGAGCTCTTAAACTCTGTTTTAATATAAAAGTAAGTTTTCTTATCTTGATGCATGGCTGATATTTCAACTTAGTTCTATTGCTATATGCTTGTGGAGGCCCCCCTCAAGCAGTAAGGGTTTTCATTTATGTTATTTCGATTTTTGAATATCAATATCAACTAGATGGATGCATCCCCTATTGTATCTTTATGTCGATTCTGAATTGAGAAACAGATTAGATGTGTAGTGTTCATGTGAAGCATCTTCTTGAGTTCATAGATAGCAAACAATTTTGTTTTTTTATTAATAATTCAATTTTATTAATTCAGGAGCACATGAATTGAGTTGGCATTGAGAGTTTGAATTGAGGACAAGATTGTAATTTTGAGAATGAGAGAATTAGTTTGTAGGCTTCATTTTAGAGCATGAGTGTTGTGAGTTTTATTTCAAAGTAAGAGTGGTTTATCAATTTTATCAAGTGTGAACATAGTTTAAATTCATTTTGATTTTTCATGCAAGAGTGTGTTATGTTGATAGATGAGTTTTTTCTTTTAGAAATCAAGTTTATTTCAAAGAAAATTTTAGATTTTTTGTAGAGTGTGTGTGTGAGTCTTTATGAGTTAAATTTCATTTTCAAGTGTGGATTTAATTTATGAGTTTGAGATATTTATTGGTTGTGTGGATTTCATAATTAGATATTAATATGATCATATTTCTTAGAATTAGTTTCAATGAGTAATCCAATCACGCGCATTAGAATTTTAATTCAATAATTAAGGATTTCTAGCACAAATATTGTACTTACACTTCGTCAGTTTACTAGCCCTGATTGATAATTTATGCAATCAATTTAAGACAATTAAATTGGCAAACATTTTGGCGCCATTGTTAGGGAAGTGTAAATAGGAATATCGTCTTTTTTATTTTGACAATATGTTAGGTCCTTATATTACTAGTGTGGTCCCTTATTGTTGTTAATGTATCCCCCTTATTGTTATTGTTGTACCCATGTAGTCCCCATATTATTATTATTGTTCCCCATAAAACCTCACTATTGTTATTGCTGTGCCCTTACATTATTATTTTTAGGTAAGCTAGGATTATATTGTGACCCCATGGACTCCTATATATAGAAAAGAGGTTTTTTCATTTGAATCATCCAGGAATTGTTCATTTATGTAATGTAAAGGAGGTTTCCCCCTCGAAGTGGCTGATTTATAAGGTGTTGATATCTCTTTTCTTCTATTTTTGGAGTTGGTTTCATAACATTTGGTATCAGAGCTTTGGATTCTAGGGTTTCGATGCTTCAAATAGGTCATCGTGGAACTTTCGCTATAAATTTTTTTCTACGAAGGTTCAGCAGCTAAAAACAAAATCCATTTGCAAAGAAATCACGAGAAATGTCTTGTAAAAGTTTCATATCTTGGTTTGCAATATTTTTTGTAGAAATTATATAACTTATGTGTTATATGTCCAAGATTTTCCTGATCTCAGAATATTTTAACTTCATGCAAAATACAGAATCTATTCCACCATTTATCATTTGCGGAAATTAAATCAAGATTGCAATGCACACATGAAACAATAAAAATTCACACACATTAACACAGTTGTTTAATGGGAAAACCTGAAGCTGAAAACCCCAACTATCTGTATATAATATATGTCATAGATATCATGTAACAATCCTCATACAAAGGTGATCATGTCAAGCTCTCAGTATAATACAATCGCTTCACACTAATCAGGCTCGATCTTGCAAATCCATGCACCAATATTTGCCACCTGCTAGCCTGCCTCTACTGTGCAATCCCTGCTGAAGAATGGCTCTGAATGATTTCAAATTTCTCCAGCCTTGCTCACACAATCCTCATTGGCATCTCCACTGAGTGTTGGATGCAATAAATGCATCACTATAGTCACAACTGATAGTCACACTTGCTCTTTCACCTATCTCTCCATTGGTCTCCACTGAAACTGCCATGCACTGTAGTTAACTGATGTATTCTTCAGTTGATTAATGAGTTATTATTTGTGAATTAATTAAATAATTAATTCAATCCACTCTCACTAGTGTATCAATCAGTTAGACTAGATACTTAACTGAGTTAAACTAAATACAACTCCACCAACTACTTCTCCAATTCCACCAAACTATGTCACATGAGTTCTAATTGAAGTCCTCCATGCAATAGCTCTAGTAAACCCTCAGGAATAGCGTAATTCCTTCTGTCAGCTGGTGTGCCACATCTGTGCACTTAACTGAAGTGCTCCAAGAGAATAAGATAATGTTTAGAGTCCAAATATTATTAAGAGCTAATAATATTCGACATATCTATTTTTAGACTAGAAATCTAAAAATAGACTCTGCCTAATATGTGTAAAAATAGAAGTCCATCTATTTTTCCAACTTGACCAACCATCCATAAATAACATCCCGCAACTCATAGAATATGACTAACATGTCTAAAAATAGACATAGTCTAAAAATAGAATTTGCGCCAAAAATAGCCTGTGGGCCCACTTAGTGAAGGCGACTCTTTTCACTAAGCTGATCATCTTGTTGAATCTCAACACTCCCTCTCAACAAGATAGGGATTATCTGCCACCCCGATCCTGTATCTATGGTATTCGAATTTTCTCCTGGTGAGCGCCTTTGTCAGAATATCTGCATCCTGATCCTCCATAGGAATGTAAGAAAGCAACGTGATCTTCCGCTGCACACAATCTCTGATATGATGGTACCAGATGTCAATATCAGAACCGAACAAACTGACCAGGATCTTCCTCATCCATATAGCCTCGCATGCAGCCAAAATTGCTGCCATGTACTCGGCCTCCGTTGAACTGAGTGCCACGGATCTTTGTTTCCTGCTGTACCAAGAAAATGCTATAGATCCGATACTGAAAATCCCTCTAGATGTGCTCTTTCTGTTCGTTGGGCTTCCTGCCCAATCTGCATTCGTGAAGCCATGCAGCTTCAACTCATCCAACTGTCTGTAACACTATCCATACCCAGATGTGCCGCTGAGATACCTCAGGACATGCTTGCCTACCTTCCAAAAGAGCTTGGTAGGCTTCAGCATCGCTTGTGAAAGCTGGTTCATAGCATAGCATATGTTCGGTCGTGTATTGACTAAATACATGAGCGAACCAACCAACTGTCGATAAACAGTGGCATCCACTACCTCTACCGATGTAGCATCCTCCTTCCTCCAACCACCAGGAAGAGGAGTGTCGATAGGCTTGCAGCCTTGCATGTGAAACTTCTACAGTATCTCCTGGGCATACTTGCCTTGAGACACGAACAGTTCACCTTTCCGCTGCCAAATTTCCAATCCAAGGAAATAATGAAGGAGGCCCAAGTCCTTCATCTCGAACTCCTTTGCAAGATCTGCCTTGCATGAGTGTATCAACAGTTCATCACCCGTTAGTATTAAATCATCTACATAAAGTACAATGATCAAAAGCTTACCCTCCACCACAATCTGGTATAGGTTTGGATCCGCCTCACTCTTGGCGAAACCAAGTCCAGTGAAATAACTGCCTATCGGTGTGTACCAAGCACGAGGTGCTTGTTTCAGCCCATACAACGCTCTTTTGAGCCTGCACATATGCGACTCACTGTTGAATATTTCGAATCCTTCAGGCTGCTCAATGTACACCTCCTCCTCAATGATTCCATTGAGGAACGCAGTCTTCACATCCATCTGATGAATGTGCTAGCCCATTTGTGCTGAGAGAGCAAGGATGGTCCGTATGGACGAATACCTTGCGACAGGTGAAAAGGTTTCTTCATAGTCGATCCCCTCGATCTGTGAGAAGCCTCGGGAAAAAAATCTTGCCTTATACTTCTCAACACTCCCATCAGTAGCTTGCTTCACTTTGTAGATTCATATCAAACCTACCACTGATTTCCCTTCCAGCATTGGGACAATCTCCCATGCACTATTTCTGACAATCGAATCATACTCTTCCACCATGGCATCTACCCATGCGGGATCCTCCACGACTTCCTCGAAAGAGAATGGCTTCGTCATGATACACTTGCTCATCAGAGCCATGTATCCAGTAAATCGGTCAGGTGACTGTCTCTGTCTGTGTTGTGATGTAGGAACTCCTACATTCTGCACTGCATCAAGATTCAATTGCTCAGCTTCTGTAGTGCGCTTCCACCCTCTGATGTTTGGCACTGCATCAGTGGTTTCTTCCACTCCATGAACCTCCTCTTGTGGCTGATCCACATCTTGAGGCTCATCTTTAGGAACAATTAGCTCCTCCTCTGCATGCAAGTGTGGCTCCCTCTCAAGCAACAAATTTATGGCTTTCTTCTCATGAAATTTGATATCCCATCGCACGAAAGTCATTCGACTGTCTGGAAAATACACACGATAATTGTGGGGTGTTTTTGTGTATCCCACAAATATCCCAACCTCTGAGGTCGGCTTCAGCTTCTTCCTAGAATCCTTCGTCACATGAATGTAAATAGGTGAGCCAAAAATCTTCAAATGAGAAATATCAGGCTTCTTACCAGAAAAGGCCTCTTCGGGTTTACTCATGCCAAGTACTCTATGAGGACAACAGTTTTGCACATAAACCGCAGTGTTGCATGACTCAACCCAAAAGTGTATGGGAAGGCCCTGATCATGCAACATTGCACGTGCAGCACCCACGATCATTCTGTTCTTTCTCTCTGCGACCCCATTCTGATGTGGGTTATGAGGCGCTATGAGTTCTCTTCGAATTCCTTCTTTGCTACAAAAGTATTTGAATTCACCAGAGATGTATTCACCACCATTATCACTCCTTAGAGATTTCACCTGCTTCCCCGACTCTTTCTCAATTAGCTCCTTTAACTCACAGAACTTTGAGTATGTCTCACTCTTCTTCTGCATGAATAAGATCCAACACTTACGAGAAAAGTCATCAACAAATATCACATAATACCTGTGCTTTGCTGTTGAAGCAACCGAGAAAGGTCCACACATGTCTGTGTGAATTCTCTCAAGGATCGTCGAGGCACAACTATCCTTCTCATGAAAAGTGGTCTTCACAAATTTTCCCAAAGTACATCCCTTGCACTGATCTGATTGCGCAAGTGTACCTTTGGGAAGCCCGGTAGAAATCTGCTGCAAAATTTTCAAAGTGCCATGGTGAAGATGGCCCAATCTCTTGTGCCACAATTCACCCTCATCCCAGGTCACTAGTCCTTCTGCTTTGCTTGCCATTTCTGCGCAGCGATCTACCTACAATTGATAAAGATTCTTAACTCGAATCCCTATCCTCCTGGTTTGACCAGTTTTTTTATGCCGAAGTAAAGCTTTTCCCTCACTGAAAACAACATCATAACCCTTGTCTTCCAACATCGCCACGGAGATCAGATTCTTCTTCAATCCTGGAACATGAATGACATCCTTCAAGATGAAATGTTTACCAGAATCCCTCTCAAAGGAAATGGTCCCGATACTAGTTGCACTGTATCTACCATCATCGCCCATCTCGATGTGCACTCCAAGATCCTTTTCCTCCAGATCACTGAACAAATATTTGTCTCCGGTCATATGGAAAGATGCACCACTGTCAAGAAACCACACCGATCCCATCATTCTTGAAACCAAGCATGCGATCAAAGAAAAATATAGCTCAAACTGTGAGGCTAAGGCCTCTCCAGCTACAGATCCAGCAGCCTGCTTATTCTTCTTCTTTTGTGGACAATTAGTGGCGACATGTCCATGCTGGTGACAGTGAAAGCACTTCACCTTGGACAAATCTTGCTTCTTGCCTTTCGCACCAGATTGAGAAGGATTTTTCTTCCCCTTCCCTTTCCTTGATTTGGCAGCCAAAGCACAATTTTCTTCATCTTCATTCTTCAATGAAGATCCATCCCTGGTACCTTGCCTTATCTCCTCCTGCACAACATCCGACCAAAGTCACTCCCATCCTGGTAGTTTCTCTCGTCCATTGATAGAGTCTTCATAGCTATGTAAACTCTTCGGAAGCCCAAGGAGAGCCAAGCTCACCAAGTCTTCTTCATCAACAGTAACCCCCACACTTCCCAGCTCATCCTTGTAGTGGACAAACTTCGTGAGGTATTTTGGTATATTGTCGCCTTTCTCCATTTTTATTTTTCTGAGCTTGTCTTTAAGCACCAACTTCCTCTGGTCACTTCTGCTTTGGAACAAGTTTGTCAAAGCCTTCCACGTTAAGAATGGAGTGGATTTACCGTGAAGGCTGGACACAATGAGGTCCTTCACACTGTCCAACAGAATCCTTCGACACTTTGCTACCTTCTTTGGCCATGCATCAAGTGCGACTGCATCGCTAGAACCCGGCTTAGGAACATCGCTATCGATGAACTCCTTCAGCCCATTATCATCTAGCACTACCTCCATCCTATCCTTCCATGCTATGTAATTCAAGCTCCCATCAAGGGCATACTCCAATCGCAATATGTTGAAAGACATTTCAATGAATGCTCAACTTTGACACCAAGAAAACACTGCAACAAATTTGAATTCTACCAGCACAAAACTCAACCACTTCAATAATTGCAATCTCCTCCAATGATCAACTGCTCTGATACCATGTAGAAATTTTATAAATTATGTGTTATATGTCCAAGATTCTCCTGATCTCACACTATTTTAACTTCATGCAAAATACAAAATCTATTCCACCATTGATCATTTGCGGAAATTAAATCAAGATTGCAATGCGCACATGAAACAATAAAAATTCACACACATTAACACAATTGTTTAACGGGAAATCCTAGAGCTAAAAAAACCAACTATCTGTATATAATATATGTCATAGAGATCATGTAATAATCCTCATACAAATCTGACCATGTCAAGCTCTCAGTATAATACAATCGCTACACACTAATCAGGCCCGATCTTGCAAATCCATGCACCAATCTTTGCCACCTACTAGCCTGACTCTACTGCGCAATCCCTACTGAAGAATGGCTCTAAATGAGTTCAAATTTCTCCAGAATTTCTCACGCAATCCTCATTGGCATCTCCACTGAGTGTTGGATGCAATCAATGCATCACTATAGCCACAACTGATAGTCACACTTGCTCTTTCACCTATCTCTCCACTGGTCTCCACTAAAACTGCCATGCACTATAGTTAACTAATGTATTATTCAGTTTATTAATGAGTTTTTATTTTTGAATTAATTAACTAATTAATTCACTCCACTCTCACTAGTGTATCAATCAGTTAGACTAGATACAACTAGCTCAACTGAGTCTAACTGAGTTAAACTAAATACAACTCCACCAACTACTTCTCCAACTCCACCAAACTATGTCACATGATTTCTAACTGAAGTCCTCCATGCAATAACTCTAGTAAACCCTCAGGAATAGCGTAATTCCTTCTGTTAGCTGCTGTGCCAAATCTGTGCACTTAACTGAAGTGCTCCGAGAGAATAAGATAATGTTTAGAGTCCAAATATTATTAAGAGCTAATAATATTCAGCATATCTATTTTTAGACTGGAAATATAAAAATAGACTCCGCCCAATATGTCTAAAAATAGAAGTCCATCTATTTTTCCAACTTGACCAACCATCCAAAAATAGCATCCTGCAACTCATAGAATATGATCGACATGTCTAAAAATAGACATAGTCTAAAAATAGACTTTGCACCAAAAATAGCCTGCAGGCCCACTTAGTGAAGGCGAATATTTTCACTAAGTTCATCATCTGGTTGAATCTCAATATTTTCGGAGATATGATCTGTGGAAGTTATGGTTTTTACAGGCTCTCGAATTTCATCTCAAAGAGGTGACCTTGGTAAAATCTTCATAACTCTCTCTCTGAGCATCAGATTGGAATTCGATAAAAGGTAGTTGAAAAAAAATAGACTTTAGTTTCCTGTATATAAATTTCAGAGCCAAAGGAGGAAATAGTGACACGTGGCATGTCGTACAAGTTATCTCTACTGAACCAGTCCATAATTAGGTCATTATGGAATATTGGGCATAACTTTATCTCGAAGAATCCAAATCAAGTCAGACATGTCGGATTGGAAATAAGATTCAGAGGGAAAATAAAGGACTGAAGATAAAATCTCGGGGATTTGAAATTACAGAGATACATAAGTTTCAATATCGAGCTCCTCAAAAGCAAGAAAAAGGTGTGTCTTTTTTTTCAAATTGCATGTCTTGTTTGAAAAATCAATTTGAAGTGATTCCAAGGGCATATTGAAGCATAGATATTAGTATTCGGTTCTAAAATTCCCCCTAAAAACAATTTTACACCCATTAAGCCCTCATAAGGCTCTACTATAACTCATGAAGAGGAAGAAGTGCAAAATGATATATCAAAATTACAAGAGAAAGTGCAACAAATTTCGCTCTCGCAAAGAGCAACAAAAAATGAAATATGAGTTATGAACAAAGGCATGGAAGCTAAGATGGATGGTTTGAAGAAAGGCGTGGAAGCTACTATGGATGGTTTGAAGAAAGGCATGGAAGCAAATATGGATGGTTTGAAGAAAGGCGTGGAAGCTAAGATGGGTGGTTTGAAGAATGGCATGGAAGCTAATATGGATGGCATGGAACCTAAGATGGATGACATGGAAGCTAATGGAAGACATGAAAAATGATATAAAAGCATACATGGAAATTTTAAAGGAAGGTTTGACAAAGTTGACACAAGAAATGATTCCTAATGGCAAAAAGGTAGTACAGGAAACTCATGATGAGAAAAAAATAAATGTTAATTGTGATTTCATAAAATCTAATGTTGGATGGAAGACCCACCATATTCCAAAGATGGATACGAGGAAGTTTGATGGCAAGGATCCCGTAACATGGATATGACAGATGGAACAATATTTTGATCTCCATAATGTGCAAAACACACAAAAGGTACGCATTGAAATGTTATATTTAGAAAAAAATACATTTGTATGGTATCGATGGCTTTGCTATCATAAAAAAAATGTCACTTGGTAAATTTTTACGGAGGAAATAATAACACATTACTAGGATACAAAGAGAAACACCTTCTTTAGCCTACAAGTTTGACACCATAAAAATTGGGAGAAAAAATAACAAAAGGGCTTTGCTACAGTTGTGATAGAAAATACACTAAAGGTCATAAGTGTGATGAGAAGTAATTATTTTACATAGATTGTGAAGAGGAGGAAGAAAATTAACAAGAAGCTTCAAAATAAGAGGATATAAACTAGGAACCAACCCTAGAGAAATAAAAATAAGTCTGACCATATCCTATAATGCATTGGCAGGAATTACCACTCCTCAAAATCTGAGTATAGAATGGCATATCAAGAAGAAAAATGTATTAGTGTTGATTGATTCAAGTAGTACCCATAATTTTATTCATTGTAAGGTAGCCAAGGAATTGAATTGCTTCCTATATCAAGCACCAAAGTGTCAAGTGATGGTTGCAAATGGAGGGACTATAAATTTCATTGGAAAATTCCATAATATCAAGCTAACCATGGGGGAATATGTATTGAATAGTCCCTTCATTCCAATGGGAGGTGCTGATGTTGTACTAGGAGTACAATGGTTACAATCTTTGGGGATGACAGACTTTAATTTTCAAGAAATTTTCTTGATTTTTTTTTTGGAAGGAAAGGAAGTTGAATAATGGGGTATCACAGGGAAGCCGAGAAAGATAATAAGCTCTAATGTCAAGACAAAGCTTCTGAAGAAAGAACAACGAGGCATAATTTCACAATTATGCTCACTAGAAGTTCCAACATCAAAATCATCTATTTCTCTAGATCTCTAAAAATTCCTGGACAATCATTCCAAGGTGTTTGAAACTCCCTAAGGGCTCCCACCTATTCGTGATCATGATCATGCTATACATTTGATTCTAGGAAGTGTTCCTCCAAACAACATGCCTTACATATATCCTTATGTCCAAAAGAGCGAAATTGAACGTATGATTGCAGAAATGGTAGAGGCTCGTATAATTCAACCTAGCCAAAGTTCTTTCTCTGCTGCAGTAGTATTGGTGCACAAGAAGAATGGATCATGGCGCATGTGTCCGAATTATAGGGAGCTCAATAAGCTCACTATTAAAGAAAAATTTCCCATTCCTGTGATTGATGAATTATTGGATGAATTACATGGAGCAATTTATTTTACCAAGTTGGATCTTCGTTCAAGATATCATCAAATTAGAATGAAGGATGAAGATATTCCGAAAACAACATTTCGAACTCATGAGGGTCATTATGAACTTTTGGTCATGCCTTTTGGCCTTACCAATGCACCTTCTATATGTCAAGTGTTGATAAATTCCATTTTTAAACCCTTCCTTAGAAAATTTGTGTTAGTATTTTTTGATGATACACTAATCTACAACAGGTCTTGGAAGGATCATGTTCAACATGTTGACAGGGTGCTGAAACTATTGGGGGAGAAACAATTATATACAAAAACCTCCAAATGTTTCTTTGGAGTACAAGAGGTGGAATATCTGGGTCATATTGTATCTAAGGAGGGTGTTAAGGTAGACCCTAACAAAATTAAAGCCATTAAGGAATGGAAAGTCCCCACAACCATAAAGCAGTTGTGAGGATTTATCAGGTTAAGAGGGTATTATCACAAGTTTGTTAAGAATTATGGGAGAATAGCAGTACCTCTAACAAAATTATTGAAGAAATATTTATTTTCACGAACTCCTGAAGAAACTAAGGCCTTTGAACATATTAAAGAGGAAATGTGCCTAGCACCGGTCTTATCTACGTTAGACTTCACAAAAACCTTTATTGTGGAATGTGATGCCTCAAGAAATGGAATTGGCGTTGTTTTAATGCAAGAAGGAAGACCCATTTCTTTTGAAAGTTGTCCAATCAAAGGAAAGTATTTACATAAAGCTATTTATGAGAAGTAAATTTTAGCAATACTACATGCACTAAAGAAATGGTGACCTAACCTAATGGGAAGACACTTCAAGGTAAAAAATGATCGTGTTAGTCTTAAACACTTTTTGGAACAAAGACTATCTTCAGAAGAGTAGCAAAAATGGGTCACAAAGATTTTGGGTTATGACTTTGAAATCATATACAAAAAAGGGAAGCTAAATGTTGTTGCAAATGCACTCTCAAGAAAGGATGAGGAGGTGGAAGCATTTCTTTGTGCCATTTCTATTATCCAACCAGATTGGATAATTGAAGCAAGGGATGAATGGAAGAATGACGAAGAAGTATGGACACTCATTCAAAATTTTCAGCAAGATCCCAGTACATCTGATACATTTTTTTGGAAAAATGATTCCTTATGGTACAAAGATCGCTTATATATTTGCAAGAATTCCCAACGAAAACAAAATATTCTTTTGGAATTGCACACCTCTCCCATAGGAGGACACTCAAGATTTTAATTTTTTTTTTTTGGTTAGTCAGAGGGATCGGCAACATCAGGCAGCTTTCACACGCGTGGCGCGGGGTCCAACCCCCGGCTACCATTATAACCTCTGAGGGAACCGCCCAGCCTGCAGGAGCGGAACCCGGATAAGACGAGACTTGAGCTCGTGACCTGCTTAACAGCATGAATGCCTTAACAATGTGTCCGCTGGCCACTAGACCATGCCCCTGCAGGCAAGATTTTAAAAAACTTACCACAGGGTGAAGAAATAATTTTTTTGGGATGGCCTTAAATCTGATATTCAAAATTTTGTGGGAGAATGTTTGGTTTTCCAACAAAATAAAGTTGAGACAATTAAGACCCCGGGTCTACTACAACCTTTACCCATTCCAAGTCAACGTTGGGAGGAGGTTTCAATGTATTTTATTACAGGTTCACCTAAGTGCGAATGAGAGATTGTCATCATGGTGGTATTTGATAGAATTACCAAGTATGCACACTTTTGTGCATTATCTCATCCATTTAAAGAAAGTACAATTTCTACTGCATTTATGGAAACAATTCAAAATCTACATGAAAAGCCAAAGATTATTGTAAGCGAAAAAGATCCCATTTTCACTGGAAATTTTTAGATGGAATTGTTTTCTTGTTTGGGTACTCAAGTAGCCCATAGCTCATCTTATCATCCTCAATCCGATGGGAAAACTAAGATAGTGAACAAATTTTTGGAAGGATATCTTCGTTGTTTTGTATCTGGTAAACAAACACAATGGTGCAAGTGGTTACCTCTGGTTGGATAGTGGTATAACCCTTCCTTCCATACTGCAGCAAAAATGACCCCACTTATGGCACTTTATGGATGTCATACACTATCCATCACATCATATTTAAGAGAAAATTATATGGTTCAAGCAGTGGAAGATCACATTGAGCAACAACAAAAAGTTATCCAACTCTTAAAGGATAACATAAATTTGGATAAAAATCGAATGAAACAACAGGAAGATCAACATCACAGCGAGATAATTTTTTATGTAGGAGACTGGGTATTTTTATGGGCACAACCATAAAAACAAATGTCCCTTAAGAAATCTAAGAAGGATAATAAATTATTTCCAAAGTATTATGGTCCTTACAAGGTGCTGCAAAAGATTGGCACTATGGCATACAAATTGGAGCTTCCTGCTTCTTCTCGAGTGCACCCAATTTTCCATGTTTCATGCTTAAAGAAGGTTATATGTGACAAACTTCTAGTTCAAACAATATTGCTAGAACTTGATGAGGAAGGAAAAATCATATTGGAACCTGAAGCAGTCATGGAAACAAGAACTCAACAACTACGAAATTGATCAATTTTAGAGTATCTCATCAAGTGGAAGAGATTAACCATTGAATATTCCACATGAGAGGATGATAATTTTATACAGAAGCATCCAAAGCTACTCAAGCGTTGAAAACAATTTTTTCAAGGATAGGGTATGTTAGGTCCCTATATTACTAGTGTAGTCCCTTATTGTTGTTAGTGTATCCCCCTTATTGTTATTGTTGTACCCCTGTAGTCCCCATATTATTATTATTGTGCCCCATAAGAACCCACTATTGTTATTGTTGTGCCCTTACATTATTATTGTTAGGTCGGCTAGGATTACATTGTGACCCCATGGACTCTTATATATAGAAAGGAGGTTTTGTCATTTGAATCATCCAAGAATTGTTCATTTATGTAATGTAAAGGAGGTTACCCCCTCGAAGTGGTTGATTTCTAAGGCATTGATCTCTCTTTTCTTCTATTTTTGGAGCTAGTTTCATAACACAATAAAATAAAAAACACACAAAAACATAAACATGATATGCATAGGGAAAGATATTATAGAGGTAGATTTGTAAGTAGAGGAAGAAATTTAATTCTAGTAACACCACTCACCCCACCACGACCTTGTAGTGCCACACCATCCACCCAAACTCGCATACCATCCATTGCAGGCAGACATAGGCGTGCCGAGGTACTTAGATTTGAAATCCAATCTAGTAATTCACCAAATTCATCAATTGCAGCACTAGTAGAAGAAGATCACCCTACATCCCCAACAAAAGGAGTAATTTCCCTAAATTAAACTGGAAAAAAAATTCTAACTCAAGAATTATAATTCCCTAGTGAAAAATAGGAATAAGAAACCTATTTTAATATACCATTGATAGAGGAACTAGAAGAATTAGAAGAGGAACAAACAAACCCAATTTTGGAACCTTACATTAGTTTTGAAGAATCCACAATGGCTGGAGAAGTGGAAGGAGAAGTACAAAATGTAAATGGTGAACATATTAGGATTGGAGGTGGAAGAGGACCTAGGATTCGAGGTCGAAGAGGTGGAGGAAGAGGAAGATGAGGAGGAGATAAAGAGAACTATATCCTATTGGGTTTCCTAACTTCAATGAAGATACTACAGTAACAATGAAAAATATATCACCCTTTGTCCTTCCTAACTTCCACGGATTAAGAAGTGAGGATCCTGAAACATTTCTTTTTGAGGTCAAATTTTTAGGTAGATCTTATGACTATTTGCTCGACTCTCAAAAGTTTAAATTGTTTCTAGCAAATCTTAAGGATGCTACACTAAAATGGTTCATAGGTTTAATAACAAAATCCATTAGAACATGGGAACAAATGAAAACTAAATTATTAGAGAAATACAAGGATTACTGCATGCCCTGTAGCCTTAAGGATGAAGTTTTTAAAATTATGCAAAAGAAGATGAAAATATTGAGTATTTAATTGAAATGTTTAGCTACAATATTAAGAGAGATAAAATGGAAAATTTATATGAAGAAACTTTGAAAGCTCTCCTATTAAAATCCATTAGAGATGAATGGATAGATCTTCTCAACTTAATGGGTAAAGGGGATATTTCTTAGTTATCATTACCAAATATTTCTGAGTTATGCATACAAATTTAAAGAGGAAAGAAAAAATCTGGAGAAAGCCCAAGAGATCTAGTTATTCCTAGGATTAATAAATCTACGACCAGAATAGTAAGTAGGGATGAAATAGGAATTTTTCTTGATGTTTTTAAGACAAAAATTTTATGGAGTCTTAGTGACCAAATAGATACCCTTAAAATACAAAAAAAGAAAAAAGCTGAAAATGTTACTCTATTCATCTTTTGTCCTATGTGCAGAAATAAACATGCCCTGAGAGAATGTCCTCTTGACTTGAAGAATGTAGAAACTTGTTTTATATGTGCAGAAAATAATGATACTAAAGAATGTCCTTCAATACCAGGTCTTAAATTTGTCTACCAAGAGGAAGTATTCCCAAATCAAGTAGATCCTCTTTGTTTTTTTGCCAAGAGACCATGGCAAAATCAAGGATTTAACACCCAAACATATTCACAACCACCACAAAATAACTGGAGTGCAACCATGCCTTGGAAACCTTGGCCTTAAACTTGGGCACAAGGATGGAAACATAATGATGAAAGATATTCTCAGTACTCTCGATACCCTCAACCTTATCGTACTTTTACACCACAATATTTTCCTCAGTCTAGCCAACCACCTCAAGTTCAATTACAAAATCATAATCCACAACTTTCATTACCATTTCCACAAAGACCAAACTAATTTCTTGCCCAACCAATTCCGAACTCAAATAATAAAAATTCACATCCTGTTTACAATATGGAGGGAAAAAATTTCCAAACTTACATGATAACTCCATTAGATCTAAAAAATGTTCAGCTTAGATCTGGTAGAGTATTGGAAAATAAGTCACCATCTATTTCTATTCAGTAAAGTGAAAAGGATGATCATTCCGAGGAGGAGACATCTCTTCATCAGGATGAAAATCTTCAAAAGAAGGATGAACACTCTGAGGAAGGGACATCTCTTCATTAGAAAAACAAATATCTTAAAAAATAATCCACTCCTACAACAATAAAATCAACTCCCATTATGGAACCACCTTCAGTATCTATTTCAAAACCACCTTTTCCTAAAAGATTAAAAATTGATAAAGGGGTATAAAAATAGATTTTATTTCCTGACTATGATATGTTGGATGAACTGAAGAATGTTTGCATAAAAATTCATTTGTTATATGCCATTAAAGAAATCCCAAAATTTTCAGATACAATTAGGGATTTAAGCATTAAAAGACCGGGAAGGAAACGAAGACAAGTCAAAAGAATTCAAATAGTTGGAAAAATTGTAGATATCATGATGGGAAAAACAACAATTCAAAAATATTTAGATCCAAGAAGTACCATTTTGAAAACACACATTAATGGTGTTGAAATACCAAATAAATTGATTGATTTAGGAGCAGCCATAAACATCATGAGTAAAAAAACTATGGATCAATTAAGACTTCCTAATCTTCAATATACACCTACATTGTTACAATTGGCAGATAGGTATGTAATTAACCCGATGGTGTGTTAGAAGATGTATATGTATCCTTATATTCTTGGGAATATCCCATTGACTTTATGATTTTAACACTCAAGAATAACTTAGGAGGACACCCCTTGATCCTAGGAAGACCATGGTTAGCCACAACTAATGCTTTTATAAGATGTAGATTTGGTGACATGATTATCTTTGATGGAAGTTCAACAAATAAATTTACATTGTACCCACCTGCAAAAGAAATGATAGAAGTAGAAAGTGAAGAATGGATGAATGATGATATTTATGTACGACCAATTTTTGATACTTCACTAATAGATGAAGAAGAACAAATTTTAAACTTAATGAAAAATAATGATCTGAATGGAAAGTGGCCTACACGCATGGTATTTATCCACCCATGGTATTGTAAGTGATATTTGTCTATGGTATTCATTCACCCATGGTATTTACCCACCCATGGAATTTATGTGTGGTATTGTATCTAAAAAATGCTATAAGTAACAAGTTACATCTTGTAAAAGGACAGGTTGTCCACCACAATGTAGCTTTTACAATTATTCTCTGTTTTAATAAAAAAATTCTTTGTAGTTTTATTTATAGCGTGTTCTCTCATTTTTTTGGCATTCTAATTTTTCATATCTTGGGGGCCTCCCCCTCAAGATCCATTTCAATTTTTTAGAACTTGGGGGCCTCCCCCCAAGATCTAGATCAAATAATGAATCGCCTTCATACTATGAACCTAGTCAAAATTTTCAAGAAAAATATAATATTTAATATTTATCATCTCGTCAAATGTCTTTACATTCTATGGAAAAATTTGGCAATTCTTTAATATAAAATTTTCCAGGGAAAAATCTGAATATAAATCATAACTTGGAAGAATCTCAAAAGAAAGAATTAGTGAAAATTCTACAAGGAAATTCCTCTACTTATGCATACGAATATACTGATATGAAATGAATTAACCCTGAAACTTGTATGAATCACATCTATATTGAAGAAAATGCCAAACCAATCAGAAAACCACAAAGGAGGATGAATCCAAATTTAAGGAAAACAATTAAGGAGGAACTACAAAAACTGTTATATGTGAACTTCATTGGCCTATATCCCTCTTTTTCATTCAAAATAAATAGCTACAAAATTTCTAAGAATCTGTAGCCTTGACAAATTTCTGTAGCTGATATTGACAAAAAATTATTGATTGGAACAATTGAAGACTCCAAAAGAGGAAAGATCAAGTCAGCAAATGAAAGTACCTAAGGACAAATCACAAGCAACAACCAAACATTAGAATTATCAATTTAGAGGTATCTAAGTATTAGATTTATAATAAAGGTAAAACATTAGAAGTATGAAATAATAGATATGTTAGATCATAAGTATTCTGTCATATCATCTCAAACTAGCCATAGAATCCTATATTTCATCCATCATTATGTTACGACTCGATTTTGAAAACCCTGTTTTATTGTTAATTTTTCCGCTCATTCATTTATACTCTGTTCTTTTGAAGAGTCATTCCATTCTCATCCCTTCTCATATCTAAACCCTACTCATATCTCTCATTCAACTTTCGACCTTCCTTATATCACTCATTTTTCTTTCGACCATACCCCATCTCCATAAACCTGTCATAGAAACAATTGTGAGACAAGACTTCACCACCATGGGGGTAATTGGTTAGACTGAACCTAATGGGAAGAAATTTAAGGAAGGATATCCCTAAATCAAGAAAATGTTAGATCAAGTGAAATGGTGGGAATTTATAGAAAATTTTGATGGTTTTGACAGACAGCTAACCAAATCATGCGCTCGAGATTTTGATGGAACAAAGGCCGAAATTGGAGATATCATAATAGTGGTGACAGAGTCTTCCATAGTTGATGTTACTAGGCTCCCCAGGGTTTGAGAAATATGGTTTAAAAATAGAGGAATTGAAGGGGATGACTGGAGGAAATTCTTATAGAATCCATGCATAGACACCATTTTTTCAAGAAAGGTATTCCTAGCACAACCTTTAAAACTAAATGGAGGAATTTGATTCTAGTTATCTAGAAATTTATTACATGTGAGGTTAGGTTTGGTAGTGTGTTTTTCTACCATATTCGTTTCATGATGCACTTTCTTGAAGGGCATGAAATAAATTTACCTTATTTCATATTGAATAACTTAAGGAAAATGTGTGGTAATACTCAGAGGAGGATACAGTTTGTTGATAACACTATATATCACCACACTCTTGTTAAAATGCTCATTGAAGCTCATTTAGAGAGCTTAGGAGATAATCGGGAAAATTTCCTAGTCAGAAACCACTTTAAGGAAGTAAAACAAGACATAACCAACAATAGAAAAATAAGGAGAAGTAGAAGGAAAATGCTTGAAAGCTCTGTAGAAAACCCTCCAGAAAAAGAACAAAATTCAGAAGATGAAACTTCTTTGGGGAATATTTTGGAAAACATGAGGAAGAAAAATGTTAGAAGAAAGAAATCTAGCTAGAAATAAGAAAATACATCCATGGAAGAAACAGAAGCAACTAAAGCAAAATAGAAAAACATCCAAAAACAAATGCCTCCTTCATCGACTATAATGAGAAGTGAAAGGATTCAAAAAGTAATAAAGGAACCATGCACACAGTATGTTGATTTAGAATTGGAGGAGGAACCAAAGTTTCCCTCACCTACTGTATCATCACTAAAGAGAAGGTCTCCAGAAATTGACCCACTACAATAAGAAATATATGATTATATTGAGCCTCTAGAAAAGAGAACATCCGATTCAAATCAGGTAGAAGGAATTCTACGTGTCAGTCCACAAGAACCTCCAATCATCCATACTCTAAAGCAGAAAATATTTGAATTGGAGACACTGAAGAAAAAACCTGAAACAAGAACATGAGACCTTAAAAGCACAAAATGAAATAAAAAGGACCCAAAATGACAACATTCTCTTGCACCTAGGTGTATGGCATAAGAAGAATAAAAATGTGAAGGAAAGGAACAAATATCTTAAAAGAAATTTCATTGGCTTAAGAAACAAAAATTTGATGAAGAAGCCCAGAATGTCAGTTGCTAAGAGGAGAGTAAAGAAGACAAAAATGGATGTTCTAGCTCAAGTTTCTAAAGAAATGCAGTGACAAAGAAATGTTATCAGTTTTGAATTTTTACATGAGGAGATGTAATGACCTCCGTGTGGGGGAATGATGAGCGTCATAATTGTTTCTTTTTTTACAATCCTTTTTCACCTATTTTGACCACCATAACCATCTATGGGAATCAAATCAGTGGATTCAAAAGTTGGCAGGTATATGATTGTCTCATAGTTCATATGTTACTAATGTTCTTTATTATTTGCCTAATATTTGCATCAACTACCAGATTTTGATGTTTCTGCAGCTGAGTACATTTTTGAACATGATGGCAAGGTGTTACTTGGAGGAAAAGATATATGGTAAGATAGCGATTAGTATACTCAACATTTTCCTCCTATATTCATGAATCAAATTTATGAATGAAGGTTCCAATCGAATAGTCAAAGGTGAAGGTCAACGAGTTAGCTACAATAAGTGAGCGAGAAGCGAAACGAATGCCTCACAATTTTCTTTGTGAAATAGAAAATCGTGAGTGATTTCTGATAGGATATATTCTAAGATTAAATTAATATTATTTTATCTAAAGAAAATATGAACATTTATGAAACATGCTTTATAAAAACCACGTAGTAGAGATGTTATGCATTGTTGTTATTATCTGATGTTGTGCAACAATGAACTCTTAAACTCTGTTTTAATATAAAAATAAGTTTTCTTATCTCAATGAGTGGTTTATATTTCAAATTAGTTCTGTTTCCACCTACTTGTGGAGGCCCCCCTCAAGTACTAAGGGTTTTTCATTTATGTTATTTCAATTTTTTAATTTCATGATCAATTAGATGAATGCATCCCCTAATGTATATTTATGTCGATTCTGAATTGAGAAACATATTAGATGTGTAGTGTTCATGCGAAGCATATGATTGAGTTCATAGATAGAAAACCGTTTGGTTATTTTATTACTTCAGGAGCACACAAATTGAGTTTGAATTAAGAGTTTGAATTGAGAACAGTATTTTAATTTTGAGAATCAGAGAATTAATTTGTAGGTTTCATTTTAGAGCATGATTTTTGTGAGTTTTATTTCAAATTAAGAGTGGTTTATCAATTTAAGCAAGTGTGAACATAGTTTAAATTCATTTTGGTTTTTCATGCAAGAGTGTGTTATATTGATAGCTGAGTTTACTCTTTTAGAAATCAAGTTTCTTTTAAAGCACATTTTAGATATTTTGCAGAGTGTGTGTGTGAGTCTTTATGAGTTAAATTTCATTTTTCAAGTGTGAAATTAATTTATGAGATTGAGATCTTTATTGGTTGTGTGGATTTCATAATCAAATATTAATATTATCATCTTTCTTAGAATTAGTTTGAATGAATAATCCAATCATGTGCATTAGAATTTTAATTCAATAATTAAGGATTTCTAGGACAAATAATTTACTTACACTTCGTCAGTTTACTATCCCTGGTCGATAATTTATGTAATCAATTTAAGACACTTAAATTGACAAACAGGGTGATTGGTTGAAAGAAAATTTTGGTTCAACCCAGTCTATGGTTGGGTGGTATGTGGAAGTCCCTGACTTGGTTGGAATTTTCATATGTTCATAAGAGGTATTTTTCTATTGTGATCTATGCATATATGCATTGATTATGATGGTGATATTATGGCCGAGTTTCCATGGATTCTATGCTGGTTATTTGTTGGTTATATGTTGGTTATATGATGTATATTTTCTATGGCTCTTGAAATGTTTTGATGAATATATGAATGGTTAATGAATGCATGGAACAACAATTTCTATTGTAACTAGTTAGAGAGGATTATATCCTTCTCGGTGATTATCAGGTGAAGATTATCAATTTATAATGATATATGCATTGATGATTTGTAGCTTACATGTTCACCATATGTTTGCAGAAATGACTGTCATGGTTAGGTATGGATAGGTCAAGTATTTGATCGAGTTTTATCTGAATGGATTTGTGTCGATATCATTTATCATTCTGTAAAGTCTCATTGAGTTATAGGTAGTGGTATGGAAGCTAGCTTGAAATGGTAGCTCAGAATCTGGGACCACACCCTCTAAAGTGGAATTTTTGGGACATAACCACACCCTTATAGGCTTATACATGTATTTATATGCCTATAACTGCATGGAGGCCTTATCATGCACGCATTTTGGGCCCAAGTTAGTAAAACAAAAATATAGCTTAGAATTTGGGAACTTAGAGTGGTTGTTCTGCCTCTAAGTGTCCTGTAAACCCTGTAGGATGTCATTTTGTGATTGGTAAGTTCCAGTTGTTGGACCCACTTCCTTAATTGGATCTAGGGGGTCGGGTCATGTCATAGTAACTCTCAATCTCATTTTTAACATAACTGGCCAATGAATCTAGGTAAATGTGGGAGGGTTGGTTACATATTGGTATGAGAGCTCCCTGGTTCAACACTTGGACTGGATGGGCGAAATGTATTTGTCATGCATGTATGTTAGTTGTATATGTGTTTTTTATGCATGAATTGTGATGGTAATTTTTGTGGTATTGTGTCATTATGATGTTTGTGGTATGTTATGAGGCTGAGATGGTGTAGGAGATGTAGATCATTAGAGTGAGGTTGCAACACTAGACCTCAGGGTAAGAGCAGATCATCATACAGGTTTTTATGTTGGGCATGCAAGTGTGTTGGTTAATGGTTGTTATAATAATTGTGGTTATGTACATTCCTGTAATCCTATTTTCATTATGGTTACATGCATGATAGATTTTAGTTAATCAGTGCAGTCATATGCACATGTGTCAGATAATCATGAATGATAGTAGTTTGTTTTTATATCCATTGCGGTCATATGTATGATGAGTATGTTCATTGCAGATAATATCTTGATGTTATATGTATCGTACTAGCATGGATTTACCTGTGCAAATGGTCATGGTTATGGTATTCAGGTGTGAGTTGATATACTTGTGATATTGTGTTGCAATACTCTAGACTCACTTGTGCAAATGTGATAGCCTCCCCTGAGATACATTGAGGTATGAGTTTGATTATTTTGTCTATTTGGTTGATCTAATATGGTATGTCTATAAGTTGTTTGAATGATTTATTAATTGCATGATATGAGTATGTATCTATGATATTACACGAAGGAATGATCTTATTTTAAGACAATTGTATTAACAGATTATGCGTTGAGACAATTGATATGTACTTGAGTGAAAGTGAGGTTAGTTGTAGTATTATGATTAATTAATGTGAGTTGACTATTGATTATGACAAGGTTGTTAGTCTTGGTAAAGGTTTATTTCTATTAATATACATGATGTCTTGATCTTTGGAACATGTGACTTACATGTGTGAACAAATTCAGGGAAACATGCTTGGTATTAGTATGACAAGGTAACAATTTATTTGTGTTCATAAATAACAACTGGGTGATGTGATAACACATAATGAGATTCAATTGCAACAAGGAAAAAGGTAAAAGGAAGGGAATTGGGTGATAATTCCTTTGGCTATGTTGGGAAACCACAATTCCAAATGAATGAGCACTTTGCATGAATACAAGAAGTTTTCTCAACCTTGATTTTTTTAAACATTATGTGGATATGTGCTATATTCCTAAACATTATGCAACCAAATCACAAAATAGAAGAAAACATAGATCAATGACTTAAAAATTATCCTCTTCGAGGGGGAAACCTACTTCACATTACATAAATGAAAAAATCTTTGATGATTCAAATGAAAAAACCTCCTTTCTATATATAGGAGTCTAAGGGATCACAATATAATCAGAGCCTACATAATGCTAATAATTTAAGGGAACAATAATAATAATAGTGGGACTCTATGGGGAACAATAATAACAATATGGGGACTACGTGGGAACAATGATAACAATAAGGGGCCTACACTAGCATTATAGGGACCTAAAATGCCCCTCTCCTTCAAAAAGGTATACGGTCCTCAAAGCTTGAGTAGTTATGGATGCTTATATATAAAATTATCATCCTCCCATGTGGAATATTCAACGGATATTTTCTTCCACTTGACGAGATACTCTGAAATCGATTGATCTTGTAGTTTTCGAGTTCTTGTTTCCGTGGCTGCTTCAGGTTCCAATATGATTTTTCCTTCCTTGTCAAGTTCTGGAAATATTGTTTGAACTAGGAGCTTGTCACCTATAACCTTATTTAAGCATGAAACATGAAAAATTGGGTGCACTTGAGAAGAGTAGGAAGCTCCAATTTGTATGCCATAGTATCAATATTTTGCAACACCTTGTAAGGACCATATTACTTTGATGATAATTTATTATCCTTCTTATCTTGCTTGAGGGACATTTGTTTGTATAGATATAGTTGTAAAATACCCAGTTGCCTACATCAAAACTTATTTCGCTATGATGTTGATCTTCCTGTTGTTTCATTCAATTTTGCGCCAAAGTGAGGTTATCCCTTAAGAATTGGAGAACTTATTGTTGATGCTTGGTGTGATATTACACTTTTTGAACCTTAGAATTTTATATTAAATATGATGTGATGGATGGTGGATGATATCCATAAAGTGCCATAAATGGGTTCATTTTTGCTGCAGTATTGAAGGAAGTGTTATACCACCATTCAACCGGAGGTAACCCCTTGACCCATTATGTTTTCTTATCATATACAAAGCAACAAATATATCCTTCCAAATTTTTTTTGACTATCTCAGTTCTCCCATCAGATTGAGGATGGTAAGATGCATTGTGAGATAATTGAGTACCTAGACAAGAAAATAATCTCGTCCAAAAATTTCTAGTGAAAATTGGATCTCTGTCACTTACAATAATATTTGGGTTTCCATGTAGCTTTCGAAATGTTTCCATAAATGCAATATAAATTGTACTGGATTTAAATGGATGAGATAATGCACAAAAGTGTCCATACTTGGTAAGTCTATCAACTACCACCATGATGAAACTCTTTCCTTCAGACTTGGGTAAACTTGTGATAAAATCCATTGAAACCTCCTCCCAAACTTGGCTTGGAATGGATAAAGGTTGTAACAGATTCGGGGTCTTAATTGTCTCAACTTTATTTTGTTGGAAAACAAAAAATTCCACCATAAACTTTTGAATATTAGATTTAAGGCCATCCAAAAAAAATTCCTTCTTGACCCAATGGTAAGTTTGTAAAAATCTTGAGTTCCCTCCTAAGAGAGAGGTGTGCAATTCCAAAAGAATATTTTGTTTGAGTTGCGAATTCCTACAAATATATGAGCAATCTTTATACCATAATGAATCATTTTTCTAGCCAAATGTATAAGATGTAGTAGGATATTGCCGAAAATTTTGAATGAGTGTCCACACTTATTCATCATTCTTCCATTCATCCCTTACATCATTTATCCAATCTGGTTGGATAATAGAAATGGCACAAAGAAATGATTCCACATCCTCATCCTTTCTTGAGAGTGCATTTGTAACAACATTTTTATTCCTTTTTTTGTAGATGATTCCAAATTCATAACCCAACATTTTTATGATGCATTTTTGCTACTCTTCTGAAGATAATCTTTGTTCCAAAAATTATTTAAGACTATCATGACCTATTTTTACCTTGAAGTGTCTTCCCATTAGGTAAGGTTGCCATTGCTTTAGTGCATGTAGTATTTACAACATTTCCTTCTCATAAATAGGTTTGTGTAACTAATTTCTTTTGATTGGATGACTTTCAAAAGCAATGGGTCTTCCTTCTTGCATTAAAACAATACCAATTCCATTCCCTAAGGACTCAAATTTCATAATAAAGGTTTTTGTGAAGTATGGCGTAGTTAAGACCGATGCTTGGGACATTGCCTTTCTAATACGTTCAAAGGCCTTAGTTTCTTCTGGATTCCAAGAAAATGCATCTTTCTTTAGTAATTTTGTTAAAGGTGCTGCTATTATCCCATAATTCTTAACAAAATTGCGATAATACCCTATCAACCCGAGAAATCCTCGCAAATACTTTATAGTTATGAGTATTTTCCATTCCTTAATGGATTTAATTTTGTAAGGGTCTACCTTAACGCCCTCACGAGATATTATATGACCCAGATATTCCACCTCCTATACTCCAAATAAAAATTTGGAGGTTTTTGCATATAATTGTTTCTCCTCCAATAGTTTTAGCACCCTGTCAACATGTTGAACATGATCCTTCCAATACTTTTTGTAGATTAGTATATCATCAAAAAATACTAACACGGATTTTCTAATGAAGGGTTTGAAAATGGAATTCATCAAACATTGAAATGTAGAACATGCATTGTTAAGGCGAAAAGGCATGACCAAAAATTCATAATGACCCTCATGAGTTCTAAATGTTGTTTTCATAATGTCTTTAGTCTTCATTCTAATTTAATGATATCCTAAACGAATATCCATCTTGGTGAAGTAAATTAATCCATGTAATTCATCAATGACAATTATGGGAAATTTATCTTTAATAGTGAGCTTGTTGAGCTCCCTATAATCCGGACACATGCGCCATGATCCATCCTTATTGTGCACCAATACTACTAGAGATGAAAAATAACTTTGAGTAGGTTGAATTATACCGACCTCTAACATTTCTGCAACCATACGTTCAATTTCACTCTTTTGGGCATATGGATATCTGTAAGGAATGATGTTTGGAGGAACACTTCCTAGAATCAAATGAATAGCATGATCATGATCACGAATAGGTGGAAGGCCTTTGGGAGTCTTAAATACCTTGGAATGATTTTCCAAGACTTTTTTGAGATCTGGAGAAATAGATGATTTCGATGTTTGAACCTCTAGTGAGCATCCTTGAGAAATTACACCATGTTGCTCTTTTTTTAGAAGTTTTTTCATGCCATTAGAGCTAATTATCTTTCCTGGTTTCCCTGCGATATCCCTTAATTCCACTTCCTTTCCTTACAAAAAAAAAAGAAAATTTCTTGAAAATTAAAATCTATTGTACCCAAATATTGTAAAAATTAGACTCCTAGTACAAAATCAACACCACCCATTGGAATGGAGGGAATTGGACTATTCAATACATATTACCCCATGGTTAGCTTGATGTTATGGCACTTTCCAGATAAATTTATAGTTCCTCCATTTGCAACCATCACTTGACACTCTGATGCTGGGTATAGGAAGAAATTCAATTCCTTGGCCATCTTACAACGAATAAAATTATGGGTACTACTCGAATCAATCAACACTATTAAATTTTTATTCTTGATATGTCCTTATATATTAAGAGTTTGAGGAGTGGTAATTCCTTCCAATGCATTACAAGATATGGTCAAATTCATTTCTTCTTTCTCTAGGGTTGGTTCTTGGTGTATATCCTTTTATTTTGAAGTTTCTTGTTCCTTTTCTTCCTCCTCTTCACAATCTATGTAAAATAATTTCCTCTCAGCACACTTATGGCCTTTAGTGTATTGCCTATCACAACCATTGCAAACAATTTTTTCTCTTTTTCTTCCAATTGTTGTGGTGTCAAAATTGTTGGTTGTGGATGGCTAGGAGCAACAACGCTTCCATATTTATAGTTGTGAGTGGTAGGCTTCCTTATTTCCATAATTTTTCTTTCAATTTTTCTTGCCAACTTGAGTAGCTTCTCCAATGAATTAGGTTCTCAAAGGCGCACCTCATGTTGGATGTTATCCTTTAAAGTCCCTATGAAGACATCATTCCTATGCTCCTCTGGAATATCAATTACCCTTATATTCAATTTTCGGAAATCCTCAATGTGCTCTGCCATTGAACCCTTTTTTTTAGATTTATCAATTGGATAAAGAAGGTGTTTCTCTTTGTTTCCTCATAATATGTTATCATTTCCTCCATAAAAATTGACCAAGTGACAAGTGGTTTACGAGAACAAAGCCATCTATACCATACACATTGATTGGGTTCTAAATATAAAGTTGCAATATGTACCTTTTGTGTGTGTTGCACATTATGGAGATCAAAATATTTCTCCATCTGTAGTATCGATATTACCAGATCCTTACCATAAAAATTCCTCATATCGATATTTGGAATATGGTAGGTCTTCAATCTAACGTTAGAGTCTATGAAATCATGATTAACATTTATTTTTTTCTCATCATAAGTTTCATATAATACATTTTCTCCATTAGGAAGCCTTTCTTCTAGCAACTTTTCCAAACGTTCCATGTCTTATTTAAACCAATAATATCACCTTTTAAACCATCCATGTCACCTTTTAGTTCATCTTTGGTTTCTCTTTGTGAGAGAGAAATTTGTTGCACTTGGTCCCGTAATTTTGATATATCATGCTGAAATTCTTCCTCTTCATGCGTCATAGTAGAGATTTCTGAGGACTTAATGGGTGTGGAATTATTTTGTTTGAGAGGAATTTTAGAACCCAATACTAATATATATATGCTTCAATATTCCCTTGGAATCACTTCAAACAAAAGTTATGCAATTTAAAAAAAACACACACCTTTTTATTTCTTTTAAGAGCATGATCTTTCAATAGTTGTAACTCTGTAATTTCAGATCTCCAAGGTCTAAAGTTTGTTCCTATTGTATCCCTCTGAATCTTATTTCCAATGCCACCAGTCAGACCAATATTGGATTCTTCAATATAGAGTTATGCCAAATATCCCACGATGAACTGATTATAGACTGGTTCAGTAGAGTGAAGTTGTACAATATTCCACAATTTTGGACACTTTTTACAAAATTCAAATCTGATGCTTGAAACAAAATCTATGATGATTTTCCCTAGGTCTCCTATTTGAGATGAAATTATAGAGCCTGCAAAAATCCTAGCTTCCTCGGATCATATCTCCGAAAATATAGCGAACCAAGATATGAAATTCGTACACGAGGTTCACCAATATTTCAACTCCACGTGGCTGCAATTTAAGATTCCAAAGTTGCATAGAAAAAAATTTATAATGAAAATTTCAAGATGACCTGTTTGAAGAAGAAAAATCCTAGAACCCAAAGCTTTGATACCAAATGTTATGCAACCAACTCACAAAATAGAAGAAAAAATAGATCAACGACTTCAAAATTATCCTCTTTGAGGAGGAAACCTCTTTTACATTCAATAAATGAACAATTATTTGATGATTCAAATGACAAAACCTCATTTCTAGATATAGGAGTCTCAGGGGTCACAATATAATCAGAGCCTACATAACAATAATAATGTAAGGGCACAACAATAACAATAGTAAGATTCTCTCGGGCACAATAATAACAATATGGGGAATAAATTTGCACAACAACAACAATAAGGGGGCTACACTAGAATTATAGGGGCCTAACACTGAACATGTATTTGACAGGTATAAAAATTGGTTTCTAGTTACAATTAGATTCATGAATGAATTGGAGTCCCTTGAGAGATGATATGTGTACATGTCCAATTAAAAGGCAGAATGATTGGCACAACTAGGTAAGGTAATTAGTATATTGTATGTTGATTTATCCATGGATAATTATATGCTTATGGAAATATGATGCAGGGGATTACATGATAAAAGAGACTGCCATTAAATCTTCAAGAAGGCTCAGTTTGAGCTTTCCCTTGGAAAAACCAGGAACCATGGATTTGAGTTGTGGTGTCTGTTGGAAGTTCTATAATTTTGGTGCTTTGTGATTTGGTTGCGATTGATTTTCAGTTTTCTTTATGTTTGGTGCATGGCCATGCCACTTTGTTTTTGGTTTCATATTTCCATTGATTTTTCACGGTTTTCTTCTTGTTTGTTTGTTTTTATTACCTTTTATGTTTGAGGGTCTTGGGAATTGGTTTGGGAAAGAGGAAAGTTAATGAAGATCGGTAAGAGCTGAGTGAAACCAAACAGGTAATGTAAAGGCTTGGATGAAGCCCAGAGTCCGAGTAAAGTGCAGCTGAAGGTAAGAGTATGACCATCGGTTTAGCTGGTTGAGTCCATTGGGGTAAATGGACAATGGTAGGAAAATAATGAGAAAGGTAACATGAGAGGTAAAATAAATGGATTTGAGGCATTAGTTGCCTCGGCTATGTCGAGAATTGTTGTTCTCAATGTTGTGCATGTTGTGCATAGATAATGGGAGTTCTCTTAACCTTGATCTTACGATGTCTGGTAATTATGTTGTGATCATGATTTTGTTGATGCTTATATATGTATACATGTATGTATGTATGTCGTTGCGTGAAAGGGTCGTCAAGGATCATGATTTTTTTATGCTAATGTTTATATGTATACAAGTATGTATGTATGTCATTTTCTGATAGGGTCGTCAGGGATCATGATTATTTTATAGTAAAGTGTGTATATATATATATATATTCCATTGTCTTACAGGGTTGTCATGGATCGTGCTTATGGAGGAATGATTGATTATGCAAGTGAAAGGAAAAAAGAGGTTCTTGGTATCAAGTGGGAAACATAGCCCTTGCATATCTATGAGGTCAGTACCATGTGTATATGAAGTGATATTGTGTGCCTATATTATTTTTATTTTTATTTTATGGACAGGTAATGTTGAAGGATACATCAACGGAGTGAAAGCAATGTAATCCGTGACATTCAGGGACAATAATGGATAGTGGAAAGAAACTAGAAGCAAGGTTTCCTGGTAGAGATAGTGTGGTCTCTAAATGTGCAGTACTACTATTGTGTACATGTTTTACATGTGGTGTTTCATACAGATGGTGTTGTGTACATGTCGTATATGTGGTGTTGTGTACAAACGATGTTGTGTACATGTGGTGCGATGTACACGTTGTACATATGGTGCTGTGTACATGTGGTACATGCAATGTTGTGTACATGTGGTTTTCTGAAAATGTTGTACATGTGGTGCCGTGTGCATGTGATGATGTGTACATATAGTACATGTGGTGCTGTGTGCATGTGGTGATGTTTACACATTGTGCAGGTGGTGTTTTGTAAATGTGGTGCTATGTAGGTGGTGTTGTGTACATGTTGTGCAGATGGCACTTTGTACATGTGGTGTTGTGCACATGTTGTATGTGTTGTGTTCTATACATGTGGTTCTATGTACATGGTGTACACGTGGTGATGTGTACATGTGGGATTGTATACATGTTGTACACGAGGTATTGTGTACATGTCATACATTTTGTGTTGTGTAGTCATTGTATTGTGACATGTGTATTCATTATGTTGTACTATGTGTATGTATATTTATTGTATTGTGTTGTACTTTAGGTGTAGGTGTATATGTTGTGTTGTACACCAGGTGTAGGTTTATGTATTGTGTTGTCGTGTACATCAGGTGTAGGAGTATCTATTGTGTTGTACAGTGGGTGTAGGTGTATGTATTATATGTTACATCTTGTGTGGATGCACGTGTTGTGATGTATAAGTTAAATTTTTATTATGGCTACATTGTTCTTTTCTTTGATAATTGTGTTTCATCATTAGCAAATTACATTCACCCCATAACATCATAACATTATTCAGATTTACATCATTATTCAGTAGCATATGAAACTATATAGAAAGAATAATATCATCATCATCAATGCAACGGAACATAAAGGAACAATAGAAGAAAATAATTCACACATAGAAGCACCAGGATTGGTCAGAGACTAGGGTAAAACCCACTATGGGGAAAACCCTTTCAGATTCTTCTTCTTATTAGATTGTCATCAAATGATTCAGAAAAGAGAGTACAATGATCCATATCTTTATCAATGCAATTATTCAAAAAAATAACTACAACATCCATGAAATAAACCCAACAATGCTTATACTCAAAACCATAATTTTGAAGACTCTAATGTACTATCACTATCTTCGGTCAACTACCAAAATCTGCAGTCAATGAGTGAAATCTTCGGATTACTGAAATTTCATCTTTTAGGTTCTGGTAACATGGAGGAGGAGTCATATGAGCGACGATAGATTCCAAGTCGCTCCCTTAACCGTAGTATGTGAGCGACTGGGGTTTGCAACCAGAAATTTGAAACCCTAACTCCTAGTCACATGGATGGAGGGTTCTCTGTGCAACTGGAAGGCTCCAGTCACACAGATGAGATTATGTGTGAGCGACTACAGTCGAATCCTTCTTGTATTATGCCTGTGATTATGGCCCAAAACCCTAAGTCATATATGCGAGCTTCAGATCCTACAATTTCTCCTCAAACTGAACTTGTTCCTCCGTAGACGAGCCTCAAATTTGTGCGAGCCAAAAATCAAGACATAAGAGTGTCTCACGATCATGTACAAATAAGGTAGAGGTCAGTTTTATTTATAAACTTCCAAGGAGGTCCACTTTACTTTAGGGGAAACCTTATCAAATATGCACATGTGGGATTTATTCATAAATACAATTTTCCTTATCCGATTTGAGTGATCTTTAGGTTGATTTTGGTTCTCTCGAAAAGAGAAATTCAATGAAATAATTATCTCCATAAAGTGAGCTATGCAAAGTGGAATTTGATTTCAGTTTCATATTTTAACAATATGCTGTGTATATGTGTATGTGATTGAAGAGAAGAGAAGTATTGGTTTCTTGCTGGTGTGGCAACTGATCCAATGTGTGTACATGAAGGACAAAGAACAAAGGTAGAAGCAAGGAACAATTGAAATATAAGCATCCATTTTTAATTATGCATGTAATCTATGAGTTTGATTATGATGGTTGCATGTGATCTATGATTCTGATTTGTTATGGTTACGTTTTGAGCTAACCGGATGTGATATGTTTATACATGATGATTTGATCAAGGAGCTAGTTTGACTTGTTGTGACAGGAAGCAAAAAAAATTGCTTGTGTACCTTATTGACAGGCCACCAATGAGGTAGGATTTTAATTTATTCAATTCCTTTTTAGTCTAATGGAAATTATGTGCTTGGTATAGGAGAGCAGGGAAATGCTCGATTTGGGTGGTTGAAACTAACTACAAGAATGAGCGAAAACAACAAAAAGAAATGGAGCATGCAACAATATGTTTGAAAAGCATTCACGAGTAGGGAAATTGTGGGAAATTAGTACCCAATAGTTTCCATTGATTTCCATCAACATGCTATGACCGGTATGATGGTTTTGAGGCTGGGAAATGCCTTGGTTTTTGGACCTTCTAATGCGAGGAAAAATTGCAAAGGGATGGATCACCCAAGGGATTGTGTATTAGGGAAGGGGATGCCAGTGAAACTTGCAAGGTGTGTGACTGCATGGAAGGGGGTGACCAGATTTCTTGAGGGGCTGTGTAGAAAAGAAGGGAATGTAAAGGAATGAATTTGTTTTGGTCATTAGAATTTCTAGATAGGATCGGATCAGAAGCACTTTGGGAGTGTGCCTTGGAACAATGAGCGGATAACTGTTCACTGAGGGAACGAGTAGCACGGGGATTGTAGCATTGGACATTCGATGCAGGTTTGACTTTGGAAGTGCATTCTGGACTTCCTAGGAAGGGGGTGAATCCTGATATTATTTTGAGGGTGGAGTTGCGAGCCTATAGATTCCCTTATTGTGGATGCAGGCATCGTATCATTTTATTTGATGGTTATAGAAAATGTGCATATGTATATATGTGAATACTATTGTAAATACAGTGTCGGGCTATGGTTATAAAGCTACATAGACAATATGATTATTTTTTGGTTGAAGCAAATGTACATGAGTGTATATGTGGTTGTTATTGTAAATACCATAATGACCTGTGTTATAAATCTCCAGTAAGTGGTATGTTGTTTTTTTTTTTCAGCAGTGGTCATTGCAAATACTACAACGAGATGGGTTATAAAGCTCCATCGGAAGTATATATTTTTTTCAATTTTTTTCTAGTCATATGTGTCATAGAACATTGAGGACGGTGTTCCCCCAAGGGGGAGGGGTTTGTAACAACCTCTGGTTGAGTTTCCATGTAAAAAATATAATGCCAAGGTCATGGGACACATATTCCAAGCTGAATGGTGGGAAAAAAATCCTAGTGGGCATCACTTCTATTTATTATGGATAAGTAGAAAAGGCATTGGAAAAGGAAAAGAGGCATTAATTGGCATTTTATTTATGAAAATAAGGAAAATAGGAGAAAACATAGATGAAAGGTCATATATTTGCATGAGATGGAATTTGAAGGAAAAACAAAGGACCATGAAGAAAATAGAGGCCTCAATGGTAAAAATGTTTATGAGGATTATTTCATATCCTTTTGATAGTTTTGGGTTGATATATCTTCCATTCTCTCACTCTCTCATACTCTTGCACACTTAGAGTATTCTTGGAGCACTTTGGCATACATTGGATTTGGAGAAAAAAGGAAAAGGAAAAGTAGGAATGCACAAGGGAATAGATGAATCAGCAACTACAACTGGATTTCTTTGTAGGTATCCAGTTGCATGTATGCTTTCCTTGATAGTTTTCGAATGCATGGTATATGCATCTAGTTTATTGGTTATGTGTTGTCATTGGCATGGATATTTTCCAATATTAACAATGATTTTAGCCTTACCCTTCCATTTCATGGATAACTATGGTGTTGTGGTGTTTTCCACTTTTTGTTTTTTGGTTGGTGCCCAATTTCCTTATGGTTGTGGGTTGAGTTACTAGTTCCTAGAGTTTTTGGTTGGAACAAACGCTTTGGAAGCCCTGGAACAACTTGGGTTGAGTTACTAGTCCTGGAGCCTAGGTTGGGACAAACACTCTAGAGCCCTTTGTGGGTTGAGTTACTATTCCCTGGAGCTAGGCTGGAAAAACACTCTAGATCCCTAGAAGGCTATGGGTTTAGTTATTATTTCCTCAAGAAATGGTTGGAAACAAACGCTTTGGAGCCTTGTACAACTTGGGGAGAGACCGATCTAGTTGGTGTTAATGATGTATGACCATGATGTGGAGTCACTGGTTGAGGGTTGTGGTGGTTTGGCCTCTCAAAGCCCTGGTTTGGTTTTGTTTGGTTTATTGCATGAGTTCCCACATTCATGCTTGGAATATGGCGAGGGGGTAGTTGGCTAAAATAAATATTTGGTTAAGCCCAATCTATGGTTGGGTGGTATGTGGAAGTCCTTTACTTGGTTGGAATTTTCATATGTTAATAAGAGGTATTTTATATTGTGATATATGAGAATATGCATTGATTATGATGGAGATATTATGGATGAGTTTCCATGGATTCTATGCTGGTTATATGATGTATATTGTCTATGGCTCCTAACATGTTTCGATGAATATATGAATGGTTGATGACTGCATGGAATAACAAGTGCTATTGCACCTAGCTAGAGAGGGTTAGAGCCTTCTCGATGATTCTCAGGAGAAGACTATCAATTTATGATGAGATATGCATTCATGACCTGTAGCTTACATGTTCACCATATGTTTGATGAAATGAATGTCATGGTTAGGCCTGGATAGGTCAAGTATTTGATCAAGTTTTGTATAAATGGATTTGTCTTGATGTCATATATCATTCTGGAAACTCTCATTGAGTTATGGACAATTTTCTGGAATATTGCACCCTCTGAAATGGATTTTTTGGGCCATAACTGCACCCTTACATGCTTATGCAAGTGGTTGGAGGTCTACAACCACATGGAGGCATTTTCATGCATGCATTTGTGTGTCCAGGTCACTAAAACAATAATATAGCTTAAGGTTTGGGCATTGGGAATGGTTTTTCTACCTCCAAGTGTCCTGTAATCCATATAGAATGTCAGTTTGT
Source organism: Pinus albicaulis (assembly GCA_034641835.2). NCBI lineage: Eukaryota > Viridiplantae > Streptophyta > Pinopsida > Pinales > Pinaceae > Pinus > Pinus albicaulis. The sequence goes on from CM076579.1 coordinate 226,314,411, forward strand.
GATTGGTAAGTTCCAGTTGTTGGCCCCGCTTCCTTAATTGGATCTATGAGTTTAGGTTATGTCATAGTATCTCTCCGTCTCATGCTTACCCTGGAAGGATGGTGAAATTGGGTAAATTTGGGAGGGGTGGTTACAACTTCCTTTAGAGAGAGACATCTACTTTTATCTCCTATCATATGATGTCAACATCCATTGTCTATATACCCTTGGCTTTATTTATTTTGAACACATAGATCTAGAACACATGTTTACTGCTTCTCTTTCTTTCTTCTCCATACTTTTGTTCCTTGATTTCTATTTCTGACAATATCTTCTTCTCTAGTTTGAATTGAAGGCCTCAATGTACTACTTCTACAATACAAAATTTGTGCCCAAAATCATTGCACTTGAAACATTCAACATGATGTAATAAATGGGAAAATCAATCATAATTTTCAACGTCATTATTATTAAAACGTATAGTATTGTTGCTCGACACAACCATTCCTTGAGATATGATATGATCCTATTCTCTTATTCCACATATAGTCATTTATTGCTTGAGAAGAAATATCAATAAAAGAGATTTGAAATCTGGAAGTAAAAGGCCTTCTTGGGAAAATTGTTTTGTTGAATCCATTCATGAGTTTCGATTAGTCTTCAATTCCTTGCTTGGTGTTGCTTTATTACATTTGAGGATTAGATCTCTAATTTTCCTCTCTCTTTTTTCTTGCTGATGTTTTCATTGGTAGATCTTTTGAGAAAATTAACATAGCTTTTAGGTTCCTTTTTTCATTTATCTTTTGATGACATTGAACTTGATTCTTCCTTGGAAATGTCATGATATTTAAGACCTGTTTTAATAAGAGGATATCTACAACAACTGATAATGTTATCTAATGATTCAATCCCTTACACAAAGTTTTATTTTAGATTCAATAAAGTTTTTTCCTTATCTATATACTTTCTTAAGTATACAACTTATGGTTTTGGCTTCTCATAATTTATTTCATTTTCTTATAACTAAGTTATTGTGACAACCCCTTTGGGAAAATCTCCCTCTTTCAAATAATTGTAACATTGCAATAATAAAATATAAAAAAGGTTGAGATATGGGACATGAATTTCAGAGCATGGATAGGAGGTTGCTTGGGAGACAAAGGAAGTGGTTATTGAAATCAATCATGGGCTAACTGGTGTGCTTTTAATGGGACTAATCATATATTAATTAGTTGGAAAATAAGGACATGTCCATACATTTTTGGGAAAAAACCACAAGTAAGAAAATGACAAGAAAGTAATTAGAAGGATTGGGCTATGCTACAGGAAAACATACCCACAACCTCCAATGACTGCACTAAATGGCGGGGAGGTGGAGAGATGAAAAGAGAGACTTGTGTGCAAAGAAGGGGCATTCACACAGAGGTAGATTTAGTAAGACAAGACTCAAAGCACAAGAGAGGGAGGGAGAAATCCCTTAGAACAACATACAAAGGAAAAGAGAAGGCACATGAAGCTTTCATAGAAGGAATTATCGAAGGGAAAAACATGCAGACTAGTCCAAAGGAAAGGAAGCTCATGTGCAGTGGAGATAAACCTACTATGAAAAATAAAGATAAGGATATTTTACCCCAGGCTACAAATGTGTAGTTTTCCAGTGGTATATGGGTGCCCAATTTAGTGTGAAGGCACTGGGTTTTTAACCACTTGGTTGCTGGGTGGAGATAGGAAGATCTATGGACTCCCAGTGGTGTTGAAGGTGTGATAAGTCCCTTTGAGCACCCTTCCTCAAGCTATGAATTTTGGATTGGGGGTGATTAGCTACATGAAATATTGCAGTGCACACTAGCTTAAGGTTAGTTGGAGAGTCGGAGTTCCAATCTCAGTTTCCAAGACTCTTCTCCACAAGATAAGTAATCTCTTCCTCATGATCAAATTATATTCAATGCCATGTATATGTTCAACTACGGTATTAATGCTAGGAATGATATTTCCTATATGAATATGCATTTGAAGCTTTTTATTTATTTATATGAAGAATGGATTGATTTTGGTGTTTCTTCCAAATCCTGGATGTTGACTTGAATTCCTAAATGGGATAGATATGCAGATATCGTTATTAACCTGAGTCTGAAATCATGTAAATACAATTGGTGTTTAATACTTAATATGTTGATTAAAAATGGCCTATTTAGTGGCTCGGAAGTGTAGTTCTTGTATGATAGAGAAATACTAAATTCTTACATGGTTTTTGGAATGGTTTAAATCCATGTGTTATTATGAGCATAGATTCTAGTTTAATGGCTTGTATGTGATGAATAGGTAAATCTATTAATGTCTGAGTTTGGAACATTATATAATTTTCCAGAGTATTAGGATATGGGTAGAAATTTGTAATATTTAATGTCCCGCTAAAAGAATGGATACCAAGCCTTGGTTTATAAATTATAAAGCTCAAGAGGGATAGCTATGTTTTGTATAAACACATGTATGTGAGTGTCTCAGTTAGTGTGTGTACGTGCGCGCACACACACACACACATTGTAGGCTAATCCCGACTGAGTTCTTTACAGGTTTAGGAAGGATAGAATTGGCATATCTCTATCTATATATGGACGAGTCCTTATAAGGTCAGGAGGGACAATGTTACACACATAAATGGTGGACATTTCATATGTAATTACATATGCTACCAAACGAGGGCCGAGTATTTTCCAAGCTCAGGAGAGATTGATCAACATAGCTCTTTATATATTTATATATGTTATTACGTAGGTTGGGAACCTTTAAGGTTCTAGAAAAATAATCTTAGAGCCTTATTACTACCATATGGGTAGGCATTATGAATAAACACCAAGAGTGGAACTTTGTGGATGGAATTGTAACTATGAGAACCCCCCCCCCCCCAACCGCCATGTGATGTCACAAGGGGAGGGGGTGTCTCTTGTTTCAATGTGAGGCCTTGATATGCCTTAGAGAATGTTTGTAGTTGATTTTTCATAGTGGAACCATAGATGTGAGACTACCCCCCTATTATATAATAAGGGGGAGGGGGGGTTTCACATTTTAATTGTGTCCATTTATCATCTCATGGAATTTATTGTTGTTGTATGAAAGGTGGGGTCCCTCATTTTAATCTGGGATGTTGATGGGATTGTGGTGTTATAACCATCAGATGAGAGGGATGGACCCTGGGGCTTTTAGACCTTGGAGGTTATTATGTGCGCCCATTTAATTTTTGGCCGGGATGATTAAGGTTGTCAAGGTTTAGAATGAAACATGGCTTTCAAATAGAGGCTAAGGGGAAAACCCAAAAATTTTATTATAACAGAGAAAGTTCAAATTTTACCAAGGGTTGGGACCTTGGTGGTATCTAAGCCTGTGTGGAAAATTATGTGTACAGAGAGTTGTTGGAGATGGAATCCCCTTGAAGAAAGCAACAAGGAAATACTTTGCAGATCAAGGAGCGGAGCACACATCATAGAGTCTATTATGAGTCATAGGGGCCTTGGGGTGGGTGAAAGCCCCTTATTATGTAATGGGATGGGATATTTTGTGAACGTTAGACTCTGCCCAAGGTTTTGGACCATGGTATTGTAAATTCCCAATCTATATAAGGAGTCTAGATAAAAGTCATAGATAGAGAAATAAGAGGAGAAAAGAAGTCAAGTAAGCTTAAATGTTAGATCTTATGAGATGCATTTGGATGTAAGTTTGTTTTGAGTCTGTGTTTTGGGTTGGAGAAAAGGATCCTACAGGTGTGTGCACAGAGACCTTAGGAAGTCTGCAACAATGTGAGCAGACCCCTGCAGCTATGTTCGCAAGGTGAAACTGAATGTATGAGAAATATCTGACCATTAATGAAAGAACTGTTGAGAATATCTGAGTTATATTGATGTGTTTTGTTTTTTCTTACTGTGTATGAATGTTCATGCTAAATAAGGGTTTTTATCTGTAATTGAATAGCACAATATTTTTTTATGGTTATTTACTTTGCTTAATGTATGACTAAGAAATATTGCACAGTCTGTAGTAATTCTAACAAATGTGTTGAAAAACGCCTATATTATTAGTATATCTGATCCGCGAAGAGCTGATAAGAAGGAAAATCCCTAAATCTCCCATCCTCTATCCCTTTGGATGCAGAAACTTGGTTCTAGCACCCCCTATATTGCCTTAGGTGAGATTTTTGTCTGCACAAGCAGATCGTTTCCGAAAGGGCTGGTAATAGTTGGTTTTGTTGGACTGCACAGTCACTTTGAACTTGGGTCTAGGCCCCATCAAGCCAACAAATGGTTCTATTTCCAGGGCCAAGATCTAACTGAGGGATAGCTGGATGTGGAATCCGTCTAAGCAAGAGATCAAAGATTGGGTATGTTTGAAATAACGTGAGTTTTCTATGCAAGAAAACAAAAACCCGCACATATCTACTAAACATTGGTTAGAAAAGTATATCTATAAAAATCAGTACGAGATCTTTTTTGCGTCGTTTTCTACTAAGATGTACAAGCGGATCTCAAGACTAGCTGCGTAAACAGGTCAGTTCAATAATAAAGTAACTGTGTGGACGCCAGTTCTAATTGAGAAGCTAAAAAATATTGGTAACTAGATCACGAGAAGCTAGAACAAATGGATCAGATTAAAGCCACTGCTAAGACCTTAGCACCAATGCAACGACTTACCCATCTACAAGAGGGTAAATTCTGACAGGAACATGTTGATGAGTTGCGCAGGAAGGAGAATCTAATTAAAGATAGACTAAAACCATGGGAAGACAAGGCCAAAAAACTCTCCCAAAAGACGAAAAATAAGTTGAAGAAACTACCCATAATGTAGAGAGGATTCGAGCAGAAGGTAGCTAAGAAGGTTACAGTGACACTGCTCAGAGAGATTAAGGAGTTTGAAAAGTAGTGCACCGAAGCAGTTCCCTTGTTGAAGGATGCCTTGAGCGGAATCAAATTAAAGATAAATGGCACACCAGCTTTGTGACTCGAGACGAGTCACAATTTTGTGTTGGGGGCCTATTGGAGATGGGATTCTCTCGAATAAAGAAACAAGGAAAGACTCCGAAGATTGAGGAGCCTAGCTCACGACGCAGAGTCTATTTTGAGTCATAGGGGATTTGGGGTGGGTCAAAGCCCCTTCAATATGTAATGGGATGGGATATTTTGTCAACGTTGGACTCTGCCCATGGTTTTGGACCATGGTATTGTAAATGCCAAATCTATATAAGGAGTCTAGATAGAGGTCATATATAGAGAAATAAGAGGAGAAAAGAAGGAAAGCAAGCTTAAATATTAGATATTATGAGATTCATTTAGATGTAATATTGTTTTGAGTCTATGTTTTGGGTTAGAGAAAAGGCTCCTATGGCTGTGTGCGCTAAAACCTTAGGAAGTCTGCAACTGTGTTTGCAAACCCCTGTAGCTGTATGCGCACAGTGAAACTGAATGTATGAGAAATATCTGGCCATTAATGACAGAATTATTGAGAATATATGAGTTATATTGATGTGTTTTATTTTTTCTTAATGTGTATGAATGCCCATGCCGAATAAGGGTTTTTATATGTAATTGAATAACACACTCTTGTTTATGGTTATTTACTTTGTTTAATGTATGACTAAGAAATATCACGCAGTCTGTAGTAAGTTCAACAGATGTGTTGAAAAACACCTATATTACTGATAGACCTGGTCTGCGAAGAGCTGATAAGAAGGAAAATCCCTAAAGCTCCCATCCTCTATCCCTCTGGATACATAAACCTGGTTCTAGCATCCCCCTATATTGCCTTGGGTGAGACTTCAGTTTGTGCAAGCAGATAATTGTGGAAAGGGATGGTAATAGTGGGTTTTGTTGGACTACATAGTCACTTTGAACTTGGGTCTAGGCCCCATCAAGCCAAAAAATGGTTCCGTTGCTGGGACTGGGATCTGACTGAGGGATATCCAGATGTGGAATTTGTCTAAGCAAGAGAATGACGATTGGGTAAGCCTGAAAGAACATGAATTTTTTGTGCAAGAAAATAGAAACCCACACATATCTACTGAACATTGGTTACAAAAGTATATCTATATAGATCATTATGAGATATTTGTCACGTCATTTGCTAGTGAGCTATACGAGTGGATCTCAAGACTAGCTACATAAACAAGTTGGTTCAATAATAAGTTAACTACGTGGATCCCAGATCTGATTGAGAATCTAAAAATACTGTTAACAAGATTACAAGAAGCTGGTACAAATGGATAAGGTTAAGGTCACTGCTAAGACCTTAGCACCAATGCAACGCCTTAATCATCTCCAAGAGGGTAAATTCCTATAGGAACAATTTGATGAGCTGCACAGGAAGGAGAAACTACTTACAAATAGACTGAAACCATGGGAAGCTAAGGCCATCCAACTCTCCTAAACGACTAAAAGGAAGTTGAAGTAACTGTGAACAACACAAAGAGTATTCGAGTAGAAGGAAATTAATACGGTTACATAGACACTGCTTGGAGAGATTAAGGAGTTTTAAAAGTAGTGTGTTGAAGCAGCTCCCCTATTGAAGGATGCCTTGAGTGAAATCAAAGAAAATTTAGATGGCACACTAGTTATGTGACTTAGGAAAATTCATAGTTTTGTGTTGGGGGCCTATTGGAGATGGGATCCCCTCGAAGAAAGCAACAAGGAAAGACTCCACAGATCGAGGAGTGGAGCACGGAGTCTATTTTGAGTCATAGGGGCTTTGGGGTGGGTCAAATCCAATTATTATGTAATGCGATGGGATATTTTGTGAACGTTGGACTCCGCCCATGGTTTTGGACCATGTTATTGTAAATGCCAAATTTATATAAGGAGTCTAGATAGAGAAATAAGAGGAGAAAAGAAGGAAACAAAGATTAAATGTTAGTTCTTATGAGATGCATTTGGATGTAAGATTATTTTGAGTTTGTGTTTTGGGTTAGAGAAAAGGCTCCTGCGGATTTGTGCATAAAGGCCTTAGGAAGTCTGCAGCTGTGTGCACAGACCCCTACAACTGTGTGTGAACGGTGAAACTGAATGTATGAGAAATATCTGACCATTAATGAAAGAAATGTTGAGAAGGTCTGAGTTATATTAATGTGTTTTATTTTTACTTACTGTGTATGAATGTCCATGCTGAATAAGGGTTTTGATCTATAATTGAATAGCGTAGTATTTTTTAGGGTTATTTACTTTGTTTAATGTATGACTAAGAAATATCACACGGTCCGTAGTAATTTCAACGGATGCGTTGAACATTTCCTATATGATTGATAGATATGATCTAAAAAGAGCTTATAAGAAGGAAAAGCCCTAAAGCTCCCATCCTCTATCCCTCTGGATCCAAAAACCTGGTTCTAGAATCCCCCCATATTGCCTCGGGTGAGACTTCGGTATGCGCAAGCATATCATTGCCGAAAGGGATGATAATAGTGTGTTTTGTTGGAATGCAAAGTCACTTTGAACTTGGGTCTAGGCCCCATCAAGCCAACAAGAGTTACATGGCACCATGATGGCACGACATGTGGCACTAGAATCAATTGTTTGATAGGTATAAATGGGCCAAAAATGAGTGACATGTGGCACTACCAAAGGAGGCAACTTGGAGGGTGTGCACAGGGGCTTCATTCAATGTACCTATGACATAGCACATGCATTCAGGGCATACTAAACAATACCCTTAATTTAACTACCTATTGGAAAATACCTCTAAAAATTACTTTATTTAACCTGATACCAATACTAACCCAATACACCTTCCCAATTAAAAAAACCCCTATTTTCAATAGATATTATAAGTATCCATATTTTCATTCACATTTTTTATACCCCTTGATATTTATATCCCTAGTATAGTGACATTTAAGTGACATGATTCCTTTATTGTGCCTCTATTATAATCACACATGAATTCTACAATTATCTACAATACAACTTTTTTGTTTTGATATACATTGTAGATGCATATTAGTTCTCCCACAATGCAATTACTCAACCCACACTCAAGCACTTCTCACAATGAATTGTGGCATTTAATGGTCTAAGGCACACAAATATCAACCATGTTTTAGGAATATTGATTATGTGCATGTAAATAAAATGACATATATTTCGGATCTATATTGTTGTAGATCCTTTTCATTATGTTTCAAATATTAAAAATCGTATATGCCAAAAAAAAGAAAAAATGAAAATAAATTCCATAATGTCATGGGGATTGTTTTGTGTGGTTTGATTAAAAAAAAGACATTTTTAAATATTTTATATGCTGGTGGGTGGGTGGGTGGTGGGCCTATGGTGGATACGTTAAAGAGTGCACAATTCTGAAGATCGATGGCATCCATAGCATCGGTACCCACGCTCACACGACAGACAAAAACACAACATAATCGATCATTGTTAGGTCCCTATATTACTAGTGTAGTCCCTTATTGTTGTTAGTGTATCGTCCTTATTATTATTATTGTACCCATATAACCCCATATTGTTTTTATTGCGCCCTTACATTATTATTTTTAGGTCGGCTAGGTTATATTGTGATCCTATGGACTCCTATATAGAAATGAGGTTTCGTCATTGGAATCATCCAAGAATTATTCATTTATGTAATGTATAGGAGGTTTCCCCCTCAAAGTTTCTTATTTCTAAGGCGTTGATCTCATAGTTTTTGGAGCTGGTTTTATAGAATTTGGTATCAGAGCTTTGGATTATAGGGTTTCGCTGCTCCAATCAAGTCATCGTAGAATTTTCACTATAAATCTACGAAGGTTTAGAAGTTGAAATTTTTATCCCGTGAAGCCGAAATCCTGAGGAACTTTGTGTAAAAATTTCAGATCTTGGTTCTCAATATTTTCAGAGATATGATCTGTGGAAGTTAGGGTTTTTGCAGGCTCCCAAATTTCATCGAAAAGAGGTGACCTTGGGAAAATTTCCATAACTATGCCTTTGAGCATCAGATTGGAATTCTGTAAAAAGTGGTCAAAATTACACATAATTTAGTTTCCTTTATATCAATTTCAGAGCCGAAGGAGGAAAAAATGACACGTGGCACGTTGTACAAGTTCACTCTACTGAACTAGAACATAATTAGGTCATTGTGGGAGATTGGGCATAGATTTTCCTTGAAGCATCCAAATCATGTCAGACCTGTGGCATTTGAATGAAGATTCAGAGGGCTACTACAAGACCAAATTTCAGATATTGAAGTTCTGAAATCACAAATATAATTCAGTTTCAATATCGAGCTCCTCAAAAAAAAGAAAAAGGTGTGTATTTTTTTCAAATTGCATAAGTCTTGTTTGAAAAATAAGTTTGAAGGAATTCCAAGGGCATATTGAAGCATAGATATCAGTATTGGGTTCTAAAATTCCCCCTAAAACTAATTCAACACCCATTAAGCCCTCATAATACTCTACTATGACTCATGAAGATGAAGAAGTGCAACATGATATATCAAAATTACAAGAGCAAGTGCACCAAATTTCGCTCTCGCAAAGAGCAAAAAAAAATGAAATGGACGTTCTAAAGAAATGTTTAGAAGCTAAGATCGATGGCTTGAAGAAAGGCATGGAAGCTAAGATCGATGGAATAGAAGCTAAGATGGATGACATGGATGCTAAGATAGATGAAAAAATGAAAGACAACATGGAAGACATGAAGAATGATCTAAAAGAATACATGGAAGTTTTGAAGGAAATTTTGACAAAGTTGATACAAGAAATGATTCCTAATGGCAAAAAGATTGTAGAGGAAAATCATGATGAGAAAAAAATAAATGTTAATCACGATTTCATAAACTCGAATGTTGGAGGGAAGACCCACCATATTCCAAAGATTGATATGAGGAAGTTTGACGAAAATGATCCCGTAACATGGATACTACAGATGGAGTAATATTTTGATCTCAATAATAGGCAAAACACACAAAAGGTACACATTGCAACTTCATATTTAGAAAAAAATACATTTGTATGGTATCGATGGCTTTGCTCCCGTAAAAAAATTGTCACTTGGTCAATTTTTACGGAGGAAATGATAGCACATTATGAGGATACAAATAGCAATGCCTTCTTTAGCCAATTGATAAATCTCAAACAAAAGGGTTCAGTGGTGGAGGACATTGAGGACTTCAAAAAATTGAATATAAGGGTCACTGATATTCCAGAGGAACACATGATTGATGTCTTCATAGGGAGTTTAAAGGATAACATCCAACATGAGGTTATTCTTTAGGAACCTGATTTATTGGAGAAGGCATTCAAGTTGGAAAGAAAAATTGAATGTAAAATTATGGTGACAAGGAAGCCTACCAATCACATCTATAGAGATGGAAGTGTTGCTACTCCTAGTCTTCCACAACCTACAAGGTTGACACCACAACAATTGGAAGAAAAAAGAGAAAAATGGATTTGCAACAGTTGTGATAGAAAATACACTAAAGGTCATACGTGTGCTGAGAAGAGATTATTTTACATAGATTGTGAAGAGAAGGAAGAAAATGAACAAGAAACTTCAAAAGAAGAGGATATACACCAGGAACCAACCCTAGAGAAAGAAGAAATGAGTCTGAAAATATCGTATAATGCATTGGCAAGAATTACCACTCCTCAAACTCTCAAGATAGAAGGACATATCAAGAAGAAAAGGTAATAGTGTTGATTGATTCAGGTAGTACCCATAATTTTGTTCATTGTAAGGTAGCCAAGGAATTGAATTACTTCATATACCCAGCACCAGAATGTCAAGTGATGGTTGCAAATGGAGGAACTATAAATTTCTTTGGAAAATGCCATAATATCAAGCTAACCATGGGGGAATATTTATTGAATAGTCCAATGCTTTCCATTCCAATGGGAGGTGCTGATGTTGTACTAGGAGTACAATCGTTACAATCTTTGGGGATGGTAGCTTTTATTTTTCAAGAACTTTTATTGAATTTTTTTTCGGAAGGAAAGGAAGTCGAATTATGGGGTATTGCAAGGAAGCCGAGAAATATACTAAGCTCTAATGTCATGAAAAATATTCTAAAGAAAGAAAAACAAGGCGTAATTGCCCAATTATGCTCACTAGAAGTTCCAACATCAAAATCATCAATTTCTCCAGATCTCCAAAAAGTATTGGAAAATCATTCCAAGGTGTTTGAAACTCCCAAATAATTCCTACCTATTCATGATCATGATCATGCTATTCATTTGATTCCAGGAAGTGTTCCTCCAAACATCAGGCCTTACAGATATCCTTATGTCCAAAAGAGCGAAATTGAACGTATGATTGCAGAAATGTTAGAGGTTGGTATAATTTAACCTAGCCAAAGTTCTTTCTCTTCTCCAGTAGTATTAGTGCACAAGAAGGATGGATCATGGCACATGTTTCCGGATTATAGGGAGCTCAATAAGCTCACTATTAAAGATAAATTTCCCATTCTTGTGATTGATGAATTACATGGAGCAATTTATTTTACCGAGTTGGATCTTCGTTTAGGATATCATCAAATTAGAAGGGAGACTGAAGATATTCTGAAAACAAAATTTTGAACTCATGAGGGTCATTATGAATTTTTTGTCATGCCTTTTGGCCTTACCAATGCACCTTATACATTTCAAGGGTTGATGAATTCCATTTTCAAACCCTTCCTTAGAAAATTTGTTTTAGTATTTTTGATGATATACTAATCTACAACAGGTCTTGGAAGGATCATGTTCAACATGTTGAAAGGGTGCTCAAACTATTGGAGGAGGAAAAATTATATGCAAAAACCTCCAAATGTTTATTTGGAGTACAAGAGGTGGAATATCTGGGTCATATTGTATCTCATGAGGGTGTTAAGGTATACCCTAACAAAATTAAAGCTATTAAGGAATGGAAATTCCCCACAACCATAAAGCAGTTGCGAGGATTTCTTGGGTTAACAGGGTATTAGTAGCATCTCTAACAACATTATTGAAGAAAGATGCATTTTCATGGACTCCTGAAGCAACTAAGGCCTTTGAACATCTTAAAGAGGCAATGTGCCTAACACTTGTCTTAGCTACGCCAAACTTCACAAAAACCTTTATTGTGGAATGTGATGCCTTAGGAAATGTGATTGGTGCTATTTTAATGCAAGAAGGAAGACCCACTTCTTTTGAAAGTCGTCCAATCAGATGAAAGTATTTGAAGAAAGCTATTTATGAGAAGGAAATGTTGGCAATACTACATGCACTAAATAAATGGCGACCTTACCTAATGGGAAGACACTTCAAGGTAAAAATTGATCATGATATTCTTAAACACTTTTTTGAACAAAAAATATCTTCAGAAGAGCTGTAAAAATGGGTCACAAAGATGTTGGTTTATGACTTTGAAATCATCTACAAAAAAGGGAAGCTAAATGTTGTTGCAAGTGCACTCTCAAAAAAGGATGAAGAGGTGGAAGCATTGCTTTGTGCCATTTCTATTATATCCAACCAGATTGGATAACCGAAGCAAGGGATGAATGGAAGAAGGATGAAGAAGTGTGGACACTCATTCAAAAGTTGCAGCAAGATCCTAGTACATCTGATACATTTAGTTAGAAAATTGATTCCTTATGGTATAAATATCACTTATATCTTTGCAAGAATTCCAAACTAAAACAAAATATTCTTTTGGAATTGCACATTTCTCCTTTAGGAGGACACTCAGTATTTTTAAAAACTTACCACAGGTTGAAGAAAGAATTTTTTTGGGATGGCCTTGAATATGATATTAAAAATTTTGTTGCAGAATGTTTAGTTTGCAAGCAAAATAAAGTTGGAACAATTAAGACGTCGAGTCTTATACAACCTTTATCCATTCCAAGTCAACGTTGGGAGGAGATTTCAATGGATTTTATGATATGTTTACCCAAATCTGAAAGAAAGAGTGTCATCATGGTGGTAGTTGATATAATTACCAAGTATGCACACTTTTGTGCATTTTATCATCCATTTAAATCAAGTATAGTTGCTACTGCATTTATGGAAACAATTCAAAAGCTACTATGGAAACCCAAAGATTATTGTAAGCGATAGAAATCCCATTTTTATTGGATTTTTGGACGAAATTATTTTCTTGTTTGGGTACGGAACTAGCTCATAGCTCATCTTATCATCCTCAATCTGATGGTCAAACTGAGATAGTGAACAAATGTTTGGAACAATATCTTCGTTGTTTTGAATCTGATAAACAAACACAATGCATCAAGTGGTTACCTCTGTATGAATGGCGGTATAACAATTCCTTCCATACTGCAGTAAAAATGACTCCATTTATGGCACTTTATGGATATCATTTACTGTCCATAACATCATATTTAAGAGAAAATTATAAGGTTCAAGCAGTGGAATATCACATCAAGTATCAAAAACAAGTTCTCCAAGTCTTAAAGGATAACCTAAATTTGGCACAAAATCGAATGAAACAATAGGCAAATCAACATCTCAGTGAGAGAAGTTTTGATGTAGGAGACTGTGTATTTTTATTGCTAAAACCGTACAAACAAATTTCCCTCAAGCAAGCTAAGAAGGATAATAAATTATCGCCAAAGTACTATGGTTCTTACAAGGTGTTGCAAAATATTGGTACTATGGCATACAAATTGGAGCTTCCTTCTTCTTCGCAAGTGCATCCAGTTTTCCATGTTTCATGCTTAAAGAAGGTTATAGGTGACAAAATTCCAGTTCAAACAATATTGCCAGAAATTGATGAGGAAGGAAAAATCATATTGGAACCTGAAGCAGTCACGGAAACAAGAACTCAACAGCTACAGAATTGATCAATTTCAGAGTATCTCATCAAGTGGAAGAACTTACCCATTGAATATTCTACATGGGAGGATGATAATTTTATACAGAATCATCCAGAGCTACTCAAGTTTTGAGGACAACACTTTTTGAAGGAGAGGAGCATGCTAGGTCCCTATATTACTAGTGTAGTCCCTTATTGTTGTTAGTGTAGCCCCCTTATTGTTATTGTTGTACCCCTGTAACCCTCATATTGTTATTATTGTGCCCTTACATTATTATTGTTAGGCCGACTAGGATTATATTGTTACCCCATGGACTCCTATATATAGAAATGAGGTTCTGTCATTTGAATCATCCAAGAACTTTTCATTTATGTAATGTATAGGAGGTTTCCCCCTTGAAGTGTCTTATTTAAAAGGCTTTGATATATCTTTTTTTGGATTTGGTTTCATAAAAATCATTATGCTAGGGGGTTCCCTCGTAAACGATATGGAGGGAAACCAGCTTCGGGAGATCGACGATCAAGATCATCCCCTACATCATTGCAGGGTGGTACCACTTACCACCGTAGGTGCCCCTGTGAGCGATAGGTGGTTTTCACTCTGGTCTCTGGAAAGTGATCGTGACATCCACGTAATCCATCCATGTCATCTTCTCACGTAGTCCATCCACATCATATTTCCATGTAATCTTTCTACGTCATCCCTCTACATCATCTGCCACATTGCTCATTCGTATCGTTTTGTCCACATTCATTTTATTCCCTTTTTCTCGCATTTCACCAATAAAGCCCCATTTCCCCCAAAATTTACTTATTTTAACCACATTTTCACTACATTCTGTTGGTAACAATAACCTGCTCTAGCCACCTCCAGCAATGATCCAGCGATAGGAAGCTTCCGGCCCAACACTCCCAAGTACACTAGGTATTTAAACCCATTTGAAATCAGGCCCTAGCCTTTACAAAGTCTGATCAATATATTCCATTTTCCATTGAAACCCTTTTGTTGACTTTTCAGAGCCTGTCAATAGAGGATTCTAGGAAAGTTCATGCTTCCATTTTGCTTCCAAACATTGTTTTTCTTTCATATCCTGCCCAGTTCCCAGTTTCTTGTTTTTCTAAAGATGTTGGACCCATTTTGCAAGTAATCATGAGGATTCTTGGAAGGGATGATGCATCAATGATAGATGGTCAAGCCATAGGATTATTTCATTTGATGATGCAATCATATGTGGTGCTAGATATTCCCGCATTTTGGGAGAAAACAATAAATTCTCAGCTCCTTAACTTCAACATAACTAGATGTTTCAGATTTCCCTCTCTCCTAGTATATATTTTTCTATATGTACATGTTGAGAAATTTATGTAACTAGGATTGAATGTTTCAAATCATAATAGGAAAAAACAAACTATTGTGAATTGCACTGATGTTGTCAGAGCTCAACCAAGTAATGAAGGTTTCTCCTATTTCCTTTCTTTCTTCATGTCAATTGTTTACATAATCGTTAAGAATGTTTCCCCTCCTAGAATTTCACCAAAAGCTTAGTCTTTGTTGTACATGAGTAGAGATTTAAATGTTGGAAACTGGTTTCCATTTGAGAATTACACAGAGATTATATTATATGGTACACATATTCCTCCATATATATTGTCTATGTTTATGCCTATGAGAATATTTGCATTGGAATTTATTAGGCAGAGCCTAAATTTTGATCAAGTGCATTTTTTCCCAACCAAGAAAGGATATTTGTTCAAATTACCCTGGATTGCTAGGCCTTTTATTGTCAATAATAGGCAGGAATCTGAGGAGGTAGAAAAACTGTTATAGAGTTTGGATTTCTAGCTGGGAGAGAAGTGGTATTATGATCCTCATCATATCATTTATATGATGAGAATAGAAAATGCTTATGCTTCTTATGTCCATGGCCCAAAAATTGAATGGGAGAAATTTGAAAATGGAGGCACAATCCAAATTTCAAGAATTATGGAAGTTGAAACTCCCCTTCCTTCTAAAAAAGGGTTAAAAAGAGGACTAGACATTGTGTAATTAGGAGAAAGTTCTCAAGGCAACAAGAGACAAAAGGTGCATAAAGGAGGAACATAAGTTGAAGATTTTAGGGAAAATCCTTCCACTGAAATTCTATTTCAATTGAAAATAGAAGGAGCTAAATGCGCACCCTCATCCCCCATTCATGAAGGAGAAGAAAATGTATCTTTAGAAGCTTTGAAAGATTCATATGAAAAAATTGAGGAAAGGAATTAGAAATTTAAGAGTAATTTTGATACCCAGTTGGAGGCACAATTTTTTCCTGGTTATCAAACCAAAGTCCTTTCAACTATGGATTTGGAGAGGAGTTAGTTAAAGCTCTCATTTACACACCCTGTTACACAGTCAATTACTTATGGAGCTGATTTCATGACAAATATTTTATCAATGAATACAAAAGATATACCTTTGCATGACAATATACATATGCATAGGAAAACTGGAGAGTTGATTTATAACGATCTCAATAAAAATTTATTAGCAGAAAGTAAGACAAAGGCCTTGCTATGGAAATTAATTGGTCATTTCAAATTAGAAAATTCTAACTCATGAGCTCTACACACTCAAAATGAAGAATTTAAGAAGTTAATTATCGAGCTTGGGGGTGATCCAGAGGACAAATCAGCTGTCCAAAAACTTTTACAAGGAGCAAAAACTGAGATCCAATTGTTAAGAACAAAACTGAAATTTCCTACTACTGAGCATGTCTTGGCTTTAGAAGTAGCTGAACTCGAAAAGGAAAAATAACTTGTAACTCATGAACTAGTAGAAATAAATAAGGTGGAAAATCTGAAGGAACTCAATGCACAACTACAACAAAATATAGATACACATGTTTGCATAATTGTAGTGCTAGCAGACTCCGAGGATGCTACTGATAAGCTCACTAAGGTGATGAATTAATTAAATATTTCAGAGGACGAGTTAGGGAAAATACAAAATAAATTGGATGATAATAAATAGAAATTGAAGCATAAGGAGAGACAATTGAACATGGCTAAAGAAAATGCATCACAATACCACAAAAATGATCAGATAGTCTCTGATGAAATTAAGGAATTAAAAGAAAAAATAAAAGGTAACATGTCTTTTATTCAAGCAAGATAATTATTTGGAATAATATCATCCAAGAGATAAAGGTAACCTGGGATCATATGTTTGTCATGGCAGAAGAGAAAATAATAGTAAGGGATCTAGAAGTGGTTATTTCTTCCAATAAAGACAAGTTACAATGAAGTGCACAATTGGGAAAAAGGATGTTTGATTTGTAGATTTTAACCTGTAAAGAAATTATCTGCAAACGAATTCTTAAAGACAAAAAATAAAAAATAATGAGAGCATAAAACATAAAACAGATATACACAGAGATTTCCCCTGGATCCCAAATCGGGACTACTAGTTTGATTTTTCATTATATTCCTTTTAGAGTTAAAACACACACACACACACACACACACACACACATATATAGATGCCAAAGCATTCATAAACCCGAATCCATTAACCTTGGATTAGAACATTATCGTAGCTCCCTTGATCAGATCTACAAAATACCAGGGGTTGAAAACTATCATGCCCCAAAACCATGTGCAAACCCATGCACAAAACCATATGCGGGTCCACCCACTGAAAAATTAAGGATTTTTTTTTTCCTGGGGCACTGCCCCAGACCCCATGCAAGGGGCTACCCGCCCCTTACGAAACCCTGGATAGGGGGGGTTCCTGCCCCCCCCCCCCGTAACCCCCCCGTTGCGCTCAGCGCAACCTACAGGTGGGGCTATCACCCCCCTATGACCCCCCCGCACGTGCGACTAATCGTGGAAAGAATATAACACATACCCAAGATTCTCCCACTTGTTGTTTTATTTCTGCATGGGGCCACAAGAGAGCCTAGTAATTAGTTGGAAAGAATATAACACATACCCAACATGATTTTTTGAATTGTAAGTCTTATGTGGAGTTGAGAGAACTGGGTATTCAAGACAAAACATCCATTGCTTTAGATAAAAATAAGGTGGTGAAAATAATATCTATAGGAAAAATGCAAAAACCAAAATGGGAGAGATCAAGGAATCAATGTTGGGCTTTAATTCAAACTTTGACAAGAGAGTCCGAGTAGGATTACCTTCATGTTGGTACTATCAAGGAAATATTCTTCCAGGTAAACCTATGAAACTCTATTAGTGGAATCAAAAAGTAAGATCAATTCTTCCCTTGAAAAAATAACAATTTTGAAAGGGTCAACAATTGTGAATTACTTGCAAAGATATTTTCAACTATTATGGTTAGTTAAGACTAACCTACATCAGAATAAAAAATTTCAAGATGGTGTATGACAGATTGGTCAAGTGTCAAAACCCCGACTTTGCATTGTGGAAGACATGCCTAGATTTAATGTCACCAAGACAAGGAGTGGAACATGGAGCTTCCTCAATCGAGCCTGCACAACAATCCAATGTGATCCAATGAAAAAAAAGCTCATAGTTTATTTTCAAAAAATATATTATATTTTGTAATTTCAAGTCAAAACACTTTAATTTCTAAGTTTAGTTTTTGAGTCGTCATAAGGACCGAGTTTAATTTTGTCTTCAGAGAGTAATATTGGTGTAATGTATCGACATTTTCTTGGATATTAAATAAAGTTTTTGGATGATTCCAACTTCCTTTTCAAAATGATATGTGTTTCTTTTATACTGTAAGTCATTATTTGATTTTCTTCTTCTGAATATGTGTAATAAGCTGGTTGTATATTCAAACTATGGTATATGGTAACTAAACTAGATAAAATATTGTCTAGTTTCTACAATGATGTGATGTGTGGTGAGCCTTGTTATTGCACCAAGAATGCTACAACCCCCAGAGGCTACTCTACTTTACTTTATCAACCTAGGGTTTTTGTATGAAGTCTGTCACACTTTTGAATTTAGACCTAGGGCTACAAGTGATTCAAATCCATTACTCTATGAGCAATCAAAGAAGTTTTCTACATCAAGAAAGTACATCTAGCTACTCTACAATGGAAGAAATCTACAAATTAAGCTATGACAAGAAATGGAAGCAAACTAGGCATCTTTCATGAATTAAATTGCTGAATTGAAATTGTAGAAAGAATACTAACCTAATCGCACATTTATGGGCCAAATGGCTAAACACACTTTGTCTACTTCATGTTTTAACTATCATGATTTTACTCATGCATATAATCATGACCTAATTATGCTTGTAAATGCTTTGTTTTTTCAGCAAGGAGGAGGAAGCGCTAAGGTGGTTTATGAAGGTCTTGAAATCATGGGTGTTGGGTTGTATTAATCATGGTTAAATGACTAAAAAATACACATAAATTATCATTCCAGGGATGTCTTTTATTTCAATGAAAGCTGCACTATCTGTGTCGATACATACAACTAGAAGCAAATCCAAATAAAGGAAATCGTTGCCGAAGTAAATGCTATAAGGAAATCACTCATGCAGAAACAAAATGATCTACAAGACTGTAATCTCACCTCAATTAATATGTCTTAGCGCGCCACACAACAATTACCCAGATGGTATCTCTGATATCATGTGTGTAACAACATATAAAACATTGGAATTGAAGCAGATCTATTCACAACTAAAACAACAGCAACGACACTTCCACTGATACATAAATAAAATAAGAAATAGATGTATACACAATGACCTTAACCATTGCAATCCCTGCTAAAGAGAAGGGCCCTTCCTCCCTAGTAGGGGATAGGTAGAGAAATAGCTTTAACGAAACTAAATCAGATGATGCATGTAACAACAACAACATGATAAATTGTATTAATATGAGAAAAAATTACAAAGCCAAAGTAATGTTGTTCTCCACTAACCTTTTGACCTCAAAGGAAGAGAACTATATAGTGGTTACATCTTAGAAAAATGAGGGATGGATCAGTCATGAGAATATTATTATTCTCATGCTGATCAAAATAGAATACATATGGTCACAACCACTTCTTAATAAAAGTATGACTGGAAAATTATATATTACAATAAAAAATTCCTAGGGGATGCTATCCAAAAATACAATAATTAATAACTTCTAAAGCTATCACGATAAATCAAAACTTTAGTGTAATAGCTTGAGGACAGGTCAACATCAGGAGTTGACGAGATCCAGTCAGTGGTACAGCTGTAACAACAGTTCGTCAGCGGGTCTGTAACAAAATGGTGTAAAAGCTCAGTGTAACAGAACACCTTTAATTGCTCATGTATGCCTCGTGCTCGAGATATTTTGTGCTACAATTGGCATCTGGAAACACAACAAAAGACCATAGATCTTCTCCAAACATTCATCCTCCGTTAGTCATAAAAAAGACATGATACATCATAATAATTGATGAAATGGCAGAGTAATGAAAATAAGGTGAAAAAACACAAGTTAAGATAGAATGGTAGGAAAAAGAGGCATAAATAGTCCCAATGGTTATAGTCATGAGGTAAAATAGGGGAAAAAAATGAAGGAAATAAGTGAAAAATTGGCACTCAACATCTCCCCCCCAACTGAAGCAGTTGCATGTCCTCATGAAAAATCTCATCTCTCATGGGAATATCTCCGGTGCAGGTCAGTGAGATCATAAGCGCTAATTGTATCTTCATCCACAGACCTATACCCTTGATTAGCCATCAGTGGCTGTATCCAGGACTCTGATTCATACTTGTTCAATTCATAATTGCTCTGATAATCCTCAATTGGCATCCAGATCAAAGGGAACTTGAATATTAACCCGAGACAGGAGGCACCAAGGGTTTGTACTATCTGTGCTTATGCTGGTACATGTGTAACAACCACCACAAAATTATGGAAAGAAAATGGGTCCCCCTTTAGTAGCTCAACACTGCTGGCTTCAATGCGTTTCAAGCACCCAGTCAAGGCTCGACTCTTCATCATTGAGAACTGATTGAGATAGAAGTTCAAAATCCTTCTTCTGTAAGTGGCAGCAGGTTCCCTTATTCCAGGAGTACTCAAAATTATTCTAAATTCCCGCCTTAACTCGACGACCCGTCTTGGTTCTGCTTGGATCCATAATGCCATCTTCTCTTCATTAGCATCCATAGATTTTGTGGACAAATGCCACTCAATTTGATTCTTCATGAAGGACACAAAATCTCGCAACTGTAGATCCCCCATATATGATAATATTGTGACCATCATTTGCATACTCACATTCTCGCAAATTATATTGTGTAAGAATAACTCACACAACATGCTTTGCTAGTCAGAGTCAGAGGCATTGAAGACATCTAAGAATGTGCGAGTGGAAGAACATAAATAGGGTTTGTCCTCCATTACAACTTTCATCTGGAATAGGAAGTAGCGTTCCCATAGAAAAATGGGGTAGGATGGGGAAGGCTGCTTGCGCCCCATCAAATTGAGGGCAAGGTCATGAAGCTTTTTCTTATCCATGGTAAGATCCTGAACCTATTGTTGTAATAGCAACATATGTTCCTTCTGCTTCTTCAGAGTTTCCTTCCTCTTATAATTCTCCCATCCTTTCTTCAACTCTTCTTTCACCCAACTTTCATATAGGGCATCCATCTCCCTCCGATGTTCTTTTAGCGAAATTGTCCCCTCCTGAAGGGAGATTGCTTCCTGTTTCCACTTCTGTAATTTGGAAATTAACAAGATTTTCTCAGAACTCCATCCCGAGATGGGAACCGACGTTCTTCTGCATTCAACATCAACATAAATAATGGGTGTAGCAACCTTTGCTGAATGGGTTTGATCCACCTCAATTGCTGGTTCTTGTGTAACAACAGCTCCATCAATGGGTTATTTTGTATCAGCCCCTTCATTTCTGCCTAAAGTAGCCTCTGTGTCCATTGCTGTTTCTTCTATAAAAATAGTGGCCTCCACAGGTTCTTGTGTGTCGGCCTCTACGTCAACTACTACAAGAAGCTCTACTTTAATTGCTGGTTCTTGTGTAACATCAGTATCCTTAGCAGGTTCTTGTGTAACAACCTCCTAAAATTCTATTTCTGTTTCAATTGGGCTGGTGTTTGCCCCACAGACCTTATACCCTGATGTTGTTAGTCCTTGAAAGCATATCATGCATACATATACCAAGATTTCCTTCCCCTCAGATAATCTTTGTTTCAATTCTTCATTTTCCTTTCTTAGATTTTCAAGTTCTAAAAGCAGGACATGAGTTTTGTCCTTACCTGATGAGGAAGGTTCTCTTTCTTCTTCTGGTACTTCTGCTTCTGTCTGCTTTCCGGCTATGGGCGAAGGTTTCGTGGGAAAGTTAAATTTTACCCTCCTTTTTGGCTGTCTATCCCCAATTGGTTCATCAGTGGGTTCCTTCCCAATTCTAACCTTGGTAGGCCAAGTCTGGGTTTAAACTTCTTCCTGACTTCCTCCCGAAGTCACAACTTGTTTTCCCCAGCTTGTCCTCAGCCTCTTTCGCTTGGATTCTTCCCAGGTCCTTCCTTGCTAGCTTAGGGCATCCAACATGATCAATTTGATGAGTCAATGATTTGTCACACATGCTTCCAGATGTGCTGTTGTTTTTATTGCTGCTGCCATATGCTTAATATTCCCCAATAAGTAGAATGGAAGGTTAATATTTTGCTTGTGCCGAAGGTGATTGAGTAGAGGGAAGTGATAATTAAAAATAATGGTGGATCTTTCCTCATAGGTAATGTATTTAATTAAACCCAAGGCAACATCAGCCCATGGCTAAGGGAGTGATAACCTATCAATTCCTCTCCCTTTCTTCTCCTTCTAGGAAGTCTTCTTTAAAGGAGGGGTCATTGATTTTTCTATTAAACCACCTCTGTCCCTCTACTGGAAATGTAGTTACTCGGGCAATTACCTCTTTAGTCACCTCAATTTGCAGGCCCTTGAATCAGGGTTGGTTGTTATTCAAATTCTGAGCAAATTCGATTACAAACGCCTCATCGGAGCCTTCTAGCTTCTGGAAGTACTTAATCCACCCGACATCTCTGAATAGTCGGTAGGCTTCTGGACATTTCTGCAAGGAATCCATAGAATCTGGCTCGTGCCTAACCGCTGCTCCACCCATCTTGCTGTTGTTTCTGAAATAACTTCTTACTTCTCAACCCACTGTAATATTACTGCACTGCTTACTTTTTCTCAACGTCTTTTCTCCCAGATGACAAGTTTGAAATTAGGATACAAGGCTTCAGTCGAAGAGGTCGATGGGGGGTGACAGGATTTACAGATTACCGAAACGTTCCTCACAAAAATCTTCATAAATGTGTCGTTATAGAAAGTAATGGGTTCTAAGTACACTCTTTCCAGCCAAGTTTCGTCATCATTGGCAATCAAAATTGGGTGCATGTGGATTTGATAGCAGTTTATGACTATGGATTTTTTCAATGATTTGAAGATATACCCCCGTCCCTGCCTTAATGGCGACGGTTGCCCACAGCCGTCATGGGAATATCATTACTTTTTCCAATAATCACCAAATCATAAATTATGACGTTAAATTTTGAATGACATACCTAAAGCGACGTGGAGGAGGATTTTGGATTGGCGGCGTACTGCTTGCGGTGCTTGTGGTGGTCACGTTTGGTTGGCACAATTATTGATGTTATGCGATGAAACATGAGAAACAATTTTCATGGTTGGTGGCTGTTACATGTGTAACAACCAAGACAACCTTTAGATTATTATTCAAAAACATAATGATTAGGAGAAATCGGTACAGAAAGAAAATATAATGAATAACGTCATCTCATAAAATGTATCAGGAAGGAAGGATGATGTTTTAGGAAGGGAAAAAAAATGGGTGTAACAGCTGCCACAGGAATGGTTTTTCAGCTGTTACAAACTGTCTGACTGCACCCTGGAAAGATGTTTTCACAGTTAGATTTATTATTTTTGTTTTATTTTCTTTTGTTATTGTTATTATTATTATTATTTTTTTAAGCATGTGTAACAATTGCCACAAGGGTGGTTTTCAGCTGCTGCACTTAATGGAATTTCAAATTTCAGGCTGCAAAGGGGAATGTTCCCCTACTGCTATAACATGAAGATTAGAGTCCATGACAATGTTAATGAATGATTCCTTCGAAGCGGGTTGATGATATAAACTTAGATGGTGCCCATTAACCAGTAACGATGTATTATAACTATGGATGGTGACCATTTGTACAGTCCCATTGTCAAAGACCGTGTCTACTTCGTAAGGACCTAGCCATCTGGTGCAGAGCTTGCCTTTGAAATCCTTGAACCTTGAATCATACAAAAGAGCCCAATATCCTTTCTGAATTTTATTCTTCTTAATAAACCCATCATGCCATCTAGATTTTTGTTGCTGAATGATCTCTGTCTGTCGAATAGCAACCAACTCTTTCTCTTCCAACTCATTGAGATGATTCAATCTTTGTGTCTATGCTGTACTTAAGTCCAGATTGACCTGCAATTCTGTTCTTAATTTCTTTATCTCAAACTCTATGGGGAATAGAGGATTCTTACCATACACCAGTTCATATGGTGAGAAGCCTGTAATGTTTCTTCATGTTGTTTTGTAAGCCCACAGTACCTCTAGATGTTTCTCGGCCCAATTTCTTCGGTGGTTGGCTACTGTCTTTGTTAAGATTCCATAAATGACTTTATTGGTGCCTTCTACTTGACCATTTTCTTGTGGGTGATAAGGTGAAGTGATTCTGTGATGAATTCTATACTTTTCAACCAGCTTCTTGATCAAATGACATGTGAACTAAGGCCCTCCATTTGTCACTATCTCTTTGGGTATCCCGAAGCGAACAAAAATATCTTCAAACAAGAAGTCTAAAACAACCTGCTCTGTTGCTCTAATTAGTGCCTTTGCTTCAACCCATTTTGTGACATAGTCGGTGCAAACCAACATGTATGATTTTTGCTGTGATGAAGGATTAATTGGCCCCACAAAATCCAGGGCCCATTTCTCAAATGGTTCTATCACTATCTGAAGCTGTAACGACATTTCATCTGATTTGAGAGGCTGGCCCATCCTCTAGCAGCTATCACATCCCTTCACGAACTTCTTGGCATCCTAGAATATAGTTGGCCAGTCGTACCTCGTTGAGAGTACTTTATATCCTATCCTTTTGTCAGTGAAGTTCCCTCCACAGGGTTCCTCATGACAAGCCTTCAAGATCTCAAATACCTCATCTTCTCTAACACATCGCCTAATCTGAAAGTCTGGCCCGGTGTGATAAAGATTGCCTTCTATCCAGAAGTAGGTAGCACTCTGTTGTATAATATTCCTCTTTTCTTTGGAAGATAAATGGTGTGGGAATTTCCCTATAGAAATGTAATTGTCTATATATAAATACCATGGTGAGTGAGTAGAGATGGAAAAAATATATTCATCTGGAAAAGAATCCTCAGTGGTAGTGCAATCATCACTTATAGTTAATGTAGAAAGAAAATCAGCAACTACATTATCCTTTCGGGGTTTATCTAAAATAGTAATATCGAATTCCTGCAACAACAATAATCATCATGTAACTCTACCATTAGTAACAGGTTTGTTCATCAAAAATCGAATTGTAGCATGGTCAGTGTGTACAAATATTTGATACTCGGTGATGTAGTGCTAAACTTTGTCGATAGCATGCACTACTGCTATGAATTCCTTCTCAGTCACAGTGTAGTTGAGTTCTGCTGGAGTTAAATTCTTGCTGATGTAATAAATGGCATAAGGTTTCTTCTCCTCCAGCTGCCCCAAAACAACACACACAGCTATGTCAGATGCATTCGTAGCGATATGGAATGGAAATCTCTAGTTTTTTCCTCGTAAAAGAGGTGTTGTTGTTACATAGTTATTTAACTTCAGAAAGGCCTGCTCACACTTCCCTGTCCACACAAACTCCGCATCTTTCATGAGAAACGAAAACAGAGGAGATGCAATATTTGAAAAGTTTTCTATAAATCTCCTATAGTATCCTGCATGTCCCAAAAAACTACGTACCTCTTTCGGAGTCTTATGGGTTGGGATTTTCGAGATTACCTCAATTTTTGTAGGATCTACCTTGATTTCATCTACTGAAATGAAATGCCCCTGCACAATTCCCTTGGTCATCATCATGTAGCATTTCTCCGTGCTCAGAGAAACATTAGTTTGTTCACAAAGTTCCAACACTTTTTCCAAATTAGCTAATGCTATCTCAAAGGCATCCTCGTAGGGTGTAAAATCATCCATAAATATTTCAAGGAAGTCATTCAGGAGATCGAAAAAATACCCAATATTGCCCTCTAAAAAGTTGCTAGCGCATTACAGAGGCCAAAAGGAAGGACTATGTATGCAAAATTACCCCACAAGAAAGTGAAGGTTGTCTTGTCTTGGTCTTCCGAGGTGATCTGTATTTGATTATAGACACTAAACCCATCTAGGAATGAAAAAAACTTTTTCCCAGAGAGATTATCCAAGACCCGATCAATGAATGGTAAAGGAAAATGGTCCTTTTGAGTAGCCTTGTTAAGCTCTCTATAGTCTACATAGATTCTCCACTTGCCATTATTTTTTGGAACTATGGCAAGTGGAGACACCCACTGGCTGTCAGAAATGGGGTATATGAAATTAGCATTAAGGAATGTCTGCAATATTCTTTCACTATCTCCTTAAGTGCGGGGTTCATTTGGCGTTGTGGTTGTCTAACTGGTTTGCAATCCTATTTAAGATAAATACGGTGAGTGCACATGCCACGATGGATTCCTTTCATATCCATATAGTCCCATGAAAATGCCTTTTTATACTTCTGTAACAACCTTATCAACAATCTGTTTTGTTCAACAGTTAGGTTAGGATTGATGTTTAAATATTTCCCAGGTTCAATTTCAACGAGACTGCTGATAGTATGCGGAGTGGTTTTCAAATGTGAAATAATTGCATCATCTACCTCATCTTCTTCCCCTAGGTCCCTAATGGAGGCAACATAGAGTGAATTACTAATAAAACCATTAATGATATAATCCTCTGTTTCATCCTTAAGGTATTGTGATTTTCCAAGCATGAGGAGAGGTAGGGAAAGATCAGATTTAGGTTCAAATTCGTCCCACTAGGGACTACTCAAATCCATGTGAGGTTTTTCTGGGGGGTAAAGACTCAGGTTCTGAGTGGCCTACCCATATGAGATCACCATAGATCTAGACCTACATCCGATATATGCATCTGCAGTGGCTAGCCATGGTCTTCCCAAGATTAAAGGATGACCCCCTAGGTTGGATTTGGTTTGTAAAATGAGAAAATTAGCCAGATAATTCCAAGAAGCCACAGTGATAACCACATCTTCTATCATTCCCTCGGGCTTGACACAAGACCTATCTGCTAATTCAAGAACTATGGGTGTAGGTCTAAGTCCATGAAGTCCTAGGGAGATAAAGAGGTCTTTAGTCATGACATTAATGGTTGCCCCTAAATCAATCAAAGTGTTGGTTATGGGTTGATCGTCAATATGGACAGTCATTGTAGGATTCCCTGGGTAATTATATTTAGTCAACAAAGGTTCATCAATCATGAGATTAGACAGTTTCCCCATGACATGGATAGTAGAATGGTATTTAGGTTTTCTTCCAGGATTTTTGATGCATAGATCCCTCACTATTTTAGCATGGATAGGTACTTCCTTAAGAGTCTGTAACAACAGAATCTACACATACAAATTTTGCAGTTCCTTGAGGAATCTGGATTCAGGTTGTGAGGCTAGTCCAGTTTCAGTTAATCGTTGAGGGTATGGAGGATTCTGAATGTTAACAACTGAGTCAGCTATCACAGATGCACCAGCCTTGCTCGGGTTGGCTGTTGTAGAAACAAAAGACCCTCCCGAGATGGCTGCTACAGGTGTAAAAATGGGTGTTGTATCAGCTATTACATGTGTAACAGCTGCCTCATAATCGCTGTTACAGGTCAAAATACCTCCTCATCAGCTCAGAGGGGAAGACAAATATGGAAGAAGTACAAAGACCTAAATTAAACCTATTTCTTCCAGGGTAACGCATATATAGAACAAAACAAGAGCGTTATAACGCAGTCAAGCAATATATTGGCCACGTTAGTGGCTAGGGAAACGCTCTGTTTACACTGGAGGGACGCGTTACCCGTGTTTTAAGTTTGAATTGGGAAAAGAGCGCGGAGAAAGATTTGAATCTCCGACTTTCCCTCACAAAGGAGTCAGTGCACAAAGGAAACTGCAGAAGCACCAGTTCATTATTGGTCATTGCCATAGAAGACTGAACTCCAAGAGAGGCAAAAGCATGGAGATCAAGGAAACATCTAAGCATTTTCCATTCCAAACTAGTGGAAAGAGAAGGGCAACAATGGCCTTCTCCCTCTCCTATAAGAAGGAGCTGAAGGCTCTTAATTGAAGGCCGAAGGATTGCTCAAAAGTTCTTGTATACTTGTAGAATAGAGAATAGTGTGACATTGTGAAGGCCAAGAGTCAAAGAGGCTCCTAGAGAGCTTGTTGGCTTGGACTTCTTCACTTGATAGAGAAGAGAGATTGGGAGACTGAGGAGGACTTGGCACAACCGATGGTTGTAATCCTCCTTCTTTCAAAATCAATAGAACTATGTTCATTTTGTCCATTCGATGCTTAATGTTATATTGTTGTTTCAATATTTGCTTAGTATGATATGAATGGCTCAGATGTGTATAATCTAGATGTTTATTATTGATTTAATTGATAGAATACTTGTTATATTAGAAATTACGCGGGTGCTTTGACTGATTGCAGGACTCAGATTTGGAGTCGGTGAAGAAGGACTCTTGCTTTGCTGCGTAGTGCTCTCCAAAGGATTCTAAAGCTGTCAAAGAGGTAATTCTCTATTGTATTCCTTCAAGTTATTTCAAGCTAATATGAACATGCTCATGCCGTCTTTGTGAACAACATAGCTAATCTTACTGTCTGCCTCGGGCACCAGAAAGCCCTGAGAGGGATATACAAAAACCAACCACCCAAGAAGTTTACCCTATAGCAGAATTGGCGACTCCACTGGGGAGTGTCCCCATAGTTTCCGGACTATTTTTCCCTTCATTTCTTCTCTCCTCTGTTCAGTATCCTTCCGACCATTTTTTGATGCCCAGTAGACATACCAAACGCTTGTAGAGTTCAATCCTGTTCCTGTCTGGCCAACTGAAGAGCTTTTCCCTGGTTAACGCGACCTATGCAGTTCATCCAGTGCGTTATAACGCGGTCTAGGCTTAAATACAGTGCGTTATAATGTTGTATTTTCTCACAGACAGAGCGTTACTCAGCCAAAAACCCTGTTGTTCACTACTGTGACTGTGTTTTAGCTGTAGAGTTTTTTGGCCACCAGTACCTTTCACAGACTGAATCCCTGTGCTTGTCTGCTAAAGCTGGCATTGATTATTTGTTTCTCTTATTTAGTTAGTGTGCAAAGCATTTACTTTTTAAAGATTTTTTTTTTTTTTTTTTTTTTTTGCATTTAGTTGAGTTTATTCTGAAAGTTTAGTTCACAGACTGTTAAAGAGGTAGATAGAAGTCTGAATCTTGAAAGTTGAGCTGTGTTATTTACATGTTGGTGCATGGATGATTGATAATGAAACCTCTCCTTGTAGAAACACTCTTCATTGAAGTTAATATTTAGAGCATGTTTTGCATGGTTTATTGAGTCAGAGTCTCACTATACTTCATACGTCCATTCCCCCTCCGCAAGACTAATAACAAAGTACACTAAAAACAAAGCGATAATAAAATCAATCTAATAACTATTTTTTGAGCTCACACAAATAGTAGTTTAGGCTAGGATCTTGGGTTAGGAAAGTGAGAAAACTACCCAAGATTTCAAAACTTGAAAACTAGAGTCATTAACGAGTGAAATCCTGCTGCACTCACATTATTGGGACCGTTCACTCACATTATTGGGACCATTCCTTTACCGGAGCTCAGCGCGAGACAACATTTGGGTGCACTAGAAGGTAGCTCGCCTTTGACTGCATCCTGTGGGTGTGTTATATATTGGGGTTCCCTTCGGGGATGTCGAAACTAGATCGGGGATCTAGGTATTCTGCCCATATAGCACACTGTCCTTGACCGTGGACCCCCCTGATGATATATGTGATTTGAGGTATCCTTAGTGGCCATACTTTTAGGGACTTACACAAGGTGACTGGGACGGGCTGTCCTGGTACCCGAAACAGACAAACCTACTCTGTCTTCAGTCTTTAGGAGGGTACTCATCTTCACGAGAGTGCTTACACCTATTGTCTGGGGTTCGGGTGAAGCTCTAGAGTAACCATAACTGTACTTTCGACCAACCCTCTCTGTATGCTATTGTGAGACTGGATTTCATCACCAATGAACGGTAGTACTCAGACAGGGCACCCTATACTGGCTGCTTGCTAATTGATTTTAGAGAGTCTTTTCTTTTTAGTAAGTGTGTGGTTACTGTCACTTGAGACTTCATAATATATCACATTTTAATAAAAAAAATTAAAATTAAACCGGTCACCGTGACGTCCCCTGACCCACGCCGTCTGTCTCGACGACAGCAAGGTCTACCTCCTCTCACTCTAGAGGAAAGATTGAACCTTGGTGAACCCAGGCCTTCTATGGAAAAGCAGTCTCCTCTGACTAATCTGGATTACCACATAGACCCTTATTAGCCGGAACTCCCAGAGGACCCTTTCACTGAAGGCGTTGTACCTAATTACAATCCTCTGCTCACTGATCCGTTAGGACCGGTGATAATCCAGATTCCACCGCACCAAGATATGTCTGCGGCAACACCAACATCTATTTCTCCACCGGTATCCACAGGGTCGATACCAATGGCAACCATTCCTGGTTCACCATCATCCTCCCCACCGGTGGTCAGTTCTATGTCATTACTAGGTAACCCCATTAGTCAACATATGCCTACCCCCAACCCTATGGTCAACACAACTGTCAGTAGTGTACCGAACCCTTCGGCATCTACTCCTACCGTGATCACGTTGGGGACCACGGTAGCTCCTCCCACGAGCATGACTACTTCGGTGCCCTTTAGCAACCCTTTCAGTTGGAACCCTCTGTTGAGTTCAAACCCCCTAGCCGCTACACCAGGGGGCAGTGTTATCAGTACACAGGTAGCAGGGAATATTTCCCTTCCTATGCAATCCTTAGGACAATTGGGACAACCCATTGTAAATACTATCCCCTTAAGTGGTTCAAACATAGGTGTAGGATCTATACCGTTGCCAAATTATGCCAATACTAGTATGCCTCCGGGAAACTCTATTGCATCCATTTGGACTAACCAACCCCAACCTCCGTCTGGAGTGGGAGGGCACTTTTACGCTGGGGGCAACCAACCATTTGCCCCTCAATACACTATGCCCTATGGACAGCAACCGTATGTTCCTACTCCTCCACCTATGGGAGGTTTTTATCAAAGTCCCACTTACCCTTCTGGTAACACATGGATGGGGGGACCCCATGGTCCAAGTAGTCAGCCCATACTGCCTTGGTTAGACTCGGGGGAAAATCCACAATTTCCATTCTTGGCAGCTTTGGACATACCCGACATCCATAAGCTGACGAACGACCCCATCAACCACAACCCGCTTTGGCCTCCAATACCGCATAAGATTCCTTCTGATATCCCGAAGTTCGACGGGAAACATGGGGACGACCCGGCCGCACACATCACTACCTTCCATTTATGGTCCATATCCAATTCCATGGTAGATGATAGTGTCCGACTCCGACTGTTTTCCCGCACCCTTACAGGCAATGCCGCCAAGTGGTACATTGAATTACCACGTGCCGCCATCAATATGTTTGGCGCT
Organism: Pinus albicaulis; assembly: GCA_034641835.2. NCBI lineage: Eukaryota > Viridiplantae > Streptophyta > Pinopsida > Pinales > Pinaceae > Pinus > Pinus albicaulis. The sequence continues at coordinate 226,345,958 of CM076579.1, forward strand.
TTAGCGACGGAGTTCTTAAAGAACTTCCAACTACCAATTAGAGTGGAAACCGGAAAAGAATTGTTAACATCACTGCGCCAAGACACCGCCACCCACATCTTCGACCATATTCATGAATGGAGACGTAGGAGGAGGCTCGTCAAAGCGCCAATACCGGACCATCTCTTGGCCAATTGGTTTTGCAAGTCTCTTTTACCCCACATCTCTAAAGACATTGGCCTTTCTGGTGCAGTGACAGAAGATCAATGTATTCGTCGTGCCCAACACCTGGATTTAATCTATTCACAATCCGGCACGCTTTACGATCTGCTTCCCCATGCCCCTGGTAACCCAAACCCTTCGGCTACTCAGAAAACCGGAGATCATGCCGATGGTCTCATTGGCACGATCTCTGGTGTAGCCACCAATCAGTCTCGGGGGAAAACCTCCCAGCCATCCTCGGCTGCCACCGCTCCCCATCAAACGACTCCTCTCCCTTCCGCTGAGGTAAATTCGGTGCAAACCTCACAAAGACCTAGCGGAAAGAATAAGAAGAATAAGAAGAAAACATCTTCTTTGGAAGAGCAGTCTGATAATCAGAATAACGCTAATCAGAAAAATGCTGCTAGAAATGACAAAGGAAAGGATAAACCCATGAAATTTCCTTGTAAAATCTGTGCGGAGGACCACTTGACATACAAATGTCCTCGGTTGCAGGAATGCACCGATTTTATTGCTAACAAGGATTCTGGGAGAACACCTGCCGTTCTTCACAATCCCTTCCCCAATCAAAAACAGCAACATCAACATATGGTTGAAAATCCGCCACAACCCCATCAACGGGGCAATGGTGGTTCGTATCCTTCCGGCGAAGGACCATCTGCCATTTATGGCATCGAGAGTATTGACCTTCAAACTTGCGCCAAGATTTATGGAACTCCTACCATAGATGCTCAGGAACCGGGAACTAGTTCCAATCCATCGCCGCCCAACGATTTACATATTGAAAGGCCTACTGTTGAACCTGTAATTCGTCCCCCCAAAGGGATACTTCGATGCACGACTCATAATACCTCTGCACGTGCAGCCCAAAACTACAATATTGTAGAAGATTTGGCGCAGGCACCGTCAGCTATGTCTGCGCTTGAAGTATTACAAACCTATCCAGCACAAAGGAAAGCCTTGCTTTCGGCCATTGGTGGAATAGATCCCCAGGATTCCATGCTAGCAGTCTTTGATATGGAAAAGGCTAAACCTCGCCTCTCGCATCAACTCGCATTCCAGGTGCAGGTTGTGTCGAAAGGGAGACCCATCCATCACACTGTCATAGACGAAGGTGCTTCGACCTGCGTTATGTCACAAGCTTGCTGGCTGAATTTAGGTTCTCCTACTCTAACCCTGCCATCAAATTCCCTTAAAGCTTTCGATGGCCACACGTTCCTACCCAAAGGATATCTTGCTAGCTTTCCCATCACTCTGAGTGGGAAAACGGTAAACGTGGATGTTGAAGTCGTAGAGCATCATCTCGACTATAATCTATTGCTCGGTCGCAGTTGGTCTTATGCTATGACCGCCATCGTGTCTTCGGTCTTCCGACTCATCCTATTTCCATTGGATGGGAGAATAGTCACAGTCGATCAGCTATCCTTCTGCACCCCTGATTATTCCACTTTACCAAGTAGCTCGGTACCCCTAATAGGAGGTGTCCCCGACTCTTACGTCAGTATCAGTACCGGTCTTCTGAAGGCATCTTCCCTACTGGGTTGTTTTCCTCTACCACCGCCGCAGATCCCAAACACGGTTGCAATGATATCCACCTCTTCGGATGGCTCTATCGACCCATGGATCATCCCGGCACCTTCAGATATTGATTCCTATTGAGATCAGATGCCGCTTTCGCCGGATGAGTTGGCTTACCAAGCCATCCAAACCGCATCTGAACCCTCCACTGATATGGTTTCGACCACAGGTACGACCCTCTCTCCCATCACGGTTCTCTCTAAGGATCTCCTCAATGAAGTCTGGCCTACAGATGAAGCTATTCGAGAGATCATGTCATTAGAAGAACGACCTTGGGGAGAGTTCCACCATCGCGCTTCGACGATTGATTTGGAGGCGATAAAAACTGAAATCCCGTCTTTTGACCAACCTGAGATAGTTCCCTCCTCTTATACGACTGTTCACACTATCGATTTAGAAGGGAACATGGGTAATCTTTCCAAGACAATGCTCATTGATATCTCGGTCAAAACAGGTATCGTGGAAAATATTCAGATTGGAGAAGCTTGCAATCCTGAGGAAATTGCGCGCTTCACATCCATTTTCAAATAATTCTGCGATGTGTTTGCTTGGTCTCATAAGAAAATTCCCGACATAGATAATTCTATTAACGAGAAAGAGATCAAGAAATTTCGAGCATTCTTTTTATGGTATTTTTCTTGCTCGTTAATCCGAAAAACCTCGAGTTCTCTTCTTCGGGCTCGTTAAACTTACACGAAGTTGGCATCGAGCATTCTTTTTGGTATTTTCTTGCTCGTTAATCCGAAAAACCTAGAGTTTTCTTCTTCAGGCTCGTTAAAAATATGGAGAAGTACTGAGCATTCTTTTTAGGAATCTTTTTCTCGCTCATAAAACCGAAAAAATCCCGAGTCACCTTTGTCAGGCTCGTTAAACTATTGAGACAAAGAACAAGGAGCCATTCTTTTCCTCTTTTTCAAAGCTCTTTAAACAGAAAAAGTAAATCGAGTTTTCTCCACATGACTCATTAAAATTTCACGGAGGTACCGAGTTTTCTTTGTTGGACTTGTTAAAATTTCACAAAGAATATTGAGTTTACTTCGTCTCCTCGTACTCATAACAAAATGAGGTAGACGTCCATTGAACATAGATTTCTCACTTTTCCGGATTCAATGGACTAACTAATGGAAAATGAACTATTTCGGGCTTACTATTACCCCTTTGCCGTGCCCGGTTATCAAGACATGACAAAGGTACCCCAATGGAGCCGTCTTTTACGACATTTTTCAGACTCCCTAAACATGAAAAATTCACCGAGTTTTCTCGTCTGGACTCGTTAAACCTAATCAGACAGAACATGGAGTTGTCTTTTATGACATTTTTTAGACTCTCTAAACATGAAAAATTCACCGAGTTTGCTCATCTGGACTCGTTAAACCTAATCAGATGGGGCACAGAGTTGTCTTTCCTGACATTTTTCAGACTCTCTAAACATGAAAAATTCATCGAGTTTACTCGTCTGGACTCGTTAAACTTAATCAGACGGGGAAAAATTTGGACAAAATGGATACTACCTCTGTTACATTTCCAAAAAAGGTCGATTTGGCAGCAAAATTCTTGAACATGGCACTTCCCAGAAAACTCTTTCGCAGTTAGCCGAACCCTACCATATATGAGTATTAGCTTTCATTTCCCAGTGTCCCTGCACCGGTAAAATCCTAACACACTCTTTGGTGTTCAACACGCTTCAGCTGCCTAGTACCCTGCTAGAGTGCCTTCTATTGTTCAAGCAGATCTCGCTATCTACTGCTCCTGTTATCAACCAAACTGCTCATTATGCCAGAAATTATTTGTCGTCCGACGTTCCCATTTACTCTTCATTATCTCAATCATAAACAAAATCAGTTGGTTTCCGTTTCGTGTTGACTGATGTAGGACGCCTCAGTGCCTACCTTTCAACAGATCACTTCCTATCGACTTCAACATCTTATCTAGGAAGTTGATCCAGAAACCCATCAGTACCCGGATACTTGCAGACATCAGTGGAAGGTAGTCTTGTGTTTGATCAAGGGTCTTCATCATTGGCTCTTGGTCGAATGATTCTACGAGTGTTCGACTTCAACTCCTTTTATTCACACTCGCTAGATTGTACTGGGCATCTTAGGGACCATCATCATTATCGATGGCCACCTTCGCGTCTGTTAACAGTTTTCATTATTGACTGGTAATCAGACGATTTCTCACATGTTCGACGACAACTCCCTCATTCACATGTTGAGAAATATGCAGTTTAAGTGAATCAGTGGTCAAGACCTTGGGGCAAAAGGCTACACCATTAAAGTTGTGTTCCCTTCCCCAAGCTGCGATATTGTTTATGGAGACAGCTTCTTCAGCCTGATCCTGTTATGACAGACACTTCCACATTGTGCCTATTGGTGGACAGATTCTTCATATCTCTATTCTAGATAAATCATGTTGTTTAAAGCTACTGAGCATGGGACATGCCCGACTCTAGGCAAATACTATATTTTCTGACATATGTTGTTGTTTCAGGTTTTCCTCAGTCTTTCAATCTTTCTCTATCTCTAGAAATTATAAAGTATTTCGGCCATCGTCTTCGTCTCTGACCTCACACTTTAGGGGGCATCTGTTACAGGTCAAAATACCTCCTCATCAGCTCAGAGGGGAAGACAAATATGGAAGAAGTACAAAGACCTAAATTAAACCTATTTCTGCCAGGGTAACGCATATATAGAACAGGACAAGGGCGTTATAACGCAGGCAAGAAATATATTGGCCGCGTTAGTGGCTAGGGCAACGCTCTGTTTACACTTTATGGTCGCGTTATCTGTGTTTTAAGTTTGAATTGGGAAAAGAGCGCGGAGAAAGATTTGAATCTCCGACTTTCCCTCACGAAGCGAGCCGCGTGTCAAAGGAAAACCATGCATACCGCTCATTATTGGTCAACAAGTTACAGGAGACTGAACTCCAAGAGAGGCAAAAGCATGGAGATCAAGGAAACATCTAAGCCTTTTCCATTCCAAACTAGTGGAAAGAGAAGGGAAACAATGGCTTTCTCCCTCTCCTATAAGAAGGAGCTAAAGGCTCTTAATTGAAGGTCGAAGGATTGCTCAAGGTTCTTGCATACTTGTGGAATAGAGAATAGTGTGACATTGTGAAGGCCAAGATTCAAAGAGGCTCCTAGAGAGTTTGTTGACTTGGACTTCTTCACTAGAGAGAGAAGAGAGATCGGGAGACTGAGGAGGGCTTGGTACAACCGATGGTTGTAATCCTCCTTCTTTCAAAATCAATAGAACTATGTTCGTTTTGTCCATTCAATGCTTAATGTTATATTTTTGTTTCAATATTTGCTTAGTATGATATGAATGGCTCAGATGTGTATAATCTAGATGTTTATTATTGATTTAATTGATAGAATACTTGTTATATTAGAAATTACGCGGGTGCTTTGACTGATTGCAGGACTCAGATTTGGAGCCGGTGAAGAAGGACTCTTGCTTTGCTGCGTAGCGCTCTCCAAAGGATTCTAAAGCTATCAAAGAGGTAATTCTCTATTGTATTCCTTCAAGTCATTTCAAGCTAATATGAACATGCTCATGCCATCTTTGTGAACAGCATAGCTAATCTTACTGTCTGCCTCGGGCACCGGAAAGCCCTGAGAGGGATATACGAAAACCAACCACCCAAGTAGACTGTTCCTATTGTCTCTATATCAAGTAGACTGTTCCTTTTCCGCTCTTGAGATCAGATCTCCAAAGAATGTATTTCTTCCCAAATATACACTCTTATTTTCTTTCTTATGACCTTTCTTTCTTGTAGTTAGTAGAGTGGGGGGTGTTTGTGGATGTTGCTATCATCCTAGTGGAACACATGGACCCTACGTGTATCAATTCATCCTACAAGTGCTTCAGTTTCTATAGCGGTGAGCCCGGTCAAGTTCGTTAGAGCGATGCAAAGGTTCTTAGCTCTCGTCTTACCTCCCAACGACTGTATAACTGAAGAGACCCTAAAGAAGCACCCAAAAATTCACACTTCTAAGTGTCCTAGCAAGACATTAGTGAGCCCGCTCAGGTATGTTAGAGCGATGCACAGGTTCTTACCTCTCGTCTTACCGCCCAACGACTGTATAACTGAAGACACCCTAAAGAAGCACCCAAAAATTCACACTTCTAAGTGTCCCAACAAGACATTGGTGAGCTCGCTCAGGTATGTTAGAGCGATGCAAAGGTTCTTACCTCTCGTCTTACCGCCCAACAATTTTATCGCTAGAGACACGCTAAAAAAACACACGAAAAATGCACCTCTAAGTGCCCCAGTGTAGCATTAGTGAGCCCGCTCAAGTTCGTTAGAGCGCTACGCAGGTTCTTACCTCTCGTCTTACTGCCCGACAATTGCAGATTGGGTACACTCTATCTTCTAACAAACAAATATGCTTGATTGGATCGTCACTGCCACCCCCGAAAACGAAGCCAAAATGTTGGGTTGTATTAATCATGGTTAAATGACTAAACAATACACAGAAATTATCAATCTAGGGACGTCTTTTATTTCAATGACAACTGCACTATCTATGCCGATACATCCAACCAAAAGCAAATCCAAATAAAGGAAATTGTTGCTGAAGTAAATGCTGGAGGGAAATCACTCACGTAGAAATAAAATGATCTACAAGACTGTAATCACACCTCAATTAATCTGTCCTAGTGCGCCACACAAAATTGGTATCTATGGTCTCATATATGTAACAACATATAAAACATTGAAATTGAAGCATATCTATTCACAGTTAAAACAACAACAAAAAAACTTCCACTGATACATAAATAAAATAAGAAATAGATGTATACACAACTACTTTAACCACTGCAATCCCTGCTAAAGAGGAGGGCCCTTCCTCCCTAGCAGGGCGCAGGTAGAGAAATAACTTTAACGGAACTAAATCAGATAATGCATGTAACAAAAACAACATGATAACTTGTATTAATATGAGAAAAAATTACAAAGACAAAGTAATGCCTTTCTCCGCTAACCTTTCGACCTCAAAGGCCGAGAACTATATAGTGGTTACATCTCAGAAAAACGAGGGATGGATCAATCATGAGAATCTTATGATTCTCATGATGATCAAAATAGAATACATATGGTTACAACCACTTCTTAACAAAATTCTGATTGGAAAATTATAGATTACAATAAAAACTTCCTAGGGGCTGTTATCCAAAAATAAAATACTTAATAACTTCTATAGCTATCACGATAAATCACAACTGTAGCGTAACAACTAGAGGATAGGTCAGGATTAGGAGTTGACAAGATCCAGTCAGCGATACAACTATAACAACAGTTCGTCAGCAGGTCTGTAACAACATGGTGTAACAATGTCATGGTGTAAAAGCTCACTGTAACAACACACCTTTAACTGCTCCTGTACGCCTCGTGCTTGAGATCTTTTGTGCTACAAATGGCATCTAGAAAGACAACAAAAGACCATAGATATTATCCAAACATTCATCCTCAGTTAGTCATAAAAAAGGCACGATACACCATAATAATTGATGAAATGGTAGAGTAATGAAATAAGGTGAAACAACACAAGTTAAGATATAATGGTAGGAAAAATAGGCAAAGATAGTCCCAATGGTTATAGTCATGAGGTAAAATAGGGGAAACAAATGTAGGAAATAAGTGCAAAATTGGCATCCAACAATGGGTGCAAGGCTAAAGGTGTCTGGGAGGTTTTGGAAGGTTTGGATGAGGTGAGTGATGGTTTCTGGGCTTAAGGAGAGGCCCACTGGTGTTTTTGTAGGTGTTGCTACAGGTTTCCTGTAGTGCTACAGGAAAGTCCAAAAGTTCTACAAGAAACAATGAGAGAGAAATCTAAGGCCAAAAATGGTGGATAAAAGCATAGGGGAGGTGGAATGAAGATGTGTTTGGATGAATGGAGGGTGGCCAATCCCTTGACCAAGCTCAGAACCTCTTGAGAAGCCCATATTGCACTTCTAGGAATTCTTATGGTGTGAAGGTGAAAAATCTGAAAAATAGGGCTGATGGCGACTTGATGGAAAAAAGGCTAATGATGGATGAGAAATGAAGCTAAGGGTGTTGGTGAAGTACTCCTTTGCTGTGCTACTGAAACCTACAAGAAAACTTTGTGTTCATGCAACAAACATTAAAAAATTCATGATGAAGGAAATGGAAAAGATGAGTTGAATTTCGAAAGAAAACCTACTTTAGCATTCAAACATAAATCTAACTCAATATTCTAGACATGTTCATGACACTACATCAACCTAACTATTATTTCCAAGAAATCATAAACTAAAGAGAAAATTTGGCCTATGGGGAAGGTCTGACCTCCTCAAGCTCCAATGAAAGAGATGAGAGAGGGAGGCTTGACACACAACTGTCTGAGTTTATCAGTTATTCTACCAACATTTATACAAGCTCAACTACAACAAAATACAAATGGAAGCAAACTAAAAACAATGAATTGAAATGTAAGAAAAATAGCTAAAAATCATAAAGAAAGCTAGCTACAATGAAATAAAAATAAAAATGAATACAAAAGAGAGACTAAGGCGAATGGATTGGTCCCTAACCCACAAGCCTACCCCTCTGAAACTAAATCAGTAAAGGACAATATGAATACTCATCTTAATATAGAAAATAGTCTCATTATATAATCATAAAAGTCTCAAAAACCTATTACAAGAGCTAAGAGTCTATTATCTTCCTTAAAAGTTTGAATCCTATTGAGCTCTTGCTCAACCCTATTTAACCTAGAGGGTAGCTACCAATAGCTCCCTAAAATGTAGGTGATGTGTCCTCTTTGATTGCAAGAGAAGTGGAGCTTTTGTGCACTTGATCTCCCACTTGCTTGGTTGCCTTTGATTTTGAGATGTTGAGGGAATCTCGAGGATCCCTTGGTTGCCTTTGGGAGTTAAGGAGGTGGGAAATCCCCCTAGAATCTCTCCTTTCCGTCTACTTCGAGATTTAATTGAAAAATATTCATCAAAAGTGAAATATCTTCATGATTATCCTACATTTAACTCATGTTAGGCATTCGAAGTATGACAAGCCTTAATCACCATCTACACGAGCAACATAAGACCATAATATAATTTAGATGTGAGAAATAGAGACTTAATAAGGCTAAAAAGGTGACAATTAACCCCTCCAATTATACCTAATGTTGGAGCTCATCATCACCCCACTACCAAATGGTTTCTCATCCTCTGCGCAACTTAGTCCTGCTTCTGCATTTCTTTCAAAGCTTTAATGGACCCTCTGACCTCCCAAGGAATAAGTGTGGGAGTCTCTTCAGGAGGGTAAAAGCCATAATTATTTTCTTCTTCCTCCCATTCTCTGTTATGATCATCTTGGTATTTTCCATCTCTCAGCCCGATAAACAAGGGTGGATTGAGTTTAAAACTAAGACACTAAATCTTCCTGGCCTGCATGGCCCTCTTGTAAAGTGGTGTTCTTTCTAGGGCACCTCTCAATCTATCTGGTGCATGGTACTCCATGTTTATAAGACTATGAGGGAGTCTATTCCATCTCCTTTGACTAGAAATCATGCATTCATATCCTAATAACCTAGAAACATCATCAAAATGAGCCATGGCTTGAGATGGTTGTTGATGACTCCCCTAGGGCTGAATAGTTCTACCCTAATGTGTAGAGGCTCCCTGTTTTCTCTCCTCATGACCCTCCTTACTTCTTGTGCTCTGGATTCCTCATTAACCATCCAAGAGGACAATTCCATTAACTACATGTCTCCCATTGTAGGATTAGGGTCACAAATGTTCAAATTTGTCAATACAATATTGTGCATGTAGAATTCTTCCATTTTTTCCTGTCTCCCATACTTGATTGGTTGCAAAATTCAATTAATTGTCTACAGTTTTGAAAGGCTAAGGATCCATGAGAGGCTAGTGTTATGATTTGGAATAGGAGCCACTACTCTTTGAGGCAGACTGCATAGGAATCTGATGGGTATCTATGTTGGATGGCCTCCATGCACAAATATTCCATGGTCGCCATCTGTTTGTCCTTTTTTTGAAGCTCATCTTGCAATATTTCATTCTCTATTTGGGCCTTATGAATCTTCTATTTCAACATGGATTCTCTGAGCCTAACATCAGACAAATCCCTTCGCAACTTAGTCACTTTTTCCTCCATGACCCCTATGTCATGCACACCTTTGGTTGTAGCAATATTCATCTAATGATGAGTGTGTGCCATCTCCTCTTCTAACTGATAGAATAAAGTTATTGTAAACTTATGAGGAATAAATCTTCCCCCTTCAGTAAATGTATATTAGGAGCTGAGATTTGGCCGAGTGATAGGGTGTGACACTACTGATACATTTTGAGGGAAGGTTTTGGTGAGGTAGGCTCCTCCTTGTCATCGTTATATTCCCCCCATTTTTCATATTGCCCTTCATCTTGTGCCTTTTCCTCAACCTCTTGGGCATAATGCCCATCCATGGTTGTCTTTCTCCCTCATCCAAGGTTTATTTCAATGATTCTGGGTCTCCTGGAGTTTCTTGTAGCAAAGATACAGTTTCCTGTAGAAAAATATGTTTTTCCTGCTGAAAACCCTCTCTTTATTGTTTTCCCCCTTTTTTTGTCTTTTGAGGCTATGTGGGGGTTGTTAGATGTGTATGGGATGCCAAATTTGCTAAATGTATTCTTATGTAGATCATAGGGGTACTCGCAGGTGAGGTGGCCTCTTAAACCTTTCCTTCTTTTGTCCTTATTTGATCATAATTGTTGGGTGACTCCTCAAAGGAAATAGGGATTTTAGTTGGAATATGTGGTTTCCCTTGCCTCAAACTTTGGATATTCCTAGTCCTGAAATATGTGGGTGTTTTCCTCTTCCTCTTTGCTTTCACTAGTGTGCTCAAAGTGGCTAGGGTAGCAACCACTTCCTCATCTGTTATGTTTGGTGATATGCTGGTGTCCTGAGGGGAAGTATCACTGCCTAGCATAGGGTTCCATATTTTCATCCCCTTTTTCTTTTTTTTCCTTCTTCCCCTTAGACTCTTCCTTCTCTATTTCTAATATCTCTGTGTTTTTTGTTTCAATATCCATGTCTTATTTTTCTTCCTCATCTTCAACCTCCTCCTCTTCTTCTTCTACCTCCCTCTCTCTAAGACTAGAAGCAGAGGTTTGTCCTATTTGGGTGGCTATGAAGGCTTCCCTATCCATGTATATGAATAAGGACCAAGACATAGGGAGGTTTAATCTTCTCAGAGCATCACTCACTATCAATTTTATAAGGCCATGATGAGCCAAATGTTGGTATTTCCTTTCCCTCACCTTTTTTCTCATGTATGTTATTGATTTCAAGAGGAAATGAGGGATGCTCAATATTTGTGCTAGAAGGAGTTCTCCTTGAAACCTAAGCTCATTAAACAACTTGAAATGGTATCCACAGACTACACTAACTCTGCCTTCAAAGGAAATTAATTTCATGATATGGAAGGCTACTTCATCCCAGGGGTATGGAAGGATTTCTCTCCTCACTCCATTCTTGTGCTCAATGTATTCTTCTCATAGCACAAAGAAGATTTTATTGGTTGCAGTTCCTGGCATCCTTTATTTAACCCACTTAACTCCTAAGGGAAAGGTGGTTACTCTGCTGATTAGTTCAGGTGAAGGTGTGATGGCTAGGCCCCTAACCACAGTGATGGCTCTCTCCTCTGAGTGTGATTTCAAAGCCACTGCAAACTCTCAAGCTATCTCCTCATCAAAACCCTTCTTAAGCTCGAAGAAACATAACCATTGGTGTTTTTTGAAAATTTCCATTACTTGAGGATATTGTCTTATTCTTTTAATATTAGTGGGCTCCATTCTATTAAATACCCCTCCCATTTTTATGGCTGTGATAGGAAGGTGGTCAGATGGTTTTTGTTTGAGAGTTACTTGTGAAGAGGTCTTGGAGATTATGGTCTCAAACAAATTCAAATTTTCACCATTTAATTCCCAAATTATAACTGAATGTGTGTAAATTTCATGGAGAAATTGCAACTGTGGAGGGTGGACACCACTTAACTTTGTCCTTTGGTGTTTTTTCTTGGGAGATGGTGGCCTTAGGAAGTAATTTCACCCAAAGGTGACTATGTTTTTCTCTCTCTATCCTTGCTGATCTTCCTGTATAGTTTCCTGTAGTACTTCACTGTTTCCTGTAGCACGATGGTTCGTGCAAGCTCAGACTTCGATGCTTCCCTCCCTGATGGCTCCCATGGATTCTTTTTCTCCCACTTTTCTTGAAATTCTCAACGAAGTCAGTCTATTGAGGTAGAACTTACCTTTATGGTATTTTTAACCAAATTTGGAGCGGGGTGCTGACTCATACTTAGCACGAGTTTTTCTCTTTGAGATCATTGGTCCCACTCTAGTTAATGATTGCTCCAACCTCAGAATCACCTCCTCATCATTTTCTGATCCCTCTTGACTGATTTGACTTTCCTAGGTGGCATGTACCTTTTATTTTTCATTTAGATTAAATTTACGAAGGTCGCCAAGTTAACTGGCCACCTTTTTTGCCTTTTAAGTCTCTAAACTTTGAAATTAAACTGTTTTGATCGTTATGGGTGCATAACAAGAGGTGAAGGGCCATACCAGAGCCTACCTGGTGCTGGTGTGTTGCAGAATGATCTGGTTCAAGGAGCTGGAGTTTGTGGTTGCAGACATGATCTTCCACTTGCTGTATTTTTATTTTTTGTTTATTTTCTGAGTGAGCAGCTTATTTTCGGAGTGAGTTGCTTGTTTTCTGAGTGAGATGCTTAACCTTTTATTTTATTTTTCTTCTTGCAGGTCCTACATGGAGGTCCTTAGGTGCCTTGGCTGGTGTGTTCACTCTCCTAGAGTATGTTGGTGATCCTCTGAAGCCTTATTCTTCAACTTATCTTCAAATTTTGTCCTTGTCGTGCCATATACATAATTGCTACATGAAACTTTCCAACTTCTTGTAGCAGTCTTCTTTCTTCTTCTTGGGGTTTAAACTTCATTATAAATGAAGGGAAATGTTTTATGGAGGTGACGAATGGAGTCATGAAATGAGTGGAGTGGTGGATAGGTAAGGGGAGAGGTCTCAAGCCAAGTTACAAATGATCTAGCTGCTAATGACGCAACATAAGGTTTAGAGAATGAACCCTTGTGCATGGAGTGAAATCAGGGGTTAGGAGTGGTAGGTATAGGCAAAAAAAATATTATCATGCTCTCCTTGAAGTTTAGAAATATTTGAGAGAGCTCATTTCCTCATAAATAAGTTTCCTGTAGCATTTACAAGAGTTTCATGTAGTGCTCCAGGAATCCTATAGCTGCTAGACTTTCCTGTAGCAATTACAATCAGGAGAAAAAATGGAGTTTTTTTCCTATTTGAGGGGTGAAATGAATGAATGGGTGCATGCTGGAGTTTTCCATGGAGTGTGTAAGCATAGGAGAGGGAGAAGTGAGGAAAAAATGATCCTCTGGATCCAAAAACCATCTTTGATGAATAAGTTGCAAAACATAAAAAATGAGTGCATAGGTATCATCTCTCTCTTTTCCATTTTGTTTCTTTCCTCTTTTCGCTCTTTTGTTTTATTTTTGAAGGAAAGTGGGCTGCCTTGACAGAAGTTTTCAACCCAGAATCTTGCCTTGGGCACCTCCAAGAGGTTTTCACCCAATGATAGGCTTTTATTTTTTATGTTTTTTTTTCTCCAGGATTGCCTCATGGAGGTTTTCGACCCTAGAGTTGGCCTTGGGTGCCTCATAGAGGTTTTCACCCATGCATATTTATTTATTTATTTTTTTCTAGGAGGGGGAGGTGCTGGAAAATATGGAGTCTCCCATGACACACACCTTCCTATTTATGGAATTTATAAATTCATCTCTAGACAGAGGCTTTCGGTAACCTTTAAGCCTGTAACCATTGAAAATTAGGGGAATCCCCTCCTCATCTATGGTTCTGATCTGAACTGCACCATTATCATAAAATTTTTCCACTTTGTAGAGTCCCAACCATCTTGTCATTAGTTTTCCTTTGAAATCCTTGAACCTTGAGTCATACAGCAACGCCAAATCTCTGTAGAAATTTTGAATAACTGATATATTATTCACCTAGATTCTCCTGATCACACACTATTTTAGCTTCATGCACAATACATAATCTCTTCTACCATTGATCATTACATGCAGAAATAAAATCAATTGCATGCACACATTAAAACCATAAACATTCACACATATGAACACAATATTTCATGGGAAAGCTTAAAGTTGAAAACCCTAACCATTTCGTATATTATATGTCATAGAGATCATGTAACAATCATTGCACAAAGCTCTCACAAGCTCTCAAAGACAATGCAATTGCTACACACTAATCAAGCTAGATCAGATCACACATGCTCCAATCTTCCACACCGACACTACTATTGCGTAATCAATGAGATGGCTCAATAACAACTTGAACCACTCCGGCTTGTACCGCGCAATCTCGCGGGCTCCTCCACCCCATCGGTTGCTTTGCAAATATGCAACAGTATAGTCACAACTGATAGTTAACCTACTCTTTCACCTATCTCCGCACTGGTCTCCACTGAAACTGTCCATGCACTGAAGTTAACTGATGTATTATTTAGTTGATTAATGAGTTTATAATTAGTGAATTAATTAATAATTAATTCACACCACTCTTCACTAGTGTATTAATCAGTTAGACTAAATACAACTAGTTCAACTATGTTTAGATTAGTTAAACTGAACACAACTCCATTAATTCCTCAATCAACTCCACCAAACTCTTTCACATGAGTTCTAATTGAAGTATTGTTGTGACCAGCAACAACCCCCCTTTTATTTAATATTAGTAATAATACTAAATAAATGGGGACCCTTAGTTAAAAAATCCAAAAAATCAATTAGGATTTGTTTTCCTTTTCAAATAAAACTTTCTATCGTAAACTTAGGGAAATCCCTTAGAAAGAACCTTAAGAAACACTTAAGTTTATGATAGATTACAATAAAATTGTTCTTTAAACAAAATAGCGCATCCATCGCAAAATGATAGATATCTTTTGAAAAACTGAAATTGCGATTTTGCGATAACACGATCCCAAAAAGCCTATACAATAACATATTGGTCGCAGATCACATAGTGCAAAAAATAGAAATGTTAAACGAATACCTTTTGCGCTATTTACAATTTTTCGCTCTTGCGCTTTTGCGCTATTTACAAATTTCGATGGTTTCATTTTGCGATATTGCGATATTGCGACATTGCGATATTGGGATATTGCGCAGCAAATCACAGAACGCAATGTCGCAGATTCATAAAAGCACGTTGTTCAAAGAAAATATTCCCATATATCAATATCTGTTATGCGCTTTAATGATTGGATTAAATGAATGGATTGTCAATTAATGGTAAAAGAGATTTTGTTTTGATTGAAAGTCGTTTCACGATAAAATAATATATTTCATCCGCCTTTGCATTTAAAACTATCTCATCACCTTTTTTATGCCATTACTCTCATTTAACTCATAAAACGCAGGCACGAAGGAGCAAACGTCTATACAAAGCGTTCACAGAACACTATGGGTAAGAAAGAGAAGAGCTCGAATTCTAAAAATAGAGAAATGGCTTCACTGTATGCAGACACCGCTTGCAATAAGGATGTCGGTATAACTACATGGGAAGGAATGTATAATTTGCTGGAAGAAGAAAATCCTGTGGTGTTGAAAGTTGCGGCTACAGCAGGTTCTAGTAATACGTCTGAGGCAACTCTCAAAGAACTGGCTTGTTCATTTCTGCATAGGATAGCGGCAAGGCCGAGGATTCTCCCATATACGGACATGGTGAAATGGGTGCTGGACAACACTGATATTTCAGACAGGAAATTTAGAACTCCATCTCAAGAGCTAATCGGGTCATTCACCACGGAAGATTTGAGGCTGATGTATAAGTTTCCGGAACCTCAGGCGACTTATAATAAGCAATTCATGGAAGATTTTTCCAGAGAACATGCGAATTTGTCAGAATGCACATAGGAGTGGACCAAAAGAGATGAACCGTTGAAGAAAAACAAACACGGGCGGACGGTACCAAAAAGGATGTTTTAGACGCTGTTCACAAGTTCAATATCCAAGTGGGCAATTTGACACAGTTTCTACCACAAGATAGGGTATGTGAGTTTCCCAAATTATCCCCTATAGAGCTTTTAGAAGTTACTGAAAAAGCTGTTGGAGATCAAGAGCTCTCAGGGAGACATAAAGCTCTTATTGAGAAAAGTCGGGAGTTGAAGAGACTTAAAATAACTGTAAAGCAAAATGAGGAAACATTGACCAAATTCAAGGCACTTAATGCTGAGCAAGAAAAAGATGTGGAGCGTTTTTGGCAAAGAGAAAAACTACTGCGAAAGGTCGAATCTATAAAGAAGAAACTACCTTGGCTGAAGTATGATATGAGAAAAAGGAAAAGGAGAAAATGGCGAAGCGAAATTGAGATGAAATTGAAAAATTAATAGCAGAGCAAAAAAGCTCCAATAGAGGAGAATGCACAAATCAGAAGAGCAGAGAAGGCAGCAGAGGAGGCGGCTACAGCGGCAAACACTCTTACTGATTGTGTAAATGATAATTTACACAAAGCTAATTTGATTTCAGAAACTGTTCCAGGATATCTCCCACAGGCACATCAACTACAAACGGAATGGAGGCAAAAAGCAGAAGAAAGAGCAAGATCAATCCAAGGGTTGACAAGATTAAATTGGGACTCTTACTGGACATACTTAGTGAAGCCACACAGTCAGCACAGTGCGCTTAATTGTATCATCAATTCTACAGAGAAGATTGCGCCTACACTTGCCGACTCTGTCTTTTCAGGACAATTGAATTCTGAAGTCGGTCAACCACATCTTCTCAAAACTATGCTAGATGCCTGCAAGTTTAAAGATCAAGTTCATAAATAGTTAGTTAATAGTCTTTATTTTTTAGATTTAGTTTCAATTTTACTGTATTTTAGCCTAGGAAAAGGACGGTCATTAAACC
Organism: Pinus albicaulis; assembly: GCA_034641835.2. Classification (NCBI taxonomy): domain Eukaryota; kingdom Viridiplantae; phylum Streptophyta; class Pinopsida; order Pinales; family Pinaceae; genus Pinus; species Pinus albicaulis. The sequence continues at coordinate 226,362,733 of CM076579.1, forward strand.
GAATCCTTAATTTTTGTAATAGACTATTTTTAGATTTAGCTAAGTAGTATTTAAACACTTCTCATGCATTTAGAGAGGGGTCCTGGATCTTAATATTTTTGACTTGGAGATTACATTTCTGTACTCCATTGACTTATATATTTTTTAAAAGGATCACATCTGGTGATTTTATGCGAAATTATCTTTGAAGTGTTGCATTTTTGTACCTTGGAATTTGATTTTGCATCAGAATTACTAGATTAGAGTATCAGATTTCATTTGAAAGTCTTCAAGATGAATGAGGTATTTCTATCTGTTCACTGTTGATTTCTTTTGTCTTATGATATTCGCTTTAAAAATTTGCTATCATTTACAGATATTTGTTTTCATAACGTTTCTTTATATATATCATTTCTAAGTATAATTGAAATGTTATCTTTTATAAGTATATGTAGATGATATATTATGATGAATGCAATATGTTAATACAACTCTGTTTAATTTCTTAAACAGAGTTATCTTTATTTGTTTATGCACATTTCGATTTAAATGATAATACATTTTTATGGTTATTGTTAAATTGGAATAATCTTAAGTTGTATTCACATATAATTGCCCGGGTTAGTGTTAGAATTTATTTATCAGTATTTAGTTTCAATTAGATAGTTTTATTTCAGTCAATTTAATCCCATTTCCACTCATCCAAATCAACCCATCACCAACCCATTAGTTATAAGGAAACTGGTCCTTTAAATCCAGTCGGAGCCACCATACCAAACGGAAAAGGAGCTGTCCTAAGGTCCCGACCGGGTGGTTTTCCCTAATGTTTGAAGCAGAGATTTTCTAGGCTTCAACAAGTATCCATGCAATAGCTCCACTTAACCCTCAGGAATAGCGTAATTCCTTCTGTCAGCTCCTGTGCCACATCTGTGCACTTAACTGAAGTGCTCCAAGAGAATAAGATAATGTTTATAGTCCAAATATTATTAAGAGCTAATAATATTTGACATATCTATTTTTAGACTGGCAATCTAAAAACAGATTCCGCCCAATATGTCTAAAAATAGAAGTCCATCTATTTTTCCAACTTGACCAACCATCCACAAATAGCATCCTGCAACTCATAGAATATGATCGACATGTCTAAAAATAGACATAGTCTAAAAACAGACTTTGCGCCAAAAATAGCCTGCGGGCCCACTTAGTGAAGGCGACTTTTATTTTGTAAGTTAGGTCCTATACGCTAGTATAGCCCCTTATTGTTGTTAGTGTAACCCCCTTATCGTTATTATTGTACCCCTGTAACCCCCATATTGTTATTATTGTGCCCTTAAATTATTATTGTTAGGTCGGCTAGGATTACATTGTGGCCCCACTAGGATTACATTATGGCCCCATGGACTCCTATATATAGAAAGGAGGTTTTGTAAATTGTATCATCCAAGAATTGTTCATTTATGTAATGCATTGGAGGTTTCCCCCTCGAAGTGGCTTATTTCTAAGGCGTTGATATCTCTTTTCTTCTATTTTTGGAGCTGGTTACACAACATTTGGTATCAGAGCTTTGGATTCTAGGGTTTCGTTGCTCCAAACAGGTCATCGTGGCATTTTCACTATAATTTTTTTTCTACGAAGTTTCAGAAGCTTAATTTTTAGGGTGCGAAGCCAAAATCCTGAGGAAGATTGTCTAAAAATTTCAGAGCTTGGTTCACAATATTTTCGGAGATATGATCTGTGGAAGTTAGGTCTTTTTTCAGGCTCATAAAAAAGTCATCGTGGAATTTTCACTATAACTTTGTTTCTACGAAGGTTTAGAATCTAAAATTCGTATGGTAAGAAGCTGAAATCCTGAGGAAATTCGTCAAAACATTTTAGATCTTGGTTCACAATATTTTGGGAGATATGATCTGCAGAAGGTAGTGCTTTTTCAGGCTCCTGAATTTCATCTCAAATAGGTGATCGTGGGAAAAGTTCAATAACTCTCTCTCTGGGCATCGGATTGGAGTGCCATAAAAATTTGTCGCAATCACATGGACTGTAGTTTCTTGGCTATCAATTTTAGTGACAGAGGACGAAACAGTGACACGTGGCAAGTCATAAAAGTTCGCTCTACTGAACCAGTCCATAAGTAGGTCATTGTGGGAGATTGGACACAAATTTGTCTTGGAGAATCCAAATCAGGTCAGACCTGTGGCATTCGAAATATAATTTAGAGGGCTACGTCGGTACCAAAATTTAGATATTGAAGTGTTGCAATCACATAAATAATCCAATTTCAATATCGAGCTCCTTAAAAGCAAGAAAAAGGTGTGTATTTTTTTTCCGAATTGGATAAGTCTTGTTTGAAGAATCAATTTGAATTGATTCCAAGGGCATATTCTAGAATATATATCAGTATTGAGTTCTAAAATATGCCCCGTAAAAATAATTCAACACCCATTAAGCCTTCAGAAGGCTCTACTATGACTCATGAAGATGAAGAATTGCAACATGATCTATCAAAATTACAAGAGAAAGTGAAACAAATTTCACTCTCTCAAAGAGCAACAAAAAATGAAATGGAAGTTTTGAAGAAAGGCATGGAAGCAAAGATGGAAAATTTAAAGATAGGCGTGGAAGCTAATATGGATGGCGTGGAATCTAAGATGAAATGCATGGAAGCTAAGATGGATGGCATGGAAGCTGGCATGGAAGCTAAGATGGATGACATGAAGGACAACATGGAAAACAACATGGAAAACATGAAGAATGATCTAAAAGAAGACATCGAAGGTTTGACAAAGTTGATACAAGAAATGTTTCCTAATGGTGAAAAGATAGTAGAAGAACCTCATGATGAGAACAAAATAAATGTTAATTGTGATTTCATAAACTCTAATGTTAGCGGGAAGAACCACCATATTCCAAAAATGGATATGAGGAAGTTTGATGGAAAGGATCCTGTAACATGGATACTACAGATGGAGCAATATTTTGATCTCCATAACGTGCAAAACACACAAAAGGTACGCATTGCAACTTTACATTTAGAATAAAATACATTTGTATGGTATCGATGGCTTTGCTCCCATAAAAAAATTGTCACTTGGTCAATTTTTACGGAGGAAATGATAGCACATTATGAGGATACAAAGAGCAACACCTTCTTTAGCCAATTGATAAATCTCAAACAAAAGGGTTTTGTGGGGCATCACATTGAGGACTTCCAAAAATTGAATATAAGGGTAAATGATATTCCAGAGGAACACATGATTGATCTCTTCATAGGCACTTTAAAGGATAAAATACAACATGAAGTTCGCGTTCTGGAACCTGATTCATTGGAGAAGGCATTCAGGTTGGAAAGAAAAGTTGAATGTAAAATTATGGTGACAAGGAAGCCTACCATTCAATTCTATAAAGAAGAAAGTGTTGCTACGCCTAGATTTCCACAACCTACAAGGTTGACACCACAAAAATTGGAGGAAAAAAGAGCAAAAGGGCTTTGCTACAGTTGTGATAGAAAATACACTAAAGGTCATAAGTGTGCTGAGAAGAAATTATTTTACATAGATTGTGAAGAGGAAGAAGAAAATGAACAAGAAGAGGATATACACCTGGAACCAGCCCTATAAGAGGAAGAAATGAATCCGACCATATCGTGTAATGCGCTGGCAGGAATTACCACTCCTCAAACTCTCAAGATAGAAGGAAAAATCAAGAAGAAAAAGGTAATAGTGTTCACAAAAACATTTATTGTGGAATGTGATGCCTCAGGAAATGGAATTGGTGCGGTTTTAATGCAGGAAGGAAGACCCATTTCTTTCGAAAGTCGTCCAATCAAAGGAAAGTATTTACATAAACCTATTTATGAGAAGGAAATGTTAGCAATATTGCATGCACTAAAGAAATGGTGAACTTACCTAATGGGAAGACACTTCAAGGTAAAAACTGATCATGATAGTCTTAAACACTTTTTGGAACAGAGACTATCTTCAAAAGAACAACAAAAATGGGTCACAAAGATGTTGGGTTATGACTTTGAAATAATATACAAAAAATGGAAGCTAAATGTTGTTGCAAATGCACTCTCAAGAAAGAATGAAGAGGTGGAAGCATTGCTTTGTGCCATTTCTATTATCCAATCATATTGGATAACCGAAGCAAGATATGAATGGAAGAAGAATGAAGAAGTGTGGACACTCATTCAAAAGTTGCAGCAAGATCCTAGTACATCCGATACATTTAGTTGGAAAAATGATTCCTTATGGTACAAAGATCACTTATATCTTTGTAAGAATTCCCAACTAAAACACAATATTCTTTTGGAATTGCACACTTCTCCTTTATAGGAGGGCACCCAGGATTTTTAAAAACTTACTAAGGTGGTGAAGAAATAATTTTTTTGGGATGGCCTTAAATCTGATATTCAAAATTTTGTAGCGGAATGTTTGGTTTTCCAGCAGAATAAAGTTGAGACAATTAAGACCCCGAGTCTTCTACAACCTTTATCCATTCCAAGTCAACATTGGGAGGAGATTTCAATGGATTTTATCACAGTTTTACCTAAGTGTAAAGGAAAAAGTGTCATCATGGTGGTAGCTGATAGACTTACCTAAGTATGCACACTTTTGTTCATTATCTCACCAATTTTTAGCAAGTACAGTTGCTACTGCATTTACAGAAACAATTCAAAAGTTACATGGAAACCCAAGGGTTATTGTGAGCGACAAAGATCCCATTTTTACTAGAAATTTTTGGACCGAGTTATTTTCTTGTTTGGGTACTCAATTAGCTCATAGCTCGTCTTATCATCCTCACTCTGATGGTCAAACTGAGATATTAAATAAATGTTTGGAATGATATCTTCGTTGTTTTGTATCCGATAAACAAACACAATGGGTCAAGTGGTTACCTCTCCCTGAATGGTGGTATAACACTTCCTTCCATACTGCAAGAAAATATGAACCCATTTATGGCACTTTATGGATATCATCCACCATCCATCACATCATCTTTAAGAGAAAATTCGAAGGCTCAAGCAGTTGAAGATCACATCGAGCATCGCTAAATATGTTCTCCAACTCTTAAAGGATAACCGAATTTGGCACAAAATCGAATGAAACAATAGGCGTATCAACATCGTAGCGAAGAGAAGTTTTACGATTGGGTATTTTTACTGCCACAACCATACAAACAAATGTCCCTCAAGCAAGCTAAGAAGGATAATAAATTATCACCAAAGTACTATGGTCCTTACAAGGTGTTGCAAAATATTGGTACTATGTAACACAAAAAGAGCTCTCGCTTTTCGCGGTGGCACATCCGCCTTTCCATGTTTCATGCTTAAAGAAGGTTATAGGTGAAAATCTTCCGCCCGGGGGTGCCGTAACTTTGATGAGGAAGGAAAAATCATATTGGAACCTGAAGCGGTCATGGAAACAAGAACTCGACAACTACTTAATCGATCAATTTCGTAGTATCTCATCAAGTGGAAGAACTTACCCACTAAAGATTCTACATGGGAGGATGATAATTTTATACAGAAGCACCTAGAGCTACTCAAGCATTGAGGACAACACTTTTTTGAAGGAGAGGGGCATGTTAGGTCCCTATATTACTAGTATAGTCCCTTATTGGTTTTAGTGTAACTCCCTTATTGTTATTATTGTACCCTTGTAACCCCCATTTTGTTATTATTGAACCCTTAAATTATTATTGTTAGGTCGGATAGGATTACATTGTGAGCCACTAGGATTAAATTATGGCCCCATGGACTCCTATATATAGAAAGGAGGTTTTGTAAAATGTATCATCCAAGAATTGTTCATTTATGTAATGTATTGGAGGTTGCCCTCTCGAAGTGGCTTATTTCTAAGGCGTTGATATCTCTTTTCTTCTATTTTTGGAGCTGGTTACACAACATCTTTCCACTAAGCTCATCATCTTGTTGCAATCTCAACACTCCCTCTCAACAAGATAAGGATTATTTTCCACCCCTATCCTGCCTCTGTGGTATTTGAATTTGCTCCTGGTGAGCGCCTTCATCAAGATATCAGCATCCTGATCCTCCGTGGGAATGTATGAAAGTAACATGATCTTCCGCTGCACACAATCTCTGATATGATGAAATGCAGATTTGTGAAGCCACACAGCTTCACCTCATCTGATTGTCTGTACCATAATCCATATCCTGATGTGCCTCTGAGATATCTCAATGCATGCTTCCCCGCCTTCCAAAAGAGCTTGGTAGGATTAACCATAGCTTGTGAAAGATGGTTAATAGCATAGCATATGTCGGGTCATGTATTGACCAGATACATAAGCGACCCACCAACTGTTGATAAACAGTGGCATCCACTACCTCTGCCGATGTAGCATCCTCTTTCCTCCAACCACCAGGAAGAGGAGTGTCGATAGGCTTGCAGCCTTGCATGTTGAAGTTCTCCAGTATCTCCCAGACATACTTGCCTTGAGACACAAACAGTCCACCCTTCCGCTGCCAAATTTCCAATCCCAGGAAATAATGAAGGAGGCCCAAGTCCTTCATCTCAAACTCCTTTGCAAGATCTGCCTTGCATGAGTGTATCAACAATTCATCACTTGTTAGTATCAAATCATCTACATAAAGTACAATGATCAGCAACTTACCCTCCACCACAATCTGGTATAGGTTCTGGTATAGGTTTGGATCCACCTCACTCTTGGAGAATCCAAGTCCGGTGAAATAACTGTCTATCTATGTGTACCAAGAACAAGGTGCTTGTTTCAACCCATACAACGCTCTATTGAGCCTGCACACATGCGACTCGCTGCTGAAGATCTCGAAACCTTCGGGTTGCTCTATGTACACCTCCTCCTCAATCACTCCATTGAGGAACGCAGTCTTCACATCCATCTGATGAATGTGCCACCCCATTTGCGCTTAGAGAGCAAGAATCATCCGTATGGAAGAATGCCTTGTGACAGGTGCAAGGGTTTCCTCATAATCGATCCCCTCAATCTGCGAGAAGCCTCGGACAACAAATCTTGCCTTGAACTTCTCCACACTCCCTTCAGCTGCTTGCTTCACTTTGTAGATCCATCTCAAACCCACCACTGATTTCCCTTCTGGCCTTGGGACAATCTCCCATGCACTGTTTCTAACAATCGAATCATACTCTTCCACCATGGCATCTATCCATGCGGGATCCTCCACAGCTTCCTCGAAAGAGGATGGCTCTGTCACGATACACTTTCTCATGAGAGCCATGTATCCAGTATACCGGTCAGGTGATTGTCTCTATCTGCGCTGTGATGTAGGTGCTCCTACAACCTTTTCTGCATCTTGAGCCAGTTGCTCGGCTTACGTACATACTTCCACCCTACGATGGTTATCTTCAACTTTGAGTAGTCTCTTCACTCCATGAAATTCCTCTTGTGGTTGATCCACATCTTGAAGCTCATCCTTAGGAACTAATAGCTCCTCATCTGCATGCAAGTGTGGCTCCTCTCAGTGGAGCCTTCATGGCTTTCTCCTCATGAAATTTGATATCCCATAGCACACCGCAAGTCTGCCATTTATACGGAAAATACACCACGATAGTTGTGGGGTGTATCGATTAACACAAATATCCCAACCTCTGCGGTCGACTCCAGCTTCTTCCTGGAATCCTTCGTCACATGAATGTAAACAGGTGAACCAAAAATCCTCAAATGGGAAATATCAGGCCTCTTACCAGAAAACGCCTCCTCGGGTGTACTCATGCCAAATATCCTGTGAGGACAATGGTTCTACACATATACTGCGTGCCTATACCTCGGCCAAGTGTATGGGAGGCTGATCATGCAACATCGCTCGTGCGGCACCCACAATTTCTGTTCTTAAAGCTCAAGCAACCCCATTCTGCGTAGGTTATGAGGAGTGCTTTGAGCTCTCTTCGGAATTCCTTACTTTTGCAAAGTCCTTGAATTCGCAGATGAATTCACCACCATTGTCGCTTCTAAGAGCCTTCACCTTCTTCCACGATTCTTTCTCTAGCCAGGTGCCTTGAACTCACAAAAATTTGAGTATGTCTCCAAACAACTTCTTATGCATAAAGAAGATCCAACACTTATGAGAGAAGTCATCAACAAATATCACGTAATACATGTGCTTTGCTGTCAAAGCTACTAAGAAAGGTCCACACACGTCTGTGTGAATTCTCTCAAAGGATCGTTGTATACGACTATCCTTCTCGTGAAAGGTGGCTTTCACAAATTTTCCCAAAATTACATCCCTTGCCTTGATAGAGTGCCAGAGTGCCATAGGAAGCCCAGTAGAAATCTGCTGCAGTATCTTCAAAGCTCCATGGTGAAGGTGGCCCAATCTTCGGTGCCACAACTCGCCATCATCCCGGCTCACCACTCCTTCTGCCTTGCCTGCCATTGCTGCGCAGCCATCTACCTACAATTTATAAAGGTTCTTAACTTGAACCCCTATCCTTTGGGTCTCACCAGTTGCCTTACTGCGAAGGAAAGCCTTTCCCTCGCTAAAGACAATATCATATCCCTTGTCTTCTAACATCGCCACAGAGATCAGATTCTTCTTCAATCCTGAAACATGCATCACTTCCTTCAATACAAAGGGCTTACCAGACTCCCTCTCAATGGAAATGGTACTGATAGCGGTCGCACTGTATCTACCATCATCGCCCATCTCGATGTGCACTCCAAGATATTTCTCACCCAGATCAGTAAACAAATCTCGATCTCCTGTCATGTGAAAAGATGCACCACTATCAAGAAACCACACTGAACCCATCACACTTGAGACCAAGCATGCGATTAGCGAAAAATATATCTCAAACTACGAGGGTAAGGCCTCTCCAGCTGCAGATCCAACAACCTGTTTATTTTTCTTCTTTTGTGGACAACTAGGGGCATAATGTCCGTGTTGGTGACAATGAAAGCACTTCACCTTGGACATGTACTACTTCTTGCCTTTCACAATGGATTGAGAAGCATGCTTCTTGCTCTTCCCCTTCTTTGCTTTGGCAGCCAAAGCATAATTTTCTTCGTCAGAGTTCTTTGATGAAGATCCGTCCCTGGTACTTCGCCTTATCTCCTCTTGCACAAGATCCGACCAAAGTCGCTCCCATCCTGGCAATTTCTCCCAACCATTGACAGAGTCCTGATAGGAATGCGAAATCTTTTTCAAGCCCAAGGCTCCCAAGGATATCCAAGTCTATACAATTTTCGTCACGAAACAACCCCCACACTTCCTCACCATCCCCCACATTACGGGAAATTCGTGAGGCACTTGGGCACTGTCGCCTTTTCCATTTTTATGTTTTAGTTTATCCTTGAGTGCCAACTTTCCACAATGCTTCTTGCTTTGAAATAAATCACCAAATATTTCTACATCAAGAATGGAGAAGCTCTTACCATGAAGGTCGGATACTATGTGAATGTATTCCTTCACACCTTCCAACAGAATCCTTCGACACTTTACTGTCTTCTTTTTCCATGCGTCAAGTACGGAAACATCACTAGAAGTAGGTTTTGGAATTTCTGCATCTATGAACTCCTTCAACCCATTGTCATCCAGCACCGCCTCCATCCTATCCTTCCATGAAATATAATTCGAGCTTCCCTCAAGTGCATACTCCAATTTCAATCCGTTGAAAGACAATCTCAACTTCGACACCAAGAAAACACTACTGCAAATTCGAAGTCCACCAACACAAAACTCAACCGCTTCAATGTTTTTCAATTGCTCCAATGATCAATATCGCTCTGATACCATGTAGAAATTTTGAATAACTAATATATTATTCACCGAGATTATCCTGATCACACACTATTTTAGCTTCATGCACAATACAAAATCTCTTCTACCATTAATCATTTCATGCGGAAATAAAATAAATTGCATGCACACATCAAAACCATAAACATTCACACATATGAACACAGTATTTCATGGGAAAGCTTAAAGCTGAAAACCCCAACTATCTTTATATTATATGTCATAGAGATCATGTAAAAATCATTGTACAAAGCTCCTCACAAGCTCTCAGCACAACCTCCAATTGCTACACACTAATCAAGCTAGATCTAGCAAAACACATGCTCCAATCTCTGCCACCTGATAGCCAGCCTCTATTGCGTAATCAATGCTATAGGATGGCTCATTAAATAACTTGAACCACCTGGCTTGTACTGCGCAATCCTCATGGGCTCCTCCAATCACTAGTTGTTGCAAATATGCAACTGTATAGTCACAACTGATAGTTAACCTGCTCTTTCACCTATCTCTGCACTGGTCTCCACTAAAACTGTCCATGCACTAAATTTAACTGATGTATTATTTAGTTGATTAATGAGTTTATAATTAGTGAATTGATTAATAATTAATTCACACCACTCTTCACTAGTGTATTAATTAGTTAGACTAAATACAACTAGTTCAACTATGTTTAGATTAGTTAAACTGAACACAACTCCATTAACTCCTCAATCAACTCCACCAAACTCTGTCACATGAGTTCTAACTGAAGTATCCATGCAATAACTCCACTTAACCCTTAGGAATAGCGTAATTCCTTCTGTCAGCTCCTGTGCCACATCTGTGCACTTAACTGAAGTGCTCCAAGAGAATAAGATAATGTTTATAGTCCAAATATTACTAAGAGCTAATAATATTCGACATATCTATTTTTAGACTGGCAATCTAAAAATAGATTCCGCCCAATATGTCTAAAAATAGAAGTCCATCTATTTTTTCCAACTTGACCAACCATCCACAAATAGCATCCTGCAACTCATAGAACATGATCCATATGTCTAAAAATAGACATAGCCTAAAAATATACTTTGCGCCAAAAATAGCCTGCAGGCCCAGTTAGTGAAGGCAACTTCTTCCCACTAAGCTCATCATCTTGTTGCAATATCAACAATCTCCTTCTTGAAAAGTCTTCTCCTTAATGTGCTTGTCATGCCAGACCTTCCTTTTCAGTTGAATCACTTTTGTGTGAAGGAGTGCTTGCATCCTGAACTCATTCAATCCATTTAATTGCATCAAATTTTCTTATTGGGCCTTTGATCTATCCAGGTCTAACTGAGCTGCCATCCTTAAGGTTTTGACCTCAAATTCAATTGAAATTAGAGCTTTATTCCCAAAGACCAAGTCATAAGGAGTGAACCTTGTTGTTGTTTTCCAAGTAGTGTTGTAGGTCCAAGTAGCTTCCACCAATCTGTCCGCTTAATCTTTTCTACTGTTGCTCATAACCTTGGTGAGGACATTCTCCAAGGCTCGGTTGTTCACTTCCACTTGGCCATTTTCTTGAAGGTGGTAGGCAGTGGAAGTATTATGCTTTATCTTGTGCATCCTTAGAATATTTTCAATGAGATGAGATGTGAATTGTGCCCCCTGATCAGTGACTACCTCTCTGGGGTATCCAAATTTGTAGAAAAATTTCTCTCTCAGAAATTATGCTACCTTCTCCTCGGTTGCTACCTTTACAAAATTTTGTTTCCCACTTTGTAAGGCATCAGTGAAAAATATGATATAATTTTTTTGGCTAGATGGTGGATCAATGGGTCCAATGAAGTCCATGCTCCACTTGTCGAATGGCTTAAGAGACACTTGAGGGTGCAAAGGCATATCATCCCTTTGTGTAGGTTTCCCCATCCTTTGGGACTGGTCACATCTACTAGTGTATCTTTTGGCATCCTCGTGAAGGTTAGGCCAATAGTAATATGCCTACAAATATTTGAAGGATATTCCTTTTGCAGCAAAGTGGCCTCCACAAGGGATATCATGACATTCATAGAGGATGTCAAAAAATTCTTCCTCCCTAACACATCAATTGAGGATTTGGTCAGGGCTTAGCTTGAAGATATTTCCCCCAATCCAGGTGAAAGGGGTGCTTTTTCGTATGATATCGCTCTTCTCCTTAGATGAGAGGTTAGGAGGGAAATTTTTCAACAAACAAGTGGTTAGCTATGTTAACAAAACATGGAGAAAGTGCTGAGATAGCAAGGAGGTGTTCATCCGGGAGTTGGTCATCCACCATTCCTTCTTCATTTGTAGATAGAGCTAAGCTAGAAAAAAAATGCGCAACGACATTCTCCTTTCCAGGTTTATCGACATTGGTTAGGTAAAACTGATGTAATAGTAACAACCATCTAATTATTCTAGAATTAACATATGGTTTTTTCATTAAATATTTGACGGTTGCTTGGTCATTGTGTACAAAGGTCAGATAACTAGTGATATAATGTCTAAATTTTTTTAAAGCATTGAAAATGGCTAAAATTTCCTTCTCTATGACAGTATAATTGAGTTCAGCCTTAGACAAGTTCTTTCTAATGAAATAGATTGCATAAGGTAATTTTTCTTCTAAATGTCCCAAGGTTGCCCCCACAGCTTTTTTGGGTGCATCTGTGTAGATGTGGAAAGGCAGAGTCCAATTTGGACCTCAAAGAATGGGGGTAGTAGTTAAATTTTCCTTAATGAGCTCAAAAGCTTCATGATAAATACTAGACCAAGTAAACTCAGAGTTGTCTTTGGCCAACAAACCAAATAGTGGCGAAGCCAACTTGCTGAAATCTTTGATAAAACTTCTATGGTAGCGAGCTAAACCTAATAAACTTCTAACATCTCTATGATTTTGAGGAACAAGTACCCTTTTGATGATGATGATTTTGTTCGGTTCCACCTGTATTCCTTCTTGGGAGATTGAGTGTCCCAATACTACTCCTACTCATTTCAAGAATTCACACTTTTCAGGGCTCAGGAAGAGATACATCTCAATGCATCTTCTCAACACTTTTCCCAAATTGGAGAGAGATTCCTGGAAGTCATCCCCATATGGTGTGAAATAATCCATTTATATTTCAACCGAGCCCTGGACTAGCTCAACAAAAATTCTCAAGACAACTCTTTGGAAAGTAGCTGGGGCATTGCACAACCCAAAGGGTAGGACTGTGTAAACAAAGGTACCCCAAGGACATGTGAAAGTAGTCTTGTCCTAGAATTCAGGGCTAATTTAGATTTGGTCATACCCACTAAACCCTTCCAAGAAAGAAAATAAATTCTTTCTTGCAAGGCCATCCAGGACTTGATCTATAAAGGGCAAAGAGAAATGGTCCTTCTTGGTGTCTTTGTTGAGTTCCCGATAATCAACATAGATTCACCATTTTCCATTCTTCTTTAGGACTAGGACAAGAGGAGATACCCATTCACTGTATGATATAGGATAGATGAAACCCGCATCCATCAATTTTTTCATTTCTTCCTTGAATATGTCTTTTAGAGTTGGGTTCATCCACCTTTGGGGTTGGCACACATGATTGCATCCTTATTTAATGTAAATATGATGTCTGCACACTGAGGGATGCACCCCTTTCATGTCCTTTTAGTCCCAATAAAATGCATCTAGGTTTTCTTTCAAAAGTTGGCATAGCTTCTCTTCTTCTCTATCTGAGAGGTTTGAGTTAATTTTCAGAGATTTGGATGGGCCAAATTCCACAACCTTGGTGGTTTCAAGGATTGAATCAACTAAGTGTAGTTCCATCCAAGGGTGGCTTTCAGATTCTTTGACTACGTTTTCAAGCATGCTGTCAGTGGGGGACTGGTTCTAAATGACTTAGTCGATGAGTTCATCTTCATCAAGCTTCCCCCCTCTAAGAACAACATCTATGGTACAAATGGGGTAGGGTGTAGTGTTGTATACTTCATATTCTTCTTCATGCTCCAACCATGAAGGTAGGTCATGGTTAATGGAAGTTTGGGCTAGAGGATATAATACCAACTGTTTAGACAAGGGCCCATTCTTTAAAGTCATGTTTCCGGCCCAAAAGCTGATATAAACATCGACAGTGGCTAGCGAAGGTCTCCCTATAATGAGAGGATATCCATTAAAATTTGTTTTTGGGTGGAGAACTAGGAAATATGTAGGATACTCCCAAGAGTCAATTGAAACCATAACATCCTCAACAATTCCTTCCCATGGACCGATTTTCAAGTTGCAGAACCATTGTGGTTTTACTCAAAGTCCCTTGGAGGTTGAGTTTAATCATATTTTCCTTGGTGATTACATTTATGGTAGCCTCGAGATCAATCAGAGTATTGGGGACTATGACACCATCTATGTGCACATCTACAACTAGACTACCAGGGTCCAGGTACTTTGGGAAGATCACCTTTCCCAACATTAAGTCAGATAGTTGTCCTACTAAATTGATGGTGGGGGTATATTTCTTCTTTCTCCCAGGTTTCTTGAAGCACTTTTCCTTGATGAGCCTATTATAAATAGGGACATCCTTAATGGCCTAGAGAAAGGGTATTTTTACACACAAAATTTTCAGCTCTCCTAGAAGTTTGGTTTCTTCTGGGGTGTGCTAACTGGAGTGATCAAGTGCTTATGAAAAGAAGGTGGTTGTATATGAGTGTTACTTTATTCCTTTTCCTGCTCAACCTCTATAGGTGGAGATGGTGGGTGGTTTTATAGGAGTACTCTTCTCGACCTGAGATTAATCCCTTGTATCTCCACAACATAATAGGATGTCCCTTCACTATAAACCTGTTGTGCCTTTCTGTTGTTCGGGTTTGGATTGGGATGTGTAGGCATCTGGGGCAGCTTGGGTGGAGCAACATGAGTAAGTTGAGGTTGAGGTTGGGGTGGAGGCATTAGATCAGGTGGTTTATTATGTTGAGGCCTCCACACTTGTGATGGGTTGTTCCACTAAGGTTGTTGATGAACACATTACTAAAATGGTTGGTTCAAATTCTGAGGATGATATGGAAGGTTGTAAGGTCAAGTAGGAGGTGTATGCTAGGATGGAGGAGTGGGAGTGTACCAATATTGCATAGGTGCATTCTTATTGTTGGGATAGTAGGAATAAGGTGCACCTTGCATACCCTGTTGATATGACCGAGGGCCTTGAGGCCCTCCCTGGTTGATGAAACAGAGTTGTTCTGGTCCTACTTCTCCACCTTGATATACAACTTTGAGTCCAGGTAAGGAGGGACAATTTTCTGTGGCATGATTCTCCTCACACACTAAGAAAACCTATATGACATTTAATGGACATTGATTTCGAGGGTGTTTTCTAGTACATATAGGGTAGAATATAGCCAAGGCTCTTTCTGCTTCCTCTTGCTTCCTCTTGATTTTCATTGTGCCCATTTGAAATGCAAAGGTGTGAATCATATCACTCTTGAAGTTCTCCAACATATTTACATCTCATTCTTGATGGAGGCGGAAGATGAAGAGGTATTGGTCATACTTTGGCTAGATCTGCCTTTCTTCCTAGCTGCCCTATAATGGTTCTTGAAGAAAATTTTGATTGTCTCATAAGGCAACTGGTATATATCTCCTCCTTATAACATATTAAGGGTTTCTATCACCTCCTCCCTGATCCTTCAGCTAAGTACTAGGGTACAATTGTCACTTTTATAGTTTAACTGG
The DNA here is from genome assembly GCA_034641835.2 of Pinus albicaulis. Lineage (NCBI taxonomy): Eukaryota > Viridiplantae > Streptophyta > Pinopsida > Pinales > Pinaceae > Pinus > Pinus albicaulis. Next base: position 226,378,128 of record CM076579.1, read on the forward strand.
AACCTCTCTTCATAGTCCTCTAGGGATTGATAAGGACCTAGAGTCATCCTGAATATTTCCTTTTTAGTTTCCTTGGACCTATAATAGTCCCTGTACTTATTGTTGAAGGCCTCTTGCATCTGCTCCCAGGTAGTGATGATGTTCCTAGGAAGATCCATGAACCAACGCAAGGATACATCCTTAAGGTTAGATGGGAATAGATTAAGCTTTTGATCATCTGAGGCATAATCATAGGTCTTAAAAACAACAACAATTAAAACATGAATGTGTCAGGGTCTTGAGAGGTAAGTCCATGGAAATATGGAGGGGCTGAGGGGTTGATGATCTTCATTTTAGTTTCCCCATCTGCCTCTCTAATGGGAAATACTTACTCAACTTCAGTTTCAACCATGGTTTGAATAGGTGAATCAGGTTCCTTTAGTGAAAAAAGTTATTCTTCTTCCCCAATAGGTTCCTCAAAATTTTCAAAAGGCTCATGTATGGTGTGTTCAACCTCACATTCACTGAAGAAAAGTGAAGGGTGAATATGTACTGGGGATGTGGGGGTTTTTGGTAAAAATTTTCCTTGAGTATCCCTACTCCTACGAGGCATGAAAACATACTTTTTGTATTTTTCTATATTTTTGAAACATGTAAAAGTAAAGAAGAAAAGAATGCTAAAAAAAAATCAAAGCATCTACTAGACACCTCCCCAAAAACAATGCCAAAAAGTGGTGAACCTTGGTATTGCACCAAGAATGATGCAACTCCCATAGGCTACTCTACTTTAAATTATCAACCCGGGATTCATACAAACTTGGAGGTGACAGTGCTATATACACAATAGATGCATTCTACTCATGTCATCCTCTTCTGAGACCTACGAAAGGGTGCTATTTCTAGGGTTTTTGAATTAAGTCTGTCACACTTCTGAATTTAGACCTAGGGCTACAAGTGATTCAAATCCATTACTCTATCAGCAATCAAATAACTATTCTACAAAAATAAAGTACATCTGGCTACTTTGCAATGGAAGAAATCTACAAACTAAGCTATGGTAAGAAATGGAAGCAAACTAAGCATCTTTCATGAAGTAATTTGTTGAATTGAAATTGCAGGAAGAAGACTAACCTAATCACACATTGATGGGCCAAATGGCTAAACACACTTTGTCTACTTCATGTTTTAACTATCATTCTTTTACTCTTGAATATAATCATGTCCTAATTATGCTTGTAAATGCACTGTTTTGCAGCAAGGAGGAGAAAGTGCTAAGGTGCTTTAGGAAGGTATTGAACCCATGGGTGAAAGGATGAAGGTGTCTGGGTGGTTTTGGAAGGTCTGGATGAGGTGGATGATGGTTTCTAGGCATAAGGAGAGGCCCACTGGTGCTGCTACAGGTTTCATGTAGTGCTACAGGAAAGTCCTGAATTGACACAGGAAACATTCCGAGGCCAATCCGAGGCCAAAAATGGTGGAGAAAAGTGTAGGGGAGGTGGAATGAAGGTGGGTTTGGATGAATGGAGGGTGGCCAACCCCTTGGCCAAGATCATAGCCTCTTGATAATATTGTCTTTTACTTCTAGGGTTGCTCACGGTGTGAAGGTGAAAATTTTGAAAAATAGGGCTGATGTCAATTTAATGGAAAGAAGGTTGATGATGGGTGAGAAATGAAGCTAAGGGTGTTGGTTAAGTCCTCCTTTTATGAGCTACTGGAACTTTCAAGCCGACTACCTATTCATGAAACAAACATCGACAAATTCATGATGAAGGAAATGGAAAAGATGAGTTGAATTTGGAAAGAAAACCTACTTTAGCATTCAAACAGAAATCTAACTCAGTATTCTAGACATGTTCATGACACTACATCAACCTAACTATTATTTCCACAAAATAATAAACTAAAAAGAAAATTTTCCCTATGAGGAAGGTCTGCCCTTCTCAAGCTCCAATGAAAGAGAAGAAAGAGGGAGGCTTGACAAACAAATTTATGAGTTTATCAGTTATTCTATCGACATTTATGAAATATTAACTACAACAAAAGATAAATGGAAGCAAATTAAAAACAATGAATTGAAATGTAAGAAAACTAGCTAAAAACTCATAAAGAAAACTAGCTACAATGAAATAAAAATAAGCATGAATATACAAGAGAGACTAAGGCCAATGGATTGGGCCCTAACCCACAAGCCTAGTCCTATGAAACTAAATCAGTGAAGGACAATCTGAATACTAATCTTGTTGCAGAAAATAGTCTCATTACATAATCATAAAAGTCTCAAAAACCCATTACAAGATTTAAGATTCTATTAGCTTCCTTCAAAGTTCGAATCCTAATGAGCTCTTACTCAGCCCTCTTAACCTAGAGGGTAGCTACCAACAACTCCCTAAAAAGTAGGTGATGTGTCCTTTTTGACTGCAAGATAAGTGGAGCTTTGGTGCACTCGATCTCCCACTTTCTTGGCTGCCTTTGATTTCGAGCTGTTGGAGGGAATCTCGAGGATCCCTTGGCTACCTTTGGGAGTTAAGGAGGTGGGAAAAACCCCTAGAATATCTCCTTGCTGTCTATTCTGAGCTTTAATTACAAAATCTTCATCAAAAGTGAAATATCTTCGTGATTATCCCGCATTTAACTCATGTTAGGCATTTGAAGTATGGCAAGCCTTAATCACCATCTACACTAGCAACATAAGACCATAATATAATTTAAATGTGAGAAAGAGAGACTTAATAAGGCTAAAAAGGTGACAATTAACCCCTCCAATTATACCTAATGATGGAGCTCATCAATGTGATCCTTTGTAAATTCTCAATAATATAAATATTTTCTTTTATTTACAAATAAGAAGTTTTAATGGGGTCCAAGTTGTAAAGTTAAATAATTGTGTCGTATTCATAATCTTGTGTGTTTGATTAAGTATTGTATTTTATGTTGTGATTTTTTTAGTTCGTTTATAAACTAATGCAAAATCTCTCCAACAACATATAAAAATGAAAACACCAAAAAATTCTAATGACAAATGACATTAACATACATAATACCCTACTGAAAGGAGTGTGTTAAAATTGATCCAAATCCTGAAATCTAACTTCAAAAATCATATCTTTCTTTGTAACTCAAACTTTGAATATGATGATCCTTAAACCTCCTTTGACTATGTTATGCCTTGCTAGTGTGTATCACAGTATCAGTTATTGAGAGAGAAACCATCAATTGAATCTCAAAATATTGCAGAAATTGGTACCATCAACAGAAAACCATTTTAGAATTTCACCAAGTAATACCAAAAAAGTGAATACTCATCCAAGAAATATAGATAAAGTTACAAATTACTCAAAAAAACATCCAAGTAAAAATATATGATATATTAAGGTCACAAAATATAATTGAATAAAATCCTTACATGCAAAACTCAAATTTGGTAAAGTCAGAAATTCGAATAATTCCTATTGGCTTGAGAGGTCCTAACCCAGGTTCGGAAATGATCTGATTGCACAGACAAAACTCTCACTTGAAGTAGTATGGGGGGTTGCTGGAACTAGGTTTCCGCACCCTGAGAGAGAATTTAATGAAGTGGTCCTTGGAAAAACCCTAAGTGATCTTCTAAAAACACGCGCAGTCAGTTTATACTAGAGTTACAAATCATGCACAATCTTCAACAAAATAACATAGAAATACTTGTCTTCACTTAGCGCATATAGAAAATCAGAACCATATCTCGATCTTAATCAATGTAATACCTAACAGATGTCAATACTCATTCATAAAAATATCAATTAGCTCTACGCATTCATCAACAAGTAAACAGACAGTGCGATCTCATCAAACATAAGCATAACACAAAGAGTTCACCAAAACTATTCTTTCTATTGGTCTTTCAAATCTGTCAATACATCAACTTTATTTCTTGCAAAAACCCTTAAAAACCCTTACAATCCCTTCCACGCACATAGCCAATGGAGTTCGCACACAACCAAGACTAGGTCTCAACGCACACAACCAACAAGAGCCTTTTCCTCAACCCAAAAAAGACCGTTACAGATGAAAATACTATAATAATATCAATATCAATATCACTTAACTAAACTATTTAGCTTAGACATACTCTATCTAGTTATAATACACTTAGTGCACAGATACTATGGTCTCAAATGATGGTTTGAGGCCCACAGTTTAGATTTAAGATTAATTACATGAAAAATTGGGGAAAAAATCCCTTTGACTTCATCTGCGCAGTGTGCACATACAAACATACAAAAAATATATCTTTTGGAACTTGTCCCTCAGGGGACCCCACTCCAACATTCCCCCAACATAAACATGTGACTTGTCTCGAGTCATTGAGGCATGGTCATTGTCTCCTTGGTTTTATCCTTGAGAATCTTGACAGAAGTCTGGAGAGGGATCACTAACTCGAGGCTTTGCGCTACTGCACCTTGCGCTTGCTGAACTATTTTATCTATCGTAGGACCTTTAGTGGCCATCTCCACACTGCACTGGGTCTATTGAATAATATTGAGGGTATTGTCCAACATCTGAGAGAGTTTCAACGCTTCCTCTTCCCATGGTTGCATATGTTCTTTGAGCACTTGTTCCTTGTGGCACAAGTATGCAAATTATGCCTAGAGTTTGGGACCTTCTTGTAGATGAGAAAGTCTCTGTGTGATCACCAATGTAGGTGCTACTGTGCATATTTATTCAAAATACTTCTCTTTTGTACTGAATGTGTCATGCAGCTGTTGCATGAATAGATCATTTTGGACAGAGGCTCAAATGCCCATGGCCTCATTCAGGGACTGTTCACACTGAGTGACCATGACAACAATGCTTTCCTGTGCTTGCTTTACTTCTGCTGCCCTCTTCGCGTGGACCTTGAAAAGTTTCTCTGGCTGTAATTTAGTTTGGAGGTCTGCGATATGCTGTCTAAACTGTCTAAACTTCTACGTGCGCTTCTCTGATTGCAACAACCAATCCTTCTAATTTCTCTGTAGGTGCAACTGTGGCCAAGACATCTAGAATGTCTTGGAACACCTGATTAATTTTCACCTCCAGTGCCACGCATGTGAAGGTGAGGTTTGAGGCGCATGGCAAGAAATTTGGTGATGAGCTTATGGGAGGAATTGCCAAGAGAGATGGGCCTAAATCTAGAGAAGGAAGAGGGGCAGTTTTATTTGGGGATAAGGGCAAGGAAGGTAGAATTGGTGTAGCCCCCAATATCCCCCTCCATTAGGACATTCTCTGGGGAAAAAATCCCTCCATATACCCCAATATTGCATGGGAATTTTGACCTACCAAATTACTGTATTTTGGGTCAAGAATTATTTTTATGGTTTCTACTTGTCGAGATGTTTCCATTGATATATGAAACACCACGTAATTTCTCACAGTTTGAGAGATATTCATGTTTAATGTTTGTAACCCCAGTTAGTGGGCTAAAACCCCATGGGATTGTGGCATGGGTCATTGAAAATTCAATAATTAATAATTTTTAAGCTTCTAAAATCGCTCCCACGTTCACATGTTGAAGGGCCCCCTCTCAACCTAAGCATTTATATAAACTATGATCCTGATATCCTCCTTATGTAGGGATTTTTCTACCTGGAACAGGTCATCCTGGAATTTTCACTCTAAGGTTTTTGCTACAAAGGTTAAGAAGCTGAAATTTTTATGAGGCAAAGTCGAAATCCTGAGGAAGGTCCTGTAAAAATTTCAGATCAAGGTACATAATATTTTTGGAGATATGATCTCTGGAGGTCAGTGTTTTTGCAGGCTCATGAACTTCATCTCAAAGAAGTGACCTTGGGAAAATCATCATAACTCTCTCTGTGAGTATTGGATTGGAATTATATAAAAAGTGGCAAATAGTGCACAAAATTTAGTTTTCGCTGTATCAATTTTAGAGCCAAATGAAGAAACTGTGACACGTGGCACGCCGTACAAGTTCGCTCTACTGAACCAATAAATAATTAGGTTATTGTGAGAGATTGGGCATAAATATCTCTTGAAGAATCGAAATTGGGTCAGACCCGTGGCATTGGAAAGAAGACTTAGAGGAATACTACAGAACTGAAAATAACATATTGAGGATTTGAAATAACATAGATACACCAGATTCAATATCGAGCTCCTAGAAGGAAAGAAAAAGATAGATCATGTGTTGTCAAGGGATGCAAAGGACAAAACTTTCTAGGGCAGCAAAGCAAAGCAAGGTGCAACAGAGGGTATCATGACAAGAGCATCAATGAAGGTGCAGAGCAACAACAAGAAGTTCATCACATGAAGACTTCAAGTGGGTAGCCTTGCATACAGTCACTATAAAGGTATCATTGTAATAAGTCATTCTAAATACATCATTGTAAAAATTGTACAAGTGCCTATCTCCCAAGAGTTGAAGAGGCAGTGTCAAGAGGTCTAGGATCATCATTAGGTGGTTGTGTCATAGTTGGGGCTATGGTCTAGTGTGTCTTCTTCTTCTACATCATTCTATATCATTGTAAAGTGGACTATTTTACCTGGTACGAGAGTCCATTCTTCTTTTATTCTTCTATAGGGTGGTAGGGTTGTGATAGGCTAGTGCATGAAGTTACCAATATGTTCAAGACTTTGAAAAATTTAAGGTGGTAGGGTGGCGCTAGGGTGAGTTGTAGCTCATTGGGTCTTGGGGCATCCATTCAGTTGACTACTGAAGAATCTCTGGCATTGGAGTGTCCATCCAATGGGAGCTGGAGAAGGAATGATTTTCTAGATTATAAGAATTTGGAGCTTTATTTTCAATTGGAGTTGAATATTAAAGAATTATTAGAAAAGAATTCAGGTGGTTTTTGTCCCGGAGAGGGTTTCCACCTTAAAAACTATGTGCATTTGTGTTCCTTTTGTTTACTGCTATCATTGTACAAACACTAATAATAATTGAAGATTAACTAATGATCTAATTGAAAGGAATATTGATTCACCCCCTATCAGTATTTCCAACAATTGGTATCAGAGCTTGGTTCCTTCAATAGCAAATAATGGCAATGAAGGAGGCTGTGACATACCAAGAATGCAAATTTCTATTCAATGAAAATAATTATGCACTCTGGAAAGGAAGAATGGAGGTCTGTCTCTTGGCACAAGGTTACGAAGTATGAGACACTATTCAAAATGGATTTACATCAATCGTAGATGAACAAGGTAAGAAGAATTTGGTAAATGATGCAAAAGAAAAAAATATTACTATCAGTGGACTTATTGAATCTGCTTATCATAAGGTGTTGGGTTGTAAAACTGCCAAAAATGTATCGGACAAGATTGAGAATATATTTGCAGGTGAATCAAATGTCAAAGAAGCAAAGCTTCAAATCTACAGAGAAATATTTGAGCAAATCATAACGAAAGAAGATAACAACATTGTTGCATACTTCCGACACGTTGATGAAATAACCAACACTCTGGAAGGATTGGGAGAGCCTGTTGACGAAAAGACTATTATATGAAAGATTATTAGAATGTTACCAGGGATATTCAACCCAAAGGTATCCATCTTAGAATATAGTGAAAATCTGGAAAAACTCAGCAAAGAGGAATTACATTGAGTTCTCATAGCATATGAAATGAGACTTCTTGAAGAAGAGGGTACTTCTCAACTAGAAACTGCATTTGCAGCATCTAAGAAAACCAATAAGGAGAAACAAACTTCAAAGGCACAGACCTGAACCTGCAAGTGTGAAGAAAAGGAAGATTATGAAGAAGGTCTTCAGATGGAGAATATTCTTACTTTATGAGAAGACTAAAAATTGGTAAGGGAAAATTCAAGGGTAAACTTTCATTGATATGTTTCGGCTATGGTGAGGTTGAAAATTTCGCAGAAAAATGTCCGAACATAAGTGATGGAAACTCAAAAGAAAAGAAAGGCTTTAAGAAATTCAACAAGTAAAGAAAAAATAAAGTATTTAAAAAGGAACTTTCTCTCTAAAGAAGATAGCTCATCAACCGATGAAGAAAATGATAGCGAAGAAGAAGCCTATGAGAGAGTATTGCTTATGGCTAAGCACATTAAACAAGAGGTATCAAACAACGAAGAAGAAGGGATGACCATAGAAGAATTTTCTAAGGAGGCTATCAAGCTTATAAAAGAGCTCAAGGATGAGAAGATCCATTCCAATACTCTTGAAGAACAAGTTCAAGATCACAAAATTGAAGTTGAAGAACAAAAATGTATTGAAGAGTCACTTCAAAAGAAGTTGGAAGAAAGAAACCAAGAAAGGGAAGCATTAGAAGCCGAAGTAGTCTCACTGCGTAAGGAAGTGAAGAAGGGAAAAATTTTCCAAAACTATGCCAAAAACTCAAGGGCATTGGAAGAACTTATCAACAATCAACGATCTTACAATGACAGAATTGGCCTCGGTTACAAAGAAGAAGAAGCATGACCTTCTACAACAAAATACAATGAACCTATGAGATCTAACATACATGTAGACTTCATTGGACAAGATTCGTAAGAACATCCTTGGAAGACGATTCCTTGATGAATATTTCCATCTAGGTACCAACATATTTTTCATGGATATTGTTATTCATGTGGAAAATTTGGTCATAAAGCTGTAGAATGTCGCACGTACCCTAGGAACTAATACAATTCCAAGAGATTTGTCAAGTATGAACCTCCAAGGGCTCAACGAAACATCAATAGATTTGAACATTTAATAAATAATATTGAATGTTACAAATGTCGAAACTTTGGACACATAGCCAGAGACTGCAGACTTGAAAATCCTCCAAAAGAAACTTCAAAGCTACAGAACGAACGAACATGGAAGAAGAAGAAGACTAATAATTGTGCTCTCACTCTCAAGGCTCAAAACAACAAAGATGTGTGGTATGCTGATAGCGGTTTCTCAACGCATATGACTAGAGATAGAAAGAAATTTGTATCTCTAAAAGAGAAGAAGGATGAAACTGTGTCCTTTGGAAATGATGGATCTTAAAATGTTATAGGATCAGGTACCGTCACTCTCAGAAGAAAAGATGCTCTAGCCAAGAATGTTCTATTGGTTGAAAACATGAATCTTCTCAGTGTTGGAAAAATGTGTGATCAAGGACACACAATACTATTCAACTCCGCAAAATGTGAAATCAGGAAATTAGGTATGGTGAAATTGTGGCTACAACAAGTCGAGCTCCAAATGACATGTATGTTCTGGATGAAGCAACCAAAGCACGTCTAATAGATAAAGAGGATGATATAATATTTGGTAGCAATGATGATCGAATAAGTAAGAAATTTGCTACAAATATGCAAAGTGAGTTCGAGATGTCTTTACTTGGTGTGTTGACATACTTCTTAGGGCTTCAAATATCTCAGCAAGAGAAAGGAATATTTATATGTAAAGCCAAGTACATCAAGGAAATTCTCAAGAAATTCAAAATGGAAGATTGCAAACCCATCCTTACTCAGATGGTAACTGGTTGCAAATTAAGCATAGTTGACTCATCTAAGGATGTGGATCAAAGGTTGTATAGATCAATAATTGGTAGTCTTCTATATGTAACAGCCTCTCGGCGAGATGTTATGCAAGCAGTTGGACAAGTAGCAATATTCCAAGAAGCACCAAAAGAATAACATATTATTGCCATCAAAATAATTCTTCGATATCTAAAGGGAACATCAAAATATGACTTGTGGTAGCTCAAGGGTAACAATCTCATTATTCAAGCCTTTACAGATGTAGATTGGGCAGGAAGCATTGATGATTGTAAGTGTACTCGTCAAACATTGGAATATCTTCACTAGAAGCTTGGGATTCTCCCAAGTTCTCATTAGATTTTATTTATTCAGAATATAAAGGGGGATTGGAAGTGTGTATAGGTCCGCAAGATGGTTGTGTGTTAGGGGGAGTGGAAGTGTGTACAGGTTCATAGGATGGTTTTGTGTTAGGGGGAGTTTCTCTTTGCCATTAATGTCAAAGGGGGAGAGAATGTTGTAGGAAGAGGTGTCATGATCACAAGGGGAGTACTTGTGTTGCCATTAATGCCAAAGGGGAGATTGTTGATCAGCGGTTGTCATTGATGTCAACCCAAGCAGCACTAGGGGCTACCGTAATATTACATGGGAACATTGACCTACCAAATTACTATATTTAGGGTCAAGAATTATTTTGATGGTTTCTACTTGTCAAGATGTTTCCGTTGATATATGGAACGCCACATAATTCTTCACAGTTTGAGAGATATTCATGTTTGAAGTTTGTAACCCCAGTTAGTGGGCTAAAACCCCATGGGGTTGTGGCATGGGTCATGTTGTTTAGCCACCTCATACATCAAGAAAAAAGAATGGCCAAGTGGAAATCCAAGAATATTTATAAAGGTGGCAGGTTGGGTAAGTTGGAAAGGACTTTGAAAGGAAAATATTCCTAAGGTATAAGTGCGGATGCTAGACTTGATCGACATCATAACATAGCAGAAAATTGTGTTCAGGACTTCACTTCGGAACCATAAAGGACAAAGAGAATTGGAGGGACTTTCCATCGGTAGCAAAGGAGGGTGGTAAGGCAGAAAGTCAGGCCCTCGGAGAAGCTGATATCACCTTTTGGCGGGCCAATCATATGCTTTCCAATCATATGAACCCCGTTGAAATCCTAAGCGGTCTCATCAAGAAAGACAGTTGGTGCCAGTAAGTAAAGGTAAGTTAAGTCTAAGGGGGGTAGTACGATGACCGGTACATGCCTTAACTCGGCACATAGCTTTCACGTATCTGGCTACTATCAGCCAATAACCCATCACCACGTGTCCCATTGTTGGTGTCCTTATAATGCCAACCCTACAGTTGTCACCCCCGTCTCGTATTTCCTAAAACTTGGTCTAATATAATCTCGTTTTACTCCCAAACCGTGTAAAATACTAGTTTTTTACGGGTTTGTCATGCAGAGAAGGTTAAAACTCTAGTGCAAGGTCGTTTTCAACCTCGCGTTGCTTTCCCCTGGGCTTCCTCACTGTTCTAAGGTATTTAGTCGTTTCTTCGTCTCACCATTTTCCTTCTGTTTTTTCTTTTCAAATGGTCATGGGGAAAATGAAAACCAAGAATTTTGAGCCTGAAACCCCACAAGCTCGCGAGGTTAGGGCTGTTCCTAGACCCAAACCCCTCGCCGGAACACCAAGAGATGAAACTCATGACTTGGCCCACGCGGCCAATTTTACTTTTATATTTTGTTGTAAAAACAGGTGAAATCTTGATTTCACCCTCTGCACTCTTTTATTTTTAGTTATGTTTTAGTTAGAGCCCGTTTTAGGCCATACTGTATGAGATGAGAGGTCATTTTGCCTCATCATCAATTTTTTGGTTTTTGATTAAGACTAGGAACAGATGATATCTCTAGAGAATATTTTGTTTCGGAAAATATCTTCTCTGAAAGTTCAGGTGAAAAGCTATAAAATATGGAATTAGGAACTGAGAAAGGTTCCGAATTTTCTAGAGAAGAAGTGGTAGTCTGTGAATCGTCTTCTTTTGTAAATTTTAAGGTTCTCTCATAGTGCATATCTAAAGAGCCCTTTTGGGAAAAGTAATACAAGCCAGTCTGTTGTTTTGATGGATTCCTACTGAGATAATTGAACAATATGTATTTTCTTGGCAGTGACTCAATTTAATGTTCATTGCGTTCGCATAATCTCCTAGTTATCATTGCTTTCAGAATGAAAATGTTTTGTAATTTGGATGTGAATTTATCTTAAATGGTACTCATGTCTTATCTTTCTGTAACATTTTAAATACTGCTCGAGGCACGATTTCTATTTCAATTTCTTCTTACAAACCATTATTATAATGTCATTTAAGGGTGGATTCTTTGTGTTAGCATAAGCATAAGCCTTACATTGTATCTCATATCTATTTACCTTTATAATTGTTCACCTGTTTCACATTTGGCCCAACTTCCGACATCTTTTCCTCATGACTGCTTTGGTCCCACTTTGAGTAGCCCTTTCTCTTTACAGCTAGAACTCATCCCTACCAATATTCTCTCTCTGATATCTTGGACCAATATTCTAAAGATTTAACTACCTTTTCATAACACGAGGTTCCCTTTTATCAACATACAAAATACCTTTGAAACGTCTTGTCTTAAGATGTCCTAGGCACTGGTCTTTAGCAACTCAACGTTTTCTCTAAGAGTTACAACATATTTTTGGCATCTTTTTCTGGGGAATGAAGTTGAAAATATTTTCCCTGGAGTACGAGAATTGAATTCACCCTTTAATTAGGTGAGCACTAAGGGTTGAGAGTTGTATATCCCTCACCTTGGCAACTCCATTGTTATCTAAATTCAAAATCACCCGCAATCCTGGCTTATCACAAGCCACATCTAAGGTTAGATACCTCCTAGTTGAGAACACCCTCAGTTTCTGATCCTGAAAAAATCATATTCAAGAGAATTTGGAAGGAGAAGCAGCTAGCTCAGACTGATATACCCAAATTTTCATTAGAATACTCTTCGTCCTCTTCTCAGTAAGCTCAAGTCCAATGCCCTGGTTCCATCGCCAAAGTACTTAAATATCCCCCAGAGAACCCTGTTCTGGACCATACTGAGATAAAAGACGAGGCAGAGTCAGTAAATACATCTGGGGTCTCCTTGCATCCTACCCCCAAAGCTGAAGAAATAAAACAAATCACCATACTCCATAGCTCTCCTCAGATAAATTTGCAAGCTATGACCCAACACATACCCATTATCATTCATTAGAACGCTCCATAGAATCCACCACCTCCCATGGTTGTTCCCTAATTTTTACTGAATAAATATGCTCCACTGGTGCTACCACAAGTTTTAAATGATATGCCTCAATATTATATGAAGCTCTTACCTCGGTTCACTGGGGAAGACAACAGTGCTTCCTAAAAGCATATTGAAGATTTTTGTGCTTTTGCTGATAATTTCAATGTGGAACACTTGGATGTAGTGTTGAGGCTCTTCATCCAATATTTGGATGGAGAGGCCCGAAAATGGTTCAAGATTCTGGGTGACCACACCATAACCATCTAGGAGGAGATGGAAAATTATTTCACACAAAAGTGGGGAGAGAAGAGAGATCATGGTTAAATTTTTACAGAGTTCAATGCCTTGAAAAATAGACATAATGAGGATGTAACTGAATTTATCAAGAGGTTCAACAAGTTGTACAATAACCTACCTGCTGATATGTAACCTCCTCAAATAGTAGCCAAGGTAGTTTTTGTGGGAGCATTTGAATTAGAGTTTGGTTTCACCTTGAGAGAAATAAAATCTGCATCATTGGACTAGGCCCAGACTGATGCATTGGAAGTTGAGGCAACCTTCGCCTCTACAGGGAAATTTAAAGGAAGAATAGATCATGATTTTAGAAGGAAGGGTAAAGAGGAGGCTTATTATTCCAATCAAGAAAAGGAAGCAACAGACTACAAGATCGAAGAAATGAACAAGATGATAAAGAACCTCTCCAATAAATTGGTGAAATTAGAGTTGGAAGCTAAGGGTTCCTCTTCTCGACTGAATCAGGTCTCTCCTAACAGGGGTTTTAACCCACAGTACCGAAAGCTACCCCTGCAAATACTACAAAGGGATAGGAAAGAACAACAAGACCATATCCAGCCTCCTCTCTATCTGGAAGGACAAATGGAAGGTCCAACTGAAGGTGTTCCTAATGGGTAGGATGATCAGTATCTTTCTTATTCAGAAGATGAAGAGGTAGAGCTTACTCTATGGGAATATGAAGAAGAGAAAGTAAATTCCCTTGAAGATCCAGACATCGATGATTATTTCAGGCAGTTTGTAGACTTCATGCAAGCTCAGTTCCACAAGAAGTACGATCTCAGATCTTCTTGAAAGAGGACCCAGATGCAGGATCAAGATGAAGAATCAACTCCAAAAGAGTTGGTTCTCCAGAAATCTGATAACAAAGGTAAAAATCCTATAGAAGAGCCTTTGCATAAAAAATCTACCACTCCTTCTTCCTCTAAGTCAGTTCCCGAGTCACCTGTAAATCGTAAATATACCTTAGCCATCATGAAACCACCAATTCCACCTAAAGAGAAACCTAAATAAGTCATCCCAGAAAAGAACCCTTATGTTTTTAATCTCCAAAAAGAATTAGAGAAGGTGAAAATCCTGGTCCCCTTAGTTGAGATTAACATTCTTATAAAGCTCAGGTGTCTCAATTTATGCTCCCTCATGGAGTAGCTCCTCCCCCGGATAGTCTTAACCTCCAGGAAGAGTGACCTATGGTGGTCTTTGGCCTGCATGTGTAAGAGTTGTACTTATCAACCCCCCCATTCTATGTATCCTTGGTCATCCATGATCTACTGCTGCACAATTGCATGTTGGATTCCAGGGCTTCACAATTTTTTTTTCCTTTTTCAGTCATGGAGAAACTAGGGTTGCAAATTACTCGCCCATACAAAGATTTGTATTCTTTCAGTTCCAAAAGGGTTAAATATTTGGGAATGATTAAAGATATGGTGGTGAACTTGGCCCAGGTTCCTGCCAAAAGTGTCATGATGGACATAGTGGTTGCTGATATCCTAGCCCGATTCGGGATGCTGTTGTCCAGATCATGTGGGACTAAGATAGACGGGTCGATTAAACTCGACCTCAATTATGCTACTATCTCAGTATTCAGAGGACAAGGAAGGAGGTTATATCGGGAGTCTAGATTCATGAAGATGGTCACTAAAGCTGATGGCTCAATCAATTCCCTTGTGTATAACAAGGAAGGTGAGTTTTCTTACCCGATGCTTGAGGAGGACGAAGATTTATTATAGGAACCAGCGTTCCATCCTTTGAGGCCAAAACAATCCGCATGTAATGAAGAGAGGGGCATATGGACTCTACATTTTGATGGGGCAAATTCGAGAGAAGGAAATGGAGATGGAGTCCTTCTAATCTCACCTATGAGAAAATTCATCCCTTTCTCTTTCAAGTTGGATTATGAAGCTAAAAACAATGTGGCAGAATATGAAGCATTGCTCCTCGGGTTGCAGACAGCTAAGAACATGAATATTCAGAGCCTCAAAGTCTTCAGAGATTCAGAGCTTGTGGTGAGGAAAATAAAGAATCAATGCCAAGCTAAGCACCCTTGGCTTAGAGCTTACAAGAATGAAGTATGGGATCTGGTGGAGAATTTTTTCCTGGCCTTTAACATACAGTTCATGTCGAGAGATCAGAATTGGATGGCTGATTCGCTCACTGTTGCAGCTAGCAATTTTCTCCCACCGTAGAACCCGATCCTCAGGTATGAAGTTGAAGTACATTATCGTCCCTCTATCGTTGATAACGTTAAACACTGGAAGGTGTTTGAAGATGAGGAACAAGTGAAACTCTTCATAGAGACTGTTGGAGAATTCTCTAACCTGGTGATTGATGCTGTGGAGGAGGAGCCTGAAGAGCAACCTGAAAACAAGTGGGAAGAGATAGTGGTAGGACATCGTGTACTGTAACTAAAAGGGAATGTCATCCCCAGAGGCCTTGTGCCCTTGGAGATATTGTTTGACAAGAATGAAATCCCGATTAACCCCAACAAGTTGACCCAAGAAGATCAGGTGAATGATATAAGCATTGGGACGAAGGGAGATCCTACAATAGTAAAGATGTCTAAGGGAGTCCTAGAGGAGTATAGTAAATATTATAGTTATTTCAAGCTTACAGAGATGTTTTCGCATGGTCATACCAATACCTGAAAACATTCGATTTGGAAATCATACAGCACAAGATCCCACTTCGAGGATATGCCAAGCCCCATAAATAGAAACTCAGGAAAATTAATCCATTCTTGCTTCCATCTATTGGAAAGGAAATAAAAAAAAATTTGAAGGCCAAGATTATAGTCCCCTTGAGATACTCAGAGTGGGTGGCCAACCTAGTTCCAGTCAGGAAGAAGAATGGGGAAATAAGGTTGTTTGTAGATTTCTGGAATTTTAACAGGGCATCTCTCAAGGATAACTACCCTCTCCCCAAGATGGACCACATACTACAGAAGGTGGTGGGATCTTCCCAGATGTCTATGATGGATGGCTTCTCTAGATATAATTAGGTGGTGGTTCTCCCTGAGGATCCGAAGAAAACAACGTTCACTACACCATGGGGGACGTTCATGTATGCTCAGATGCCATTCAGCCTAATCAATGCGGGCGCCACTTTCTAGCGGGCGATGGATATTGCTTTTGTCGGAGAGCAAGATAAATTTGTGGTGATATACCTGGATGATATCGCCATGTTTTCAAAGAATGATGTCGAGCATATCGAGCACCTGCGTCGGACCTTTGAGAAGTGCCGCAGGTATGGCTTATCACTTAACCCTCAAAAGTCCACGTTTGCTTTAGAGGAAGGAAAATTTCTAGGACACATTATAACGAAAGAGGGTGTGAAAATTGACCCCAAAAGGGTAGAGGTAATCAATGGCATGTCACTACCTCAAAATAAAAAGGAAGTGTAGGTGTTCCTCGGACGCATAAAATTCTTAAGGAGTTTATCCCGAACTATGCTGAGATAGTTCGACACATCATGGATATGCTCAGAAAGAACAATGAAGTAAAATGGACCCCAGAGTCACGAGAGGCTTTCAATAGAATTAAACATGCTTTTGATGAAGCGTCGATATTGGCGGGACCTGACTATAGCAAACCATTCATGATATTCTCCTTCGCATCTCCGCACAAAATAGCTGCAGTTTTATTGCAAAAGAATGTAGATGGGTATGAGTAGCCCATTTCCTTCTTTAGCCAGGTAATGCAGAGTGTAGAGTTGAAATATAATATTCTGGAGAAGAAGGCGTACGCCCTGATTAAGTCCCTGAAATATTTTTGAATGTATGTGTTGTAGCCAGCCATAACTGCTTTTGTTCCCATAGCTGCTGTGAAATATATTCTAATCCAGGGAGATATTGAAGGAAAGAAAGGCAAATGGATTGCCAAGATTCAAGAGTACGAACTAGACATCTGCCCCACGAAGCTCATTAAAGGACAAGGGTTGGAAAAAATCTTGTCCGAGTCAAATTGTCAAGCATTGGGCAAAAATTTGTCCATGGAAGGAGGAGAGGTACCTGAGGGTGCAGAGTTACATCTTGGAATAGAAACCACGGTACAAAAAACACATATGAAGTACCTTCTCAACACTTGGTACAAAGATATCGTAGAATATCTCCTAACTCTCAGGTGTCCCTTAAACTTTGACAAGGAAAAGTACCGTACCCTAAAGTTGAAATATCATAAGTACGTTGTAGAAAATGGTTGACTGTATTGGAAGGACCCTTCAAGAATTCTGCTCCTATGTCTTATAGAGTCAGGGTTAGAGGAAGTAATGGCTGAATTTCATGAAGGCATTTGTGGGGGACATTACAGCTGGCGGTCCACTACTCATAAGATATTGAAGGCTGGTTTCTTCTGGCCTCAGCTGTTCGGAGATGTGCATATTTGGGTTTGGGCATGTGAAAAGTGCCAAATGTTCGCAGAGAAGCAGAAGTTCAATCCCCTGCGAAGGATATCGATACATATCGAAGAACCTTTTCAGCAGTGGCTCATTTATTTTATCGGGGAAATTCATCCCACATCAAGTAGTCAACACAAGTGGATCCTTACTGCCATTGACTAATTCACTAAATGGGTAGAGGCGATACCTGTAAGAAATGCTTCTGATGCTATTATAGAGGAGAATATAATATCAAGGTTTGGGTGTCCAGCCAAGATTGTCATAGACAATGCTCAAGCATTCAAGTCCACCAAGTTTAATAATTTTTGTTAGCAATATAATATCACTTTGGGGCACTCTACGACCTATTACCCCTAGGGGAATGGGTTGGTCAAGTCTTCAAATAAAACTTTGGTGAGGGAATTGAATAAAACCATAAGCGAAAATTAGAAGAACTGGGATTCGCAGCTAAAATTCGCACTCTGGGCGAACCATATTACCAGTAAGAGGTCCACAGGTAAGTCCCCCTATGAACTTGTATATGGCCAAGTAGCAGTGTTTCCTATTCATCTTGCCTTACCTGTTGCTATATTTTTACAAGACAACTAAGAAGAGTCGAATGATCTCATTCAGAGGATGAACCGGCTGGTCGAGTTGGAAGAAACTCAAACCCAAGTAAATAGTAGGTTATTAGATTATTAGGAGAAGATGAAAAGCTTGTTCGATCAACAACCGAAAGATAAAGAAATGCAAGCAGGAGACTTGGTGCTGAGGTGGGATGTTAGGAGAGAAAATAAAGGTAAACATGGAAATTTCAACTCCCTATGGTTTGGACCATTCAAAATTGCTGAGGTGAAAGGAAACAATACGTTTATATTGGAAAATTTGGAAGGTGATCTAATCGAAGTGCCCATGAACAGGCAGTTTTTGAAACCTTACTTCCAATACTAACAAAGGCCTCAGTGGCTTGTTGTACATATACCTAATATTGTATATACTTTCCATTTTTATGTTTACGTTTCTATTTTTATTCAAGTCATCATAGAAATTCTCGAAATTTTAAAGCAACCCTTGATTTACTAATGGGTGTACAGGCGAAGGTTCTGTGAAGTTCTCGACACCCTCGAGGATGAGCGTTTCATCCCCAGGTGGAGCCAATGTTGTTTAGCCACCTCATACATCAAGGAAAAAGAGCGGCCAAGTGGAAATTCGAGAATATTTATAAAGGTGGCAGGTTGGGTAATTTGGAAAGGAATTTGAAAGGAAAATCTTCCTAAGGTATAAGTGCGGATGCTAGACTTGATCAACATCATAACACGGCAAAAAACCACATTCAGGACTTCAAGTTGGAACCATAAAGGACAAAGATCATTGGAGGGACTTTCCATTGGCAACAAAGGAGGGTGGTAAGGCAGAAAGGCAGGCCCCCAGAGAAGGCGACGTCACCTTTCGGTGGGCCAATCATACGTGTTGAGTGGGGTAGGAAAATGGAGCACAAGGCTCCTATTTACCGCACTGAAATCCTAAGTGGGTCCATCAAGAAAGATAGTTGGCACTCATAAGTAAAGGTAAGGTAAGTCTAGTGGGGGCGATACAAATACCGGTACATGCCTTAACTCAGCACGTGGCTTTCACCTACCCAGTTGCTATCAGCTAATAACCCATCACCACGTGTCCCATTTTCAACGTCCTTATGACGCCAGCCCTACAACTGTCACCCCCGTCTCGTATTTCGTAAAACGTCGTCTAATATAATCTCGTCTTACTCCCAGACCGTGTAAAATACTAGTTTTTTACAGGTTTGTTGTGAAAAAAAGGTTAAAACTCCAGTGCAATGTCGTTTTCAATCCCATGTCGCTTTCCCCTGGGCTTCCTCACTATTCTCAGGTATTTAGTCGTTTCTTCGTCTCACCATTTTCCTTCTATTTTTTATTTTCAAATGGTCATGGAGAAAATGAAAACCAAGAATTCTAAGCCCGAAACCCCACAAGATGGCGAGGTCAGGGTTGTTCCTGGACCTGAACCCCTCATTGGAACACCAAGAGATGAAACTCATGACTTGGCCCATGCGGCCTATTTTACTTTTATATTTTGTTATAAAAACAGGTGAAATTGATTTCACCCTCTGCACTCTTTTATTTTCAGGTATGTTTTAGTTAGAGCCTGTGTCAGGCCATACTGTATGAGATAAGAGGTCATTTTGCCTCATCATCAATTTTGGTTTTTAATTAAGACTAGGAATAGACAATATCTCCATAGAATATTTTGTTTCGAAAAATATCTTCTTTGAAAGTTCATGTGAAAAGCTATAAAATATGGAATGGAGGACCGAGAAAAGGTTTCAAATTTTCTAGAGAAGAAGTGGTAGTCTGTGAATTGTCTTTTTTGTAAATTTTGAGGTTCTCTCATAGTGTATATCTAAAGAGCCCTTTTGGGAAAAGTAATACAAGCCAGTCTGTTG
Organism: Pinus albicaulis; assembly: GCA_034641835.2. NCBI lineage: Eukaryota > Viridiplantae > Streptophyta > Pinopsida > Pinales > Pinaceae > Pinus > Pinus albicaulis. Next base: position 226,397,976 of record CM076579.1, read on the forward strand.
TTTTGATGGATTCCTACTGAGATAATTGAACAATATGTATTTTCTTGGCAGTGACTCAATTTAATATTCATTGTATTCACATCATCTCTTTTTTATCGCTGCTTTCGGAATGTGAATGTTCTGTAAGTTGGATGTGAATTTTTCTTAAATGGTACTCATGTCTTATCTTTCTGTAACATTTAAATACTACTCGAGGCACGATTCATGTTTCAAGTTATTCTTACAAACCGTTATTCTTCTAATGTCATTTAAGGGTGGATTATTATATTAACATAAGCCTACCTCATTTTTATGTTTCTTGATTTTCTTTCATTGTATCTAATCTCCATTTACCTTTATAATTGTTCACTTGTTTCACATTCGGCCCAACTTACGACAACGTTTCCTCATGACTAGTTCGGTCCCACTCTGAGTAGCCCTTTCTCTATATAGCTTGAACTCATCCCTACCAATATTCTCTGTCTGATATCTTGGGCCAATATTATAAAGCTTTAACTACATTTTCGTAACAGGAAGTTCCCTTTTATCAACATACAAAATACATTTGAAACCTCTTTTCTTAAGATGTCCTAGGCACTAGTCTTTAGCAAGTCAAGGTTGTCTCTAAGAGCTACAACAGGTCATTGAAAAGCCAATAATTAATAATTTTTAAGCTCCTTAAATCTCTCCCACGTTCACTTGTTGAAGCCCCTCTCAACCTAAGCATTTATATAAATTGTGATCCTCATATCATCCTTATGTAGGGATTTTTCTACCTGAAATAGGTCATTGTGGAATTTGCGCTCTACTTTTTTTCTACGAAGGGTTAGAAGCTGAAATTTTTATGAAGCGAAGTCAAAATCCTGAGAAAGCTTCTGTAAAAATATCAGATCAAGATGCGCAACATTTTCGGAGATATGATCTGTGGAAGTTAGTGTTTTTGGAGGCTCTTGAACTTCATCTCAAAGAAGTGACCTTGGTAAAACCATCATAACTCTGTTTCTCTGAGTATTGGATTGGAATTATGTAAAACTTGGAAGATATTTAACGGAATTTAGTTTTTGCTGTATCAATTTCAGAGTTGAATGAATAAACAGTGACGTGTGGCATGCCATACAAGTTTTCTCTACTGAACCAGTCCATAATTAGGTCATTGTGAGATATTGTGCATAACTCTCTCTTGAAGAATCCAAATTGGTTAAGACCTATGGCATTGGAAAGAAGACTCAGAGGCTAATACATAACCGAAAATCACATATTGAGGATTTGAAATAATAGAGATACACCATATTCAATATCGAGCTCCTAGAAGGCAAGAAAAAACTAGATCATGTGTTGTCAAGGGTTGTAAAGGACCAAAATTTCTAGGGCAAAAAATCAAAGCAAGGTGCAGTAGAGGGTAGCATGACAAGAGTAGCAATCAAGGTGTAGAACAACAACAAGAAGTTCATCACATGAAGACTTCAAGTGGGCAGCACTGCATACAGTCACTATAAAGGTATCATTATACTAAGTCATTGTAAATACATCATTGTAAAAATTGTACAAGTGTATATCTGCCAAGAGTTGAAGAGGCAGTGTCGGGAGTTTTAGGATCATCATTAGGTAGTTGTGTCATAGTTGGGGTTATGGTCTAGTGTGTCTTCTTCTTCTACATTATTCTATATCATTGTAAAGTGGACCATTTTCCCTGGTACGAGAGTCCATTCTTGTTTCATTATTCTATAGGGTGGTATGGTGGTGCTAGGCTGGCACATGAAGTCACCAATAGGTTCAAGCCTGTGAAAACTTTAGGGTGGTAGAGTGGTGCTAGGGTGAGTTGTAGCTCATTGGGTGTTGGGGCATTCGTTCAGTTTACTACTGAAGAATCTCGAGCATTGGAGTGTCCATCCAGTGGGAGCTGGAGAAGAATGATTTTCTAGATTCTAGGAAGTTGGAGCTTTATTTTCAATTGGAGTTGAATATTAAAGAATTATTAGAAAATAATTTCGCTAGTTTTTGTCCCGGAGAGGGTTTCCACCTTAAAAATTGTGTGCATTTGTGTTCCTTTTGTTTACTTCTATAATTGTACAAACACTGATAATAATTGAAGATTAAATAATGCTTTAATTGAAACGAATACTGATTCACCCCCCCTCTCAGTATTTACAACACTTACATGAGGAGGATACGAGTGTCACAATTTATATAAAAGGTTAGGTTGAGAGGGTATTCAACAAGGGAACATTGGAGGGATTTTAGGAGCTTAAAAAATTATTAATTATTGAAAATTCAATGACCACAACCAATTATTAGTGTCATGCCACAACCCCATGGGTTTTTAGCCCACTAATTGGGGTTACTAACTTCAAACACGAATATATATCAAACCGTGAAGAATTACGTGGCATGCCTTATATCAACGGAAACATATCGACAAGTAGAAACCATAAAAATATCCTTGAATCAGAATAGATTAATTTTTCAAGTCAAAATTCATATACAATATCAGGATAGCCCCTCGTGCTACTTGGGTTGAAATCAATGACAACCACTGATCAAAATCTTCCTGCTAAGAGCATCTGCAACCATGTTCTCTTTTCCATTGATGTACATGATCTCGAAGTCAAACTCAGTAATTGTGGCCATCCATATAGATTTCTTGACATTCATATTCAGCTAGTCATGCAAGTATCTCAATCCATTGTGATCAATCGTCAATACATACCTCCTACCAAGAAGATAGTGCCTCCACATATTAAATGCACAAATGATAGTTTCCAACTAAAGATCATGTGTTAGATAATTTTTCTCTTGCTCATTCAATTTTCGTGACTCATAGCACACTACCTCTCCCTCCTGCATAAGGAATCCACTAAATTGTCTCTTACAAGCATCTATAAAAACCAAAAACTCTTTTTCCATTTTTTCAATCTTTAGCACTAGATCATTTGTCAAAAACTACTTCAATTGTTCAAACTCGATGTGTATTCTTTTTTCCATTCAAATTTCTACCTTTCCTTTGCAATGACATGATAGGATACACAATCAAGAGAATTTCCTGATGAACCTCCTATAGTAAAATTATAGCCCCATAAATAATCTTACCTCATCCACATTTATAGGAGCTTCCCACTCCATGATAGCTCTTATATTCTCTAGATCCACTGCTATGCCTTCCTTGGAAACAAAATGTCCCAAGTAATGTACCTCTATCTAAAAGAAGTTACATTTTCTAAGATTAGAATACAAATGATGTTCTCTTAGAAATATCAACACTGATACATGTGATCAAGAGATCATGTCCAAGTTAAGAAATTTTCTCAAAAATTAAAGTGTTCAAAAGTGGTTGCATTCTAAACGACCAGAAAGGTCTCGTCGCTGCGATTTTGGCATCGTGAATGGTTCTCAAAATCGAGGTCATATGTGAAAGTTATTGAGGTTTGAAATCTCCAGTAAACTCCAAAATTCATTTGACCAAAGTTGAATTTTTAAATTTGGAAAAAGTTTAAAAAAGAATATTCTAGGAATATTCCTCAAATATTCCCCGGAATGTTCCTTGGAGGACGAATTATATGTTGACAAGTGGCATCTCTTCATTTGAAGAAGGTATGACTTTATGATTTTTTTTGTCTATCAGTGGGTGCCACGTGGCCCTAGGCTGTGGAGAAATTGATTTATCAAAAATCTGTTAGCCGACAGGACTCGAACTGTCGAACTTGTAAGCCCAAGCCCAAAGGCCCGACCATCCGGGCTGGTAGGTGTTTCTTAATATGTGTGGGTTCCACGTTGCATTTAAAGTTATAATATGAATCTGTTGGTGGTAAATGGGGCCAGCCCCCACTTTAAAGTGCTCCATATGACCAGGCCAGGTGACCAAGCACATATTCTCCGGCATTTTGAAAACTATTACATTGCAGTTTGAATGTGACATGTGGCCAGTGCTTTTAAACACATTTAATGTTATGGATAAGTTGCGGTTTAAACGGAGTTTTGGGCGGAGGTCACCATGGGACTGCCCCAGTCCAAAATTTAATATTATCCAAACAGTTCCATCGGATTTGGAGGGTGCGCCCAAATTTGGGATATTCCGCCATTTTTAACTCTAGTTATCTTCAGTTGCTCCATATTTGGCGAAGTTTATTTAGGGATATTGGGAAAAATTTGTTTTTGCCATAACTCCCTCAATAATGAATGAAATTAGATGAAATTTTAGTCAATTTTGGGTCTCTTCGAAATTATGAACAGTTTGGAATAGGTTTCAGGTTGAACAAAGGTGATCTACAACAATGTTTTCTTCGAGGAAGATGAATAAGTTGTAAGGGCCATCGTGGAGAAGGCACTGTATTGCGTAATATTTCACTGTTTAGTGTGAAACAAAAGAAATTTATAGCTATTTTGTATCTTCTAAAGTTGAATTTACAGCTGGTTTTGCTTATTGAGACATATTTTTATCCGTGTAACCATTTTGAGCAAATTAATAGAGCAAGGACATGCCATTGGGAGCCTTGGACTGGTAGATGTAGCCCAGGAGGGGTGAATTGCCTCAACAATTTGCTGTGTTATGTGATGGTGAATTTTAGTTGTTGTTTATTTATGTTGTGATATTTTAAACAATAAATTTAATTAACAAATCCTCACACATAAAACTCAGAAACAAACCAAAACTACTTTGTTTAACCTGCAAGTCATGGAGAACACTTTGCACACTAAATTATTTGAGAATGGATACTTTTCATAAAATTACAAATAGTTCCATTTTCAGATCAGATTGGTATCACAGTTGGTGTTTTTGAGCATTAGGAGAGCTAGTGTTTCTCTCTGTATTGTTCTTGTGCAAAAGGATTTGTTTAAAAGTTTGCATTATAACCCTTGCAAGCAGTGCAGAGCCATTTTAGGGCAGCATTTGTTGTAGGTTTTTGAGGCTTACAAGGCTGAGTTTGCTAGAGGGTGAAGGAATAACTATGGATAGCTAAGTCTTGGAGAGGAAAAAAAGGATGAAAGAGCTGAAGGCTTCTTCCTGACCCCAAAGTACCTTAAGGTCACTTTTGGAACAAACCATCTTGACGATTGTTTGTTAAGAAGCTCTTGGAGTTTTTTTGTTGTTTGGCTGCTTGAATAAAAGTTTTTCTTTACAGCCATTTGGTTAAAAAAGCTTTGAGAAATTTATTGAAGTTAATTTTGTTCATTGAGATCATAATGAAAACTTCTACAAGTGAAGTTTCCTCCTTCACAAGATTCTTCGAAGATGATATGAAGCGTGAATTTATTATATTGAAGGACATGGTGTAGATTTTGTTTAAGGATAAAAGAGAAAGTACTGAAATTCGTGAAAAATTGTTTTCCATGACGGAAGAGAAGGAAGAAATTCTTCAAAAATTGCATGATATGGAGATCCAGATCCATCAAGCCCAAGAATCTTTGACCAAGAACATGCGTGAGGAAGAGGTAATCCATTCTAATTTGTCTTCAGTTTCCTCATTAGAAAGATGTGTTGGTTCTTTCAAAAAGCAGACGAGAGATATAGGGTCCAAGTTAATGATTAAAATGGGCTATGAAGGCAAATGAAAAAGCACACGAGAGGTATAGGGTCCAAGTTAATGATTAAAATGGGCTATGAAGTTAAAGGTTTAGGCAAGCATGCATAAGGCATGGTTGAACCTGTTTCGGTGTAGGAATGACCCAAGAATCTTGGTCTTGGTTATGTGAAATTTAATGGCAAAGGCTCCAAAGCCATGAAGGCATGTGAGGCTATTTCAAATAGAACCTTTATTCCAAGTTCTAAGATGAAAATATGTCAAATTTGTTTCAAAGATGATTTCCATTGCTTTAAGCCTTTGTTGCAGCAAGAAGATGGTAGACATGTAGCTTATGGTAAGCATGCAAGTTCAGACAGTTTTCCAGACAAAAACGATGATGTTAGTCTACAAATGAAAGCTGTAGCCTCTACTAGTTCATCTTCACATGAAGATAAACAGGATGAACATTGAAAGCAACACAAGAGGTATAAATATTCTCATGATCAATTTGATTGTGTTTTCGCAAGGCATGATAATTTTTCATGCTTAAACGGAAGAAAGACTTGCTGTACATATTGTGGTCAATTTAACCATGATGTTTCGAGATGATGGATGAGGAAGAAATCATACATGAAGCAGATGAGGCAAAGGAAAATTTCAAAGAAGGTGCATAAGATTTGCACATATTTCCAAAAGAGGGGACATGTTGTCTCTCATTGTTCAACTTTGCATCCAACTAGTCGTCCCAAGCACATGCAGCAAGAGGACAAAAAGATTGGCACAGGTGGAACCAAGGATTCCATTATTGATGTGAAAATGGATGTTTCACATGAAGAAGAGTTGCAGCAGCAAAATTTTCCATGGAAGTGGCTTGGTAAGAAATGGATGGAATTCTTAGTACAGTAAGACGTACTCATTTTGTACATATGAAAATTTTGGTTTTATGCATGTATTTTTTGCTGCAATTTCTCGTTTGTTTAAGCCACCTTGGATCATTGATCAAGGCAGCGATGTTCAGTTTCCTTCTGCAAATTTCTCGCTAGAAATTTTCTGAGTGAGTGCAAGAAAGACAGTTCTTGACAGGAGGACAAGCACATCGAGGAAAGAAAGTGTGAATTTCTTTCTAGTTGTGGTTCAAAGTCACTAGCCATGCAAGTCAAGTGTTTGGAGGCTGAAGAGAAGAGGGTGCAGTACTCTTATTTTTTGTACATATTAGTTTCAGTAGTCCAGAGAGCTTTGTGGGACCAAAAGCTTCCCATTGGGGAGGTGTGATCAGGAGATCATGTTCGAGTTAAGAATTTTTCTCAAAAATAAAAGTTTTCAAAAGTGGTTGCATTCTGAACGATTGGAAAGGTCTCGTTGCTGCAATTCTGGTGCCGCGAACTGTTCTCAAAACCAAAGTCGTATGTGAAAGTTATTGAGGTTTGAAATATCCAGTAAACTCAAAAATTCATTTGACCAAAGTTGAATTTTTAAATTTGGAAAAAAAAAAAAAATATTCCTGGAATATTTCCCGAAATATTCCTTGGAGGACGAAATAGATGTTGACAAGTGGCATCTCTTCATTTGAAGAAGGTATGACTTTATGAATTTTATTAGTGGGCGCCACGTGGCCCAGGCCGTGGAGAAATTGAATTATCAAAAATCTGTTAGCTGGCAGGACTCGAACTGGCGACCTCGTGTTCACAAGCCCAAAGGCCCAACCATCCGGGATGGTGGGTGTTTCTTAATATGTATGGGTTCCACGTTGTATTTAAAGTTATAATATGAATCAATTGGCAGTAAAGGGGGCTAGCCCCTTAGGACGAGCCCCCACTTTAAAGCACTCCATATGACCAGGTCGGGCAGCCAAGCGCTTATTCTCCAGCGGTTTGAAAACTGTTACATTGCGGTTTGAACGTGACATGTGGCCAGTGCTTTTAAATGCATTTAATGTTATGGATAAGTTGTGGTTTAAACGGAGTTTTGGGCGGCGGTCACCATGTGGCCGCCCCACTCCAATATTTAATGTTATCCAAACAGTTTTGTCAGATTTGGAGGGCGCACCCAAATTTGGGAGATTCCGCCATTATAACTCCAGTTATCTTCAGTTGCTCCACATTTGGTGGAGTTTGTTTAGGGATATTGGGAATTTTTTTGTTTTGGCATAACTCCCTCAATATTGAACGAAATTGGATGAAATTTTAGTCAATTTGGGGTCTCTTCAACCCTATGAACCATTTGGAATAGGTTTTAGGTTGAACAGAGGTGATATAAAATAGATTTTTCTTCGAGGAAGATGAAGAAGCCATCATGGCCATCATGGAGAAGGCACTGTATTGGGTAATATTTCACTGTTAGTGTGAAACAAAAGCCATTTCTAGATATTTTATATCTTCTGAAGCTAAATTTACAGCTAGTTTTTCCTATTGAGGCATATTTTTACTTGTGTAACCATTTTGAGCAAATTAATAGAGCAAAGACATGCCATTGGGGAGCCTTGGACCGAAAGATGTAGCCCAAGAGGGGTGAACTGCCTCAACGATTTACTATGTTATGTGATGGTAAATTTTACTTCTTGTGTATTTCTACTGCGATATGTTAAACAATAAATTTAATTAACAAATCCTCACACGTAAAACTCAGAAACAAACCAAAACTACTTTGTTTAACCTGCAAGTCATGGAGAACACTTTGCACACTAAATTCTTTGAGAATGGATACTTTGCATAGCATTATAAATAATTCCATTTTTAGATCAGATTGGTATCAGATCTGGTGTTTTGAGCATTAGGAGAGCTAGTTTTTCTCTCTGTATTGTTCTTGTGCAAAAGGATTTGTTTAAAAGTTTCCATTATAACCCTTGCAAGCAGTGCATAGCCATTTTGGGGCAACATTTGTTGTAGGTTTTTGAGGCTTACTAGGTTGAATTTGCTAGAGGGTGAAGGAATAGCTATGGATAGCTAAGTCTTGGAGAGGACAAAAAGGAAGAAAGAGTTAAAGGCTTCTTCCTTTCCCCAAAGTACCTTAAGGTCACTTTTGGAACAAACCCTCTTGACGATTGTTTGTTAAGAAGCTCTTGGTGTTTGTTTGTTGTTTGGCTACTTGAATAAGAGTTTTTATTTACAGCCATTTGGTTAAAAAATATTTGAGAAATTTATTGAAGTTCCTTTTGTTCATTGACATCATAATGAAAAATTCTATAAGTGAAGTTTCCTCCTTCACAATATTCTTCGATGATGATATGAAGCGTGACTTTATTATATTGAAGGACATGGTGCAGATTTTGTTTAAGGATAAAAGATAAATTACTGAACTTCATGAATAGTTGTTTGCCATGAAGGAAAAGAAGGAAGAAATTCTTCAAAAATTGCATGATATGGAGATACAGCTCCATCAAGCCCAAGAAGCTTTGACCAAGAACATGCGTGAGGAAGAGGTAATCCATTCTAATTTGTCTTCAGTTTCCTCATTAGAAATATGTGTTGGTTATTTCAAAAGCATACGAGAGGTATAGGGTCCAAGTTAATGATTAAAATGGGATATGAAGGCAAAGGTTTAGGCAAGCATGCACAAGGCATGGTTGAACCTGTTTCGATTGAGGAATGACCCAAGAATCATGGTCTTGGTTATGTGCAATTTAATGGCGAAGACTCCAAAGCCATGAAGGCACATGATGCTATTTCAAAGAGAACCTTTATTCCAAGTTCTAATATGCAAATATGTCAAATTTGTTTCGAAGATGATTTCCATTGCTTTAAGCCTTTGTTGCATCAAGAAGATGGTAGACATGTAGCTTATGGTAAGCATGCAAGTCCAGACAGTTTTCAAGACAAAAATGATGATGTTACTCTGCAAATGAAAGCTGTAGCCTCTACTAGTTCATCTTCTCATGAAGAAAAAAAGGATGAACATTCAAAGCAGCACAAGAGGTATAAATATTCTCATGATCAATTTGATTGTGTTTCTGCAAGGCATGATAATTTTGCATGCTTAAATGGAAGAAATACTTGTTGCACATATTGTGGTCGATTTAACCATGATGTTTCGAGATGCCGGATGAGGAAGAAATCATTTAGGAAGCAGATGAGGCAAATGCAACTTTCAAAGAAGGTGCATAAGATTTGCACATATTTCCAAAAGAGGGGACATGTTGTCTCTCATTGTTCGACTTTGCATCCAACTAGTCGTCCCAAGCACATGTAGCAAGAGGTCAGAAATATTGGCGCAGGTGGAACCAAGGATTCCATTATTGATGTGAAAATGGAAGTTTCACATGAAGAGGAGTTGCAGAAGCAAAAGTCGCCATGGAAGTGGCTTGGTTAAAAGTGGATGGACTTCTTAGTAAAGTAAAACGTACTCATTTTGTACATATGCAAATTTCAGTTGTATGCATGCATTTTATGCTGTAATTTCTCGTTTGTTTGAGCCACCTTGGATCATTGATCAAGGCAGTGATGTTCAGTTTCCTTCTGCAAATTTCTCGCTAGAAATTTTCTGAGTGAGTGAAAGAAAGATAGTTCTTGACAGGAGGACAAGCACATTGAGGAACAGAAGTGTGAGTTGAATTGTAGTTGTGGTTCAAAGTCACTATCCATGCAAGGCAAGTGTTTGGAGGCTAAAGAGAACAGGGTGCAATGCTCTTATTTGCTGTACAGATCAGTTTCAGTAGTCCAGAGAGATTTTGGGGACCAGAAGCTTCCCATTGGGGAGGTGTGATCAGGAGATCATGTCCATGTAAATAAATTTGCTCAAAAATAAAAGTGTTCAAAAGTGGTTGGATTCTGAATGATCGGAAATTTCTCGTCGTTGCGATTATGGCGCCATGAACGATTCTCAAAACCAAGGTCGTATGTGAAAGTTATTGAGGTTTGAAATCTCCAGTAAACTCCAAAATTCATTTGACCAAATTTGACTTTTAAATTTGGAAAAAATTTAACAAATAATATTTTAGGAATATTCCTCAAAATATTCCCTGAAATATTCCTTGGAGGACGAATTAGATGTTGACAAGTGGCATCTCTTCATTTGAAGAAGGTACAACTTTATGAATTTTTGGCCTTATCAGTGAGCGCTATGTGGCCTACTTGAAGGCCGTCACGTGGCCCCAAGACATGGAGAAATTGATTTATCAAAAATCTGTTAGCCGGCAGGACTCGAACTGGCGACCTCGTGTGCCTAAGCCCAAAGGCCTGACCATCCAGGTTGGCCGATGTTTCTTAATATGTATGGGTTCCACGTTGCATTTAAAGTTATAATATGAATCGGTTGGCGGTAAAGGGGGCCAGCCCCCACTTTAAAGCGCTCCATACGACTAGGCCGGGCAACCAAGTGCTTATTCTCTGACAGTTTGAAAATTTTTACATTGCAGTTTTAACGTGACATGTGGCCAATGCTTTTAAACGCATTTAATGTTATGGATAAGCCGTGGTTTAAACGGAGTTTTGGGCGGCGGTCACCATATGATCTCCCCACTCCAACATTTAATGTTATCCAAACAGTTCTGTCAAATTTGGAGGGCGTGCCCAAATTTAGGAGATTCCTCCATTTTTAACTCCAATTATCTTTAGTTGCTCCACATTTGGTGGAGTTTGTTTAGGGATATTGGGCAAAATTTGTTTTTTCCATAACTTCCTCAATATTGAACGAAATTGGATGAATTTTAGTCAATTTTGGGTCTCTTTGACCCTATGAAAAATTTGGAATAGGTTTTAGTTCGAAGAAAGGTGATCTACAGTAGATTTTTCTTCGAGGAGGATGAAAAAGCCATCAAGTCCATCATGGAGAAGGCACTGTATTGCGTAATATTTCACTGTTTAGTGTGAAAAAAAAGCCATTCCTAGCTATTTTCTATCTTCTGAAGCTGAATTTACAGCTAGTTTTTCCTATTGAGGCATATTTTTACCTGTGTAACCATTTTGAGCAAATTAATAGAGCAAGGACATGCCATTGGGGAGACTTGGACCGGTAGATGTAGCCTAGGAGGGGTGAAATGCCTCAACAATTTGCTGTGTTATGTGATGGTGAATTTTACTTGCTGTGTATTTCTACCGTGATATGTTAAACAATAAATTTAATTAACAAATCCTCACACATAAAACTCAGAAACAAACCAAAACTACTTTGTTTAACCTGCAAGTCATGGAGAATACTTTGCACACTAAATTATTTGAGAATCAATACTTTGCATAGCATTACAAATAGTTCCATTTTCAGATCAATGATAGCCCTTATATTCTCTAGATCCACTGCTATGCCTTCCTTGGAAAAAATATGTCCCAAGTAATGTAACTCTATCTAAAAGAAGTTGCATTTTCTAAGGTTAGAATACAAATGATGTTTTCTTAGAAATATCAACACTGCTGCTAAATGTTCGACATGTTATTCCTCATTCTTTGAATATATCAAGATGTCATCAATGAATAAAATAACAAAATTGTCCAAATAAGGATGCAATACACTATTCATCAAGCACATAAAGGTAGATGGATCACTATTCAAACCAGATGGAACTACAACAAACTCATAATTCCCATACCTTGTCCGAAAAGTTCTCTTGTAAATGTACTCTTCCTTGATGCATACCTGATGATATTAAGGTCTAAAATCAATTTTTGAGAACAATGTTGCTCCCTTCAGCTGATCAAATAAGTTATTAATACTCAACAACGGATATCTATTCTTGAGGGTCATGTATAATCAATGTATAACCTAAGGGTACCAACCTTCTTCTTCACAAATAATACTGGCGCACGCCACGATGATACACTCGACATAATGTATCATTTTTCAAGAATTTCATTCAATTACAACTTCAACTCTGCTAACTCTGGAGTGCTCATTATTTACAGTGCCTTTGATGCTAGTACTGCCCCTGGTACCAACTCACTAGAAAATTCCACTTCTATGTGAGGTAGCAAAACTAAAATATCTACTGGAAACACATCCTGAAACTGCTATAATATTGGGTACTTGCTTAATACCTTTTCATCCTCATCTTCTTTACCTTTATCACTATAAATGTGCACTGCAAATAACACACACCCTTTTCTACGATTGCGCTTTTCCTGCATAATTGTCACCATTCTAACCAATGTTACTTTCTTCTTAGCTTGTAATATTATTTGTTCCCCATTATCATCCATTGTACTCAATAAATTTGTCGTAACAATCCACCTTAGACTTGTGAAGATACAACCAGTCCATAATCAAAACGATACTATAAGATCCTGTTGTGGCTAGCAACAACCTCCCCTTTTTGGTTAATATTAGTAATAATACTAAATAAAATGGGGACCCTTAGTTAAAATCCAAAAAAAAATCAATTGGGATTTGTTTTCCTTTAGAAAATAAAAATTTTCTATCATAAACCCTACAAAAATCCCTTTTCAGAGAGAATATTATAAAAATATTAAGTTTATGATAGATTATAATAAAATTTGCTCTAAAATGATATAACGATCCATAACAAAAAATAAATCTATAAAAAAGCATTGATCTATAGTCGCATAGCCGCGTAAAAACGAAATGATTAACAAATATCTTTTACGCTCGATTTATTACATACTGTCGGGTTTTACGCTTTATGCGATGATTTTCATTTTACAATTTAGATATGGCTGTATGCTTCACGCGTTTTGATATGTGCTTTTATGATTTTTTACGATATGCGCTTTTACTGATCAGGTTCAGCTTTTGCGATAAGTTTTTGATGACTCATATCGCGATATATGCGACATTGCGATATTGCGTAGCAAATTTCGTACATCGCAATGTCGCGATTCACGTAAGCGCGCTATCCCCGAGGCAATCTTCCCATGCGTCAAATCCGTTATGCTGTTTTAATGACTATATTAAATGATTGGGAGTGATTATTAATGTGAAAAGAGATTGTGTATAGATTTAAGTCGTTTACATAATTTAAATATTATATTTCATCCGCGTTCATATTCCAAAACGCGGGCTCCCCGTCACCTTTCTATTATCATTACTCTCATTTATTCGTAAAACGCGGTACGAAAAAGACGGATCACTATACAAAGCTTCCACTATACATTATGGGTAAGAAGGAGAAGAGTCTCAAGTTCTCGAGAACAAAGAATGGTCGCTATATGCAGCACACCGCCTATAAGCAAGGATGCGTATATCCACTCGAAGTGAATATATAGAATCTATTAGAGGATGAAAACTGCGTGTTGAAATTTTGTAGCTGACGTCGGTCTAAAAGATACGTCCTAAGCTTGAAACCCTTAGAGACTTAGCTTGCTCATTTTCGCACAGTAATTATGTGCAAAGGCTAGGATTCTCCCATATACTGAGATATGGTGAGATGGGTCTTGGATAGCACGTATATCTCGGACAGAGCAATTCAAGACTCCGTACTGAAGAGCTAATTGGGTCATTCACCGTAGAAGATGTGAGATTAATGTATAAGGTCAGCCGGAACCTCATACGCCTTTATACAATGAACAATTCATGAAAGAACTTTGACGAAAGAACATGCAAATCTTCTCAATGCACACGAGAATGGACCAAAAGAGATGAACCATTAAAGAAAAAACAAGCACGAGATTGGACGTTACAAAAAAGGATGTTTTTAGAACCTTGTTCACTAAGTTCGAATATCCATGGAAAATTGACATGTTCTACCACAAGATAAGGTATGTGAGTTTGCCAAAATTATCCTCTATAGAGCTTTTCAGAAGTTAATAGAAGAAAGTCGTTGGAGGTCAAGAGTTCTCGGAGGAAACACAAAGCTCTTCTTGAGAAAAAGTCAGAGTTGAAAAGACTTAAAACATCTGTTGATAAAATGAAGAAACATTAACCAAATTCAAAGCAACTAATATTGAGTAGAAAAAAGATGTATGGCATGTTGCACAGAGGATATATCAAAAAAGGTCAAATCGATAAAAACAAAAAGAAAACTACTCTGCTACACCAAGAGACAGAAAGGGGTGAGTATAGTTCCTACGCCTACAATCTAGTCTTTTAAAGACGTACGAATTACGAAGTCAGTTAACCGCATCTTTCTCAAAACTATGTTAGATGCCCGGGAAGAGCAAAGATCAAGCTGAGAGCTAGATAGATTTAGTTTAATTTCAACGTATTTTGTAGTCTAGGAGAAAGGATGGTCATTGAACCGAATCCTTAGTTGTAGTAATAAAATTATTTTTTAGAGTTAGTTAAAGTAGTATTTAAACCCCTCTCACGCGAGAGAGAGGGTCACGGATCTTAACATCGTGAGACTGTAGAATTTTCGATTTTTGTACTCCATTGTCTTATATGTTTTTGAAAAGGATCACATCTGGGTGATTTTTTATAGCGAAATTATCTTTGAAGTGTTGCATTTTGCGTACCTCTAGAATTCGACTTTACATTATAATTGCTGGATAGAGTATCGAGATCGCATCTGGAAGTCATCAAGATGAACAAGGTATTTCTATCTCATTACTGTGTTGATTTTCGTTGTTGTATGATATTCGTTTTTTAAGATTGCTATCATTTATATATATATTATTCTCAACGCTCTCTTTTGTATATCATTTACGAGTATAATTGAAACGTATATTTTCTTTCACAATTACATGTCAAAATGGTATACAATGATGAATGCAATATGCTATTATAACTCATGTTTAATTTCTTAAATAGAGTTACCTTTATTTGTTTCTCGCACATTTCAATTTGATTAATAATAGATTTTTATCATGGTTATTGTTGGATTGAAACAATCTTAAGTTGTATTCACATGTTATTACCCTGAGTTAGTATTAGAATTTCTTTTATCGTATTTAGATTAGATTAGATAGTTTTATTTTAGTTAATTTAGTCCCATCTTCCACCACCCAATCCAATCCATTTAGTTATAAGAAAGCTGTCCCTTTAAATCCAAATCGGAGCCACCATACCAAACGGGAAAAGGAGTTGTCCCTAAGGTCCCGACCGTGTGGTTATCCCCGATGTTTGAAACGAGATATTTTCTAGGCTTCAACATTTTAGCGCTAGAAGGAGGGACTCAGCTATGAATGGCAAGTAAATCTTCATCCACAAGCCATTCTAGAGCAAAAACACCCTCATTAACTTCTTCAATTTCTTCGAAAATTCAAAATCCTAGAGAAGAAATTGCAGAAAATATTCAAACACCCACTACTAAAATCTTTAAACATTCGGACGATCAACATCCTGAATCTCCGAAGTTCAAGATTTAATTCATAAATTGAAAGGATTCTCATTATCTCTTGAAGAGTCCGAAATATACGAAGGTAGTGTAACTTCAAAATTTGTTTCTTCAAAAAACCTCTTCTAGTGCTTCAAAGTGACACTTGTATCTCTCCCAAAAATTCTCTTTACCTAGTAGAGTTAAAACAAGAAAAAAAATCGAATCGTAAGTTCAACCTCTAATATCCAAATACCTGTTTTCCGAAATCTCTTCTCAACAAAGTACGATCATTTCCATATCATCTCCACAAACATCTTCTCCTCAATCCTCACCTGTCTTCAACATCATTCATTCCAACAACTTCTATCCAAACACCACAGTTTCTACTATCCCTCCAATAGTCATCCCAATAATGACACAGAGACTATGGTCTACTCCCGGATAAAGCGTAAACATGGCTGCACCTTTTTTACCATATTTACCGGATAATGCTGAAAATGTTTCCAAAGTTTAGCCCGGATCTTAATATTCCGAAATTTCGAAGAACATATCAATAACTTTATGTCGTCATTAATTTGAATGGAGTCACACGAGAGGATGTTGTAGTAAGACTATTTCCTTACACTCTTCAAGGAATGAGCGGGATCATGGTAGTTTTTCATTACCATCGGGATCTATAACAATGTTGGGACATTTTTGCGGATCAACTTTTTAACCAACTTTGGAGATACGATCAATTGCAACTTTACTTAACGATCTCTCAAATTTGAAAATTGAACCCATGAACCAATTAAGGAGCTTTAACTCCCGATTCAACAAGCTCTTGAACAAAATTCCCTAGCTGATTCCAAGCCAAGTGGGCGAGTTAAAGAATTGAATGGTAGATTACTTGCCTTACCCTCAAACATAGCAATTTTCGTAGACAGTCATAGCCCACATTAGGTCAAAAGTATGAAAAGAAGCTATTGTAGTTGAAAAAACGTATCACTTCTCTGGAAAATAAAAATGCTCTTGAAGAAAGAATCAAATAAGGCTTTCAGCTTAGAGATGATTCAAAGAAAAAGGCCAAAGATCCATATGACATGGAAGGTTTCTGAGAAAGTTCTTAAAACCATGTCAAATGAAATGGTCGAAATAAAAAAACAAGTAGTAAACTTCCACCAAGAAACCATTCGCGAATTTTAGAAAAGAACAAGTTGAATCTAAACCTCCTAATACAATCTCTAATGCGAGATCAAGAAGAAGAGGAAGAAGAAGAAGATACATATGTAGTATCGGATCAAGAGACTGAAAATGAAGTAAATAGGTCAGATTAAATGGAATGTGGGACTTTATTCTCCCTAATTACGATAGTGAAGAAGCTATGCGTAAGTACTAGGAGTAAATCTACGAGCTGAACCCGGTACAAACGAGTTCGAAAAAAGAAAATTGCAACTCCAAGTACCAAAGACAAACCCAGTGAAGAAAACTTCTCCATTACCTACTCAAAATCAACCATTTTCTTCTAATCCTCTCACATCAATGACCAAAACTTTAGTAATGCAGAACCCATGGAATACAATATTGCTCGAAAGAGATGAAAAAGATCAAATCAACATTTCCTTACATGAACTTTCGTGCAAAACTAAAACACAAGCAAAAGTATATTGAAAAGAACTTAACGCTACACCAATTTCTCACCGTACCAAGCGGTGTAGTGGAAAAAAAGCGACAAGAGGAACTGTAATGACCCGATAAGGTAGATGCTACGATCATTTGTGCTCATTGGGGAAAAGTCAAATTCTCAAACTCTCCTTTTATTTTGACTTATGAGATATACAATAAAAATCTGCACAATTGTTTAATTGATTCGGAGCTTCCTCCAATATAATGCCTATCATGCCAAATGCTAGAATTGAATATTGAACCACGAGAAATTAGCGATACATATTGTTCAATTGGATCGATCCAAAGTTCAAGTGGTAGGAGAAATCAATTCAGTCAGTAATCAGATTAGCCTGATCTAGGATTTAGTCCAAAGAATTGATATTTGATTCATCATATTCCTAAATTCTATGGGATAATCTTGAACAGGGAACTCGTCCAAACTTTAACAGCTACATCTCAAAATTCGATTATTCACACATGTAGCTTTCTTATAGGAAAACAAATCAAATTAAAATTGAACGAGAAAATGCATATGACACATCGACATGTTTAATTGAACAACCCTAATGAACCTCGTGGCATTTAACAACAATATTCTTGGAGGATATTCTGAATCATTTCTTGGAAATTTCTAAAGTTCTCGATCTCTTTTTCTGTAAATACTTTTGTTTCTCGGATAGAGAATTTTTTCGAGTTTGATTCTTCGACTGTAAATACTTGATTTAATTGTGGATAAAGCCAATAGATAAGTCTTTATTTTGGTCGTTGTATTTTGATGGATCGAAGTCTAGTGATGGAGTTGATTTGGATGCGACATGATTGATCCGAATGGAGAGAAAACTATGTTATCATGCGAGATTAGAATTTGAGTGTACTAATAACTGCCCAAAATATGAAGCCTTGTCGTTCAGGGACTTTCTATAAAGCCATAGGGTTAGATGTTAAATACTTGAAAGTCTTTTGGTGATTTCTGAAAATTGTAATCAAAACAAGTTAGGGAATACTATTCATTGCCTTTCGAGGACATCTTAAACACTATCAAACCCTCAGTACAAGATCTCACCACTCATTTTTATGTATTTTATACTATCTCCTGTTCTCAGGAATCAAAATACATTTCAACGATGACTTGTTAGCTAATGTTGTATCTAAAACTCCACTACGTCGAAAATCTGACCTCGATAGGGTTTCTAGTGAATTGATCTTTCATTCAACATGTCCTGGAGACAATGTCACAAACTCGAGAGTTTTCTATCATGATCAAGATATTTTAAATTTCACGACTTCGTGATTAAATCATATGATGATCAAATTATTGATGAAGAAGATTATGATTTACAAATTGCTTTCAAAAAGTAATGAAAATCCCCATTCTGGAAATGCATGTCAAATTGGAGGACTCATATGATATTAAGGACTGATTCAAGAAAGTTGTTAATACAAAACTTCAAAGTTCCACTTTGAAGTTTGAATTAGTAAATCTAGTTCGATTTTTAAACCCCAAAACATTAATTTAGGACTCAATTTAACACCAGAGAAAGAAGTGCATTCATTAAATTGTTGAAGAAGTATGAAAAGTTTTTTTGCTTTGGAATTATATGATCTAAAAACATATGATACTTCTATTATTCAACACACGATATCCAATGTTTCCATGTTAAACTCTGTTCAACAAGCATCAGAAAAATCCATCCAAATCTCGAGAGTCAAATCGAAATCGAACTCAAATAAACTTTTGAAAGCCAAGATCATTTTTCGATCGAGCACTCTAATTGGGTTTCCAATATGGTACTGAAGAAAGAAGAATGGTGATATGAAGATACGTATTGATTTTCTAGAAATCTAAACAAAGCATGTTTATAAAGACAATTTTCATTGCTAGTAACCATGTGAACGAGATATTTCCCAAGGTAGGGGCCAGTTCTGAACTTATGTCTTTTCTCGATGGGTTTTCGGTATAATCAAGTTTTAGTTCATCAATGATGACGGACTGAAGACAACTCTTTTCAGAACAAAATAAGAACTTATGCTTGATCGAGAAAAATGTCCTTTTGATCATAAATGCGATGACAACTTTTCAAAGAGCCATGGACATTGCATTTAGAGGTTTGATCAATAAATCTGTTGTTGTTTATCTTGATGACATAACGGTATTTTTCAAAAAGAGAGCTTCAATCATGCTACATGACTTAAAGCAAATTTTTTGAAAGATGTAGAAGGTTTGGTATTTCCTTAAATCCAAAGAAATATTTCTTTGCTTTAGATGAAGGAAAATTTCTTAGGATTTGTTAAATTAAAAGATGGAATATATATTGATCCGAAAGAGTAAAAATTTCCGATATTTCTTTACCACATAATAAAAATCCATGCACCATTTTCTTGGATGTGATCAATTTTTGTAAAAAGATTCATTCCTAATTTTTTTCTTTAATTGTTTTACCTATGCAAAATATGATTGAATATTCAATATTCAAATGGACTTTTATAGAAAAAGGAAGCTTTGATTCTAATCAACAAGAAATCATTAATGCACCGATATTGAATAATTCCTGCATTTTTCTAAAAGATTTTATTTTGTATATTTTAGCTTTTACCTAAACATCCTATAACAAAGTGTTTGACACAACTCAATGATTAGAAATTGAAGCACCTATTTCTTTCTTTAGTTCAAATATGCAAGGAATAATGAGCTTAATTATTTGATGTTGAAAAAGCAAGTTTTGTCTTGTGTTTAAATCAATCAAACATTTCGGACCTTTTCTCTTAAAAACACATACATAAAAATCATTGTCCCATTCTTCAGATGAGTAAATCATTAATTTGGAGGAGTAGGAGAAAAAGAGAGCTAATCAGGTAACGACTTTTGCAAGAATATGATGTTGTTATTAAACCGGCCAAGATTGTTAGAGGACAAGGTTTTTGCGGATTATTAGCGAGAGCTCATAACGATACCCGAGAAGAACAAGATTCAAACTCAAGATATTCAGTAAGTCGTGATAAGTGTTATAGATGTTGATTCTCGAGAGTGCGATCTCATCTATTACTTGAAAAATGGGTATGCTTCTTCTAATTTCGACTTAAGAGTAAACGTGCTTTAAGGTTAAAAGACATTAAATATGAGATCATTGATAATATGTTATTTAGAAAAAAATTATAGATTCAATTTTATTAAGATGTCTTGAAAAAAGTCTGAGCTGAAAAGAATTTGCAGGGGAACTATATGATGGACCGACTAGAGGTCATTTTGGAGGTGATACTACAACTACAAAATAATCATCAATGAAGTTATTAGCCTACACCTTTTTAAGATACATATGATTATGTAAGGAAGTACAAATTATGTCGGATGCGAGAGTGGGAGACAAAGAAACGGCAAATGCTTTGCAAACGGTAGACTATTGAACAACCATTTGAACAATGGGGACTTGATATTATTGGTGAAATAGTACCTCATTCTTCCAAACAAGATAAGTACATCCTACTGCAGTCGATTTACTTTACTAAAAATGGGTAGAGGGCAATCACATTGAAGGTATCCAATTTCGTACAATTATATGATTTCATAGATCAATTCACTCATAACCAGTTTGGTGTACCTCAGCTCTTGTTTTTGATAATGCATCTTACTTTTTCAGTAATAGTTTAATTGAATTTGCGATCAAAAGAGGGTTTTAAATTAAAATATTCGTCAAATTATCATCCACAAGGTAATGGTTTGGCTGAATCCACTAACTACTTTATCAAAATCATAAAAGAACCATTGATCAAAATCAAAAAGATTGACAGTCAAATCTTTAATCTTTGCGTTATGGTCATAGTTATCACTTGAAAAAGCTTCGATAAGGACTTCTACCTTTAATCAAGATTTATGGGAAAAGAAGTTTGTGATACCTTCAAATTTAACTCCTTCCATCATTAGTCTTAGGCAAAGTTTTATTGAAAAAAATCCTTCATCATCATTCACTGAGATACGATCAAATCCTTAAACTAGAAGAAGATAGGGATAAAGCAAAAAAATTACTCATGAAAAAACATCAACAACTTGTAAAATCTCTTTTTGATGCAAGTTCTTGGCTCAAAACTTTTATCAATTGGTCGATTTCGTTTTGAAAATGGGGATAAAGCACACGAAGAAAAAGGTAAACAATTACCAAATTTCGGAAAAATGTAGATTTGGGATCATTTCGGATCGTTGATAAGATAGGCTCAACATACATACATACTCAAGATTCAACGGGTGAGAGAACCTCTTCCCCTGAATCGCGCTCATCTTAAAGAAATTCTTTTCCTAAGGAGGTAACTCCTTCTAAAACTCGTATATATTTCTTTTACTGTAATTTTTGATTGTTTTTGTTGTTACAAAGTAAAAGAAATCGATTAGAAAGTCCCACATTGTTGTTTACTATTTAAGAAAATTTCTTCTGAAAAATATTATAAATATTTTATTTTATGTAAATAAGAATTTTTAAAGTAAATGATCATAGCTTTTGAGTAGTTTTAAAATAAGATGTTTAAACTTTGAGAAAGATTATTTGCAATAATTTGCATGATCTTTTGAAATATTGAGGAAACGTAAAATCATTAGAAGTTTATCAAGTAGAGAAAGGTTATTTGTAAAAGTAAAGTTTTTCAAAGTTTTGGAACTCAAAAAACTTTAAAATATTGTCATCCATTGGTTCTTAAGAGATAAAACTATTTCACCCCATCCATTTAAGTTGTGATTTTTTAGATGTAATTCTAAGAAATTATACGAAAAATTTAGAGATAGAGAGAGTCTCCATTATGTGATCATTATGTTCATATGAATGATAAAGCTGACATTACAATCGATCATACCAAAACGGGGGTAATAGCTTATAAATATAAGACATAGGGGTCTCATCACGACAAAGCTGTTCAGTTTAATTATAATTAGTGAATAGCATTGTTATCAACTACGCCACTAAACGAACAATGGCTTCTTAAAATAAAAAATAAATAAAAAGACAAACATGAGATAATACAATCTATATGAATTTATCTTTTAAAAGGTCATAATGAATTAATTGGGATGGGACAATGAATGGTTAATGTGTTTAACAGTAATCTGTCGAGACTATAAACGTTTATGGAAGCTGAGGCAATAATTTATGATAATAGAGTATATTATAAAACCAAAATCTAGAGATCCACTACTTTATTATTAACACCAATCAAAGCTTAGATAACCCAAAATGTTTTTATTTTTTCTCAAAGAACTAGAAAGAAATTATGAAATGATTTTATTTTTTCTTTCATAGTTACATTTTATTTTGAATAATTCTTAGATAAGTTTTCATCATCCTTAAAAAATTTTTACTTACTAAAGATAGAATGTTCATTTTATTTTTCAGATGAACTGTTTCTTCCGATGAATCGCGATTTTTGTGGTTAATAACAACTTCCCTTTTTGGTTAATATTAGTAATGAATACTAAATAAAATGGGGACCCTTAGTTAAAATCCAAAAAAAATCAATTAGGATTTGTTTCCTTTAGTAATAAAATTTTTCTATCATCACCTACAAAAATCCCTTTTGAAGAATATGTGCGAAAATATTAAGTTTATGATAGATTATAATAAAATTTGCTTTTGAAACGATATAACGCATCCCATAACAAAAATAGTCTATACAAAAAAGCATTGATCGCAAATCGCATAGCGCAAAAAATAGAAATAGATTAACAAATCATCTTTTACGCTACTGATTTATTATAGCGCTTTTGCGTTTTTGATGCTTTTTGCGATGATTTCATTTTACGATTGTGCGCTATGTTTATGATTACGCATTTGCGATATTTGTGCTTTTTATGATTTTCTGCTGATAGTGCGCTTTTACGATCTCATTCGCGCATTCATGATCGATAACGTTTTATGACTCATATCGCGATATACGACATAGCGATATTGCGATTATGCACGACAAATTACATCGCAATATCACATCAGTAAAGCGCGTATTTATCCCAGGCAATCTTCCATGTGTCAAATCCGTTATGCGCTTTAATGGACCATATTAAATGATTGGAGTGATTATTAATGTGAAAAGAGATTGTATTAGATCGAAGTCGTTTCCATAATGGGTAAATATTATATTTCATCGCATCATATTCGAAAACAATCTCAATCACCTTTCTATTATCATTACTCTCATTTATTCAGTAAAACGAGTGCACGAAGGAGTGATCACTATACAAAGCTTCCACTATACATTATGGGTAAGAAGGAGAAGAGATCAAGTTCGAGAACAAAGAAAGTAGCTTCGCTATACAGACACCACTTTAGTAACAATGATGCGGGCATATCCACTCGGGGAAGAATGTATAATCTATTAGAGGATGAAAACCCTTTGGTGTTGAAAGTTGCGCTACGGCCGTGTTCAAAAAGATACGTCGAAGCTAACCCTTAGAGACTTGGCTTTGCTCATTTGTTGAACTGGAAATTGCAGCAAGGGCCAAGGATTCTCCCATATACTATATATGGTGAGATGGGTCTTGGATAGCACGAGATATCTCGGATGACCAATTCAAGACTCGTCTGAAGAGCTAATTTAGTCATTCACCATAGAAGATGTGAATAATGTATAAAGATATCAAACCTCATACGCCTTATAATGAGCAATCCATGAAAGAATTTGACGAAAGAGAACATGCAAATTTCTCGAGAATGCACACAGAATGGACCAAAAGAGATGAACCATTAAAGAAAAAAGCAAGCACGGGTGAACGAGTACCAAAGGATGTTTTAGACATCTGTTCACAAGTTCTAATATCCAAGGGGGCAAATTGATACGGCTTCTACCACAAGATAAGGTATGTGAGTTTGCCAAAATTATCCCTCTATAGAGCTTTTAGAAGTTATAAAGCAATAGTCATTGGAGGTCAGAGATTTCTGAGAAACACAAAGCTCTTCTTGAGAAAAGTCGGGGAGTTGAAAAGACTTGAAATAATCCATTTGAGATAAAATGAAGAAACATTAACCAAATTCAAAGCAACTGAGTATTGAGTAGGAAAAAAGATGTAGCGTAGTTCAACAGGTAGGTACCATCTATAGAAAAAGGTCAAATCGATAAAAAGAACTATTTCAGCTACATAAGAGCCAGAAAGGGAGACAACGGGAAATTGTTCCTACGCTTGCACAACTCCGTCTTTTAAAGACGAGTCTGAATTTAAGTCAGTTAACCCAAATTTTCCCAAAAACTATGCTAGATGCACGAGCAATAGATCAAGTTTATAGCTAGATAGATTTAGTTTTAATTGTCAACATGTATCTAGAAAAGGACGGTCATTGAGACCTGATCCTTATTTTTTTGTAATAAACTATTTTAGAGTTAGTTAAAGTAGTATTTAAACCCCTCTCATGCGAGAGAGAGGGTCCTGGATCTTAATGTCGTGAGACTTGGAAATTGCATTTACGTACATCCATTGTCTTATATATATGGAAAAGGATCACATACTGGGTGATTTTTGATGCGTAAATTATCTTTGAAGTGTTGCATTTTCTGTACCTTTAGAATTCGATTTTGCATTATAACTGTGGATGAGAGAGTATCAGTTTGACATCTGGAAGTCATCAAGATAGACAAGGTATTTTCTATACGATGCTTGTTGCTGATTTCTATTGTTGTATGATATCAGTTTTTAAGATTGCTATCATTTATATGTATTTTTTTCTCACAACGCTCTCTTTTGTATATCATTTTAGTATAATTGAAACGTTATTTTTCATAATTACATGTAAATGGTATACAATGATGAATCGCAATATGCTATTATAACTACTTGTATAGCATTTCTTAAACAGAGTTACCTTTATTTGTTTCTCGCACATTTCAATTTTGATTAATGAATACATTGTTACATGGTTATTGTTGGATTGAAAACAATCTTAAGTTGTATTCACATGTTATTACCCGGAGTTAGTATTAGGTAATTTCTTTATCAGTATGTTAGCTTAGATTAGATAGTGTTTATTTTTAGTTAATTTAGTCCCATTTCCACCCACCCAATCCAATCCATTTAGTTATAAGGAAAGCTTGGTCCTTTAAATCTAGTCGGAGCCACCATACCAAACGGAGAAAGGAGTGTTTGTCCTATAGGTCCCCGCAGGGTGGTTATCCCCGATAGTTTGAAGCGAGAGATTTTCTAGGCTTCAATGATCCCAATGGCACATACATTCAAATGAGCCGATGTAGGGATACCATTTAGTGCTAATTTGCTACAAGCACTCTACCCATAATGATGAACTCTCTTCTATAATGTACATATAGCCATTGCACTAACTAAGATTTTTTTCATGCACTTCTTTATTCAAAACGACACTTATCCCACCAACTCGGTGGTTAACTTAATTATAATTAGATTTAGGGTAAATAAAAAAATAGAAACAACTTAATAACAAATAAATAGCTACCATCCATATCAATGAGATATACACGATGATATTCACCATCTTCTATCCACAACATTGCATAGATATAGAGTGTAATTCTCTCTATGACATCCCCAAAAGTTTGTGCCTCATGTGCCATATAAATGATGAGGCCTACCACCCTCAGTACTACATAAAAATTTCTCTTAATATTCTCCTTACCACATATCCAGACGACTCTAATTGTCATACTGTGAATGACCATCATATCTGTTACACACCCTCCATGTTGTGACCCATGTCACTGCTCTAGATATGTTGAAATTCTTGTATGGGTGCAACATTATCTTTTTTCTTCTACATTACGAGGCCTTGTTCTTTCTGGGTTCCATTCACATTTTCTTTGTCCTTTCCCTTTCCATGATTGTGGAGATTTTCTGTCTTACGTTTTGAATGCTCATAACAATGCTTCAATTTCCCAGATGACCTCCTCAAGTGACTAAGGCTCATCATATTCAATGCGATCTCTAAATACTAATGGGAAATTCAACGACATCATCTTCAAACTTTAGTACGTCTCGATATTTAATATAGTTTCTATACGATATCAGTTTTGGTCACATTTAGTGTGTCCTAAATTCGTCGCATTTAATTTGTCAATCGGGAATCGTAGTCGAGTGAAGTGCGGCGCACTATATGTGCAAGATAACCTATTTCTTAACTTTTTTGTACGTTTTTGGTTTTTCTAAGGTGAGAGATATGGAAATTCTAAGATGAAAACAAGTTTGGTTATGTTTGTTCAAGGAAGTGATATCCCCTATAATGATTTTACCATTAAACTTGAAACTTTAAAAGCAAATTGAAAATGTACAGATGCACAAGACTTGAAAGAAAAATGAAAATGCTATATTACTGAAATGAAAAGAGGTGTCTGCCCCTAATTTAATAAATAAAAATAATGAACTACTGAAAAGCATGAAGAACAAACTATTCTTGTTGTCGACTAAAACATAAAAGAAAACTATGCTTGAGAAATTCAAAATTGCAACAAAATAAATCTAAATCAGTTTACATCAATTTATCTTTCGACCCTTCATCATTAGTCCATTATGATTTTCGGAAGTAATCATAAAGCAATTTGAGGCTAATCGATATTTAATTTCTAGAAAGTAAAACTACATACTGAAACCATACACTCATAGATTCAATCCCTCACCATCGGTCCATCGTGGCATCGATAGACACTGAAGATGTCATGCAAATGATTTAATATATCTAAATTTGCTGAAGAAAAAGAAACTAATATCTAAACTACACATTTCATGTCTGAAAATCCTACACCCATCGATCCGAGTACCCAAATTAGGCTTGAGGCAACGAAGATGCCTATGACTGACTTAATATATCTAAATTTGCGGAGAAAAAGAAACTAATACTAAAACTTACACATTTCATAATGCAATCCTGCATCATCGCATCCGAAATTTGTGGCTTTGAGACAGCGAAGATGTCGTTAGTGAGCGACAGATATTCTAAAATTTTACTATCGAAGCAAATAACAAAACTGAAATGAACAAAGCTTAATACCGAAATTAAAGCTAGAAAAGTCATTAAATTAGCAGACGAACAATGTTAGTTCCATGTCACTAGTCAAAAAGCTGATGAAAAATGTCAGCTTTATGCCTCATCTTTATAACGTGAAACAAGAACAACGATCGCAGGTGATTAACAATCATAAAACATGAAGAGATACAAGAAATGAAATGGAAATTATCAGGAAGTGTATAAAGCGAGAAATAGAAACAAATGCAATATATGAACATATGAATGGCTTATGACATAATGAAATAAAGAATTAAACGATTCATACACTAATGCAATAAAACTATTTGACACGGGGCCCTCTACACCGGCCTTGTGAACGGTCCTCGAAATACGGAGATTAAGTTGAAAAATCGAGAGTCTTCTCATATTAAAAAGCGACTCATTTCACGAGAATAGTAATGTTACGGCACAAGTGCGCGTGTAATCACTAACAGAACGGACTAATCCAAAAGATAACGGAGAGACTACATCACTGGTCATATCGTACTGAACTCTATATGCGTATGCAAAACATATTTATATGGCAACAATTCGAACTATAAACGTGCTCTCTAAAGTTCATGTCGGTGGAGAGCACGTAGATCCACTACGTCCACGCATACTGAGAGATGACACTTGGCCGTGTTGGAGAGTGAATCTACTGAGAGGTGTGATTCTTTAGATTCGACTCTAGAGCCACAATAGCGCGATGGTCGATTTATCCTCACATCGAGGAGCTTAGAAACGACATATGGATCTTTATGTGACACGAAAGCGCAGTCAGTGCTGAGCTATGAGACCCTCCATGAGTTGACTTCCATGTGGACGCCTTTGGACCGCGGCTATTTTGGATGAGTTTGCTTGAACCAATAGGACCGAACCAGTGTCCACTCGCTATTCCTGAGCCTGCTTACATGTGAGCTCGTTTCCCTTGTAGACACCTGGCAGCATAGAGTTTCACAAAATAAGCGAGCGGAAAGTTACGGCAGTGCTTGGAAAGTGGCAAGATTCCGCGATGTTGAATGAACAAAATCTAGATCAAATAGCGACACACACATAGTAATTAAAAACCAATAGATGCTCTTTGCTACATGATATTGACAATTTGGGAGGTTCAGGTGAGTGAAAAAGCGTATGGAAAAGTGTATGGAAAAAGATGCAAAATTTGACGACATCATCATGCGAGCAGAAGGTGTTGCATGTCCTCATGCAACCAAAATTTTGATACTCTTTGTTCAGTTCAGTGCCTTTGATACTCGCCAAACATGCAACAGATCATCTTTTCTTCTTCCTTGCTACTCACTGCCATCATTAAGCTTCTCTTCATTAAGCATCTAAATTTGATAATTACAAGTGCTTTCTGCTCAATTTCCGACATTTTCCTTTCTTTAATTTCTTTCATTTACTTCTTTTTGCTCGATATTCCCGAAATGTAACATAGTACTGTCATGGATGATTTTGTATCAGTTTGCCTTGTTCTTTCAATAAGCTTATATTTTTTCATTTTTGATGTGCTCATATTTAAAAAAAGCTCCAAATTTCAAAAAATTTCTGCTTTTAATGATTGAACTACTCATCCTTGCAATGTGTGAGAGGTTTGAATGGAAGAAGTACTTGGACTGTAGCTGCCTTTTTCCCAAAGATTCGTATATAGTCATATACTTCCCCTGGTTACTGTCTTGGGGTCATATTTAAGTGTCATTTTTACTGGGATGTCCCAAAATGTCGTGAAGAGTTATGTTCAAAACTGGCCGAGAGCTTACATCCAATATTTTGCGAGAATAAGGATGGAGTATGTGCTCATTGTTCGATTGGGAATGGAATGAACCGGAGTTCAACTAGCGATACGAGATGGACTATGGTCGGTTAGAGAGGAATCTGCCCGAGGATGTCTCTTCACCCCAAATGGTCGAAATGAGGACTCTTAATTTATGCGTTTTTCTCAATTTCCCCTTAAGTCGTGCTGCTTCTCCTCACCTTATTGCTGGTATACTATCCTCCTTGTTCTTGTTTTTCCTTTCTGCCTTCTTGGGATATAGTATGTTGTTTTTGAAGATAAACGTAATCTTTTTCTGATATGGCATTTGATGATCTTCTTCTTGAGGAAGAAGGAGTTTTATATGCAGGCCATCAATAGTTTTCTTTTCTCTTTTTGGTATTATTGGCTTCTTACCCTTGATTTCCTTCTTCTTCCTTTTTGCAGATCTCTCTTCTATCATTTCTTTCCCCATAGTATTAGTACAGTAACAGAGTATTTTAGATTTCAATCATGATTGTTCTTTTCTCCTACTTCTTCGTAACAGTGTAAACTGCGGGAATTTCATAAGTAGGAGTAATTTGAGTTTCCAACATGTATTCTTTTCTTCTACTCCTTCTTGTTGAACTACTTGAGAATTCCTGAAGGTTCCCTCAAAAAAATTTCTAACTAGAAATTGTTCCCATGTGTCTTTTCTTCCATAACTCCTTTCAATCGAGAATTTTTTATATAAGGCCGTGGTAGATATAGATGAGGGCTCTACATCTCCCTAAGTGTTTCTGAATATGTCAACAATGATAATTTTCTTCAAGCTATCAGATAGAAAATATGGGAGATTGAGAGTTTGATTTCTCTAGAAAATTCATCAATAGCACTGTGTATGGTACATGTACATGGACCCAAAACGGCCTTCACATATGTAATGAATTTCCTGAACAACTAGCAATAAAGTGGCCCATTCTTCTTTTCAATGTATGTGCACGAGAATTCCTCTTTTACACGATGTAGTATCCATACCTGGTTTCGCTAAGATTGTTCTCCATGCCTCATCAACAGTGCTTTTATTTTTGAACCAACGCTCTCCCTCTGAGAAGAAGTTACAGCGAGCTGCTGCTATTGATGCTTCATTGACCAGAAAACTTGAGGCTCTCTAATTTCTGCTTCCAGGCCACTCAAAATGACACTGCAACAATGCTAGAATCTTCTTTGTGGGTAACTCTACGAATTTAACAAATAAAAACGCAACCATTTCTTTCTTCAATATCTCCTTTACTTGGTGCGGATACCCTCTACAACGCAGTCCTTCAATCTCGTTGCTCTTAGCAATTTCTCCCATTTTCACTCTTTCTTCGTTCTTCACAAATTTGCCTTTCATGAGGTTTCAAATGGAAATAGAATGATTGAATGCACGGAACGAGCACATATGGGCGTGAGGATCGTATACATAAAATGGGAATGAGCACCATAAACGGAATGGAGGTGAGACCGTGGGTGAATGTCAAGAGGTGAGGAGATAGTGAGGGAAACAGAACGAAGCTAGTTGAAACGCATGCAGTGGGGTTTCGAAAAACATAACAAAGATAGGACTGAGTAGATTAGATAGAATATAACACATATCGGCACGCATTTTGAATTTGTAGTTGGCCTACTAGACATAAATGCGAACACGTTTGATCAACAGTGTCTGTGACTTGATACGATTTGCAAGAGTCCCTTGGTCAATCAAATAAAGCTTCATTATCACCGATGGGATATTGGGATCATGAGTGAAAAATCGGGGTTTTCAATGATGAAATTGTTTGTGAATAAATGCAAGATGATAATATGGAGATACAGTGAAAAGGTTACGAAACGCGCCAAATATAATCATTGCGCGTAATGGATAGAGCTCATGGTTTGAGATCATATAAAAATGTGTTTTCAATACTAGTGAAATAAAATTTATTCATACACTTTGATGCTTGCTTTGCCCTTGGTCTTCAGTCGATTGATCTCATTTTGGTGTCTTGAATGCTCCATTGATCCTCTAACTTTTGCATTTTTATTTTCTGTCCACGTCGTTTCATCTTTATGACGAGTAGCATTGTAGGAGTACATACGTTTTCCTGAAGCTTCGCAGACGTCGAGTCATGCAAGACGAGATGTCGATCTGCGAACCCGCTAACACGGCTATTACTTGGGTTGAATAGAAATGAAAAATGACAAATGATCCGAGATGGAAATGGTCACTGAAAAAAATTTTTATTGCCAGTGGGAATGGAATGAAATGAAGTGGAATGAGAGGTGAAATGAAATGAAATGAAATGCGAATGAAGTGGAATGAAATGGAGTGGGTGGTGACAAAGCTAGTGAAATGAGCAGAGATGGAAAATATAGAGTGTCTGCAGTGTTCACGATTTTCACCCCTATATTTTGCATAAGACTGCCAGCAATCATTGATGATTGGTTTTCGTAGGGCTATACTACCATTTTTTTTTAAGCTCGAAAACATAAAAGCTAAAGATTTGGTGGAGAAGAAGAATTCTTCATGCGACTTTGATCCCTACGGTAAATTTCTTGAAACAGTCTTGACAAAATCCCTCTTTTGAGAGTGGCTATGATAAACTTTCGAAATTCTATGGCCATTCATAATAAGAGGAGTTTGAAACTCATCAATGGTCTTGATTCTTGCTAGGCTCCACATTGCTGAAGATCTTGTCAACCTCATATGGCCCAAGTCAATGAGTCTACTTCCTTGGGAAAATCTTTCAAACTTTTGAATCAAATAACAATGCCAATCTCCTTCTTGAAACTTCTTCTCTTTTATATATTTGTCATGCCATTTAGTTCTTTGATATTGAACTAGATCAGTTCTTAGAATTGCTTCTTGTCGATCTCATCTAGTATCAGTTCAAACTTTGCTCCATTCTATGCTTTTGGGCTTACTGAGTAAGTCCATCCCCAAGTCGAAGCCGTCTATCTTGAAGGTCTTGACTTGGAACTCAATGGGGAGCAAGACTTCTTTCCCATAAACAAGTTCATAGGGAGAATGTCTCGTTGTATTCCTCCATGTAGTTCGTAGGCCCACAAGGCTTCTGTGGGAAGCTCTTCTCACTCAATCTCTTCTATGTAGATAGAATCGATGCTTTTGTGATGATACTTTCAAGAATCTTTGTTCTGTGGACTCCACTTGACCATTTTCTTGTGGATGGTAAGGAGTGGATCTTTCGTAGCTATTTGTATTCTTCCATCAACTTCTCCACCAAATTGGATGTGAATTGGCCCTCCCACGATGCTGTCACAATTTCTATCTTGGAACACGTCTAGTAAAAATATCCCTCATAAAAGTAAAATGAACAAACTTTGAATTTTCGATGGCAGATACTAATGCTTTTCAGCTTCTACTCATTTAGTAACATAATCAGTACAAACCAATATATACTTCTTTTGCTTAGATGGTGGATTAATAGGTCTAGATGAAATCTAAAGCCCATTTTTCTGTAAAAGGGGTTCCACTAGTGTACCGTGTTTGCAATGCATATCTCATTTTTGGAAAGTGGTAGAAGTTTCCCCTACTCTTTGGCAATGTTGTCACATCTTTTGATCATATTGTTTTTGCATCTTTTTGAAGAGGGAAGGCCAATAATATCCCAAAGAAAGGATTTTATAGGCCGTCCTTTTTTATTACAGCAAAGTGTCGCTCATTGTTGTTCATGCATGACATGCCTTGAAGAATATCGGGCAGTTTCTATCTTCCCACCCGACACATCTTACTGATCACAAGATGCGGCTACACTAAACAATTCGTTAGAAATCCATATGAATATTTTTGAACTCTCTTTGAATAATCTTTTCGTTTTTCTCTTGGAAATAAATGTGAAGGTAGTTTCCACAACGAGCAAATAGTTAGCAACATCTGCATACGATGGGTCTTAATAGTTACCTGCAAACAAGTATTCATCGGGAAACTTATCTTCTACGGGGAGAATCTTCTTTAGTATTCTGAATCCTAGACAAGAAATCAGCTACTGTATTCGTTTTTCTCTGGTCTACATCCAACACAGTGAATATTGAATTCTTGCAAAAGTTAAAATAGCCATCTTGTCACTCTGCCATTAGGAAATAACAAAGGTTTGTTCATTAAATATCTAATTGACGAGTAATTGTCGTATGAATAAAGTTTCACAGCTCTGTTATGTAATGTCTAAATTATGTAATTGCATGAACAACAGCTGACTCTTTTTCGGTCATAGTATAGTTTAACTCTGTAGAATTCAAATTTTTCATTAGGTGTAATAAATGGCATAAGGAATTAAATATTTTTGACCCAACACGACTCTCGGAAGAGTCTGATTCGACGTTATCCTAGTAGAAATATATGGAAAAGAGAGGAGTTTTCCAATTTGGTCCTCTCAAGATAGGTGCTGTCAGATATTCTTGTGCAAAGTTTCAAAAGCTGATTGACAATCAGATCCCATTTAAATTGCACGATCGCTTTTGTAAGAAATTGAAGAGTGGAGATAAAGCTATTTTAGTGAAGTTTTATCATCTTTCATAGTAACCGATGAAATCCTAGAAAACTTCTAACATCTCTTTGACAATTTGGGAATAGGCAACTTGGAGATGACTTCAACTTTTGATCTATCAATCTTAATCCCATCTCACGAAATATGATGTCCTAAAACAATCCCTTGAGTAAACATCATATAGCATTTTTTCATGGCTGTAATGAAAGGTTTGTTTCTTTAGCATCTTATAAGAAGATTTTTCCATTTTTCTAATGCTTCTTCAAATGAATTACCATAAAGCGTGTAAAATCTATCCATATAAACCTCTACACAATCATGGATTAGATCATGAAAAAAATTTCCCAGATCGTGCTCTTTGGAATGTTGCTTTGGTGCATTACATAACCCTAAAAGGAAGCACTCGGTAGGCAAAAGTCTCCCCATGGACAAGTAAATGTGGTCTTATCTATGATCTTCAGGGTGCTACCTGAATTTGATTATAGCCATCTAAAACCATCCAAAAATGAAAAGTACTTTTTACACGCTTTAATCGTATCTAATACACGATCAATAAAAGGCAAAGGAAAGTGATCCTTCGAGTTGCTTTGTTCAATCTCCCTGTAATCAATGGACCCTGCCATTTACCATTCTCTTTTAGGTACTATAACCCAAAGGAGAAAACCTGCCATTGCCATGCAATATGGATAAATGAAGTTTACATTGAGAAGTTTTTTGAGCTCTTCTTTCAGCTATTTCCCTAAGATTTGGATTCATCCTTCTTTGAGGTTAGTTCGATTTGGTCTCACTGACTTTTCCTCAATGATAGATAGTGATGGATGCAAGTCTTAGGATCAATACCCTTCATGTCGTTATACCTCCCATGCAAATGCGGTAGAATGTTTTGCAAGATTAGGACTTTGGTTCTTCTTGTTGTGAGTAGCTTCTCCAAATGTTTGCTTGATGATTCAATGTTTTTTTTGGAAAAAATCTCAATAGCGAGTCGTCAAACTCTTCCATAGAGTAAAGAGACATTTGTCTTGATGATAAATATTCTATGTCGGATTCTAGTATCGAAATTGTGTGGGGTCATATATTCTGGAAGATGTCTCAAAATTTTCTAATGTGTTCGAGAATTTGACTATCTCACTTTGACTTTCTGAAATGGTAAAGACGGGTTGTACAGTGTCCTCATCATCGACTCCATTCATTGTATCCTATACGTGATTGTATTACTTGCAGGGGATACAAATTGAATTTCTTTATCTGATATTACCATGATAGAAATGTAGCATGTCTCCGGACTCTACAACTAATAAAAGCATCCGTGTGGCTAGCCAAGGTCTTCCTAAGATGAGTGGATGTCCTCTGAGATTACTTTGATGGGAGTTAAAATCATGAAATCTACTGGATATTCCTCAAGAATCTAAGGAGGCCGAAATATCTTCTAATACATCTCATACAGTTTAATATGTCGATCGATGCTGCAAGTTGCAATAAAGTAGGTGTAAAAGCAGGTTAGGAAGTTTTAAGCTGTTCCATAGTCTCGTCTACTCATAATGTTGATAGCAGTCTAAGTCAACTTTCAATGTGTTTGGAATTTCTATCCCATTTATATGTGTCTTGAGAAAATTGATCTTCACGGATCTACATACTTCTACATGGTAATTTTTCCCATCATAATGTGCTGCAATCTTTTCCTACCAGTGGATTCTTCTTGTGTCTTTTAGCTTCCTTCCTGGTCTTTTGAAACTCAACTCCTTTATAGTTTTTGCTAGAATAGGAATTTCTAGTAATGGCTTGTAGCAATGGAATCTTGATATCAAACATTCTTCAATGTCTATCTAGAAAGTCATAGTTAGGCAACTACAGATTTTGTTTTTTCCACCCCTTTATCAATTTGTAGTCTTTCCGGATAAAGGTGTAGATGAAGATGCGGAGTTGCTCAACTATAGGAGCGTTGTGGGTGTTAACTTTTTCTTTTTCTCTTTGCATGTCTTGAATTTTGACAGAGACTCTTCCTCGAGAACCCTTATTAACTTGAAGAGAGTCCCTCCCGAAAGGTATCTTGCTCTTGAATATCTATAGAAGGTTTTTCTCAAAACTCTACCGGATACGAGTTGTACATCGTTGAGAGGAACAATCATATAGGTAGGAAAATTGTTGTCCTTCTACATACATATAAGTAGTTTGAGTGATTCTTTCGTATTGATAGGATTTGGCAATGGCTGTAGCTGGAAGTTGATTTGTCTTTTTGTTGGTAGTGGAAGCATGAGTTGATGGATTTGGATTTTGTTGAGAAGATTGTTGTTATGGAAATGGCAATGAAAGTTGTGGATTAGGGCTTTTGGAAGTTGTGGAATTTGTTAGGATTTTGAAAAGATGGAGGATATTGATACATTGAGCAAATCTCCCATACAGGATTTTGCATCCCCTTTGTACCCATAGCTGATATGAATTTTGATGTTGGGAGCCAAGGTTGTTGCCAAGGATTCCAATTTGGTGGGGTTTGAAGATTCATGGGGTTGTTAAACCCTTGAGATTGTTGTCCCCCTGCGAGCATGTCTCCTTGCGACAAAACGGGGAGTCTCTTGAATTTGTGATCTTCTTGAAAAAGACTGTGCTTTGAGTCCGCGAATTGAAGGACAATCCTTGATCTCATGATTTTCTTGAGCAAATCTTATACATGTTTTCGTACAACTTTTTGCATCAAGGGACATTCCCTTAAAAGCACGTTTCTTCCTCACATTTTCGGACAAAAGATGGCTAAAGCATCTGCTTTCACTACTCTTGTTGTGGATTTTATAGGGTGTCACAGTTGTTCACTAAGGTTCCTCAAGATATCAGTGAACTCATCAAGACATCATTGACCAATCTCTTGCACTATAACTTGATCTCGATTGCAGATTTTTTAGCCCTAATTAAGAGAGAGGATCCCTAGGGCCCTTTTTCCGGAGTTTTTAGATTTTTCCTCTTAAGAGATGGATACATGGTTTCGTTATATCACTTGAAATGGAAGTTGAGAAATCGTCTCCTTTCCCCATCGATAGTTTAAAATGTCTCATCCATTCATCTCTAATGTGCTTTGTATTATGAGGGCTTTCAGGTTTCATCATCTAGTATGCTCATCTTTGCGTCTTTTTCAAGTTGTATTGAAAATCTTTCAATTTAAGTTCTTCCAAATTTTCATCTGTCTTTTTGCATCATTTTGAATACCTCATCCTTGTGATTCGTTTGGGCATCACGAATAGTCCAAGTATCTATCCAAAATGTTTGTTTCATTTCATTCAAGTCCCGATAGATTGAGTAGCTAATCCAGATGAACCATTTTCACAGCAGATCCCTTCAATGTTGAAGGAAACTTGAGTATTGAGCTTTTGAGAGATCTTCCATATAGTCATAAGTGTGACTACACAACTCACAAACTCAGATAAATGTTTTCGGGATCCTCACTGTCGCAATCCATAAGAAGTTAGGGAGAACGGATGGTAGGGAGAGTATTTTTCTTTATTGTTGCATGAGTTTCCTCATCAACCATAGGGAATCTGAGCTAAATTTCGTCTCCTTCCTGATTTCTACCATTATTTCCTTCACCATTGTTATCTCCATTGTTTCCTCCTCTCCTACCTCCACCTCCTATTTATTACTTCCTCTTGCCATGATAGTTTCTTTAGAGTCCTTATAGTCCTCTCAGTTCTTCTACCAAGGACAGGATAGAGAAAGTCTTTGTTTTAGAGTGGGTTTAGTAGGTGGTATAGGAGAGAATCCTCTACTCGAGTTGTTTCCTTGACATCCAAAAATCTTAAGGCTAGGGGTAGATGGTGGTGAATGCGATGCTATGCCTTGAAGAAGATGGAGTTGTGAAAATCAAACTCTTGGCTATAGCACTATAAACCTTCCCCTAGAATCTCTTGCTCTATGCATGTCATTTTATTTTTATATTTTTGAGAAATCTGGGCTAATAATTCTCTTTACGATCTTCCAGATCACACTAGGTGCGAGAATAGAGTGGCATACTTAGAGAATTACTAAACCAATAACTCTTTCTTTCTGATCCTCCGGATCACACATGAGTGACAAAGAGGAGAGCATACTTCAAGAAGTCATAGTTTTCCTTCTTTTATGATTTTATGTTTTTTTTTAAGAAATTGGCTACCTAGTTGCACTTCCCACAGCAACGGCGCCAAAATGTTTAGTCGATTTAGTGTGTCCTAAATTGCGCATTTAATTTGTCAATCCGGGAATTGTGAAGCTGGTGAAGTGCGTTGCGCACTATAGGTGTGCAAAGATAATCCCTATTTCTTAACTTTTTGCCGTTTGTTTGGTTTTTCTAAGGTGAAATGGAAATTCTAAGATGAGAAAAAGTTGATGGTTATGTTTGTTCGAGAGGTGATATCCCTATAATGATTTACCAACTTGAAACTTTAAAAAGCAAAAGTGAAATTTACAATGACAAGACTTGAAAGAAAATGAAAATAGATGCTGCATGAAATGAAAGGTGTTGTAATTTAATAAATCAAAATAATGAACTACGAGCATGAAAGGCAGAACTATTCTACTGTGACTAAAACTTATAGAATGAAACATATGCTTTATGAAATTCAAAATTGCAATCAAAATAAATCTAAATCGGTTACATCAATTTATCTTCGACCCTTCATCATTAGTCCTAATCTATGATTTTCTGGAAGTAATCATAAACAATTTTGAGTAAGCGATATTTTAATTGCTTGAGAAAAGTAACTAATACTAAACTACATACACTCATAGATTCAATCCCTCACCATCGATCCCAGTTGTGGCTTTTCGGAGCAACAGCCCAGACACGATGTCATGCATGATTTAATATATCTAGAAATTTGCAGTGAAAGAAACTAATACTAAACTACATCAATTTCATAATGCAATCCCTCACCATCAGTCCAGCTGTGGCTTTCGGAGGCAACTGAAGATGCTATGAGCAACTTAATATATCTAAATTTGCAGAAAAGAAACTAATACTAAACTACACATTTCATAATGCAATCCCTCACCATCAGTCCAGCTGTGGCTTTCGGAGGCAACTGAAGATGCTATGAGCAGCTTAATATATCTAAATTTAACTACTGAAGCAAATAACAAAACTGAAATGAACAAAGCAATACTGAAATTAAACAAAAGCTATGAAAAGCAAATTAGCAGCAGAACAATGTTAGTTCCATGTCACTAGTCAAAAAGCTATGAAAATGCCCGGGCTGCCTATCTAAAACCTGAAACATAAACACTGATCAGTGATTAACAATCATAAAGCATGAAAAATAGAAATGAAATGGAAATTATAGAAGTTTATAAACAGAAATGAAACAAATGCAATATATGAACATATGAATGGATTATGACACAATGAAATGAAATTAAAATTATACACTAATGCACAAAACCTTAACTGAGCAGGGGCCCTCTACACCAGCCTTGGCAACGGTCCTCAAATACGAATTAAGTTGAAAAACAGAGTCTTCTCATATTAAAAAGCAGTCATTACAGAATGGTAATGTTACGGCACAAGTGCAGCGTAATCACTACAAAGCAGACTAATCAAAAGATAACAGAGACTACATTCACTAATATCGACTAACTCTATATGCGTATGCAAACGCATTATATATAACAACGAACTATAACTGTCTCCTAAAGTTCATGCTGGTGGAGAGCACGTAGACCACTACGTCCACAGATATAGGAGCATGGCCGTGTTGGAAAGTGAATCTACGAGAGGTGGATGCTTGAATTCGACTCTAGAGCCCTGTACAGATGTCGATTTATCCTCCGCAGGCTTAGAAACGGCCGTATGGATCTTTATGTGACACGAAACAGAGTCCGGCCAACATGAAACTCCATGGTTGACTTCCATGTGGACGCCTTTGACCGCGGCTTCTTTGGATGAGTTTGCTTGAACCAATAGGACACGAACCATGTCCACGTCATTCCTGACCTGCCCATGTGACTCGTTTCCCTTGTAGACACCTGTAGCATAGAGTTTCACAAAATAGCTGCGGAAAGTTGCAGCAGCTGCGGAAAGTGGCAAGATTCCGTAGCTGAATGAAAAAAATCTAGATCAAATAGAAAACACAAAAATATAATTAAAAACCATGTTAGATGCTCTTTTGCACATGATATTGACAATTTGGGAGGTTTAGGTGAGTGAAAAAGGTATGGAAAAGTGTATGGAAAAGATGCAAATTTGGGACTCAACACATACCTCAACAACTCCAGGAACGTTTTTGTATACTCCTCATATGTAATCGATCCCATTTTTAGCTCATAGACTTCCTTGGCTTTGTTGTCATAGTACCTCTCTGAAAATTACTTCTTTTTAAAAAATCTCTTGAATTCATGCCAAATCAACCTTTATGCCTTGATGTCTCTGGTCCACTTCACATCTTCCCACTAGATGTCTTCTTGACCTTTGAGAATGAATTTAAATACTCTGGTCTTGATATTAACTGTGTAATTATGAAACTCAAAGAGTTTCTTCATCCCATGTCACCAAGCCCATGCATCCTCCAACTTCTTCAAACATCCATCAAGGTAGGTGGCTTAGCTTTCTTAAACTCATCCGAGAAGTATCCCCTATCACTTCTCATGTAAGGATGACATTGATGATGATCGTAGTGCCTTTCAGAACTAGAACTAGAGTAGTACATGTGTCCATCACCTCTCCTATCCGGATTTTCCAATAACCTACCATCTCTAACCGTGTCATCTCTATCCGACCTATGAACACCATGAGACATACTTCCATATGCCCTATCAGTCTTGTCATCCTACACATGGATGATCTAAAGTGGTCCCTGTCTCTATAATTCTAACCAACTTTGAAAGATTATTGCATTGACTTTTGCTTATTTCTCTTGTGCCTGCATGATTCTGTCATTGTATTCTTTACAACTTCATATTTCTACCTTCAATATTTTCAATGTGTATGCTAAGTTATAATAAAACCCAAAACCATATTTCTCAGCTTATCCACAAGGGGAATCTCATGAACTGTATTCCACCATCTTGCTATTCATCTTGATCTTCTTCCTGCAAGTACACCATGTCAGCCAAACCAAAACATAAACATAATCAACATACCTTAGTATAGTTCGGGGAGGATATCTCATCTGCAAGATAAACTACATTAGTGTAATACAAGTATAAACATAATCATAAAAAATATAGATAACATCCTATCCATAGTCCAGTCTTCAATGCATGACCATACCAGCCACACATCATGACCTCAGGCATGACAACTACAACCATAGAAATGTATTCTTAGAAACATGTAAGCATTGTCATGCATAAAAAAGCTTAACCAACATACACTCATGCAGAAAAATTCAACAACAATACCATAAAATTTCACATGGTGGCACAACTATGACCATGACCAATAATATTCATATTCAACGAGCACATACACCATAAGTATAAGTAACACATATGTAATTGACATGGATGCATGAACAACACACCACCCATCCAGTATAAGGGGTGAACCATGCTTTTATACCACTCTGTAACACCCTCCTCCCACATTTACCCAAGCTACCTGGTCCACTGGGGTAAACATGTGACGATTGGATACTGTGATGTGATTCAACTACCCATGTATAGTTAAGGAAGTGGAACTGATGGAACTGGACCAAACTTACCTTCTACAAATACTACAAAACCTTAGGATCTAACCCACCATTCCAGGTGATCAACCCCTGAGGGAACTCAACATTTTTACTGACCTAGAGCCCTGACCACTCCCCTTCCAAGCCCTCCAAGTGACTAAGAGCCCCATTCGGTCCCATGAGACTGCATGAGTGTGACTGTAGCATTTTTCTGCCAGTTCTACACCACCGGATACGAGATTTAAGGATATTTTCTAGGGCTAGGACCTTGTCATCACCGAGAAACTTATGAAACTTAGAGAACTCATAAAAGACATGATGACAATGCTTTTGATAACAAACTTGATCAAGAACTTGGAAGGACCTTGACTATCCATGATAGACATTTCGAAAAACATGTCACAAATATGCATCTTACATGTTGTAATAACATATCTAAACATAGAGGTATCATACTTATCTGACAATCAGTAAGAAGTGTTAATTCCTCATCAAATTAGCTACATTATCATCTATTAGGTCATGTATTCATTTTTCATTCATTTACAAATAAAAACATGATGAAATCCATACATCATGACTATCATAAAACATATTCATAACCAGCATATAATCAACAAAAATACCAAGGATACAACAACCATAAAATCAACATATACGCATATAAATTTACACATGAATTACCAAGTAGAAGAAGACCTTAATAATGAATGCAAAGGCCAACCAGGTTCGGGACTTCCATGAACCACCTAACCGTAGATTGGTTGAACCAAATGTTTCTTTCATCCAATCATCCCTGTGCCATCTTCTAAGCAAGAATGTGGGTTCATAACCAAAAAAACAACCAGGGCTTTTCGAGGCTACACCACCTCACCCTCATCAATAGAATTGGACTTTACCGCAATCCAGCGGATGACATAACCTAAATAGCCATGGATGCCTTCAGATCTCTCCACCTAAACCGTGAGGAATTTTTCTATCTCAACCTCTCAATTTTATCATGTATCCCACCATTATCATTGAAGGGATTCCTAGGCCTACGAGATCTCCATCCTTTGGGATTTACAGTGTATCCCATATTAGGATTCATAGGCCCAATAAAGGGTACTAACCACTGAGATTTACCATGTATCCTACCATTCACTGGTAAAGGGATTCCTAAGCTCAATCGAGGTTTTCACATCCATGGTTTACCGTGTATCCGATCTCGGGATTCCTAGGCCTTGTGAATAATCCTGAGACCACCCCACTAGCTTTGAGTCCATCCAATAATCTAGATCAACCAAAACAAGAGAACCCAATCACATGATGGCTTTCTACAAATGGAAAGGAAAGGCTGAAAAACATTATCACACCTGGAAAAATCCATACCAATGAAAACAAGAGAACCAAGAACACATATGCATACCCATGCATGCCAAATTTAACAAGGAAATCATACATGTAACACGATACCATCAAATAATCCTGTTATATCCAATTGATCCTATTCTTCCTTGCTTGATCTTTACTTCCTCTTTACCTTCTTTACTTTTCTCTATCCAATGCTGAAGTGCTCCAAGAAAACTCTAAGTGTCCAAAAGTGTGACACAGAGATATAATAAAGAAAGAGATCCAAAACTAAACTCGAAAAAGGTACCAACTGATTCTCAAAAGCCTTTATATTAATGAGGCTTCTATTTTCTTCAATTTTCCATTATTTTCCTTCATTTTCCTCCTCACATGCAGCCTGTGACCTTTCACCTTCATTTTCTCCTTTTTTTCATTATTTTCATAAATGCAATGTCAATTAAGGCCTCTTTGCATTTCCAAAGCATTTGACATTTCCTTTGCCAATTTCCTTATCCATCATAAACCAAATGAACACCCACACTAGGATTTTTTCCCAACATTAAAGTTCGAATAAGTGTCCCATAACACAACCCACACACACATTAAGTGAAGCATTGGTGAATTTATCTATATTTATGGAAACGGTGCAAAAATCAAAGGTATCCTAGCTGGTGCATTAAATATGAAACCCAAAATCCCCTTGTTTTGCAC
This sequence comes from Pinus albicaulis, assembly GCA_034641835.2. Lineage (NCBI taxonomy): Eukaryota > Viridiplantae > Streptophyta > Pinopsida > Pinales > Pinaceae > Pinus > Pinus albicaulis. Next base: position 226,441,138 of record CM076579.1, read on the forward strand.
TGCATATTGAGCTGTTAGACAGTAAAAGGTATCATCCAACAAAATCAAGAAATGCACTACACCAAACCCCTATGGAATATATATAACCATTCTCCATGACTTTCTACACAATTCTTATATTTCCACCACGGATGATGATGGACTACCAAGGAGCATCCCCACTGTCACTACTTTGTAGCTATCACTGTTAGTTTGCACAATGGATTTGGTGTAGGGGTTTGGCTTGGGAGGTCACTTATAACTAACATCGGGGAATTTTTAAGTGGGGTTTTTTACAATGGTTTTATACATGTGAATAAAAATCACCATAACTACGTCGATATGCATATATATTTCAACTCCGGGTGCAAGTGGGGTTGTCTAATTTTTTATTTTACTTTTTAATTAATAGCCACGATGAATTCTGCACTGAATATCCTTCAGCTGAAAATGTAATGAACGACTGCAATTAGTGGTAGTCAAAAGAGTCATATGTTACTTTTAAATGATGGGTGAATCAATCTTGGCATGTTAACGTGGCACTTGAGTCCATAAAAATGATTAAACCATTGAGCGGTTTAAGCGATAAAACGATGAAACATGGGAGGGAGTGGAAAGAGTCATATATTAATTTTAAATGGTGGGTGGAACCCTCTTGGTATGTTAACATTGCACTTGAGGCCATCGAAACAATTAAATCATTGGGTGGTTTAATCAAATAAATAATGAAACGTGGGCAATCACTCTTGTTGCGCCTAACGTAGTTGTTGAGAATTTAATCAGTTTCACCATGATGGTATTTAAACGATTAAAATGATAAGCGTTGTTTAGTTTTCCTCAACTTAGTCTAAGTTTTTTTTCTCGCATGTTTGTGAATTTTTCGACTTTGTGAATTGTTTAGGTGCATCGCTCGTGTGAGTTCAAGGCAGTCTGTGTTGCTTCCATTGCAGTGCATCGACACTGGGAATTTTGTGTTGGTTTCACTGTTGTGTGTCATACCGAGTAAGACAACCAAAACCTCCATGTTTTTGTAATGATTTTTTTGTTAATTTTCTTATAAATTTATATAGTTTTTTCAATTGCGACCTACTTTTTTATATAGTTATAGTTTTTAAATAGTTATATTGTTTTTTATATAGTTTTTTTTTTTCCTTTTAAAAGAGAATTATATAGTAATAAAAGCTGATAATAGAGAATATAAAAACTAATAATAATATAAAAAGTAATATCAGATAATATACAAACTAATATTTATATAGGTATAGAAACTGATAAGAGAGAACATAAAAACATCTGAAAGTAAAAAAAATAATTTTGCTAGAGAAATATATATGAGATGTGGAAGTGCGAAGGTACATTCAATTTAATTTTTATTTGATTTCCAATTTTAAACAGTGTACATTTGTCACAATGATTATCTTTGATGGTATTGTGATATCATATTTATATTCTTATTTGAATTTTCCATATAGGTGTTTTTGGCATATTAGGGTTGAAGATGTAGATAGATCGATTTAAAATGACATTTAAACAATCAAAGGGACTTGAAAATTGCATTCAATTAAAACAAAGTTGTCCACAAATGTGTTTGCATTGCATAAAAGATAATATTATTATTTTTTTCATGTTTGCATAGACAAAACAGAATCCAATGATGTTTGTGAAAAAAAATGTATGTAAAATATTGGAAACATACAGAGCTAAATACAAAAGGGAAAATGTCCGTTGCAAGGTTTGAAGAAATGCAATCAGAGGAGACTATAATATCATCTGATGGTGATCGAGTTTCTGATCTTGTTAGAGAAGGTAACATTTTAATTTCTTTAAATTTTGCCATAAAATTTATGGGAGAAATGACATATAAATGACATGTACATGGTTCTAAAAACACTAGAAAATGCATTAAAGTTTATGGGAGAAATGGAATGTATAGAAATGGATATTAAAATGAAGAACTTCTATTTAGATTTTTTCTAGAGATTAATTGTAGGGACATTTACTGGATATGTCACCTTTGAGAAAAGATGAGATCTAGAGGCTACCTGGCCCTTTACAAACTCTTCCTTTAGAACTTGTAGTAGTTAACAAACGAACTAAAATCCTATGGAAGTTCAGCCACTTTAGGTTCGGTTTTTAGGCCTTAAATTTTTCCTTGAATTAATGGGAGAAAGCCTTGAGATTGTGGGAGAAATGACATGTTCATGGTTTTCCTTAAAGTTTGTCTTAAAGTTTATGGGAGAAATCATATCTAGAAAAGACATGCCTTGAATTTTTCCTTGCCTAGATTTTAAGGGAGAAATGACATGTATGTAGGTTTTAACCCTGTATAGAAATTATCTGCAAACAAACCTTAAAAATAAAAAATAATAAATAGTGAGAGCATAAAACATAAAACAGATATACACAGAGATTTTTCCCTGGATCCCAAATCGGGACGACCAGCTTGATTTTTCATTATATTCCTTTTAGTGTTACAACACATATATATACATGCTGAAGCATACATAAACCCCAATCCATTAACCCTAGATTAGATCATAACCGTAGTTCCCTTGACACGGTCACCAATTAATTTAAAATAAACAAAATGATCCTCCTTGCTTCTAGTGAAGCCAAGTCCCCATATATAGGTATCAAATTTCTGATACCACATCCTTGGTGACTGTTTTAACCCATACAAAGACTTCTTTAACCTGCATACCAGTTCTTTCTTCCCCTTCACCATAAAGCCTTCCAAGTTGTTTCATGTAGATTTCTCTTCCGCATCCCCCTGTGAAGAAATGATGTCTTCACATCCATCTGTTCTACCTCAAAATCAAATGCAGTAGCAACAGATAAAAGTAATCTAATAGAAGTAACTTTGGAAACAGGAGAAAAAATATCACCAAAATAAATTCTCGGCACATGGGAATAACCTTTTGCTACCAACCGAGCTTTGTATTTCTCCACCTTGCCTTCTACATTCATCTTCTTCTTAAACACCCATTTGCTCCCGATGGGCTTCGTTCCAGCTGACAACTCCACTAGATCCCATGCCTCATTTTTACGCAAGGATGCCATTTCATCAACCATGGCCTCCTTCCAGAGTTTTCCATATTATGAATCTACTGCCGCCCTGATGGTTCTAGGATCATAATCAGTTATAGTTAAAGCAAAATTTGAACAGAAAGCAGATGGACTATACCTTTTTGGTTGTCTTCTTTCCCGAACTGATCTTCTCACAGCTGGAGTTTGTGGCTCTTCCTCTTTTGAGTCTTCTTCTATTGTAGAGTCTGATTCATCCTCCTTTAGCTCAAACTCTATCTTCTCAGGTTCCTTTGGTAGGACTTCATGTTTAAAAACATCCTTCACCTCTCTAAACACCACATCTTGGCTGTCAAAAACCTTCCTTGTTTCCGGGTTCCAAAGCTTGTAACCCTTTAAACCATCCTTATACCCAATAAATATGCATCTTTCAGATTTATTATCCAACTTGGTCCTTTTCTCCTTTGGAACATGTACATATGCATCACATCCAAATACCCTCAGATGTGAAAGGGAGGGTTTCTTACCAGTCCATACCTCATGTGGAGTCTTATCCTCCAACGCTGATGAAGGTGATATGTTAACCAAGTAACATGTAGTCTCCACTGCCTTTGCCTAGAATTCTTGTCCTAACCCAGTACCACTTTGCATGCTTCTTGCCTTTTCCATCAGCGTTATGTTCATTCTTTCTGCAACTCTGTTTTGCTAAGGTGTGTATGGAGTAGTCTTCTTCCGCGCTATACCACGCTTCTTACAGAACTCTTCAAATTCCTTCTTGCAAAACTCCCCACCATTATCTGTCCTCAGCATATTTATCTTCTTCTCTGTCTGGTTTTCCACCAGAGCCTTAAATTCTTTAAATCTGTTAAAGACTTCAAATTTCTTCCTCAAGAAATATATCCATGTATTCCTTGAGAAGTCATCTATGAATGAGACATAGTACACAGAATTACCCAGTGATGGAACCGACACAGGTCCAAACACATTACTGTGCACAAGCTCTAATATCTTGTTCACCCTCTTAGCACCAGAAGGAAAACTCACCCGATTCTACTTCCGATATACAAAATGTTCACAGAAATCAAAATCCAAAGAGCTATTAGACATACCTTCTACCATACCATTTCCATGAATTATTCAAAGGCCCTTCTCTCCAATATGTCCAAGCCTTTGGTGCCATAGCATGGTCTCTTCTCCAGAGACCGCTAGGCTTTCCGCTCCACTTTTGGGAACCACAGAACTGTTGCACCCATCAATAATAGTGCTGCCCTGAAGCTTGTACAAAGTTCCAATCCGAACTCCCCACATTAATATCAGTGCTCCCCGAACCATCTTACAGGTATCTTTCTCGAAGACTGTTTTTACACCTGCATCATCGATCTTGCTTACAAAAATTAGATTTCTGGCCAATGAAAGAATGTGCAGAACACTAGGAAGTGTTCTAATCCTTCCACCTTACAGCTTCAACTTGAATTTTCCACGTCCGACGATTCTGGCCTTCCTATCATCACCTAAGAAGACATCACCGCCATTATATTTCTCATACTCGCAGAACCACTCCCTATGGCGAGTGAAGTGAAAGGATGCACCCGAGTCAATCAACTATGACTGATGATCTACATGTGTATTTGAAGAAGAATCCAAATACACATCCCAACCTTCATCCGAGGTGGTTTTTGCTGCTGCATAAGGAGCATCATCAGATCCCTTTCCTTTCTCAGGAGCATTAGATCTGCAGTCTTTTTTGTAGTGCCCTTCCTTTCCGCATTTCCAGCACACCTTTACAAACTTTCTAGGAGATTTAGATCTCCCAGTCGAAACCTTATTCTTTTTTTTTATTCTGGGACCTTCCTCATACAGATAAGGCATCTCCATTCTGATCCTCCATATTTCTCTGTCTCATTTCCTCCGACAGCAAGGCCGAGACAACGTCATCAAAATTCAAGGTAGTTGTATTACTACCTATTGCAATAACCAGACTGTCCCACGAGTCTGGTATAGAACACAACAAACTGATGCACTTATCTTCATATGAGATTTTCATATAAAGAGATGACAGATGACTTACCACGGTATTGAAGGCATTCAGATGCTCTATCACCGAGTCTCCATCCTTCATCCTCAGGTTATACAGCTTTTTCCGCAGGAACAAATTATTCACTAGAGAATTAGATTGGTACAAATTCCCTAGCTTGTCCCACAAGGTCTTCTTCGTAGCTTCCCCAGATACATTCAACAATATTGAATCTGAGACACACGACCGTATTGTGCTCTTTTCCTTCAGATCCAGCTTCTTCCAGTCTTCATCTGAAATTGTCATTGGTTTAGTACCTGGATCTACCGCAATCCATTGATCCTTATCCACCAATAGATCCTCCATCTTGAGCTTCCACAACTCAAAACTCTGACCATTAAATTTCTCGATCTCTATCTTCCCACCACTCGCCATCTTCTTTCACCGAAAGAATCGATCCCGCAGATCTCCCACTGAACAGGGTCTACCTCAGGCTCGAGCAAAAAAACCCCTCAGCAGCAAAGGCGTCCCCTTGAAGCCGAAACATCTCTGATACCAAATGTAGGTTTTAACCCTGTACATAAATTATCTACAAACGAATCTTAAAAATAGAAAATAAACAATAGTGAGAGCATAAAACATAAAATAGATATACACAGAGATTTTCCCCTGGATCCCAAATCGAGACAACCAGTGTGAGTTTTCATTATATTCCTTTTAGTGTTACAACACATATATATACACGCCGAAGCATACATAAAACCCAATCCATTAACCCTGGATTAGAACATAATTGTAGTTCCTTGACTGGATTTACAAAATACCAGGGGACGAAAACCATCATGCCCCAATACCATGTGCAAATCCATGCACAAAAACATGTATGTGTCCACCCAACTGCAAGAAGGTCCACTGTCTTCCCCAGCATCACCAACCCCAACAATGTACCGCGCCCCCGTGACCCCCGTCGTGCCCGATGCAATGCACAGGGGGGGTTATCGGCCCCCCCCCCCCCCCCCGTGACCCCCCTGTGCGTGACTAGTCGTGGAAAGAATATAACACATACCCAACAATGTACATGGTTTTCCTTATAGTTTATGGGGGAAATGGCATTGGCATATAGTTTATTGGAGAAATGACATAGAAATTACAGAGAAATGACATAGAAATGGCATGCCTTAAAGTTTTCCTAAACGTTTATGGGAGAAATGACACATGTACATGTTTTTCCTTAAAGTTTGTGGGAGAAATGTAAATGACACATGTACATGTTTTTCCTTAAAGTTTGCCTTAAAGTGTGTGGGAGAAATGTCATGTACATGGTTTTCAAAATTATTTTATGCACTTACTAAAATTTATGATAGAAATGGGAGAAATGACATGTATGTACGTGGTTTGCCTTAAAGTTTTCCTTAAATTTTATTCGAGAAATGACATAGAAATTACATGTACATGGTTCCAAAAACACTAGCAAATGTCACCTTAAAGTTTGTGGGAGAAATGGCATGTACAAAAATGGATATTGCAATGAAGAACTTCTATTTATATTTGTGCGAGACTATGGCATGCCTTAAAGTTTACCTAAATTTTATGGGAGAAATGACACATGTACATGGTTTGCCTTAAAGTTTGCCTTAAAGTGTGTGGGATAAATGACATGTACATGGTTTGAAAAATTATTTTATGCACTTACTAAAATTTATGGGAGAAATGGGAGAAATGACATGTATGTAAATGGTTTGCCTTAAATTTTTCCTTAAATTTTACTAGAGAAATAACATAGAAATGAAATATATATGGTTCTAGAAACACTAGCAAATGCCTAAAAGTTCACGGGAGAAATGGAATGTACATAAATGGATATTATAATGAATAACTTCTATTTAAATTTGTTCCAGAGATTGACTGTAGGGGCATTTACTGGATATTTCACCTTTGAGAAACGATGAGATCCAAAGGATGCCTGGCCCTTTACATACTCTGCCTTTAGAACTTGTAGAAGTTAAAACTCAACACACATACTAAAATCCTATGGAAGTTCAGCGACTTTAGGTTCGGATTTTAGGTCTTAAAGTTTGCCTTGAATTAATGGGAGAAAGCCTTGAGTTTGTGGGAGAAATTACATGTGCATGGTTTTCCTTAAATTTTATGAGAGAAATCAAATTTAGAAATGACATGCCTCAAAGTTTGTCTTGCCTAGAGTTTAAGAGAGAAATTACATGTACATGGTTTGCCTTATTGTATATGGGAGAATGACATTGCCTTATATTTTATGGGAAAAATGGCATAGAAATGACAGAGAAATGACACATGCCTTAAAGTTTGCTTAAAATTTTATGGGAGAAATGACACATGTACATGGTTTGCCTTAAAGTGGTAGTGGTTTGCACTTAAACACTAGTGGTAGTGGTTGATTAAGTTATGTCAAAATTCACACCTTGATGGGTTTGTGGGAGAAATGACATGTACAGGGTTTGCAAAATTATTTTATGCCCTTACTAAAACAACTAGTGGTAGTGGTTGATGAAGTTATGTCAAAAGTCACACCTTGATGAGTTTGTGGGAGAAATGACATGTACATGGTTTGCCTTAAAGTTTTGTTTGCCTTGAATTTTATGGGAGAAATCACATCTAGAAACCTTTACTTTGACATCTATAAATAGGCTAAGAACATTAAAAAGGAATTTTCAACTTGCATTAGTTACGTACTTAATAAGAAGTATGATTTAGCACCTAAAAATTTGTTTACTACTTTATAATAATGTCATTTTTGGCTTGTATTATCATTCATCCTTGATATGTGCTATAATTTTACAACTTGAGCATCAACCTACACTATCATTATATCACTGTACATAATCTAGATTATTAATATCCATTACATCATAGAACACTCCACTTTTAACAATTTACAAGATTAGAAGCATCATGGAAGGTGTAAATTTAGGTACATTAATAAAATACATTGGGTTGATTTAAATATTACAAGAAAATTTTAAATATTACAACAAGAAGCAAGCAGAGACCAGTGATAAAGCTACAATTAAGAAAGAAGGCACTCAAGGTACAACGAGAGATATAAATTCACAATTGATTTCTTTTATTCTTAACATGAAAGACAATGCTAAGAAACATTTCCTTGGAAACAATTGGAGGGTGGACTAAATCAAAATTTGTGGTATATGTTGAAGGTCTAATCTATGCAAACATTTGAGGATATTGCATACAACTAACAACAATCAAATAGTATTGTTTGGGTAGGTAAGTTTGCTAAAATAATAAATTTCTAACACTATAGTTTATCTTCAATATTAGTTCAAAATTAAATGATATTTACGAATTTTGTTCTTTATGCAAATGCAAGAGATTCAATACTTTAGGGCTCCATCCGTTGCTTTTATCCACCGCGTCAACCTGCTCATTCTCCGCCGAAGCGTCCTGCTGGTAAAGTGGTGTGCACAATTTCATGAAACCATGCGCAAAAGCAGGAAAATAAAATCCCCTTTGGCCATGGTAAGCGTGACGATCCTTTATCCCCTTCTGGGTTTATTCCTTCCTTCTATCAATTTTAACCAATAAAGAAAACTTTCTTTGTCAAATCCATAGTGGGCATCTGAATAAAAAATAAAAGTCCACATAGTAGCCCATGAGATTACTTTATTTAAAGATTTACAATTCGAGAGAGTGGCCTTAATTTAGTTCATGTGCAGATCAAATTCTACTGTCTCGAAAACCGAGGTGACGGAGTGTCAATATTGATGGCCAAGGCCACCATTTCATCACATGCTACAACCCTATACTGCCTAGCCATCAATGTCAACGTAGCCACAAAGAAAGACAAAGATCTCAGATCTGGGATAGCCCTGTGCGCCATGTTAGCATTTATTGTCCATGTGGACGTGTTGCAAGACCGTGGCCACTGCCTTTATGACTGTTACGACATTACAAGAACATAAACGAAGGAAGATGCTTTCTAAATTCTATTAACTAAGAACTATAGTTGACATTTGATGTTTTTCTTTTAATTATATCTATTAGAATCATCAGGGAAGAAAAATTTCTTCTAATTTTATGAAATATCTTAGGTTTGTCAAGGTTTGTGTTTGAGAGTGCTTCATATTTTTTTTATAGCATCGTTTATGTTTTCCTTGAATTTGTTTTTGTACCGTAAATGTTTCATGTACCAAAATGGGTATTGAGTTCATTGCTTAGAATCTCAATTACATAACCCACAAATTTTAATTTTCTGATTTCTATTACAATGCACTGTAATTCGCTAGTGATGTAGTTCCCTGGCGAAGTCCCGCTTTTAAATTATATGTTTAGTGTTGTAACTTGTCAAGGGCACACAATTTTTTTCTCTACATGAAATATTTTCATTCCCATGTTTAAGTGCTTTGCATTATTCTTCGAAAACAAATGGGATTTGCAATGTTGCAAACATTATAATATTTCCAAGGATGTGGTGAAGAAAATATCGGCATATCGACATTGCCAGGGAAACTATGCAAAATATTAAAATTAAAAAATACAAAAATATAAAAAAAAACAAAAAAACGATTTTATGCACCTTTGTTTGTGGGCAACTTGATTCTTCATGAATCTCGCGATGTTCATGAGATTCAAAATATTACACTTTTTATGGGAAATAATATTGTTTTGTGGTAAAAAAATTGTGACATCGTGATAATATTGAGATATTATCATGTTGTATTTAAAAGTGGGACTTCATGTTGTCTTTAACATTGGTACTTTATTTCATTTGCATAATTTGATGTTTTATTTGACATGAAGCATTTTTTGCAGAATAATTTACTCAAATTACTCACACAAGTTATAGTGAAATTAATGTTTTGATGTTGAAGCTAACTAAATTTCTGGGCATATTTTTTGGTTGATTTTGAAGGAAATTTGGTAGGGCTTTGTTAGAATTTTAAGTTTGAGCTATTTAATTTTCACAATTTGAGCGCCATAAGGTTTATTCAGGGTGTTGAATCCATTTATGAGTTCAAAATGCATTTTAAACATTGCAAAATCACAATCTCACCTAAAATATCACCCAATTTTGGCCAAAAGAGCTAAAACTTCTAACAATTAGATTGTGGAAATTAAATTTTGCAAAATACCATTTATGATTTCTTAGAATGAAAGAATGTGCAAAGAGAGGCCGATAAATTTGTGCAGTGTGCATGTGTATGACTGAAACAGTTAATAGAAAACAAACTAATTAAATGGAAAGTAATTGAGCCATCGATTTTCCACTTGGTTGCATAAAAGTATGAAACGTAGATCTTCCAAGAACCGCATTTGAAGCATTTACAAATTGTTTTTTATAGTAATTCAGGAGGTCATTATGGATTACAAATTATGATTAGGAATGGCAGTAGCATTAAACAGGTTAAAGATAAAGATGATATTACATTTGTGCTCCCTTATTCGATTTGTAGAATTTCATGAAAGTACTTTGTTGTATCATTTTGATGGATAAGTTCTATGACCCTCCATAATGAGGATCAAAGGCAATATTTATGAAATATTTTGAAAAATAAAATTAATTCATTAATCCTCGCACCCAATCTAAAATGAGAAGAGAAAAGGTTTTATCTCTCTCTCTCACACACAAACACGCACACATATATATTTAAAGAATAAAAAAAAAAAATATTTTTAAATATTTTTAAATATTATAAAATGGTTAATTTATTTATGGAAATTAAAAAAAAAAGTTATTGGAGATAAATGGTGTATGGGAGTTGCCACTCAAGTTAAAAAAATATGTTAGGGAAAAATTGCATAAAAAATTATAACTTATATTTAGACCTGCTTTGGAAAGAACTAATAAATTGAGATGTGAAGTGGATAAATTAATTGTTTGCAAATAATGTGCAATGTGCTTGTGTATGATTGGATCTTTGTTCCACTAGTAAAAAAGTTTACAGGTCTTGAGCATGGCATTACGGAGCTCCAAATGTTAGGATTTTGGAAATTTGTTTCTGCTCTTTCCATGGTAGTTGCATCACTGATAGAAGTCAAAAGACTTACAGAAATAAAGGATAATGGTTTAGTATACCTGCACAATGCAACAATTCCAACGAACATATTTTGGTTGCTTCCACAATACATTCTTTATGGCATACCAATAGTCTTTGTAATGGTGGGAATGCAGGAACATTTTTATGATGAGATGTCCAATAGAATGAGAAGATTTGGTGTTGCAGTTTTTTTGTGTGTGCTTGGAATTGGTAGCTTCTTGAGTGGCATTGTTATATCCATTGTTCATGAGAAGCAATTTTATTAATTGAAAAGGTGAATATATGTTATCTTGTTTATGTAGCCATATTAATTTCTTTTCTTCGTCATGTTAGTTTGGGTTTTTGAGTTAACAACTTCTAGATATGGAATTCCTTGAAGCGAAGTAAATTCAAATATCCAATTGAAGGATCAATGGATAATAATAATAAAAATATTCATGGCATTGGCATGAAATGAAACAATAGTGGTTAATAACAAATAATAAGAACACAAGAAACAAATAAAATGAATTCAACCAGAGAGATGTTTTCCTTATCCATAGAATCATAATTGAAAGGACATCCACATAAGACACTAAAAAATGCACAGTATGAAATGCACAACTACACAAACTATTTGTACTTAGATGGTTAATTTTCCATCACACTAATCTTCATACCAAAATAATAATTTCGATCATATTCATCACAATAATTCTTATTAAAACTCTAGTATTCCTCCTAGTTTCAATAGACATTGTACTGAATTTCTTAACCTCTGTCATTATCTTCATGGTGAGAAGCACGATGTGATGGGTTTTCATATTGCACATTCTCTCACATTTCCTAAAAACATTGTTTGGGCCATGTCACCGATTCACAAAGAAAATAAACTCTGCAATTCATATAACAATCCCCATCAATTGCATGACCACATTAATATGTTGGCTTCAAACATGTACTTCAAATTCCCTAGCGGATTGTTTGATTAGCCTTCCTCAAATCACCATCAAGAAGATTAACTAATCTCTTCCTAAGACATATCTCACATTATCTCCAAAGAAAAATTACATGCCTTAGACCTAAAAATAAACAAAATCCATCAAAGAGGAGTGGATGATCAGGAAGAAGGATGTTCAACTAATGAATGAAATGAAACCAAACACTACTACATGTGAGGGGGTTTTAAGACAATATTTAAGACATTTTTTGAGTCAATTGTCTTAACTTGAGACAAAAATAAACTTGTGTATTGCCTTAAATATTGTCTTTAAGCAGGTGTTTCAAAATTAGTGTCTCAAAATTATTGTCTTTAAAAATTTGTCTCTATAAATACAATATAGAACACATATTATTATTGTCTCTATAAAGACATAGACATTATTGTCTCTCTAAGGACAATTTAATTTGTCCACTTTCATTTTTGTCTCTTTAGAGACAATTACATTTTTGTCTCTTCAGGGACAATATCTGAGATTAGGAACATATTGTCTCTAGACTATATGTCCATAATTCCAACTATTGTCTCTCTAGAGACAATATGAAAAAATATTTAAAAAAATAAACAAAATCATTTTAAATGTTATTTTAAGATGGTTTGAACATTTAAAGTTCCCAAATAATTATTTTAATTACCTTAAATCTCTGTTCTTTATGGAAAAAAAAGAATAAATTCCATTTTTTTTAAAGCTAAGCATAAAGTCATTTTAAATCTAAATGAAAATACAATTTCAAAACTTAACAATTCTGGAAAGAAAACCTGAAAATAATAAGGCATCACGCTTATATTTGCTAAAAATACATTCATGTCATTGAATTTGAACATGCAATATCCTTAGTTGGAACTCCATTTCATGAAAATTGTTCAATATTTCTCCATCTTACAAGATAGTTTACTCTCTAACATATAAATACAAAATCTTGAATCACATCAAGTGGTATAAAATTAAATTCATATCCAGTGGTTAGCTCCACAATTTCAATATCCTTGTATAACTGGAATTAGCTTCCTTGATAGCACAAAATTTTAAGAATTTATATGCATTCAAATCTACAATTGATTGGCAATCCTGTCTTGATGAAGGTTTTACAAAATATGGGAAAATTGACACAGGTCCTGGAAACATGATATAAGCCAATTCTCAATCTATTGGTGACCTACAAAGTTATATCCTTTATTACTGGCTTTCACAATTCGACAGTCGTTGATGCAATATTTATTTAACATTCTCTAGTTTGTGTAAACCTGCTTATCACCATAGAATGCACCTAGTTTTTGTTTATCATGAGGCCTTGTACATGTTGAGTGTGGTAAAATAATCTCCATGTTTGCAGATTCCAATAATTTTCATGGAGTATTTGTGCCTATTCCCAGCAGAACTAGAGGAGTTAGCAATATTGCAGGGAATTTTTGGGCTCTCTAGTTGAGGAAGAAGTAATGAACTATTCTGACCAATTTCATAGCAAGCTGAAGTTGCAGAAAATTCCCTATCACTAGATTTTTTTTGGGCAGTTAATCATTTCTTGGAGGCCCAAAAAACCACCCATCCTTCTTCTTGTTAAGAATAAAATAATAAATTCCTGTAAGGCAAGTTTTATACCATTTCTCAACCATTTTCAAGAAAGTTACTTACTGAAATAAAAAAAATGAGGTAGTGCATACCTGAGAATAAAAATGTGTGCACTCTTAGTATTTATTCATCATCACTTGCCTTGCCTTGCCTGATTCCACAATAGTGTAGTACAGACTCCAATGACAATCTAGAAGATATTTTGTGGAATATCCACAGACAGTTGCTTCAACGCATTCATTTCTACCTATTGTTAGTGCTGCAAAAAGGCCCACAACTTTTAGAACCAAGAAAAAATTTAGAATGCTAGCAAGTAACTTAAGAGAAAACTATCAAAAGGAGCTTGTATCAAATGAGCTTTCACAATAACTATGAAACGAAATACAACTATGATAACTATGATTGATTCAATACAACTTGTCAACAATTAATGTACACCATAATATAAAATGAATAACTGAAAATTTGAAACCATACTATATATTCCCTATGTCATTATCCAATTAATTTTCCTTCATTAAATAAAAATGTCCATGTCAATACCCAACTATTTTTCCTCCATTAAGGTGACTCAATATCACGCAAGTAGCAAGAAAATTCAACAACTTGTATCAATTTTTTTGGAAATCCTTTTTAGTGAGCTGTTTCCAATGGACCAATGGGATGCCCTTTTTAATCAAATTATGCAGGCCAAATTTTATCAGATGCTGAAGCCATAAAACTTTACAATGTTCAATATAAAGACTGGATTACCAGATTCTAGTAAAACCAAATAGAAAAAACTTATTTTTTCACCATTATCTTGATGCAGGACGGGTTTTTTTTGGTGCATATATTTTTGATCGCTAGGTTTTAATTAGGTAAATATCATGCATTGTATTGTGGTTTATTTTAATTATTATTTTTATTTGATTACACATTTTAGAAATCTGATATATATAAAAAATGATTATTCTTATCTCCTACACTCATTCAAACATTCAGGAAATCATGGTAAGGTAAGATGCTTCTCTATTATCTTGTCTCTACTCAAGAACTCCACATTATCAATATACATATCCATCTTGTGTGAAAAAAATTCACCAATTATTGCAAAAATGATTAGAACCACTAACTAAAAGTACTCATTCTGCTGACAAATCCGTAGTATTAAATAGTTCAGGTGTCAAATTCAATGAACTCAATTCATAAACAAACACTACTGAATCGTAAAGAAAGAATAAAATACTGGCCATATAGAGATCCATTGTTGTTGGGTAGAATGACTATGAGGAGCTCCAATTCCTTGCCTCTGAGTTTGTTCATTGCATATTTGTATACAATTTTCAGAGCACTTTAAACTTGGTCAGGTTTTTTATATTGGAATAATAGGTTCAAGATTGAATACCTGCAACCAGGGGAAGGCATAAACCAATAAAATATATTATGAACATTTTTTCTAGGTTTTTTGTACAACATAAGATAAATTGAAAATCTTGTTACAACCTCTAAAAGGAATATGAAAAGTCAACAAGGCCCACAAGTTCCTACCGTGCTAGAGATTTGGCACATTTGAGCCAACTCGTGAAAAAATACAAGAGCAAAAATTTATTGAACGCCCCATGAGAAGTTGAAACAAACCCAGTGGTTAACTGTGCCTCCATTGACTGTTTTATGTTTCATCTCATGCTATGCAAATGGTATTTAACAAATTACAAACAATAAAAGATTACAATAGTACAAATTTTATACATAGGATATTCTCCTATTGAAGAATATATATCTTGTACATTGTATATGGAAATTATCTTTAAGAGAAAATATTCATTACCTTATTCATCATGTTCCACTGACTTACCTGCGGTAGTCATACTTTTTCCTTCCCAATATCATGGCATTTCAACTACATATGAAAAATGTCTAAATTACAAATATTGAGAAAACTAATTTCATGAAAGAAAATCTACCAGACATTTCTTGACAATATCAAAATCATATCAAGTTTAATCCAAACAAAGCAACTAAGTTTTAGTATTTACCCATGGAGCAGGCAGAATTCGAGCTTCCACAAAGGCAAGTTTGTCACTAATTTTTAGACCAAATTACTTCGCATAAGGATCTTGATCATAATAATTATGATAAAAATTTTGCATTAAACATGTCACACTTTAGAAACCAATTAAATTCCACTTTTTTTGGTGTTAGGAATAGAAAACGAGGTCTCGTGATCTAGTCCTCCCCATTCTTAATCCAAGCAGCAGAAGAGAAGTTCTCCTTTGTCATTTGGACATTTTCAACTGAAGCATCATATATATATATATAGAGTATCAAATTCAAAATGTAAGGATATCAATTACCAAGGTAGAAGAAACAATTGTAAGAGAAAACAAGCAAGGACTGCCTACTTGATTTAACAGTAGAAAACAAAACCTGCAAGATGTCCATTTCCCTTTCTTGGGGTTGTGGACAGGCAAATTTTAACAGAGCAGTAATTTATTTCTCGTTTTATTGCTTCGAATATCTCTGACCTTCCACTATCTTACAAGCCTACAATTTGTCCAGGAAAGAAAATGACCAAGACAAATTAATATTTGGGAAAAACTACAGAATGCTCATCAGTTTCATCCTCATTACACTCCATGTTTTTTTCAAGAGGAAAAAGACGTAAGATTTTAGTGTTCAAACCTCCTTTGGTAGATAGTTTTCCTTCAGTGTGTTTCCCACTTGAAGTCAAGGAAAATGAGTATGTTGTATTGTAAAGCCATACATTTCTTGGAAATATTCAACTACTAATCTCATTGTTGATTTATCATCCACAAGGAATCTATGAAAAAACAAGAATATTTAGATCTCACATTTTGAAACAAATTTTATGCATGTGCACTGTACATAATGTGTATCTTTTATCTAATTGGAAATAAATAGGAAGATACTTTACATCACTCTAGGCTAGAACAAAGTTCCAAAATATAAGGCATAAATATGAAGCAGATGACATCAATAATAACATTTATTTATTGGCACGTGATTATGAAGTATATAGGAATGGAATCTAATGTGTAATAGTTACCGAATATATTAAGAGACATACGTCAATTTATGAGTAGGTTGTGATGTCAATCTAGAGATACAGTACTTCCCACAAACATTTACTCTATGTGTCACTTCTAATTTTACACCTATCAAGGATTTTTTAATCTCATTCACACAAAATTCCATAGTCATTAAGAGATATGAGTATCCGCCACTTTGGTACAACTTTAAAACATTGGTCACTTGAATCAAAATGACAAAACATATAAATAATTCAAGTTTCACTTGACATATTCAATTGCTGGCTTGATAAGCTTTACCTTCCATTAAAAAATGGTATTATATGACGTAGGAGACAGAAGCATGTGAGGAAAGACAAGTCGATGTTAAAAAATTATTCTAAAATATAGTAAAATAAAATAAGCTAGCCTCAGATATCAGTCGCCATAAGTTCCTTCAAAGGTCTCATGAACTTTATTAAATTTGGGGCATTAGCTGTTGGATATTATAAATGGTATTGGTTGGAAAATTGGTCATACTCTCCAAGCTATGGAAGCCTTACTATAGACAAGAGAGAGCTCATAGCAGTCACAAATGCCACACTTTGTCCTCATTTACCAATGAAAATGACAAGCCACTAGTACAACATATAAACCCCAATAATAACATGTCAAGAAAGAGAACCTCTTTAGTCTCAAATAAGATATCTGAATAATGGTGTGAAGTAGAGGTTAGTACCTTTATACGATCAACATCAAACAAGGGCCTAGTTGCCACATCCTTATTTATAACTTTTTCTATAAATTCAATGACATGCATCCGTTCAATGAAAGCAGTTGAAGAAATATTTGCATAATAAAGTTGTTAACTGCGCTTAGACATGGAAAAAAATTCTGATATACAGACCCATTCTTGGACTAGTATTTCCCATTGTCCAAGAAATGGTCTGAAATCAACCTTCATGATAAGCAAAGATAGAAAATCCATCTGAATATGAAATACTACATTTAAAATTGACAGGTGTATGGTTAATGTATGCAAATTCTATGGTTGTTTGGGCTGTGTTTTAGTAGTAGATTGGTCTATCCTAGTTTGATTCTTAGTGAATTATGGTATGGCCTATACCTAAGAACCCCCAAAGCAACCCATACTTGTATTTTTCATCCTATCCCAACTAAAAATTGGGTGGCTTCTGTCTTACAAAATAAAATCTGTATGCAAATTGTATGAGTGGGAAATTAGAAGCAAGTACCTATGTTAAGGGAAAAGCCCATTTGGGTTGGCCTGGTGCTTTGGTAAAACGCACGCCAAGTTTCCAAACCATCTCTGAGCAATTACCTTCTACTGAAGGCAGGAGAGTAAAAGGACTTTCTGATGCAGGAGCATCCTGCTCAAATGTCATTGGTTATTTGGGAGACTTAGGAGGTCTTATGTTTTCAAGAGAGTTGGTTCTCTAAGTGTAATTTTAAATGTTTTGAGTGATTTAGAATAGGATTTAATTAATATTATGAGTATAATTGTAAATGTTGTCGAATGCTGGAGAACATGAGAGAATTAGGACAGTTGAGAGCTCATAGGGATTGAGAGATTTGGAAATTAATTGTAGATCTTAAACTTGGAATTGGTTCATGATTTATGGGATTGAGAGGATTTTTAGGGTTTAGTTAAAATTATAAGGATCTGAACCAGAATTGGTTCACAGAACCTTTTGTATAAAAATTATAAACCTCAAGGCATAAAGGAGAGAGGTTTAGGATTTAGAAAGGAAGAAAAAGGTTTGGATTGTGAAGCCTATGGGCCAGAGAATAGATGAAGAGGCCACTGATAGAGAAGATTAGGCTAGAATGAAATTATTTTTGTAAATATCAGTTTATCAATATAGAGAACTCAATTTCTGAGTTTATGTGGTGTGTACTATATGGTAAATTATAAATTATGTATATATCACAGTGTTTCTTCATAATATATGTGTGCAGGGGAAATCGGGCAGAATTAAACGATATGATAGTGTGCAAATGAGAAGAACAGAGAGAGACCAGACAACATGTAATATTAAGCGCTGAGAGAGTGACCCGGCTCATGCAATCCCTGTGTAATTCGAATTCGGAAATGATTGAAATCTATTTTTGTTAGCAGGAATTTCTGTCATTTTCATGAATCCGTGAGGACTGTGAGTAGTTGAGCTTATAGAGATGAATTAAAAATCTATATAAATGTTAATAGTTTGGTTGTTGATAGCTGGAGTGTTGAAATTGTTTAGCCATCCTGAGTTGTGGAGCATTGGAGCATAATACCTGAGTAATGGACATCATTTTTGAAAACTGTAATAAGAACTTGAAGTTGTCAAAATCTATGTTAACCTAAACCATGTAGAGGCTATGTACACGCCCGAGAATAATCTGCACCAAGGAGCTTTGAGACATCATGGAAAAAAATCTTGATGATAGTGCTTTGATGACAATGGTTTGGAATCATCAGAGAAGACTCAGAGGAAGTGTGAATTAGGCGTTTGGAACCTTATTTAGTTTGGAATTAAGAGTCGGGTGAATGTGGAACCATGAATCAATGGCACAGTGGAATGTTGAAACGTTTTTTCAAAACAACAAGAGGTTTTCGCCTAGAACAGAAATGGTATACGATATTTGTTGAAGGGATGCGAAATAACGTGGAGGTGCCACGTCGCAATTAAGAACTATTAATTTCGCGAGTTATAGTGTGGTGGAGTGTCATACTCGTCGGCGTGCAATAGTCGTCGGATCGACGGATGCATACAAATCATCGGTAAAGGTGCGTTGGCAATAGCTGTGGGCTTGAACATATATATGTTGGCACTTTGGTTTTTAACCAAAGTTGCAATCATAGATATGAATTTCATAAAGTGGGTATTTTATATGGTTTATAACCATAATTGTGATAATGGGAAATAGCTTCCGCATGAGAGGTTTCCATTGTTTGGGGTTATCTTGGTTCATATGCATGAGACTATGCCGTTCATATGCATACTGTGGGTTTCTGCAGCTTAGGTTGCATCACTTTCCAACATGACAATACTTAAGAACACCATACATGCATATTTGTTGGGCTAACAATGTGATTAAAATATAATTCACTAACTTTTTGGATTTTAATTGATAAAGGTAATAATTCTTAAACAAAGACATCTAAAACACATTAAATTTGTATTCACACATCAAAATTATTGGGGAAAGAAGATATATCTTGAAGTTTGAACCCCACATATGAGAAACAAGGTTTCAGTCTCATGAATTTGCAAAAGGTCTCTTGGCAGAGGGTTGGCGAGTAAAATCATGAAAACCCATAGTAATTATGGATAATATGTATCAGATGTTTTGGATTCATTCTAGGAAGCAGGGTCCAATTGAATGCAACTCATAACTCTTGAAAGGATCTCATAACTCCACTCTTAAGTGACTTGATAACAAATTACATATTAGGGAGTTGAAAAAATCCTCTGTAATCAGCTACAGAAACCTCCCAATACTAAAAATCAATCATTTTAACTTTAAAAATTGAAATACTATGTTGAATTACATGAAAAAATAGAAATTAAATGCTTTCCCTAAGTCCAAACATGGTTGTCCAACAATTTTTATACAACTCTCTACACAATTATGGGACTCTTCTATTTTCACCTCTGAGTTTTTGATTCACATAATCTCTTATACAACAACTAGACCACACACACAATTCAAACACTAAAGTTACAAAAAAAATTAGGGGCGGCTTAGTGAAAATAATACCTCTGATGTTGTTGGTGCATGCTGCAACAAGTCCAGAACTAAAGGGATATAGTGTGTTGTCCAGATAAAAAAATAGATTTGAATCAGAAAATACATATGGATTTAGCTCAAACATAGAAAAATACAAATAAGAAAACATACATACATAACATAATATATGAAAACAATATTATATAATCTATAGTAATATACATGCATGGTTAGCCCATTGTTATTATTCTTGTCAGAGCACCAAACACATTGTTATCCCATAAAAGTGGTGCTTGATCTAATATATTAAAAGACAATGCTTATCCTAACTCCATATGGATATGGGTCTTTCAAAGTTCCATTAATTTCTGCTTTATCATATTTTTGATCCCGAATGTGCAACATCTAGATCCAGGATCCAACTTGAGTAATGAAACATGACTTCCCATGCACACCCAAATATCCACATATCTAAATACCTTCACCCATAAAGCCCTCTACCGAAGTTATATTAATGAATCCTACCATATGTTAATCAAAAGCGTTGAATGCCATCTAAAAATGTGCTAAAATTCTGAAAAATTACGAAGGGTTTTGGAAATGCAAGAAATTTCCACAAATTTTGAACTTGGCACTTAAAAAATTTGATAATATGTTGATATATAGGGGGAAAGCTACAAAATTTCTTAGAATACAATCAATATCATCTAAACATAATGTGGCAATGCCCAATACAAAGGTAAAAGCTGATGTATTTTTTCATTCTAGCCCATTGTTTAAATTCCAAATTTAGAATAACTACACAACGATTTTATACAGCTCATGGTCCATGGTTTGATCAGCTCGAAAAAATAATAATGTCTTGTTAGATTTGAGTACGTAGATTTTCAAGGTATACAATTTTGGTAGACCTTTCAGAAAATGCCAAATGTTATGACTATTGTAGTGCTTACTTCCATCAAAATCAAAAGATTTTATTCATTACGATCTAATTGTTCAGAGATTAAAATGATCTTAGAACATTGAAAGCCATCGCAAGTTTATAAAAAATTGAAGTGCAATACTAATCATATTCTCAATTACAAATATAAAGTCCTAACAAAAAAACCAAGAGAACCTGAAGGCTTACCATTTCCATACCAACCTAGAGGTATGTTTCAAGAGGCCTTTGGTGCTACATAATTCGGGGCATCCATTTGTCTCTTTGCAGGGAACATGTAATAACCAAATGTTATAACTTCAACACCTGCCTCTCTGACCATATTCATTGTCTCAATCATTTAATTTGGTGTTTCCCCATAGCCTAACCTCATTGATGATTTTTTTAAAACACTAGGAAAAGAATAATTTCTTTCCATTTGCAACACTTCACAAGTCATTGAATGAAATTGGCCTGGTGGTCTCGAACTACACGTTGAAGCTCTGCTACAGACTCATTGTTGCCGGAAAAAAAAATTCAATCTAGAAGCTGCAAATTTCTGCACACAATCGAAATTCCTTTAGAGGTCTAGCCATGCGCATTACATTGAGTATAAATTAGTATGTGAGTCTTCTACCTCTCATGTTCACATGAAAATTATTGCCAACAAACATGTAATGATAATTAGGATAGAGAATATAATTATCAAGATGTGATTTTCTTGAAAACCATATAAAGAAGAACATGTTTTTTTCCAAAGATTCTGTAACTATAGAGGACAATTTAAAATGGTCTGGGAAGGGGTAATTAACATGTAAAACATGTTAAGAGAAATAAAATACACATTAGCATGCAATCAATCAAAAGAACACATCAAGAGCCTATACAAGCGTTCTAGGCTTCAACTGCTTCAATTTTTGCACAGTCTCATCAAAATGATCACTTGGTGAGGAAATTCATCTTTATCACCACTTTTCAAGACCACATGATCAAGCCCCCATGAGATAATTTCCTCTGCCACATTGGTACACTCTCATTAGGATCAGGTGGAGGCGGGGTACATGTTGTTTTCTCTACACAAAATTTGTTTAAAGAAACAAAAATAAAATCAACATTTAAACATAATTAAAAAAATAAAATAAGTATAAAATAGTGACATTTTCCACATTAAATTATTAATATTTAAGTTCCACCAATAGTCTACTAGGTGACCCGAAAAGCTATATTTTTTTAAGAATTAACTTCAAAGTAATGTCTACGATTAAGATCAATGTCAAAATTAAAAATAACATTGACTAGAAATTATTCTGTGAGTCTGCTACCTCTCATAGTTCACATGAAAATGAGCACCAACAAACATGTAATGTTAATTTGGATAGAGAATATAATTGGCAAGACATGATTTTATTGAAAACCATATAAAGAAGAACATGTTTTTTCCCAAAGATTCTGTAACTATAGAGGAAAATTTAAAGTGGTTTGGGAAGGGGTAATTAACATGAAAAACATGTTAAGAGAAATAAAATACACATTAGTATGCAATCAATGAAAAAAACACAAAAAGAGCCTCTACAAGCATTATAGGCTTCAACTGCTTCAATTTGTGTATAGTTTCAGCAAAATAATCACTTGGTGAGGCAAGTCATATCTATCACCACTTGTCAAGACCACATGATAAAGCCCCCATGACATGAATGCCTTTGCCACATTGGTACACTCTTATTAGGATCAGGTGGAGGCGGGGTACACGTTTTTGTCACTACACAAAATTTGTTTACAGAAACGAAAATAAACTCAACATTTAAACATAATTAAAAAAATAAAAATAATCACAAAATAGTGACATTTTCCACATTAAATTATAAATCTTGAAGTTCCAACAATAGTCTTCTAGGTGAATAAACCGAAAAGCTATATTTTTTTAAGAAATTAACTTCAAAATAATGGTTACTATTAAAAACAATGTGAAAATTCATAATAACATTGAGTAGAAATTATTCTGTGAGTCTGCTACCTCTCAAGTTCACATGAACATGAGTGCCAACAAACATGTAATGATAATTTGGATAGAGAATATAATTGGCAAGACATTATTTTCTTGAAAACCATATAAAGAAGAACATGTTTTTTTTTCCCCGAAGATTTTGTAACTATATAGGACAATTTAAAGTGGCTTGGGAGGGGGTAATTAACATGAAAAACATGTTAATAGAAAAAAATACACATCTGCATGCAATCAATGAAAATATCACACCAAGAGCCTCTACAAACATTCTAGGCTTCAACTGCTTCAATTTTTGTACAACCTTGGAAAAATGATCACTTGGCGAGGCAAGTCATCTCTATCAACACTTGTCAAGACCACGTGATCAATCCCCCATGAGATAATTTCCTTTGCCACATTGGTACACTCTCATTAGGATCAGGTGGAGACAGGGTACACATTGTTTTCACGCACAAAATTTGCTTAAAGAAACAAAAATAAACTCAACATTTAATCATAGTTATCAATCATATCTCTGATGCTTTTAATTTAAGATATTTAATTATATCCATCACTGAAATTGTACAAAACCATGAAAATTTAACCCTCAATGTATCGACAACCTTGGGTACAAATTTCTCCAAGAACCATAATAATGGTAGTGGTAGTCTCCATTTCCCCATCTAACCTACTCTCTCTTATACTGGGACACTTGGCCTCCTCACAAACTATGTGTAAATTCAATTCCCTTAATTTGGCTTCGATAGTCGTTACTTGTCATCTCCTGGAACTGCAACTTTCATCCACATGAACTTGGGTTAGGGATTTTTCTTGGTATCAACATCCACAAGTATGCCTTCTCCTAGAGGTTTCCTATGAGGAAATCTGATAGAGTGGTATTGCCATTGGTTAGTTGCCCTTGCAGGGAGACCATTGTAGGAGTGGGTTATTTAGGGGCTTGTTCGATAAAATTTGAAAGGGCTCGAGTTTGAGACTGGTTGAAAGGATTTCCCTGAGTCCAGACATGGTTGTCCCACAATTTTTATACAACTCTGCTCAATTTTGGGATTCTTCTCTTTTCAATCCTGAGTTTTTGATTCACATAATATCTTATACAACAACCAGAATGCACACACAATTCAACACTAAAATTACATCATTTTTTAAGGGCATCTTGGCTATAAGAATACCTCTGATGTTGTTGGTGCATGCTGCAACAAGTCCAGAACTTAAGGGATATAATGTGTTGTCCAGATATAAAAAAAAAAATATTGGAATTAGAAAATACATATTGCTTTTGATCAAATATATAAAAATATCAAATAGGAAACATACATACATAACATAATATACTAAAATAGTACTATATAACCTATAGTAATATAAATGCATGCTTAGCCTATTGTTATTATTCTTGGTAGCACCAAAAACCTTGTTATCCCATAGAAGTGGTGCTTAATCTAAGATAATAACATACCATGCTTATCCTATCTCCATATGGATATGGGTCTTCCAAAGTTCTATCAATTTCATCTTTAATAGATATTTGGATCCCGAATGTACAACATCTAGATCCATGATCCATCTTGAGTAATGCAACATGACTTCCCCTGAGCACACAAATGTCCACATATCTAGATACCTTCACCCATGAAGCCCTCTACCGTAGTTCTATTAATGAAGCCTACAACTTGTTAATCAAAACCATTGAGCACCATCTAAAAATGTGCTAAAAATACAAAAAATGACAAAGCATTTTGGAAATGCAATAAATTTCCACAAATTTTGAACTTGTCACATACAAAATATGATAATATGTTAATATACAGAGGGAAATCTAGAAAATGTCTTAGGATAGAATCAATATCATCACAACATAATGCCAGAATGCTCAATATAGAGGTAAAATCTGATGTATATTTTAATTTTAGCTCATTGTTTAAATTCCAAATTTAGAAAAATTACACAATGTTTTTAGTACATCTCATGCTCCATGGTATAATCAGCTTGAAAAATAAAAAGTTTCTTGTTAAATTTGAGTATGATGATTTTCAAGGTATACAATTTTGGTAGACCTTTCATAAAATACCAAATGTTCTGACTATTGTATTGTGTCCTTCCATCCAAATCAAAAGATTTTATTCATTACAATCCAATTTTTGAGAGATTAAAATGATCTCACACCATTGAAAGCCTTCACAAGTTTATAAAATACTGAACAGGAATGTTAGCCATATTCTCAATTACAAATATAAAGTCCTAACAAAAAACCACGAGAACCTAAAAGCCTTCCATTTCCATACCAACCTGAAGGTATGTTTCAAGAGGCCTGTGGTGCTACATACTTCGGGGTAGCCATTTGTCCCTTTGTGGGGCGCATGTATTAACCAAATGTTATAAATTCAACACCCGCCTCTCTGACCTTCTTCATTGTCTCAATCACTTGAGTTGGTCTTTCCCCATAGCCTAATCTAATTGATGTTTTTGTTAAAACACTAGGCATAGAATAATTTTTTTCCATTTTCAACACTTTACAAATGACTGATTGAAATTGGCATGGTGGTCTCGAACTATGCATTGAAGCTCTGCTACAACCGAGAAAAAACATCCAACCCTGAAGTTGCAACTTTCAACAAACCTTCAAAATTCCCTTAGTAGGCTAGCCCTGCACATTACATTCAGTATAAATTACTATATGAGTCTTCTACCTCTCATGTTGACGTGAAAATGAGTGCCAAAAAACATGTAATGATATTTTGGATTGAGAATATAATTGGCAAGACATGATTTTCTTGAAAACCATATAAAGAAGGACATTTTTTTTTTCCAAAGATTCTGTAACTATAGAGGACAATTTAAAGTGGCTTGGGAAGGCATAATTAACATGAAAAACATGTTAAGAGAAATAAAATACACATTTTCATGCTATAAATGAAAAGAGCACACTAAAAGCCTCTAAAATCATTCTAGGCTTCAACTGCTTCGATTTCTGTACAGTCTCTGAAAAATGATCACTTGTTGAGGCAAGTCATATATATCAACAGTTGCCAAGACCATGATCTAGGTGGATATTGGTGGCCACTCGCTTATTCCACTTGGGCCTCCACAATTGTCTCTTTCATTTTTTCAGTTTCGGCACAACTTACTATTTTTAGCAGTTTTTTGGGTCCTAAACTTTCAGAGCTGTTTTGAGGCCCTAAATGACGTTTTTTGGGAAAATTGGGAGAAAATCCATCCTTGGATTGATGTTTCTCACATAAAATTTTTTAGCCCTTGGAAATATATTTTTAATGAGGTATTGTGCACATCAAACGGAGATTGTATTCCAAAGTTATGTGCTTGGGAAGTTGAAACACCAATTTACCCAAACAGGGCCCATAGTTTTGGAGCGTCAGCTCCTAGGGTTATGGTTTTGGATGTTTAGGGTTCTCCATTGTTTCTAAATAATAAATAGGCCCTCAACCCTCATTGTAACACAATTCAGAGGCTTGTAACCACCACATATATTCTTAGATAAGCTACTAGCTCCCTAGCCAGTTTCTTTCCATTTTGTCTGTAAGAAAATTTCAGTTCTTTGATATTAATGGAATGAATTTTTATTTCCACTGCATATTTGTACTTATGGTTATATGTGTATTCTGTTGTGTTCCTGCATAAATACATATCAATGGTATCAGAGCGGATGATTTTTCTCGATCCTTCTTTGCATGTCCCCAATGAGGTCGAGGTATAGGGAGTTAGGGCTCGATCTGTTTGAACCTTTGCAAGATCAGCCTCACAAATCTTGATGATCGCCCATGTGAGACGAAAATAAAGAAGAGGGAGTAGGAGATCTTATCAAAATATTTCTCGAGGAGGCCCTCGAAAAACAAAGGAACACGATGATGGATAACTTTGCCCATATCCTTCAACGACTGCCCACCGGTGTCACATCTGCATCCATCAGCCACTCTAGAGGTGCAACTCCCTTTAAGGTACAAGTAAAATTTGAAATTCCCATATTTGAGGGTCAAATAGATGCAGATGCTGTAGATATATGGTTGAATCTATTAGAAGGATATTTCTCAGTTCATGAAATTTCCTATAGGGAGAAGATTATTTTTTCACTCCTCAAAGCTACCCCCCATGTCAAGGACTAGCGGGAAACCTACTGTGTGAAAAAGGATGAGATAGAACCCTCTACGTTCTTAGTCATACCCACTTGAAATTCCTTCCAAGACGCCATCAAGGAACAATACTATCTAGTGGGGAGCTATGAGGAGAAGTACATACAATGGACCACCCTGTGGCAACAAAGGGATCAATATGTGCATGATCTGATGGATTTGTTCCATACGTTGTGCACAAATTTGGGTATCAAATATTTGGAGAAACATTTGGTGCTAAAGTATCACATTTCTATACATAGATACATTTAGGAGCAAATGGAGTTCCTTGACATCTCCTCGCTTAGTACATCATATCGGTATGCTGCGAAGATTGAGCATAAATTCAAACAGAAGAAGCGAGATTTTGGATCTGCGAATTAAAAGAAAAGGGAAGGTGCCCCCAAACTGTAGAAAAAGGGAAAAAGCCAAGGCATGGTGGCCCAAGACAACCTGCAAAAGTCGTAAGCAAAGAACAACACCACGAAGCCAAAGAAGGACACGGGAAAGTGGTGTGACTTCCATAAGAGCTCCACTCACAATACAAGTGAGTGTCGGGCCAAGTAGTCGCTGGAGGCCAATATGAGGGCTTTTGAATCAGATGCATGCTCTGACTCTGAATCAGAACCTAACAAGGGGAATGACAAAGGGAAACAGATTATTGATGTTGAGCCCAATGCCAATGTTTCCACTGCGAAGATCCAAAAGGAGGAACTAGAAGATCCAAAGGAGGAGCGTTTCTGCCACTCTCAGATGTTGGTAAAGGGTTCCCGTCTACATTTCATTGTCAACAATGGGAGCCAAAAGAACCTCATTTCAGCAAACTTCATGAAGCGGTTGGGCTTGCCAACCACAACACACCCAGAACCATACACCATCGGTTGGCTTCACCAAGGACGGGATTGTAGGAATTTACAGAGTAAGTTCTGTAGATAAGGAACCAAAGGTCACCGCTGACAAAAAAATCACAAATCAGTACACGAGTATAATCACGTGGTTAAAACCCTCAAAGAGGGAAACAGTCCACGGCTTGAGCCAACGCGGCCACTTCAGGCAATTTATTAATATAAAAAGAAAAGATACATATGTTTCTCTCATAAATTGTTACTAGAAAAATGACCCTCCATACTCTTTAAATAGAGATCATGGACCAATCGGGTGTTAAGCCACGAATCAAGTGTCGTTAATACCGAGGTGAGAGATAACCGTCAGATCACTACAAATCGTGACCATCAGATTATAAGTTAAAAATGTACATGGTAAAGAAACACACTTTACCTAACTCTACAATAGAATAAGTTATTCTTAAGTATTTCCTATGTGTCATAATATCCTAACATCTGCCCTTAAGAACAACTTGGGATAGGATTGAAGGATTTACAAAGGTGGCTATTTCCTATGTGTCGAAATATCCTAACATCCCCCCTTAAGAAAAAATTGGGATAGGATTGAAGGATTTACAAAAGTGACACAATAGGAGAAGGAAGGAGGAATTAGAGCCTATCCCCCCTTAATGACAACTTTCCTGAACTCCAAGCATGGATCGAAGTTTGGTAAACTTCACTTTTGTGAGAGCCTTTGTAAATATATCGGCTACTTGATCATTGGTGGGACAACACTGCACTTCAATAACACGATCATGAATGAGCTTTCTGATGAAGTGTATGTGGAGTTCAATGTGTTTCATACACTGATGCTGAACTATATCTTTACATAGTTGAATGGCACTCTGATTATCACACCAAAGTGTAGTTGGATGCTGCTGATCAAGACCAAATTCAGACAGGATCTGATGAAACCACATGGCTTCCTTGCTGGCTTCAATTGCACCATGATACTCTGCTTCTACTGAAGAAAGAGATATGGCACTTTGTTTCTTACAAGACCAAGTAATAGGTCCTGAACCGAGAGTGAATACATATCCTGCAGTTGACTTTCGATCATCAGGGTCACCAGCCCAATCAGAATCAGTGAAACCAATAAAAAATGGAGATGCTCCTGCACTGTAATGAATCCCAAACTGAACTGTACCTCGAATATATCGAGGCATTCTTTTGGCTACTTTCCACTGACTTTCATGAGGTTGGTGCATAAACCGAGCGACAAGACCAACGACAAATGAAAGGTCAGGATGGGTATGGGTTAAATATAGAATTTTACCAACAAGTTGACGATATAAGGTAGCATCAACTTCAGGGGTAGTACAAGTGACTGAAATCTTGACTCTAGACAGAAAGGGAGAAGGGGATGGCTTACATTCTTCCATGTGAAAGTGGTGTAGAATATCATAGGCATACTTGGACTGAGAGAGGGTAATGCCTTCCTTGGATTGCAAGACTTGAAGACCAAGGAAATAATGTAAGTGTCCTAAGTCTGTCATTTCAAACTTCTTTTTGAGGCTAGAAGTCACATGGGTTATATGGTTTGGATCACTACTAGTAAGGATAAGATCATCAACATAAAGAACAAGGATGGTGAAGGACTTTCCCACTTTCTTGGTGTGGACAGTGTTGTCATAATGACACCTAAAAAAGCCATTATCCAAGAGAAATCTATCCATTTTGGCATACCAAGCCTGAGGAGCTTGTTTGAGACCATAGAGAGACTTCCTAAGGCGATAAAAAAGGCTGGAGTCTTTTTGGATAAAGCCAGGGGGCTGTTCCACGTAGATTTATTCATGCAAATCTCCATGTAGGAAGGCAGATTTAACATCCATCTGATGGACTTCCCATTTAAAGGAGGCAACAAGGGAAACGACAAGGCAGATAGAATTCATTTTGGCAACAAGGGAGAAGGTTTCAGTATATTCAATGCCTTCAACTTATGAAAATCCTTTAGCGACAAGACGAGCTTTATGTCTATTCACTTTTCCATCTGGTCAAAACTTTGTTTTGTAAACCCATCTGTGTCTGACAAGTTTTCTTCCTTTTGGAAGAGGAACAAGATCCCAAGTATCATTCGCCAATAAGGAGCGATATTATTCATTCATAGCTTTATCCCAATCTGGATGACCAGAGGCTTCTTCAAAGGTTTCTACATCAGTATTTTCTATAACTTGAGCCAATAAGGAAGAGGCTCTTTCAAACTGAGAACGTGTATGTCGCCGATCGGCAGGGTCACCTGCAAGAGAACTTGCTGCATCCCGAGTAGAGCGGACCCATGTTGGAAGTGGTGGAGTAAAAGGAACAATTTCAAGAGGTGGAGGAGGATTTTCATCCTCGCTGTCATCATCTGAACTAGAAGGAATGTTATTAAAAATAGAAGAGAGAAAGCGAGGTGGCACACATGTCGAATCAGTCTGGCAGGCCAAAAGTGGCACACTCGCCGAACTAGGCTCGCACGCCAATATATTTTCATCAAATTTTACATCTCTTCTAATGATTATATTTTTGGGTTTTGATTGGATAAGTCTATATCCGTTGACATCTTCAGAATATCCAACAAAAAATCATTTTTCACTCTTAGGTTCTAAGGCTTTATGTTTCACATCTGGAATATGGGCCCAAGCATCACTTCAAAAAACACGAAAGTGACTTACATCTGGCTTGATTGAGCTCCAAGCTTCTTCTGGAGTTATATTCTTTAAAACCTTAGTAGGAGTGTGATTGAATATGTAATTTGCACAGTTAATGGCTTCTGCCCAAAAATTGAGACCAAGTCCTTTAGATTGAAGCATACAATTAGCCATTTCTTTTAAGGTGTGATTCTTCATTTCAACTACACCATTTTGTTGTGGAGTATATGGAACAATATGTTGCAACTGAATGCCATGCTTAGTGCAGAAGTTGATAATTTTTTTGTTAACATATTGT
Source organism: Pinus albicaulis (assembly GCA_034641835.2). Taxonomy (NCBI): domain Eukaryota; kingdom Viridiplantae; phylum Streptophyta; class Pinopsida; order Pinales; family Pinaceae; genus Pinus; species Pinus albicaulis. Next base: position 226,472,339 of record CM076579.1, read on the forward strand.
TTGCCATTGTTTGATCTTAACTTAAGGATTTGATGTCCAGATTGTTTCTCAACAAAGGCCTTAAAGGCCAAGAACATGTTAAAAAATTCACTCTTGAGTTTTAAGAAGTATACCCAAGTGCATCTAGGAAAATCATCAATAAAAGATAAGAAGTAGTTGCAACCAGAGAAAGAAAAAACAGGAAGTGGACCACATAAATCACTGTGCACAAGCTGCAAAGGGGCTGAAGCGTGCCAAGAGGTACGTTTTTCAAAACTATCCCGATGATGTTTTCCAAGTACACACCTGGAGTGTTGGGTGTGGAGCCTGATTTTCATCCTAATTCAGAGATCCTTGTTTTAGCTGGATGTATACCGCAGGAAAAATGTACACCCTTGCAGCGGGGGGCACTTGTCCCCCTCGCGGGGTCCGGGGGGGTTGACCCCCTGGCTGGGGGGTCCAGGGGCCAGCGGTCCCCCGACGACGGTTTGGGGGGCATCGCCCCCGAAGCTAAAAACATATGTAAAAATTCATTGTAAAAGTATAGTAATTTCTAGTCAATCTGGGCCATTCATTAGGCTAATGATCTGACGATAGAAGTTATGTTTAGTTTAGGGTTTTTTTCCCTAGAAGGAAACCCCTCTCTTTGTATGAGGGTATTGTATTGCGGTTGTGTATTACATGTGTATTCTCTGAGCGGAAAATAGATAGGGATACTGTGAGAGAGAAAAGAGGATATTACAGCGGATCTGATGTAGGTTTTGTCTCTTCCTTTTGTTTGATAATAGAAAAGAAGGACTGGTTGTTCGGGGTGGACGTAACCCAAACTGGGTGAACGACGTATATCTGTGTCTCTCTGGTTTTATGTGCTTTGTGTGCTTGTATTTTCCACATATTTTATGTGTTGCATTGCTCCATAATGTATAATTTTCTAACAACTGGTATCAGAGCCGAAGGTATATTTGGCTAATAAACTTGCAGGAAAGAAGGGTTTCTGGTTCGAGTGGGAGCAATGGCTGAAGATGGTAAGTTTAGGGTCGAGAAATTTAACGGCCAAAACTTCTCACTGTGGAAGATGCAGATGGAAGATTATCTATATCAGAAATATCTGTACCTACCATTGAGTGGAAAAAAAAAGAAGCCGACGACCATGAAAGACGTGGAATGGAACATTCTCGATAGAAAGGCACATGGAACAGTAAGGTTGTGCCTTGCGGCATCAGTCACCTTCAATATTTCGAAGGAAACAACAACAGAGGGTTTGATGCAGACGTTGGCGAAACTATATGAAAAACCCTCGGCCTCAAACAAGGTATTTCTTATGAAACGACTATTTAATATGAAGATGTCGGAAGGTGGATCTGTTGCAAACCATTTAAATGATTTTAATACAGTTACCAGTCAGTTAAGTTCTGTAGGGGTAAAATTTGATGATGAAGTTAGAGCTTTGTTATTCTTGTGCTCATTGCCAGAGAGTTGGAATGGTTTAGTAATGGCCATTAGTAACTCTGTCTTTGGATCTAGTACTTTAAATTTTGATGATGTTGTCGGTGCTATCCTTAGCGAGGAAATGCGACAGAAAAGCTCCGGTGAGACACCGGGTAATGCTTTGAGTGCAGAGTCTAGTGGAAGGAGAATGGAAAGAGTAAAGAGCTAAGGATATCACATTAAATCAAGAAAAGGCAGATCCAAGTCCAGATTGGGAATAGTGTGCTGGAAATGCGGAAAGAAAGGACACCTAAAGAAAGACTGTAGATCTTGGAAGGGAAAAGAAGGAGATGCGCAACAAGAAAAAAATCATGAAGAAAATGTGACAGGTGATGTGTTACAAGATTATTTGATTCTTTCTTTCAAAAATGTTACTGATTCCTGGGTAGTAGATTCAGGGGCCTCATTCCATGCCACACTTGATAAGAAATATTTTCATGACTATGTTCAAGGAGATTTTGGACAAGTCCGTTTGGGTGATGATAAACCCTGTAAAATTGTTGGAATGGGTAAGGTTCTTGTAAAACAACAAAATGGAAACCAATAGCTATTAAAGGAGGTAAGGCATGTTCCAGATCTAAAGAAAAATCTGATTTCAACAGGGAAGTTAGGCAGTGAAGGTTGTGTGACAACTTTCACAGATAAAGCTTGGAAGGTCACCAAAGGAGCCCTGGTAATAACAAAAGGTGAAAAGGTTGGTACATTGTATTTATGCAATGGTATTTATAACTCTGTTAATGTTTTAACTTCCAAAGGAGCAGATGCAGCATTATGGCATCATAGGCTTGGACACATGAGTGAGAAGGGGATGAAGATTCTTCACTCAAGAAATTTGTTGCCAAGTTTTAAGAATGTTGATTTGGATTTTTGTGAAAATTGCATTTATGGAAAACAAAAGAGAGTCAGATTTCTCAGAGTTGGGAAAGAAAAGAAGAGAAAAAAATTGGAGCTTGTGCATACAGATGTATGGGGACCTGCTCAGGTATCATCTCTCGGTGGCTCTCATTATTATGTTACTTTTATTGATGATGCAACTAGAAAAACATGGATTTATTGTATTCAGAATAAATCTGATGTATTTGATATTTTCAAGAAATGGAAAGCTTTGGTTGAGATTGAGATAGGAAAGAAGTTGAAGTGTCTCAGATCAGACAATGGAGGTGAATATTGCAGCAAAGAGTTTGATAGGTATTGTTCAGAGCATGGAATTCGCAGAGAGAAGACAGTTCCAAGAACACCACAAGAAAATGGTGTGTCAGAAAGGATGAACAGAACAATCATGGAGCATGCAAGGTGCATGAGATTTCATGCAGGATTTCCTTTACAATTTTGGGCAGATGCTGTAGATACTGTTGTTTATCTAATAAACAGAGGGCCTTCAAGTTCCTTGGATGGTGGTATTCTAGAGGAAGCATGGACAGGTAAAAAGGTAAACTACTCTTTTTTAAAGCCTTTTGGTTGTGAGGCCTTTGTCCATATTATTAAATAAAATAGAACAAAGATTGAGGCAAAATCAAAGAAATGTAACTTTATTGGATATGGTGTTAATGATTTTGGTTATCGCTTATATGATTATGAAAATCACAAAATCATTAGGAGCAGAGATGTAATATTCAATGAAAAAGTGTTGTATAAGAATCAGTTGCAGGAAAAGAAACAGGGAAAAGAAAACAAATAATACACAGTTCTTGATGAGATCACAGAAAAGGTAAAGGTGCCTGAAAATAATAATAATCAAGAGCCACAGCAACAACAACCACCAAAACAACAACAAGCACCTCAAACACCTGAAAGTGGTGTTAGAATTTCTACCAGGATAAGTAGACCCCCTGAACGATACTCTCCTTCATTATATTATTTATTGTTGACTGATTCTGGTGAACCTAAATGTTATGAAGAAGCAATGCAGGTTGAAAGCAGGAAGAAGTGGGAGCTAGCCATGGAAGAAGAGATGGACTCCTTAATGCATAACCAGACTTGGGACTTAGTCAGGTTGCCTGCAGGTAAAACTACATTGTAGAATAAATGGTTTTACAGGCTGAAGGAAGAACATGGAGGAAAACAGAGGTATAAAGCTAGAATTGTGGTGAACGGGTTTTCACAAAAGAAAGGTAATGATTTTGATGAAATATTTTCTCCTGTTGTTAAGATGACTTCAATTAGAACTATTTTAAGTCTTGTAGCAGCGGATGATTTACATCTTGAACAGTTAGATGTAAAGACAAAATTTCTCCATGTAGATTTGGAGGAAGAGATCTATATGGAGCAACCAGAAGGATATGAGGTCAAAGGGAAAGAAAAATTGGTGTGCAGGTTAAAGAAGAGCTTGTATGGCTTAAAACAGGCTCCAAGGCAGTGGTATCTAAAATTTGACAAGTTTATGTCTAAACAAGGTTATACTAGATGTCACTCTGATCAATGTGTTTATTTGAAAAAGAAAAATGATGGCAGCTATATTATATTGTTATTGTATGTATATGACATGCTTGTTGCAGGGTCTAACATGCAGGAAATAAATGTGCTCAAACAAAAATTGGCAAATTCATTTGCAATGAAGGATTTGGGATCAAACAAGACCAAGTAGAAGACCCAAGAGATGAGAATCAAAATTACACCGTTCGAATGAGTATACAAAAGGTGTTGAAAGATTTAATATGCACAATGCAAAACCATAGTACACCTTTTGCTAGCCATTTCAAACTTACAGATAGAGGCCAATACTCAAGAAGTAGGTATGATTATATATGTCTAAAGTTCAGTATACATGTTGGAAGCTTAATGTATGCAATGGTCACATGTCATATTGTGCACAGGGGAGTTGTATGTGCATGAATAACTTGTTAATGTTAACATCCATAAAAGAAATGGATTCTCAGATATTTGATAAAATTACAAATCAAGCATTATGTCAGGGATATTCAAAATTTGTTTATAGGATATGTTGATGTAGATATGGCAGGTGACAGAGATAACAGGAGGAGCACTACAGGATATGTATTTACTGTAGGTGGAACAACTGTCAGTTGGGTTTCAAAAATCCAAAGTGTTGTTGCACTTTCAACAACAGAAGCAGAGTATGTTGCTGCTACAGAGGCTAGTAAAGAAATGATTTGTTTACAAAGGTTTATGGGTGAATTGGGTAAGAAGCATGATATGGGCACGTTATACAGTGATAGCAAAAGTGCATTCATCTTGCAAATAACTCAACATTTCATTCCAGGACTAAACATATACATCTCAAGTACCATTTCATACGGTCAGTATTGGAAGATGGAGAGTTGAAGATGGAAAAGATACACACTAGCCAGAATCCTGCAGATATGCTAACGAAAGTTGTAACCAGAGAGAAACTGAGAATGTGCTCAGTTTCAATTGGTCTTCAAAGATGATGATGAAGATGAGAAACATCCAGGTCCAAAGAGGAGTCATTTTCCAACAAATTAATTAGCGGTGGATTTTCTACAATTAGTCTCCAAGTGGGAGATTGTTGGGTGTGGAGCTTGATTTTCATCCTGATTCAGAGATCCTTGTTTTAATGGATACACTTAGAAAACTCACACTGCAATGGACCTTCAAGGGTCCTGGGGTGCCGACCCCTACTGAGAACTGGGCTAAAGGTCCTCTTCTACGGGTTTGTAAGGGGCCATCAAGCTAAAACAAGGTAAAATTTCTGGGCATAGTAATTTCTAGTCAATCCGGGCCGTTTCCATTAGGTGGATGATCCGACGAGAGGAAGTTATGTTTAGTTTAGGTTTTTTTCCCTAGAATAATATCCTCAGATGAGGGTATTGCATATGACTGTGTTATGTATCTTTGAGCTTCTGTAAGATAGATATGGAGACTCAGAGAGAGAGAACAGAGGATATTGTATCAGATCTTCATTTAGGAGGGTTTTGTTTCTTCATTTTCAGATAATAGAAGGAAGGACTGCTTGTCTAGGTGGACGTAGCCCAAACTGGGTGAACCATGTATATCTGTGTCTCTCTGGTTTTATGTGTTTTGTGTGCTTGTATTTTCCGCATATTTTATGTGTTGCATTGCTCCATAATATATAATTTTCTAACACGGAGCAAACTCCAGCTCGGCAAGATACCATAGGAAGACCCGTCACCATATTTTCCTTACATCGAGTTTGAAGAGAGCGATAGTTTAAGTGACCAAATAGCTCATGCCAAATTTTGCTCACTTCATCATTATGAGCAACAAAAATGGATGGAAGACATGATGACCCAAAGTTGTCAAACTTATACAAACTTGTGGAATCATCAGCAATGCCAGTAGCTAAAATATGTTTAGGATCTTTGAGGTCCTTGATTACAACATCATGAGGTGAGAATTCTACTATTTTCCCTTCACCTGAATGAGTTATCTGATAAACAAAGAGAAGGTTTCAAGAAAAGGTAAGAACACATAGTACATCATTAAACTGACCATTATCGAGATGAATGGTTCCAGATCCTACAACACTAAGAGATCTATCATCACCAACATAAATATGTTTAGTGTTACAATCATTTAAAGAAGAAGACATCGCTTGATTTTTGGCCATGTGGTAAGAAGCTCCAGAATCAATGAGCCACTCATGAGAATGAGAAGAAGAAGATACATTTAATGCATAACCAGATCTTGATGCTTGACAAACACAAGCAGAAAGTGCCATTCCTGAGGATGAAGGTGAAGAGTGCTCCAAATCAATGTTGTGCTTCTTCATTGCTGCTTCTAAGGCTTCCATCTTCTTAAACATTTGGACTCTATATGGCCATCACGATTGAAAAAGTTGCAATGTCTACCTCTCTTCTTCCCTTTGTTTTTATTTGCCTTATCATTTTGGTGAGTTTCTTTTTCAGTTTGCAGTGGAATTTCTTAGGACCCTTGTTTGGTTTCAGACCATACTTTTAGGATAATGCTTCTTGGGATTCTTTTGATATGATCGCTATTGGGCTGCTAAGGCTTTCTTAGAAGCGTTTCCAGAAGTGATAAGACTAAGGTGTAAGAGTTTTTCTTGTTCTCTTATCAAAGAATCACAAAAGGAATCAAAATATGGGTTCTTGTAGGTGGTTCCTAAAGAAATGATGGCTACTCTAGTGGAATGGAAGGCAGAAATAAATACAGAGTATGCAAGTCCAAGCTTAGAAAGAATGCAATAGATGAGGCTACCATCTTCCTTTTTGACCTTACAACCTTCTAAAAGAACTCTAAGGGTATTGAATTTGGACAAAAAATCTTCAATAGAGGAGAAATTATTGGGGTCCAAAGTAAGCAACTCATTTTCAAGTTGATGGTCCCTGATTTGATTTGAATGCCAAAGACAATATTTAACTTGTCCAGGGCTTCATGAGGGGTATCAATGTCAAGGATATGAAATCGAAGATCTTGAGAAATGGACATTCCTATCAACCCTCGTGCTTGATCTTGTTTATTTTCCCATTTAGCAACTTTATCATCATCAAAAGGTTTAGTTTCTAGCCCTGTAGCTATTCTATAAAGTCCTTTACTTCTAAGTATATCTACCATGTGAGGTAGCCATTGGAAATAATTGGTGCTGTTAAGAATAATCGAGCATGCAATTTCCATTTAAAAAAAAAATTGAAGCTGAGAAAAGCTAAAACTAACTGTTCCAATGGAAATATCTTGAAAAATTAGGCCGTTTAAAAAAAAATGGCTCGAGAAATGGCTTCCGGATGAAGAATTTATGCCTTTTGAAAAAAATTGAGTTGTAGATGCCGGATAGTTAGGGGAACAGTTTGAAATTTGGTGATGAAGTTCAATTTTAAAAAAAAAATCCCACCCCTTTAACAAATTTTTTTTACAAAAAGAAGCTTGAGAAAGATTTTTTAACCCAAGATCTATATTCTCATAAAATAACTCTTCACCAAGTGAGATAGTAAAAGGATTCTATTATTTTTTGAAAGGAGGAAGGGTTTTTTTTTTACTCTTTGGTGTGCGTGCCTTTTCCTGCACAAAAAAACACAAAAAACAAGAAAAAAAATAAGCAAAATGCAAGCCTTATAGCAGAATGTTAGATTTTTTGTTAGCCTTACCGACAACTATCCATTTTTTCACTATTTTTTATTTCCCGAGATCGCACAAAGACGTGGGGGAAGAGCATACGTAGCAAAAAAAAATTCCCTTTTCCTGTTTCTGATTTGTTGAGATCACACAGAGCGCATAGCAAATAGCATACACAAAGAAGAGGGTATAGATCCAGAAAATATGTAATGTTCCAAAATTTTAGCCTCACAGCTAAATGGAACATTAGAGTTAGCAGCAGCTCTAACCGGTAAATAAATGGGTAGAAAAGCCCATAAGTCTCCTAAGGAGGAATGAAAACACTCCAAGTGTGAAAGGGGGCACTCTTCTAGCCTAATAAAACACCTCCATGTGTGAATAGGGATAAAATCAAGCTGCTTTGACTAAGTCAACAACGCAGTTTTAGAGGAGGCGGAATCCAAGGAGGAATAATGCAGTTTTGGAGGGAGATGTATCTTTGGATAGAGATGACTTAATTGAGTGGGGCCAAGGGCAAGAAATCTCATGTTTTATATAAGAAAGAGGATGAAAACATTATTCGCCATGTATTAGATTATTTTTCATGTCTGCTCAGACTTTTGCTCCCGTTACTGCTTAGCAGGGTTGCAGTGCTATTTAGCACCAGGTGTTCCCAAGCGGGAATCCCACTTCTTTCCTTTGAGGAGCCTTATTGGGAGAGTTTGTATTCATCATTCCACATCAGGTTTTCAGGCCAAGCTTCATCCAACTTCATCAGTGCAGTTTTTTTCCAGAGATTGTGTAGTGTTGCTGGGTGCAGCAGTGGAAGGGATTGGAATCTCGGTTTTTGAGCTAGTTTCTCATTGGAGGAAGGTTTCCTTCACTTGAGAGACCTGTTTAGAGAGCTCCAGAGCTTAATTAAGTTCTGTGGTATCAGAATACACATTTCCCATACATTCCCAGTGCAGATCCAGCTAGGGAATGAGTTATTTTGGAGGCAGTGCACATTGCATGGTTTGGTGGCTCCGTTGCAATGTTTCCTTGTGATTGAGAGGTTCATCCTTTCATGGGAGGAAGCCCTTGAGGGATCTACATCATATCATACATCCTTCCAGCCTTATACACTCATTTTCTTCAGTGTTGCAGTGGTGATTCAGTAAATTACTGAATATCACATTTTGTATGCAAAGTGTTTGACAAGAAACCCTTGCCGGGTTATCTTGTATTTTGTATAAGGAGACTAGATCTTAGTTGATTGCCTAATATATGAGTAGATCTATTTGTCTTCTTATTTTATGAGTTAAGACCCTCATAGGACTGCACAGTCACTTTATGCAGCAACTTCGGTAAAATGCAGTTTTGGGGTTTTTAGTCATTTTCAGCTACACTAGTGTGGGAGGTCTGTTTAACCCACCTAGTTTCATTTCTTTCTGATCTCCTCTTGTATTTAGATGCTAGATGGATGTATCTATGGGATACAAGTGATAATTTTACTGTTTTATTTCATTTTCTGCTATAATTTCGTTTTTTGTGCATGATTCATGAGCTATTCTAGATTTGGAATATTACAGTGGTATCAAAGCATGATTTCTGGCTCAACCTGTGAGATCCAGCTATAAGAGGAAGGATAGATGGATATAAGAAATAAATATTTAGTATGTGAAAGGGGAAAGGAAGAAAATCTTAAAAAGCTTCTTCCAAAATCTATGCAGAGCTTTTAAGGAGAGCTGAAGAAAATGAGATTGGAGATGGGATCTCCAAGGGAGGTTGAATCTAGAGCTAAATCTAGATTTGCACATGGTGAGTGTGAGCATGCAGCTACACACCATGATGCACAGTGAATTCAAGTGCCCAAATCTATCTTAAGATGAATGAGAGGAGGAAGAATGCCTAAGAGAATGACTCTTAGTGATTTGTTGAGGGAATATGAATCCCAAACTGAGGGGTTTAGAGATCATATTGATTTCCAAGAGTTTTTCAAGATCCAGGTGTAGAAGAGCAAGAAACATGATGCAAATATATTTCTTCTATCTACTTTTGCTGGATCACCTACATGTTCAGCTAGAACTTGCATGAAGGAGCTAGAATCCTATTTGCAGCTGCACCATATTGCTGAAGATGAAGCCATCAGAGTTGTAGTGCTGCATTTCAGAGGTAAGGCTCATGCATGGTGGATTTTTTAATATTTTCTTTAAAGAATGCAAACACTTCCTCTTATGCAAGATTCATAGAGACATTGGTGGGAAGATTTGGTGAAAAACTTCCCAATACACATGAGCAAGGGAAACTCAAGAAAAAAAAAACCCTTGCATATCATAGAGGAAACCCCACTTCAGAAAACCATGGGAGAAGCTGATATCTTGCATTACATATTTCCGGAAGCAAGGCCTCCAGTTCATATTCTTGAACAAGAGGGCATAGGGGTCTCTTGTTCACAAGAGGATACAACTGTTGAGATGGTTCCCACACACATTGAGGGAGATGAGGGCAAAAATGATGTCACATCTAGAGCACATCTAGTGCCTCATGCAGAGGAGGGAGGAGCACATGCTCCAATAGGAGGGATTCTTGTATCCTTACAAGAAGTTCCCCAGGATCTCATACATAGAGGTCCAAGCACAATCAATAAGCAACATGATTGTGCACCATTGCAGCTGGAAGGAGGAGGTAGGGAGGAAGAGAAGCATCACTTAATGAGAGGCACACACCCTTATCTATTTCAGAGAGCCAATGCAAGGAAGCGGTAGACTGATTTTCGCTGTAAAGGCAGGGCCAAGGTTGCCCAACCATCTGTGCAATCTACTCTTGACATTGATGTCTCACTTCATGGAGGCATTCCACTCGGGAGGCCACAGAATCTAAAGTTGATGAGAGATATCTTGTATTTGGGTTTGTTAGGACCTCACTATGTATCATTTTTACTATATATTTTGACACCACCTTACCTTTTATAACCATGTTTAAAAAGGATTCCATCATCATTTTCATTTACTTTATTCCAAGGTATATAAAATCCTCTTCTTTATTATATGTTTTATCTGTTTACATATAATTCCATATTACTCTTATATTTTATCATTAATCGAAGTAGATTGTTGCTAACATAAGTATAAAAGATCGCAGATAAGTTATATGCTGTGCTGGAACAATCGGCCGTTGCTGAAACAGTCAAACTTTGTTGCTGAAACAGTCGACTCCGTTGCTGAAACAGCCAGCAGGCACGCAAATTCCGCCACTATTCGTAATTTGCGATTCTGGAAGAGCATTTTGTGGAACAATGGCAACAACATGAAGACGTGGTTACACGGATTATTCTGAAGATAGTACTCTTTTGGTATCTGTTGTAACAATATCTTTTTATGGAAGAACATAATAGCCTGTTTTAAGAAAGAAGAACAGATTCGGGATAAACGTAGATTTGCTCTCATGTAATTGTAAGAGATGTCTCCTCTTTAAAAAGAGGAGACATCATCATTAGAAGGGAGTTCGAGTTTGAAAGCTACAGGAGAAAATTCTGTTTGAGACACTAGAGCTAGACTCCATTTGTAATGTATCATTTCTTTTGACAGATGAATAAAATTTCCTTTTGAGCGCTCCAATTTAATTCTTTCCCTGGGGAATCTTGTGAGAGGGAAAGGGCACGCCTTCCTCACAAGATTCACCCGACTGTCCCTGTAGTTTGTTTAATTTCTTTATGCTATTCGCACTTTACTTAATTCTGTTTGCTGAAACACCAGTTACACAGTTCTGTAGTTCATTGAGTATTCTGTTTCCTTAACGCTGCATGTGTTTAGTACATTCATTCTTAAGAAGTTGAGAGATCTATTTCTGTCATTTGTTTGAATGTATGATGCTGGGAAGCAGGTGCTGAAGGTTATTGTACAAAGGAATAGGGTCCTGTTTCCATTGATTGCCTTTCTTTTCCTGTAGTGTGATTAGGAACAGGAGACAGGTGCTGAAGGTTCCTGTTCATGGGAATAGGGTCCTATTCTCTTGAGTTATCATTCCTACAGAGTGATTAGTGTCAGGCAGCAGGTGCTGAAGTTCCTATTTAAAGGAATAGGGTCCTGTTCCTGTTATGGTTGATTGGTTTCCTTTCCTGCAGATTGATTTCCCTTCATTTGGATTCTAAACTGCAATATAGGAATTACTTCTGCTATAACATAAGTGACTTCAGCTTTGATTAAATAGAGTGTGAATAATTAGATTTGGATGATTGATAATTGTGTGGCTTTTTACTACAACATTGTTTTTGCTTTTGAAATTGAGCATATCTAGTGCGTTATTGTCTTTGGAATAAACAGACTTCCTCGGGTTGACAATTTATGTGGAGCTTGAATTGTGAAAACAATTAAAGCGACCAACATTTTGGCGCCGTTGCCAGGGAAGGCAATTATAGATTTCGAAAGAATTAATATTTTATTTTCAGATGTGCAGATTGTATGAGAGGACGCGGAAACAGAAGAAAACTAACCCCACAGGTGGCGAAGGCAAAGGAAGGGGAGGAAGGAAGACTTTCATTGACGAGATTGTATCAAAGGCTGAATCATCACAGAGATTAAGTTCGAGACTGTGTTCAAGACTTCTCTCAACAGGGATGCAAACAAAGAGGGAAGTTGGGGTCCCAAATATAGAGAGCAAGACAAAGAACTAAGAATAAGATGGAGAGTTAGAAGAAAGTGCTAGCATCTGCCAGGAGTACATTGAGGAAGACAGGAGTGTTGGACGACCAAGGGAAGAACATTGTGAGCGTAGAAGATCTGACCATCGGGAAGTGAGTAGGAGAACAGATAATGGAAGAAACAAGGCATTTTTCTGTGGAGGACATGATCCTGAAGGAGAAGCAGGATGAAAATTTGTACCTCAGATTTCAATACTGCTGATCTCCTAAGAGTGTTCAACTCCTATGAAAAACATTCCATTGTCTTCTTTACCCAACTTTCATGGTTTATCCTCTGAAGATCCGGATGAATTTATTTTTGAATTTGATATATTATGCAGAAGTTATGATTATGTTACTAATGCTCAAAAGTTGAAACTGTTTCCAGCAACATTAAAAGGAAATTCTTTAAGATGGTTCATGAGCCTTGGGAGTCAGGTAATCACAACATGGGAGCAGATGAAACAGAAATTTCTGCTTAAATATCAAGACTACTGTCGGACGAGAGAAAAGAAGGATGAATTATTCAATATGGCACAAAAGCCGGACGAGAATCTGGAGGACTATGTAGAAAGGCTGCAGTACAATATACAGAGATCTGATCATCCGAATATAAGTAAGGAAATTCGCAAAACAATATTACTTAGAGGTTTAAGGGATGATTGTTTAGACATGTTAAATATGCTTGGAAAGGGAGATATATCTAAAGAATCATATGATGAGATTGTTGAACTTTCTAAGAGGTGTTCAAGGGGAGCTGCAAGGAACAGAGTAAGTAATAGAGATCCCACCTATTAAAGAGTGCAGAAATCAGCCAGTGGGGGAGCAACAAGAGTTGAAATAGGTAATTTACTTGAAGAATTTAAAACTGAGATGTTAAGTTCTTTTGCTTCACAAATTGACACTTTGCAGGTTAAGAAGAAGCAGGCTAAAGCAGAAGCAACTCTGGCTGTCTTTTTCCCGAAGTGCAGAGACAAACATCCACTAAGGGAGTGCCCATTGGACAAAATACCAATCTGCACCCTTTGTGAGAAAGATCACGAAACAAAACAATGTCCATCTCTACCAGGAATAAAGGCAGCATTGCAGCCAACGGAAGAAGAAGCTGAAGCAGTTTACCTGCTAACTCAAAGAAGACAATGGCAACCAAAAGGACAAGGTATGAACTCTAGTATGCCATTTAATCGTTGGAATAATTATTCTGCTTTCGGTCAAACAAATTACCCTCCCTTTAATCAAATTAAATACCCACCCTTTAATCAAATGAATTTCCCACCCATGCAACAATCAAACCCTCCCTTTGTTGATCCTACAATGTGGACTCCTTGGCCTCCACAGCAGCCATCTTCTTTTAACCCTTGGAATTCAAATTGGAGAAGCCAACAACTCCCGTACCCAAATCAATTTCCCCAATTCCAACAACCACTTCCTCTGCCATCAAATGCTCCGCCAAATAACCAAATGAGACCCCAGCTACCTGTGCAACCAAATCCTAACCCCAATAATAAAGTTGTGCAAGTCATTGATATTCAGAATCAGTCTATATTTCCTACTATGCAATGTAATGATATTCATTTACTTCTGATTCTGATAAAGAAGAAACCGAGAAACATAAGAAAGCACAACCACCTTCTAACAAAAATGTTGAAATAACAGAACCACCATTCCCCGAGCGTTTGGTTTTAACTAGAACGCCTGAAACACCTGCTTTTAATCTTTTAGGGGAATTGCAAAATTTGTATGTTAAAATTCCACTTTTACAAGCATTAAGAGATGTACCAATTTATGCTAGAACAATAAGGGATATTTGTGTTAAGAAACCTGGTAGGAAAACTAAAGATCCTCTTACAGTACATGTGATGGGTGACTTATCTGCATTAATGTCCGGAAAAACCCCTCCTGTGAAATATGGTGATCCCGGCCATCCTACCGTAATAGTTCAAATTGGTAAAACAATGATTCCTCAAGTTCTAGTAGATTTAGGTGCTACAATAAACATAATGACTCTTGAAACTTCACAAATGTTACAGCTGAATAACACAATTAGAGATAACCCACCATTCTAGAATTGGTTGACTGTTCTACAATTAAACCTGAAGGAGTTGTTGAAGATCTACTTATCTCGGTTGAATCCTGGAATTACCCAGCTGACTTTGTTGTATTGCAGACTAAAACAAAGCTGGGGGGACACCCCTTAATTCTAGGAAGGCCATGGCTGGCCACAGCTGATGCCTTTATCAGTTGCAGATCTGGTTCAATGACAATTTCTAATGGTTATGAAACCAAACAACTTACTCTTTATCCTCATGCTACACCCATAATTAATAATGAAGATTCTATGTGGATGGATTATGATGATAATGTTGTTCAGCCTATTCTAACTATTGGGTAAGCTTTAACTCTTAAAGACAATACAGAGGATGAAATAATTAATAATTTTATTTGTGAACCTTCTTCTGTAATTACTGAAACACACAATCAATTGACTGCAATTTTTGAAACAGATACCCAAGAAAAGATTGAATCTGAAGACTCATCTCAGACATTAACCACCATCTCATCTAAAAGCATAACAGTTGAAATTGAACCTGGCAAGACATTAAACATAAATCCTGATCTAACAATTGCTGAAACACAACAGTTAATGAAGTTATTGCATGAATATAAGGAAGCATTTGCATGGGATTACACAGATATGAAAGGGATCTCTTCCGAACTATGTACTCACCGAATTTACATTAAAGAGGGATGTCGACCAGTCTGTCAACCCCAAAGACGAATGAACCCTAATTTACAAGAAATTGTTAAAGAAGAACTTCAGAAATTGCTTAATGCAGGATTTATATACCCCATATCTGACAGTGAATGGGTTTCCCCATTGGTAATTGTCCCTAGGAAAAACGGGAAATGGAGAGTATGTGTTGATTACAGAGCCTTGAACAAAGCCACTCAAAAAGATCACTTTCCTTTACCTTTCATTGATCAGGTGTTGGATAGTCTGGCAGGGAAGAAATTCTTTTCTTTTCTAGATGGATTTAGTGGGTATAATCAGATTAGAATTGCACCCCAAGACCAGGACAAGACCACTTTCACTAGCCCTTGGGGAACTTTTGCTTATAGAGTTCCTCCATTTGGGCTATGTAATGCACCAGCAACTTTTCAGAGGGCTGTTATAGGAATTTTTTCTGATATGCTGAATGACTCTATGGAAATATTTATGGATGATTTTACTCCTTATGGTGTGTCTTTTGAAGATGCATTGCAAAATCTTGAGAAGGTACTTAAATGATGTATACAAGCTCACCTCTCCCTAAGTACTGAAAAATGTCATATGATGATGAGTGAAGGAGTAGTGCTTGGACATTTTATTTCATCTCAAGGTATTCAGGTAGATCCATCTAAAATATTGGTCATTCGGAATCTTTCTGTTCCTAAAACACAAACTGATGTGAGAATTTTTCTAGGACATGTTGGATACTACAGAAGATTTATTAAAGATTTTTCTAAGATAGCTTCTCCATTATTTGTGTTGCTTATGAAAAATGCTGAATTTAAGTGGACTAATTCTTGTCAGAAAGCTTTTGAAGAACTCAAGCATCAGTTGTCTATTGCTCCTATTTTGAGGGGGCCTGATTGGGCCCTCCCTTTTCATATATCTTCTGATGCTTCAGACACTGCAATTGGAGCCGTCTTGGGACAAGAGGAAAATCATCTTCCTTATGCTATCTACTTTATCAGTAAGAATATGACCCCTGCTGAGCTTAATTATACAGTTACTGAAAAGGAGTTTCTTGCAGTAATTTATGCCATTAATAAATTTCAACACTATATCACTGGTTATTCTACTTTTGTGCACACTGACCACTCAGCTATCAAGTATTTAATGAACAAATCTGTTACAAATGCTAGAGTTACCAGATGGCTATTATTACTGCAGGAATTTGATATCACAATTGTAGATCGGCCTGGTAAAGAAAATGTGGTGGTTGATTTCCTTTCACGGTTAAAAACTGATAATAATATTCCAGTAGATGATTCTTTTCCCGATGAGTATTTGTTTGCAGTTTCTGCTCACTCTCCATGGTATGCAGATATTGCCAATTATTTGGTTGCAGGAAAATTACCATCACACCTGTCATACAGAGAAAAGAGAAGAATTATTCAACAAAGTGCCAGGTATAGCTGGATAAGTGGGTGTCTTTTCTATACAGGGCTTGATCAGGAAATCCGAAGATGCATTAGGGAAGATGAAGTGTATGACATACTGAAAGCTTGTCATGATGGCCCTTGTGGAGGGCATTTTGCTGATAAGAGAACAACACACAAAATTTTGAGGATGGGTTACTATTGGCCCTCATTATTTAAGGATGCAAAGAAATATGTAAGGGCTTGTGACAGCTGCCAGAGAATGGGTCAACCCAATCATAGAGATCAAATGCCATTAAATCCCCAGGTATTTTCTGAACCATTTGAAAGATGGGCCTTGGATTTCATAGGACCCATTAATCCTCCATCCAATCAAAGAACTTATATATTAGTCTGTACAGACTATATGACTAAATGGGTGGAGGCCAAAGCACTTATTAGAGCCAATGAAGAGGCTGTCCTAGCTTTCTTATTTGAAGAAATCTTCACTAGATTTGGAATTTCTAGAGAGCTAGTGATGGAGGACCTCCATTCAATTCTCATGGTTTTAAGTCTACCCTTCAGAAATATCATATTCATCATAGAATGACTACACCATACCATCCCCAGGCCAATGGGCAGGTGGAAAGCACAAATAAAGTTTTAGAAACCATTCTAACTAAAACATTGAAGGACAACCGGAAGGATTGGTCTCAAAGGCTGCCTGAAGCATTATGGGCTTACAGAACTACTTGGAGAAACACTACAGGTTTTTCTCCCTATGAATTGGTTTATGGTAAAAATGTTGTTTTTCCTGTGGAATTTGAAATCAAAACTCTAAGAACTGCTTTAGCTGTTAATCTTGATTTGACTGATGTACAGACAGCTATGTTGCAGCAGCTTCTTGAGTTGGATGAAAAGAGATTAGATGCCATTCACCAAACAACCATGATTCAACAACAGAGAATGAAATGGCATGATAAAATTATCAAACACAAGCAGTTCCAAAAAGGTAATTGGGCCTTATTGTATGACTCTCGGTTTGAAAATTTTCAGGGTAAGCTACGTATACGTTGGCTTGGACCATATGAGGGAGATGCTGTTTTTTCTAATGGAACGGTAAGACTTCTAACAATTGATGATTCTAAAACACCTCTACTAGTCAATGGTCATAGGCTTCGTTTATACCAGCGCCCTATTTCTAAAGAGGATTTCAAGACTGCTTGCATGACTGATATTCATTATCTTTTTCTAGGGGAGTCTTCTGCTCCTCACAACATTTAATTTTCTGCACTGTTTTTTTTTAGTATTAGATTAGATTAGATTTAAAACTAATAATCCCTGTCAAGGGTTGGCATATTACAATTGAATTTTGCAGATTCTGGAAAAGCTCATTAAGGAGGACAGATCCATCATAAGAAGATCTGAAGCTTCAATCACAGAAGCTTGTTCCCTTCATTTTACCCCATTTCCTAGCAATATCCCTTCATTCCATTTCTACATTATTTCCCTTTTTCCATTTTTCCCACTTCTACCATTCCTGAAGTATCATCCTTCAGTTAGTATTTCCTATCCCTTACTGCTGAAGTTACCCCCTATCAAACACTTCCCCCACTTGTTTTAAACCCAAGTCATTATATCCCATTTTTCCTTATTTTTCCCGTTGCTGAAACACCAGTTTCAGCAACATGTCGTTCATTTTTCCATTGCTGAAACACCAGTTTCAGCAACCTGTCATCATTAAAACATCATTTTTTTCCTCTGCTGTACAAGCTTTTCAGTTCTCCACTTTTACTCTTCAGATCCTTTGGGTGAAAATTATTCAGTACTGAGCAGATCCTGTTATGCTCCTGTTCTAAATTTCAGAGAAATCTACAGATTCTTCCATTAATATCAAGCCATTATGAAGCACTCTACACTTTGAATTATTGAACCAAAGGTAAAAATGTAAGGTATGTGGTTTTAATGTAATGCAGTTAAATTATATTTTAAAGAGAGGATCTCGCTCATAATGATTGCAATCTCCACACGCTCAATCATCATTGCACCATACGTAGGGGGGGGGGGAATTTCGAGAACTGAATAATCATTTCACATCAACCAATCCTCCGTCATTCTTCATTCCATTTCTGCCGACATTGAGACTCCGCATCCTCTATTGCAACAACTAGCTTGACCAAAGCCTGTGTTTCTGTCTTCTGTGCCTCTGCATGTGACTCAAGCTAGTAGCCATGGGAGGGTCGGTTATCAGACACGAGCCTAGTTCGATAACTCTTCTTCAAATGTTCCCAGAGGTCTATCAAATTTTTCAACAAGCAGGATGGACAGCATACTTCGAAAGGTTAGGAGAATTTGATCAGCAACAAGTTTTATAGTTTGCACAAAACCTTCAGGGGAATTTCTCAGTGGTTCAAGGGGTCCGCATTTCAGTTACAGAGGAGGATATAGCTCAAGTTTCAGGTTTTCCAGTTATCGGGACTCGCTAGTTCAGTAGGAAGCAAGTTATTTTAAATGCACAGCAAGATTTTCTTCTTCTAGATGAACCAGTTGAACTTAAAGGCTGCGGAATAAGTCTGCATTCACTTCCTCGACCATGGCCAACAATAGCAGAATTCATCAAGCACTACTTGACATGCGAAGGGCGTTACCAGGTAGTCTACCAACACGACTTCGTTTTGATGAATCATTTAAGTAATGGTCGATTAGTTAATATTCCCTATTATCTGCTTGGTTGTATCAAAAACATGTCCTATTATTGCAGACGGGTTAAATTCCCATTGTTATCCCTTACCCATCACCGTTTATGCCAATTATTAATTCAGAGGGGTTTTGCTCAGCAAAATCCCCCTCTGAATAATCCACTCCTTATTCCCCAACAGGCTGAAATTCCCCAGCAGGCCCAAATCCCCCAACAAGCCGAAAGTTCCCAAGAAGCTCCTGAGATTCCTTATGAAGGGCAACTGGACGATATCCCAGACTCCCCAGTAATTCCGTCCTCAGAACCAGTTGACCTACCCCCAAGTTCGTCCCACTTAGTGGAGTCACCCCTTCCCACTATTTCTATCCCTAGCGATGACTCTCTAACACCCCCATCCCCACCTACCCATAAAAGGAAGAGAAGAACCCCAAAAGTCCCTGTCTCAAAATGACGAACAAGGGCCACATTTCAAATTTTCACTTCTTCCGAAAGCCCTTCCCCCAGAAAAGAATCTTCCCCTACAAAGAAAAGGAAAGACAATGACTTCTCTGCTTTCCTACCAAAAAGGAAAATGAAAATGACTGTTGAAACTGGAGTTACTCCCATTTCCCCTGACCCCACCACTATTCTGTTAAAACTTCATTCCTCACCCCCATTTCAAATTCCCCAACCCGTCTCGTCCGGTGGCACTGCCACACAAGAACCAGTGCCCCGGGATAATATGACATCGTTTATGGCTCAAACAATGATTGCCACACAAGAACCAGTCACTTACCCAGAGGTTGAAACACAAGAACCAGCCACTGTGGTACAAGAATTATACACCAAGCATGATAATACAGGGAAACCAGCTGTAGCTGCTCCACAAGAACCAACTACAGCTGTGGATCAGCAAGAAACCCCAGTAGAATCAACCAGCACACAGGGTTCACACACTATGGCATCCTTATTGGAGGAAAATGAGTTTTTGAAGTCTGAACTAGAAGCCTATAAGAACGAATTAACCATGGCACGAGAAGCCTTTGATAGAGAATTAAATCTCTACATGCTAGCACACACAGCATCAGCACAAAATAAGGATCCATGCAGAGAATACATGTGCCATGAGTGTGGTAATATTTACCAGCATGCAGGGTACAAAGTAGTTAAAATTCAGATATCTGAGGCATCTACATCAGCTGCAATTAAAGAAGAATGCCCTACTGCCCCACAAGAACCAGTAGGGCTCTCAAAAAGTTTGGAAGAAGAAACTAAACCACAGATATCTCGCCCTGTGCTAGTTAGCTCAGCCACTCAAACAATGCCTCAACTATAGATATCTAGCCCTGAGTTAGTCAGTTCAGCCACTCAGACAATGCCCCAACCCAGTACTTCTAATGCTGGGACACAGACCCTGCCATGGAATCAATTAGAACTTATGAACAAATGGAAGAAACAATATGCTGTAGAGCAAGATAAAATATTATAGCAGCATAAGTTAGCATGGCAGAATCACATGTATGCCAACTGGGATAGTTGGGAACAGACATTGCAACAGCTCAGGGATTCCAAGAAGGAAGTCAAGGAATCAAAGGAAAATATGGTTTTGATGTTTTCATTAGTGCAAAAGTTGATGGCCACCCAAAAACCCTCTGTGAATTACTCTCTCTTCCTCTCTGAACGTTTGATTTATTTTCAATTGAAGGCAATAAAGGATGACAGACCTCATGAATTTCTTACTGCGGAACAATTTTTTAAGACTTTTGCTGAGGCCCCTGAAAGTGACCAACATTTGTTGTGTGAACTTTATCTCCATAACGAGGCCATATCTGAGAATAGAAGAGTCAATCTCACTCCAATTGCAGGTGATGTACAAATAAGGGCATTTGTTTCATTTTTGGCCAATCAGCTCACCTGGCAAACTGCGTTTATTGCAAGTAGTCATAATGAGGAGAATAGGCTCCTTTGGATTAGACTGGAACCTTTAAGTCCAGCCATGTTTGTAGCACAATATCACCAATTCTTACAGAAGCCAGGAATGCATAGGTACATGCAACAACTACAGGCTTCAACACTTTTAAAGTGTCAATAGCAAATCAGAGTAAAGGAGGCTGCTGCATTGAAGGCCAACACTATGTTTTGGCAGCAATCATGTAAGGAAAGACAAGACTATCACCCTTTTAGCCCTGATAATCTTCAAGCTGCACTTTCCAGGGTACCTAATTATATCAGATGTATTCGGCATTGTGGAGAAAACTGGACTGGTTACCGTTTTCATTTTCCAATTCTATGGCTGCCTTCAGAGAAATATCAGTGTCACTACCAATTGGCTGGCAGAGATGAAGCTGTAGCATGGCAGCAATTGCAGAACAATAGAGGATTCCGAGCTCCGACAGAAGCCACCTTCTCCAGCTACTGCTTGAGCAACTTGCATGCACAGAGTCAGTACTCAGACTCTGACTCTGACTAGGAGTTGCCTGAGGACATGCAACATTTTCAGCTGGGGGGGATGTTAGGACCTCACTATGTATCATTTTTAC
This sequence comes from Pinus albicaulis, assembly GCA_034641835.2. Taxonomy (NCBI): domain Eukaryota; kingdom Viridiplantae; phylum Streptophyta; class Pinopsida; order Pinales; family Pinaceae; genus Pinus; species Pinus albicaulis. The sequence continues at coordinate 226,493,796 of CM076579.1, forward strand.
TATATATTTTGACACCACTTTACCTTTTATAACCATGTTTAAAAAGGATTCCATCATCAGTTTCATTTACTTTATCCCAAGGTATATAAAATCCTCTTATTTATTATATGTTTAATCTGTTTACAGATAATTCCATATTACTCTTATATTTTACGTTTAATTTATAGATTGTTAGCACATAAGCCTAAAAGACGTGATAAGTTATATGCCGTGGTTGAACACCGAAGGCATGAAGAAATAAAACTTCTCACACAATGAATAATCTACAAATAACAATGTGTGACCAAAACTCCACACTGTATCTCATATTCAAAGAGCATTTCAAGGGGAACAATAACAACATTAAAGACATGGTTACACTTATTGCCCAAGATAGTAATTCTTTGCATCTGTTGCAACAAATATCTTTTATGGAAGAACAGAATAGCCCTGTTTTAAGAAAGAAGAACAGATTTAGGGATAAATATAGATTTGCTCTACTGTAATTGTAAGAGATGTCTCCTCTTTAAAAAGAGGAGACATCATCATTAGAGGGAGCTCGAAACTACAATAGAACATTGTGTTTGAGAGGACAGGAGCTAGAATCCATTTGTAATGTATCATTTCTTTTGACAGATGAATAAAATTTCCTTTTGAGCTCTTCAATTTAATCCTTTTCCTGGGGAATCTTGTGAGAAGGAAAGGGCCCGCCTTCCTCACAAGATTCACCCGACTGTACCTGTAGTTTGTTATATTTCTTTATGACATTCGCACTTTACTTTGATTCTGTTTGCTGAAACACTAGTTACACAGTTCTGTAATTTATTGAGCATTCTATTTCCTTTAACGCTGCATGTGTTTAGTAAATTCATTCTTAAGAAGTTAAGAGATCCATTTCTGTTAATTGTTTGAATGTATGATGCTGGGAAGCACGTGCTGAAGGTTCCTGTACAAAGGAATAGGGTCTTGTTTCCATTGATTTCCTTTCTTTTCCTGCAGTGTGATTAGAAATAGGAGACAGGTGCTGAAAGTTCTTGTTCATGGGAATAGGGTCCTGTTCTCTTGAGTTATATTTTCTATAGAGTGATTAGTGTCAGGCAGCAGGTGCTAAACTTCCTATTTAAAGGAATAGGGTCCTGTTCCTGTTATGGTTGATTGGTTTCCTTTTCTGAAGATTGATTTCCCTTTATTTGGATTCTAAACTGCAATATAGGAATTACTTCTGCTATAACATAAGTGACTTCAGCTTTGATTAAACAGAGTGTGAATAATTAGATTTGGATGATTGATAATTGTGTGGATTTTTACTACAACATTGTTTTTTCTTTTGAAGTTGAGCATATCCAGTGCGTTATTGTCTTTGGAATAAACAGACTTCCTCGGGTTGACAATTTATGTGGAGCTTGAATTGTGAAAACAATTAAAGCGACCAACAGGGTTCACCACTCTTGGTTTTTGGAGAGGTGAAGAGTTTGGAGGAAGACTTTGGCATGGGGAATGTCAAAGTAGCAGGCAACAGCATGAGGAGAGCTTCACATGCTAGATCACTAGCGTTGTCTCTTAGGAGGATTGATCCTTACTAGAGATCTAAGCTCTTAGTAGAGTACTCCAAGGATCTTGGTGCATTCATGATTCTTTATGACCCAGATGGAGATGATAGATACATGGTGGATGATGTGGTCATCTATTCCTATGGCAGGATCTTCTTGACTAGATCTTCTAGTCTTAAGGAGAAGTTTCTACATGCAGCACATGAGGACTTCTCTTCTATGCACCTTGATGCATATTTACAGTTGATGGAGGATTTCACTTGGGAGGGCATCTAGCATGACATATTTCAGCATATGGAGAGATGCATAGCCCGGATGGTGATAGAGAGGATGTCACAGCCACCTTACTACTCATTGGGAGTAATGGATAATTTCCAGTTGAGCCATTTCAGCTCAAGACCTCAAGTACATAATGGAGGAGGTATCATTTCATGTTTTGTATTGTAATTCTTTCCCTTATTTGAGCAGCACGATGTAACAAGAAGAAATATTTCTTCCTGCATATTGTATGATGATGTACTTGCAGCTACTTGTAGCATTGATTTTGGCTATCCTTTTGATGGTTTGTGGGGTAAACCACATGATTCTTGGTGTGCACCATTGACACCATATTTTAACCTCATGTTATCATCTTATGAGATGACTGTGGTAGCAAAAAAGTGGCTGGAAAAGCACTTGTTATTTCTTACTTTGATGCAGGCCAAGGATGCCCTGCGCTGGTTCCATGAGAGGGACCATGATTCACTCTCCAGTTGTCACTTGGAAACTTGTTCTCATTGTAATTTAATTCCATATATTGTTGATATGTATATGTTAATGGGGAGCTTTGTTTGGAGAGTGGGCTTGAGATTGGAGGTGCCCATTGGGAGCATGATTCTCCCCACTTTATATGTTGTACATTTTAGGAGGCACTTCATGGCTGAACTATTTGTTGGGACATCATACAAGTTGACCATCATGATCCTACTCTATGGCTTGTATGAGGGATAGATGAGGCAGCAACAAAAGTTTTTGTTGCTATGGTTGCACCTCGGAGAGTATGGGAAAAATTCTTCCCATACTTTTCATGAGATTTCTAAAGAGAAGGAAGGCACATTCATGGTGCAAGGAGGCTACCCTTCAGCATTGAAGGATCATGAGAGACTTCCATATAGGAAGAAGATCTTTTCACATAGCAACATGATGGTGGATGGCTCTGGCATATGGAATGTCAAAGAGAGGAGTCATGGAGCCTTATTTCTAAGGCCTACAGCGCTGTCACATGGGAGACTTGTGTTCTTATTGATGGAGTGTTCCAAGGAGTATTGTATCCCTTCTTCTTGCAAATTTTTATGAGAGGATCCTCATGGGGGAACTTATACATGGACCTCACTTTCAGTCTACTCACTATGCATGGTAAGAAATACATCTCTGTACTAGTTGATTACTCCATTGAGTATTTGTATCTTCTTACCATATATGATCAGTGCGTTGCTCCACAAGAGAGCAAGGGTATTTTTGGGTTTCATGGTCACTTTAGGGCCAATATTTGTAATGATAATAGCCGATATATACATGGCTATGGGAAAGTGCATTGTTATTTTATCTATGTAGAGCTGATGGACATTGATGCTTACTTCCCCATGTTCGAAGAGAAAACACACACAACTTGTAACTTTTTGCAGAACCACTTGCCATGTGACATTCTCAAGCAACAGTTGGGGGGACTGTGTAATATCCACTTAGAGAACCTTTGGTACCATCCAAAATTGCACATAAATTTCAGAAATTTTCTGATTTGGAGGCCAAATGGTGATGATGTGCCATTCATATTGAATGGAATGGTTTGGGTTGACATGTCTCATGACTTTGGAGGAAGAGTCCTTGGAGGCTCAATATTATTCTTGCCATTGGAGGGAAATCATGTTGCAGACCAAGATCAGCATGCCCTCTACACTTATCGTAAGTGGAGAGGAGGACAACATGGGATATTCCCTCTTGCCTATCATGTTCACTTATTCAGCCCACCTACATTTCAGGAGCCAAAGGTGGAGGAGATTCTTCATGAGTTGCCATGTTGGAGGGTGACTCACTTCATTTGGATGATAGCATGGGTGAGGGAGGCACTCATTCACCATCTTGATCATCACTCCTACTTTGTGGAGGCCATGAGACAACAAGAAAGTCTCCATTCACACTTTCCGCCTCTGATTGATGTAGACCATTTGGTTTTGCACACTTGGGAGGAAACATTGGATGACAATTTAATTGCAGATTATCTTGATGCAGTGATGGAGGCCATTGATGGGAGGCCACATGAGGAGGAGGGGAGGATTTTTTCTCTCCTTATACATTTTCTTGAGGACAAGCAAAGATTTTGGAGGGGAGGACTGTAATGTTCCAAAATTTTAGCCTCACAGCTAAATGGAACATTAGAGTTAGGAGCAGCTCTAACCGGTAAATAAATGGGTAGAAAAGCCCATAAGTGTCCTAAGGAGGAATTAAAACACTTCAAGTGTGAAATAGGGCAATATTCTAGCCTAATAAAACACCTCCATGTGTGAACATGGATAAAATCAAGCTGCTTTGACTAAGTCAACAACACAGTTTTAAAGGAGGAGGAATCCAAGGAGGAATAACGCAGTTTTGGAGGGAGATGTATCTTTGGATAGAGATGACCTAATTGAGTGGGGCCAAGGGAAAGAAAAATCATGTTTTATATAAGGAAGAGGATGGTAGCATTATTATTCATGTCTTAGGTTATTTTTCATGTCTACTCAGACTTTTTCTCTCATTGCTGCTTAGCAGGGTTGCAGTGGTGTTTAGCACCGGGTGTTCCTGAGCAGGAATCCCACCTCTTTCCTTTGAGGAGCCTCATTTGGAGAGTTTGTATTCATCATTCCACATCAGGTTTTCAGGCCAATATTCAGCCAACTTCATCAGCACAGGTTTTTCCAGAGATTGTGTAGTGTTGCTGGGTGCAGCAGTGGAAGGGATTGGAATCCCGGTTTTTAAGCTAGTTTGTCATTAGAGGAAGGTTTCCTTCACCTGAGAGACCTGTTTGGAGAGATCCAGAGCTTATTTCAGATATGTGGTATCAGAACACACATTCCCCTTACATTCCCAGTGCTGTTCCAGCTAGGGAATGCATTATTTTGGAGGCAGTGCTAAGTGCATGGTTTGGTGGCTCCGTTGCAGTGTTTCCTTGTGATTGAGAGGTTCATCATTTCATGGGAGGAAGCCCTTGATGGATATACACCAGATCAGACATATTTCTAGCCTTGTACACTCATGTGCTTCAGTGTTGCAGTGGTGATTCAGTAAATCACTGAATATCACATTTTGTATGTAGATTGTTTGACAAGAAACTCTTGTTGGGTTATCTTGTATTTTGTATAAGGAGACTAGATCTCAGTTGATTGTATAATATATGAGTAGATCTATTTGTCTTCTTATTTTCTTAGTTAAAACCCTCATAGGACTATGCATTCACTTTATGTAGCAACTCCGGTAAAATGCAATTTTGGGGTTTTTAGTCATTTCCAGCTACACTAGCGTGGGAGGTCTATTTAACCCACGTAGTTTCATTTCTTTCTGATCTCCTCTTGTATTTAGATGATAGATGGATGTATCTATGGGATCCAAGTGATCATTTTATTGTTTTGTTGCATTTTTTGCTGGAATTGTGTTTTTTGTGCATGATTCATGAGCTGTTCAAGATTTTGAATATTACAAAATAAATAAAACCTAAAAACCGAAAACAAACAGAGGGAACCGAAATAAGCAGAGCTATTAATAAATATAACTGCAAAACAAATGCTTTATACCTCTAGATCTAAACTGTCATAACTTGGGCAGCCGAAAACCTTTTTGCATGAAACAAAAGGCGTGCCTCACTGTAACTGACACTCCAGACACAACAGAGTATTTATCCAAGCCCAAAAATGTTCAGAAATAGATATACAAAACGACATTTGCACGCAGTCAAATCGGCTTCGGATTTTGATCAACAATGGATGCAGCCCTCAAAATATCTCTGATACCATGTAGGAATTTACAGGGTAAGTTTTGTAGATCAATAACCAAAGGTCACCACTCATAAACAGAACACAAATCAGTACACGAGTATAATGACGTACTTAAAACCCTCAAAGAGGGAAACAATCCACGGCCTGAGCCAACGCGGCCACTTCAGGCAATTTATTAATATAAAAAGAAAATTTACATATGTTTCTCTCATAAACAGTTACTGGAAAAATGACCCTCCATGCTCTTTAAATAGAGATCATGGACCAATCAAGTGTTAAGTCACGAATCAAGTGTCGTTAATACCAGGGTGAGAGATAACCGTTGGATCACTACAAATCGTGATCGTTGCCCCTATAAGTTACAAATGTACAAGGTAAAAAAACACAATTTACCTAACTCTACACTAGACTAAGTTATTCTTAAATATTTCCTATGTGTCGGAATATCCTAATAGGGATCTTTGCATCAGCTAGTGGTGCCGCCTTCCCTACAACATCAAGCCCTTCACGGATGAGGTAGTATGTGACATTACTCCTCTTGATGTTTGTGATGTATTATTAGGCCAACCATACATGTGGAAGTGACATGTTGTCTATGAGTCTTGACCTTGCGATGTTATTGTTACTTTGGGAAATAATATGTACAGGATACCAGAAGTACCATCGCATGTTGCTATCTCTTTGGTTACTGCAAAACAATGCAGTAAGCTCATTTCTAAAACCAGGAAATTTGTTTTCCTAATGATCTGCCCCCATGGCAAGAAGAAGATTGTGGCCACGACCTCCAGATTTGGATCCTTTGCATGAAAACAACATATAGACAAGGTTGTGGAGGAGTACGGGGAGATCTTCACCTCACCCAAAGGGGTACCTTTGAACTATCAGGTCAAGCACCCCATTGATCTGATCCCAAGTGTGCCGCTACCCAATAGTTCGATCTATCACCACTTTGTTCCAGAGAATGATGAAATCAAGGGGCAGATTCATGAGCTCCTATAGAAAGGTCACATTTGGATGAGTTCATCACCCTGTGGGAGCCTGATCGTGTTGGTACAAAAGAAGGATGGGACTTCGAGTCTCTGTATTGAGTATCGCGCGCTGAACAAGATCACTCTTCGGAATAGGTACCCGATCCCACGGATTGATGACCTTCTGGACCAACTCAAAGGGGAGAAATATTTCAGAAAAATCGACTTGAAGCCTAGGTATCACCAGGTACTAATTGAACCCTCTGATGTGTGGAAGATTGCCTTCAAAGCCAAGGAGGGCCTTTTTGAATGGCTGGTCATGCCTTTTGGGTTGATGAATGCTCCCACAACCTTCATGAGATTGATTGAAGACATCTTGCGGCTATTCACCAACTCATTTGTAGTGGTGTACTTGGATGACATTCTTATCTTCAGCCAAATTTAGGAAGAGCACCTCCACCACATCCAACAAGTCCTCCAAACACTGTGGCAACACAAGTTGTGTGCCAGTTTGGAGAAGTGCACTTTTGGCATGACCCAGGTTCAATATCTAGGATACATTATTGATGAAAGGGGGGTGCATGTGGATCCAACTAAGATCCAAGTAATTCAGGATTGGCCAACCCCAACCACTTTAATAGAGCTTCGTAGATTTCTGGGTCTTGCTAATTTATACTGCATGTTCATGTTGGATTCTCTCATATCGCTTGGCTTTTGAGTCAAGTCACCAAGGGAGGAGTGAAAGCAAAATTATTTTGGTTGAAATCTCAACAGAAGGTGTTCATATAATTGAAACATCGCCTCTGTTCTACCCGAGTGCTCACATTACTATACTTCCAACAACCATTTGAGATCGAGATAGATTCCTATGACTATGCTATTGGGGTAGTTCTTACTCAACAGGGGAATCTAGTGGCATATCACAGTGATACATTTTCTGACACAGTCTGCAAGTATCACACTTATGACAAAGAAATGTATTCCATTGTGCAAGCTTGTTGAAAATGGAAGAATTACGTTTTGGGGAAGGAAACAATCATCCAAAAAAACCACCGACCCTTGCAGTTCATACAGACACAAGGGAAGTTGCAGAATGATTGCCATTATAAGTGGTCCACATGTCTGCAACAATTTCATTTGAACATCAAGTACAAGAAGGGTAGCACCAATAATGTTGGAGACTACCTTAGACAACCACTGTTCTCAACTCTTGTGGGCATGAGACTTCTGATTGGATGCTTTTCTACAAGAGTGATCTAGAATTCAGCCACATATAAAAGGCACTCTTGAGGGGTACACAAGTTCCAAATTTTCACCTCCAAGATGCATTGTTATGTCACTTGGGATACCTTTGTGTTCCTTCAAGCGAGCGTGCCAAGATGATATGGGAAGCACATTATAGTCGAGTCGTTGGGAATTTTGGGGTTAATAAAATAGTGGCAGTACTGTAGAAGTATTTCTATTGTTCAGAGCTTCGACAAGATGTCGGGAAGTACATTAGATCCTCCACTACTTGCACCATTGCCAAACTATCCATAAAGAAGCAAGGAATATATACTCTGCTACCTACCCCTATTTGACCTTGGGAATCCATATTCATTGATTAAATGTTCTGCCTTCCTTCTACTAAGCATGGAAACAACTGTGTTTTCATGGTCGTTGACAGATTCTAGAAGATGGCCATTATGGCGCCCTGCAAGAAGAATATCACAAAAAAAGCCACTGCTAAACTATTCTTTGAACTAGTGTGGGTATACTTTCAGATCCCACAGTCTATCATCTCAGATCCGGAAAACAGTTTCCTCAGCACATTTTGGCCCAACCTTTGGTCGATGCTGGACACCAAACTCACAAAGTCCACAACTTTCCATCCCCAGGCTAACGGCCAGACAAAGGTCATCAACAAGATGATTGTACACATTATGCGCATGTACAATTCAATGCATTCATGCACATGGGATGAGAGGCTCCCCTATGTACAAGAAAGTTATAATTAAGCTCTCCACATCTCAATCGGCCACAACCCCTTTCAGGTGGGCTTGGGATTCCAGTCATTATGTCCCATTGACATAGTCATGCCATTTGTGGCTACTCATGCCGATTCGGCTCATGTCTAGTTAGAAGCTGACCAAGCGAACAAATTCATCGAGCACATTTAGAACATCTACCAATAGGTTAATGACATATTGGATGGATCCAATGCTAAGTAAAAGCAATAACATGATCAACATCGGGTACCACACAACTTAGAGATGGGTGACAAAGTGTGGCTACATTTGCAGAAGGAGCACCTCACTGGACCCCACCGGAAGATTCGCTCGCTCTGATATGGGTCGTACACCATCACCAAGGATGTAGGGAACAATTCCTTCAAGCTCATTATTCCACCATTCCTTGGTTTACACCTTGTATTCAATGTGGACCGCCTTTGTCCCTACTTCCCACCTCTATTGGACACCTCTGACATTGCAAAACAACTCACACCAACAGAGTTAAACCCAAATTGCATGGAACAAGCCACCACAGATTGTATCATGGACATGCAAATCAAGAACACTCGATAATAGAAGATCCAACTATATCACGTTGCCAAAGCTGGCCAACTCCTGCACCAAGGCAAGTGGTTCAACAAGAACCAAGTTCAGTATAAGTTTCCTCTTCTCATGGAGGAACTCAATGAAACGGGGACAATTGCTTCCTAAGGGGGGAGGAATCATCCAGGTGGGTATTATTGGCCACCTGCCTATTCCACTTGGGGCCCCACCATTTTCTCTTTTAGTTTTTCAGTTTCGGTACAACTTACTATTTTTAGAATTTTTTCGAATCCTGAACTTTCGGAGCTGTTTTGAGGCCCTAAACGACATTTTTTGGGAAAACCAGGAGAAACATAGGTCCATGGAACGATGCGACTCATATCAAAAGTTCTATTTATCAGATAGATATTTATAACGAGGTTTGGTGCGTGTCAAACGAAGATCATATGCCAATATTACGTCCCCAGGAAGTTGAAACACTAATTTATCCAAACGGGGCCCATAGTTTTGGCGCTTCATCTCCTAGGGTTAGGGTTTTGGATGTTTAGGGTTCTCCATTGTTTATAAATACTAAATAGGCCCTTGAGCCTCATTGCAACAAATTTCAAAGGCATGTAGCCACCACATCTCTTCTTAGAGATAAGCTACCAGCACCCTAGACAGTTTGTTTCCATTCTTTCTGTAAGCAAATTTCAGTTCTTTGATATTAATGAAATGAAGTGTTATTCCGCTGCATATTTGTATTTATGGTTATATGTGTATTATGTTGCATTCCTACATAAATTCGGATCATACCGTGTGATCAAGCCCCCGTGAGATAATTTCCTCTGCCACATTGGTACACTCTCATTAGGATCAGGTGGAGGCGGGGTACACATTGTTTTCATTGTACAAAATTTGTTTAGAAAAAAAAAAAAACAAACTCAACATCTAAACATAATTAATAAAATAAAAAATGATCATAAAATAGTGACATTTTCCACATTAAATTATAAATATTTAAGTTCCAACAATATTATGCTACGTGAATAACCCGAAAGCTATATTTTTTTAAGCAATTAACTTCAAAGTAATGGGTTACTATTAAAAACAAAGTGAAACTTAATAATAAAATTGGTTTCTCAAAATTTTGGTTCCATTTAAAAATATAAGCAATATTGGCTTGGTTCCCCTTAAAAACAACTATCAATCATATCTCTATTTCTTTTAATTTCATCTATTTAATTAGATCAATCACTGAAATTGTACAAAACCATGAAAATTTAACGGTTAACTCTCAATGTACCAATAAACTTGGGTGAAAATTTCTCGAAGAACCATAATATTGGTAGTGGTATTCCCAATTTCCCTATCTAACCAACTCTCTCCTCTATTGGGACACTTGGCCTCCTAACAAAATGTGCGTAAATTCAATTCCCTTAATTTGGCTTTGATGATCGTATACTTGTCCCCTCCTGGAACTGCAACTTTCATCCACATGGGCTTGGGTAAAGGGTTTTTCTTGGTGAAAAAATCCACAAAGTAGGCCTTCTCTCTGAGGTTTCCTCTGAAGAAATCCGATAGAGTTGGACTGCCATTGGCCAGTTGCTCTTGTAGGGTGACCAACGCAGGAGTGGTTGATTCAGGTGTATGTTCGATGGAAGTTGAAATGGCTCAAGCTTGAGATCGGTTGAAATGCTTTCCATGAGTCTAGGCATGGTTGTCCCACAATTTTAATACAACTCTCTACTCAATTCTGGGACTCTTCTCTTTTTAACTATGAGTTTTTTATTCACATAATATCTTATACAACAACCAAACCTCAGACATAATTCAAACACTAAAATTACATAATTTTTAGGGGAAGCTTAGCTACAAGAATACCTCTGATGTTGTTGGTGCATGCCGCAACAAGTCCAAAACTTAAGGGATATAATGTTTTGTACAGATCTAATCAAAACATATTGGAATTAGAAAATACATATGGCTTTAGCTCAAATATAGGAAAATACTAATAAGAAAACATACATAACATAATATATGAAAATAGTATTATATAATCTACAATAATATGAAGGCATGCTTAGCCTATTATTATTATTATTAGTAGCACCAAACACCTCGTTATCCCATAGAAGTGGTGCGTGATATAATATAATAAAATACGATGCTTATCCTATCTCCATATGGATATGGGTCTTTCAAAATTCCATCAATTTCAACTTTATCAGATTTCTGGATCTCGAATGTGCAACATCTAGATCCAGGATCCAACTTGAGTAATGCAACATGACTTCCCCTGAGCACCCAAATGTCCACATATCCAGATACCTTCACCCATGAAGCCCTCTACCGAAGTTCTATTAATGAAGCCTACCACCTATTAATCAAAACCATTGAGCACCATCTAAAAATGTGTTGTATGACAAAGCCTTTTGGAAATGCAGGAAATTTCCACAAATTATGAACTTGGAACTTACAAAATTTGATGATATGTTGATATATAGAGGGAAATACATAAAATGTCTTAGGATAGAATCATCTCAACATAATGCGGCAATGCCCAATACAGAGGTAAAATCTGAACTATTTTTTAATTTTAGCCCATTTTTTAAATTCCAAAATTAGAAAAATTATGTTGAGATTCAATAAGAAGATTCAACACCCACGCCTAGTGCATTAAGCACCTGGTTTCATTAATCACCCAAACTAGGGTGGGGCCCATAGTGCTATTTTTGGGTGCATTTCTTTTTTTATTATCCCTTAATTTAGATGGACATTAAATTGTAATCTATTCTCAATGTGGACTTGAATGAGTTAAGTGGAAAACTTAGTTAGCTAGTGGATTTCGAGTTAGATGTTAGTTGGTGGGACATGCAGAGTAATTCTAATTGTAACGGAGTTCAAAGTGCAATGATGCATTAGTTAATGCAAGTTGTAAATATTTTAACTCAGTTAAGTGAGTTAAACTTAGTTGTGCTAGTTGTAACTAAAGATACAAGTAGTGAGAGATCAAGTGAATTAAATATTAATTAATTCACATGCAGTGATCTCACATGAAAATGAAGATTTACCATTATTAGTTGCATGCATGCCAGATCTAGTGGAGACCCAGTTGAGTTCTAAGTGAAAGGGAAGTTGACTATCAGTTGTGACATTATTTGCTTTCACACATGTAGCCAACCACCCATTGGAGTGCCCATGGTACTTGTGCAATCAAGGAAGGCTAGAATTCCTATATTTTATGGATATTTACCATTAGGGATTGTGCAAGAAAGGCAGGTTGTCAGGAGGTTGGAAATTGACTAAGTATTGGTCAGTTTTTTGTGAGGATAGTGTGAGACAAATAGCTAAATGTTGGAGGCTCTTGTGAGAAGAGAAACACATTATATTTGTTTCATGATCCATGCTTAATATACAATAGAAGATAGTGGGGTTTTTAGAAGTAAGATTTCCCCAGGAAATTATCTGTGTTGTGTGTGATTTGATTCTTCTTCATGTTCACGTGATTAGAGATTGTGTTTTTAATTCCGCAAAATATTTGTAGACGCGATTTAGTATTTAACTTTAGTAAATTATTAGATTGGATGAATCCAAGATATACATGATTGTTGTATAATTTCTACATGGTATCATAGAACATGAAATTGCAGAAGTTAAGCAGGATTTGAGTTTGTGATTGGATAGAATTCGAATTTGCAGAAATACTTTCTTGGTGTTGGAGTTGATTCAAGATTGAAATGGATTTCAATGGATTGAGGTTAGAGTACGAAATTGAGGGTATCTTAAACTATATTTCTTGGAAGGACATGATGGAGGCATTACTTGAAGACAATGGCTTAAAGGAATTCATTGAAAATGACATTCCTAAATCCGTTGTGACAGATGCTGCAAATCTTGATGCATGGAAAAAGAAAGTGGCAAAGGCAAGGAGGATCCTTTTGGAGGGAGTATGATACAAAATTGTCTCAAGACTCCCTGGGAAAGCCACACCATATGCAATGTGGAAGGCTTTGACGGATCTATTCCTAAGCAACAGTGACCATAGGAAATTGGCACTCAAAGATAAACTCAGGAAGATCAAGATGGAAAAGGGTGACACCATTCCAAAATATCTCACAAAGTTTGTCCAATGTCGGGATGAACTAGGGAGTGTGGGAATAATAGTCACTGATGATGAATTGGTTAGTTTGGCTCTCCTAGGACTTGCTAAGAGTTGGAACAGTTATGAAGACTCTGTCAACGGACGAGAAAAATTTCCAGATTGGGAACGATTATGGTCGGATTTGGTGTAGGAGGAGTTTAGACGAAACACCATAGATGGCTCTTCATCTAAGCATGAGGATGCAGATGATTTTTCTTTGGATTCCAAGGTGAAGAAGGGGAATGGGAATAAATTACATTCTAAAGCAGAGTCCAAAGTTAAGAAGCAGGACATGTCCAAGGTGAAGTGTTTTCACTGTCACGAACATGGGAATTTTGCTACTAATTATCCACAAAAGAAGAAGAAAAATAAGGTTGATGGATTTGTTGTTGGTGAGGCCCTTGCCTCGCAATTTGAGCTTGAATTCTCATTTATCACATGCATGGTTTCAAGTGCATCTATATCGGTGTGGTATTTGGATAGTGGCACTTCCTTTCACATGATGGGAGACAAGGAAATTTTCAGTGACTTGGCAGAGAAAGATCTCCAGATGCATATTGAAATGAGGGATGATGGATGGTATAGTGCTACCGGGATTGGTACCATTACCTTTCAGATACATTCAAGTAAACCATTTCAATTAAAATATGTAATGCATGTACCAGGTCTGAAGAAAAATTTGGTCTTAGTCGCAATGTTGGAGGACAGAGGATATGACGTTGTTTTTAGGCATGGAAAAGCTTTCTTGCGACATAAAACAAAGGGTCAAGCCAAGAGGATAGTGATTATAGTGAATAATATCTACAAGTTGGAGGTATATGGTTGTGCTGTAATGATGGGTAAGGTGGAAAAAGTGGTGAGCCGGTATGACGGCGAATTATGGCATAAGAAATTGGGCCATCTTCATCATGGAGCCCTGAAAGTCATGCAACAAATTTCTACTGGACTTACAATGGGAACACTTGCTTAGTTAGATCCTTGCAAGAGTTACACCATGGGGAAGTATGTAAAGTCCAACTTTCATGAGAAGGATAATCGAGCTTCAGGGATCCTTGAGAGTGTTCACACAGACATGTGTGGACCATTCTTAATTGTTTCAACAACAAAACATAAGTACTATGTAATCTTTGTTGATGATTTTTCTCGTAAGTGTTGGATCTTCTTCATGCAGAAGAAAGATCAAACATTTTCTAAGTTCTATGAGTTTAAGGCACTGGTGGAGAAAGGGTCAGGGAAGCAAGTGAAGGCTCTTAGGAGAGATAATGGTAGAGAATTCATCTCTAAGGAATTCAAGAACTTATGCATCAAAGAAGGAATTCGAAGAGAACTCATAGTGCCTTATAACACATAGCAAAATGGGGTCACAAAGAGGAAGAAACAAACAATCATGTGTGCAGCATGAGCAATGTTGCATGATCAGGGCCTACCAATGCATTTGTGGGCGGAAGCATTCAAAACTGCAATTTATTTACAGAACTGTTGTCCTCATAGAGTACTTGGCATGAGTACACCTAAAGAGGCTTTCACTGGTAAGAAACTTGATGTTTCACACTTTAATATTTTTGGCTCATTTGTTTATGTGCATGTGACCAAGGATGCCATGAAGAATTTGGAACCGAAAGTTGAGATCGAGATTCTTGTGGGGTACAAAGAAACACCCCATAATTATCATGTGTATTTTCCAAACAAGAGAATGATTGTTGTGTGACAGGATATAAAATTTGATGAGGGGAAATCCATGCAGTTTTCCCTTGAGAGGGAGCTGGCCTTGCATGCAGAGGAGGAACTGTTGGTTCCCAAGGATGAGACTCAAGATGTGGATTAGCCACATGCAAAGGATCATGGATTGGAGGAAGCCACTCATGCAGATCCATCCATCAGAAATGGAAAAAGGCGCACCACGGAAGCTGATAGGTTGAGACTTGATGCTGCACAAAATGTAGGAGCCCCTACTTCGCAACATAGACAAAGACAGTCTCCTGACCGATTTACTGGATACATGGATCCCATGAGAAAATGTATTATGACTGAACCATATTCCTTTTAGGAAACAGTGCAGCAGCTAACTTGTGTTGATGCAATGGTGGAGGAGTATGACTCCATTGTCAAGAATAGTGCATGTGAGATAGTCCCAAGACCGGTCGACAAATCAGTGGTTGGATCGATATGGATCTACAAGGTAAATAAAGTTGCTAATGGGAGTGTGGAGAAATACAAAGAAATATTTGTGGCCCAGGTATTCTCATAGATCGAGGGGATAGATTATGATGAGACCTTTACACCTGTTGCAAGGTACTCTTCCATAAGATCCATCCTTGCACTCTCAGCGTAGATGGATTGGTGCATTCATCGGATGGATGTGAAAATTGTGTTTCTCAATGGGATCATTGAGGAATAGGTGTATATAGAGAAGCCTGAATGTTTCGAAATCTTCAATAGTGAGTTTCATGTGCGCAAACTCAAAAGAGTGTTGTATGGGCTAAATTAAGCACCTCATGCTTGGTACACTCGGATAGACAGCTATTTCATCGGATTGGGCTTCACCAAAAGTGAAGAAGATGCAAACCTGTACCAGATTGTGGTTGAGGGTAAGCTATTGATCATTGTTCTTTATGTTGATGATTTAATTTTGACTGGTGATGAGCAACTGATGTTGGAAATATGATTCCTATGTCTTAATATGTTGTCCTTGATGGAAACACTCTGGTAACAGATGGAGTATATGTCTTTTGGAGAAGATCAGTAGTTTGTAGAAGGTATATTAGAAGAAATGTGTAATATCCAGAAAAATATTGGTTAATATTCATATTGCATGTTCTATACGCGGGTTTCTACAGGCCAAGTCGCGTATACAGGCAGATCAGAATGATCCAAGTCACGTATGCCTTTTGCGCTCTAAAAAGATGATACCAGGGGGAATTACCATGGAATTAGCCCACAGTATTGAGTATTGTGTCATCTATTTGATTCCATCCAAAAATACCATCGGTAGTTGTGTGGTTTTTACTCATGGTATTGGTAAAGGATAAATCTATATAAGGAGAAGAAGATCATAGTGAAAAGGTGTGTATATGTAAGGGTTGTCACTGAATACTTCTCTCTGAAGTATATCTCTATGGGATGAACTCTGTTTTATTGGTAGATCTAATCTATGATGCACCCTTGGATACAATGATGGATCAGGATCCCTAGACTTGGAATGATTATGTTCTTGCATTATCTAATGATGAGAGGTTTGGATCTGTGACCTGGCACAGGCTTATTGAAGTAAAAGTGAATAAATCTGGGTAATTTCTATAGATTTGAAACATTCCACAGAATTAAATATTTACAGTTCTATACGCTAGTTCATCTCGGTAAAAGCGCTTATATACATGACTTTGTCTCAGAAAAAGCGCGTATGGAAGTCAAGGTTTTCTGAAGCTTATTGTAGAGGTTATCTGTTTATTTATGTTTTGTTTCTGTTGTCTGTCAATGGTGGCTTCATGTAGATTTGGGTTGCTTGAATAATGTATATGCTGCTAAGTTGAATATGTACAAATATGATCAATGAGTGGGTAAATATGTTTAATGATGACTAACTGATTAAGGGCTCTTCATACTGAAAATATATCTGATTGAAAGCCTCAGATCTGGTTATGAGATTGATCATATTCTGGAAGATCAATATTCACAGATCTATACGCAGGTTGGTGTGAAGGAAAGCGCGTATACACGCGGGTTCAGTAAAGAAAAGTTGTATATGAATTTTGAGATAATGAATGTTTAGGTTTTAATTTGATTCTGCATACTGACTCTAAAAATTGGTTATTACTGTGTTCTGGTTACAATGATCTCACTGTTCTGATTGAATTATTGGGTGAAGTTTATTATTGTTGATCTTTATGAAGAATTGTGTTGAAGTTTTGTGATCCAGTGTGAAAATGATTGAAACATGGTCTACAGTGTTTCTAAGGGTTGAGGCCTTCAGGGTGGAAGTAGAAGCTTCCCGCCAGTAGAAGCTGGTGTTCTGATCAGGGGGTTGAAGCTCCCTTCCAGTAGTGGCTGGTAAACGAGATCAGCGGGTTGTAGCTCCCTTCCAGTAGTAGCTGGAAAATGAGAGAAGGTTGTAGCCTTCTGCAGGTAGATGCCTATGTATTGATATGAGTCTGCATCAGTACAAAATTGTAAACAATTTTTCATATAATAAATATTGAAGATAGAGACGACAATAGCGGTCGTTTTCTCCCGAATTGGGTTTCCACCTTAAATCTTGGTGTTCATGTGTGATGCTCTTATGTGTTGATTTATTCTGCTATTACTGCACATATTTAATTTTTAACTAACTGATGCATAACTGATAAGATGAGTTAAATTTTGTTTCTGAAATTTTATCTAATGATAAATTTATCTCAGTATACACAAGTTTTTCTTAGTATATCCACGTGCATACGCGAGTTGGGTTCATTAAAGTTGTGTATGGAATTCAGTAAAGAAAAATTTAAAATTATTAGTAAGCTCTGAATACAGATTCACCCCGCCCCCCCTTTCAGTAATTTTCCCAACAATTGGTATTGGAGCAGGACCTTTTGTAGAAGCTTAATCACTAGAAGGGAGATCAACTAAGATGAGAAATCAATATTAGACAGCATCTGTCAGGCCTCCTCTCTTCAATGAAAACAATTTAATCTGATGGAAGACAAGTACAAGATCCTATATTCAGTCTCTTGGAGCAGATGTATGGGCTATAGTTGAAGGAGGTTATTAATATCCAGTGTTAGTTCCAGCAGATCCAACCGAAAGAAAGAAATATGAAACCAATGCAAAGGCGGTCAATGAATTATTGGGAAGTTTGACTGAATCATAATTTGTCAAATTAATTCAGTTGAATACAGCAAAGGAGATACAGGAAAAAATAATTCTGAGCTATGAAGGTGATTCCAACATAAAAAGTGCTAAACTCCAAATTCTCATAATTCAATATGAAAAAATCAGAATGCATAATGAGGAAAGTATTGCTATTTTCTTCTTACGTCTAGATGATATTGTAAATCGTATGATAAATCTAGGTGAAACCATAACTAACACTACTATGGTAGAAAAGGTTTTAAGATCTCTAAGTCCCAAATTTGAGTCAAAGGTGCCCGCTACTGAAGAGAAGCAAGATCTACAAACTCTTACTATTGTTCAACTTCATGGGATTCTGACTACTTGTGAAATGAGAAAAGGAGGTCCCTCTGAAGTCAAAGAAGTTGTCTTTAGAGCTGCTGCAGAAGGAAAGGAGGTAGAAGAACAGGAAGGATCAGGGTATGTTTGAGAAGAAGATGAGATAAATTTTGTAAAGAATCTACAACTTGGCACTAGAAGGTTCAGAGGTAAGCTTCCTTTTAAATGTTTTTCTTGTGGAAGAGTTGATCATTATGCTACTAAATGTCCCCATAAATATAGTCATGAAATGATAAAGTAAGTGGTAAAAGGAAATAAGAAACGGTTTATCAATAGAAAAAACTATTACACTCATGAAGATAGTGATGGTCTATCAAATAGTGAAGGAGAATCTGATCAAGATATTAGACTACCCATGGCTTTTGAAAAAGACTCTAGTGGGGCTAAAGATACTTTTATGGATGCATTAGAAGAAAATGATTTTCTTGAAGAAATAAATGATCTCAAAATATGCTTGGAAGAAAACAAAATTACCATAGATACTCTAAAGAAACAACTTATAGAAAAGGAGAAGCACAATGAGAAATTAGAATGTGAAATAGTAAGTCTAAGAAAGGAAATTGAGAAAGTGAAAAATTTAAATCTTAAATTTGCTAAAGGCTCTGAAACCTTAGAATAAATTATCAAGGTACACCGCTCTCCTCTTATAAATACATGTCTTGGATATATCGGAGAATCCTCTCAGTCTTTAGCACCAAGCTATCTAAATGCAGCTAAATCCAGTCTGAAATATTTTGTCACTCAACAAAAGAAAAAATAAACTACATAGGTAAAACATGACCACTTCAATACAAGGAAGAACAATAAAAAAAATATAAATCAGTAGGTAAACATAAATAAAAGGTTTCATGATCGCAGAAATTTATTCTTTAATGGACAATGTTTCTCATGTAATAATTTTGGTCATAAATCTCTTCAATGTGTTGCATACAAAACCATCATGACCAGAGAAGCAAGAAAGAAAGGAAATGAGTATGGAATAAATAAGAATACTTATAGCAACTTTTCTCCTCTTCAAAATGAAATTGAATGTTCTTATTGCAATAACTTTGGTCATGAAGAATATGAATGCAGGAGAAAACTTTAGCCAAAAGAGCATATACCTTGAAATTGCAAGGTTTGGAGAAAGAACGGACTCACAAGTTGAAAGTTGTGACATAGATTTATTTGTAGAAGGGGAATAAAATCAATGGTACATTGATAGTGGATGCTCAAAACACATGATAGATGATAAAAATAAACTCCTTTCATACAATGCTCTAGAGAAAGAAAAGAATGTTACCTTTGGAAATGACTCTCATGTTGTCATTAAAGGAAAAGATTTTGTTTTTCTAAAAGAAAAGATGAAAGCTAACAATGTTATGTATGTGGATGGAATAAAGCATAACCTGTTAAGTGTGAGCCAAATGTGTGATCAAGGAAATAAAGTTTTCTTTAGTTCAAAAGAATGTGTAGTACGTGAACTTGACACAAGAAAAACAATAATAAAATGAACTAGAACACCAAGCAATCTATATGTATTGAAAGGTGGCCAAGAACAATGCTACTTGGGTAAATCTTCAGAAAATTGGTTATGACACATAAGGTGTTGAGATTGCAACAAGATGATGAGCTTAGTGGAAAGAAGTTGCCTTCACTAAGTGGGCCCGCAGGCTATTTTTGGTGCAAAGTCTATTTTTATACTATGTCTATTTTTAGACATATGGATCATGTTCTATGAGTTGCAAGATGCTATTTGTGGATGGTTGGTCAAGTCGGAAAAAATAGATGGACTTCTACTTTTAGACATACTGGGCGGAATCTATTTTTAGATTTCCAGTCTAAAAATAGATATGTCGAATATTATTAGCTCTTAATAATATTTGGACTATAAACATTATCTTATTCTCTTGGAGCACTTCAGTTAAGTGCACGGATGTGGCACAGGAGCTGACAGAAGGAATTGCGCTATTCCTGAGGGTTAAGTGGAGCTATTGCATGGATACTTCAGTTAGAACTCATGTGACAGAGTTTGGTGGAGTTATTGAGGAAGTTAGTGGAGTTGTATTGAGTTTAACTAATCTAAACATAGTTGAGCTATTTGTATCTAGTTTAACTGATTGATACAATTAGTGAGAGTGGTGTGAATTAATTATTAATTAATTCACTAATTATAAACTCATTAATCAACTAAAGAATACATCAGTTAACTTCAGTGCATGGACAGTTTCAGTGGAGACCACTGTAGAGATAGCTGAAAGAGCAGGTTAACTATCAATTGTGACTATACTGTTGCATATTTGCAACAACCAGTGATTGGAGGAGCCAATGAGGATTGCGCAGTACAAACCAGGTGGTTCAAGTTATTTAATGAGCCATCCTACAACATTGATTATGCAATAGAGGCTGGCTATCAGGTATCAGAGATTGGAGCATGTGTTTTGCTAGATCTAGCTTGATTAGTGTGTAGCAATTGGAGGTTGTGCTGAGAGCTTGTGATGAGCTTTGTACAATGATTTTTACATGATTTCTATGACATATAATATACATATAGTTGGGGGTTTTCAGTTTTAAGCTTTCCCATGAAATACTATGTTCATATGTGTGATTGTTTATGGTTTTAATGTGCGCATGCGATTGTTTTTATTTCCGCAATTAATGATCAATGGTAGAAGAGATTATGTATTGTGCATGAAGATAAAATAGTGTGTGATCAGGAGCATCTCGGTGGATAACATATCAGTTATTCAAATTTCTACATGGTATCAAAGCGATATTGATCATTGGAGCAATTGAAAAACATTGAAGCGGTTGAGTTTTGTGCAAGTGGAATTCGAATTTGCAGTAGTGTTTTCTTGGTGTCAAAGTTGAGATGTCTTTCAAAGGATTGCGATTGGAGTATGCCCTTGAGGGCAACTCGAATTATATTGCATGGAAGGATAGGATGGAGACGGTGCTGGATGATAATGGGTTGAAGGAGTTCATAGATGCAGAAATTCCAAAACCTACTTCTAGTGATGTTGCTGTACTTGACGCATCACAAAAGAAGACATCAAAGTGTCAAAGAATTTTGTTGGAAGGTGTGAAGGATCACATAGTGTCCAACCTTCATGGTAAGGCTTCTCCATTCTTGATGTGGAAAGCTTTGACATATTTATTTCAAAGCAAGAGCGATTAGAGGAAGTTGGAACTCAAGGATAAACTCAAAAACATAAAAATGGAGAAAGGCGACAGTATGCCCAAGTACCTCACGAAGTTCATCCAATGTAGGGATGAGCTAGGAAGTGTGGGGGTTACTGCTGATGATGAGGAATTGGTGAGCTTAGCTCTCCTTGGGCTTCCAAAGAGTTGGCATTCCTATCAGGACTCTTTCAATGGTCGGGAGAAATTGCCAGGATGGGAGCAACTTTGGTCAGATCTTGTGCAAGAGGAGATAAGGCGAAGTACCAGGGACAGATCTTCATCAAAGAACTCAGATGAATAAAATTGCACTTTGGCTGCCAAATAAAATAAGGGGAAGAGAAAGAAGCATGCTTCTCAATCCGGTGTGAAAGGCAAGAAGCCCAGAATCTATATCCCGAGGTGAAGTGCGCACATCATATACCCGGACATTATGCCACTAGTTGTCCACAGGAAGAGAAAACTAAGCGGAGTTCTTTGGATGCGCGAGCTGGGAAGACATAGCCTCGCGGTTTGACCTGGATTTTTGCTGATATCATGCTTGGTCTCAGAGATGTGATGGGTTCGGTGTGGTTTCTGGACAGTGGTGCGTCTTTTCACATGACGGGAGATCGAGATTTGTTTACTGATCTGGATGAGAAAGATCTTGGAGTGCACATCAAGATGGGCGATGATGGTAGATACAGTGCGACCAGTGTCGGTACCATTTCCTTTGAGAGGGAGTCTGGTAAACCCTTCGTATTGAAGGAAGTGATGCATGTTCCGGGATTGAAGAATAATCTTATCTCAGTGGCCATGTTAGAAGATAAGGGATATGATGTTGTATTTAGCGAGGGAAAGGCTTTCCTGCGCAGTAAGGAAACTGGTGAGACCCAGAGGATAGGGGTTCGAGTTAAGAACCTTTATCAATTGCAGGTAGATGGCTGCGCAACAATGGCAGGCAAGGCAGAAGGAGTGGTGAGCTGGGATGATGGCGAGTTGTGGCACGGAATTGGGCCACCTTCACCATGGAGCTTTGAAGATACTGCAGTAGATTTCTACTGGGCTTCCTAAGGGTACTCTTGCACAGTCAGATCAGTGCAAGGGATGTACCTTAGGAAAATTTGTGAAATCCACCTTTCATGAGAAGGATAGTCGCACCACGACGATCCTTGAGAGAATTCACACAGATGTGTGTGGACCTTTCTCAGTAGCTTTGACAACAAAGCACATGTACTATGTGATATTTGTTGATGATTTTTCTTGGAAGTGCTGGATCTTCTTCATGCAGAAGAAGAGCGAGACATACTCAAAGTTCTGTGAGTTCTAGTTGAGAAAGAATCGGGGAAGCAGGTGAAGGCTCTTAGGAGCGACAATGGTGGTGAATTCATATCTGGCGAATTCAAGGACTTTTGCAGTGCAGAAGGAATTCGAAGAGAGCTCATAGCACCTCATAACCCACAACAGAATGAGGTTGCTGAGCAGAAGAACAGAATGATCGTGGGTGCTGCACGGGTGAGATGTTGCATGATCAGGGCCTTCCCATACACTTGTGGGCTAAGGCATGAAATACTGCGGTTTATGTGCAAAACCGTTGTCCTCATAGGATACTTGGCATGAGTACACCCCAGGAGGCATTTTCTGGTAAGAAGCCTGATATTTCTCATTTGAGGATTTTTGGTTCACCTGTTTACATTCATGTGACGAAGGATGCCAGGAAGAAGCTGGAGCCGACTGCAGAGGTTGGGATATTTGTGGGGTACACTGATACACCCCACAACTATCGTGTGTATTTTCCAGACAGTCACAAGACTTTTGTGCGACGGGATATCAAATTTCATGAGGAGAAAGCCATGAAGTGTTCGCTTGAGAGGGAGCCACACTTACATGTAGATGAGGAGCTATTAGTTCCTAAGGATGAGCTTCAGGATGTGGATCAGCCACAAGAGGAAGTTCATGGAGTGGAAGAGACCACTCATGCAACGCCGACCATCAGAGGGCGGAAGTGCACTACAGAAGCTGAGCGACTGGCTCAATATATAGAGAGGGTTGTAGGAGCACCTACATCATAGCACAGATAGAGACAGTCACCTGATCGGTATACTAGATACATGGCTCTTATGAGAAAGTATATCATGACAGAGCCATCCTCTTTCGAGGAAGCTGTGGAGGATCACGCATGGGTAGATGCCATGGTGGAAGAGTATGATTTGATTGTCAGAAAAAATGCATGGGAGATTTTCTCGAGGCTGGAAGGGAAATCAGTGATGGGTTCGAGATGGATCTACAAAATGAAGCAGGAAGCTTACGGGAATGTGGAGAATTACAAGGCAAGATTTGTTGCCCGAGGCTTTTCATAGATTGAGGGGATCGATTATGAGGAGACCTTTGCACAGCCATGAGGTGTTATTCCATGCGAGACGATTCTTGCTCTCTCGGTGCATATGGGGTGGCACATTCATCGGATGGATGTGAAGTCTGTGTTCCTCAACAAAGTCATTGAGGAGGAGGCATACATAGAGTAGCCCGAAGGTTTCGAGATCTTCAGCAGCGAGTCACATGTGTGCAAGCTCAAGAGAGCGCTGTATGGGTTGAAACAAGAACCTCGTGCTTCATACACACAGATAGACAGTTATTTCACCGGACTTGGATTCTATAAGAGTGAGGCGGATTGGAACCTATACCAAATTGTGGTGGAGGGTAAATTGCTGATCATTGTACTCTATGTAAATGATTTGATTTTGACGAGTGATGAACTGTTGATACACTCATGCAAGGTTGATCTTGCAAAGGAGTTTGAGATGAGAAGGACTTGGGCCTCCTTCATTATTTCTGGGATTGGAAATTTGGCGGCGTAGTGATGGGCTGTTTGTTTCTCAAGGCAAGTATGCTTGGGAGATCTTTTGAAGATTCAACATGGCCATTTGCTCGCTTTATTGATACTCTCTTTCTGGTGGTGGAGGAAGGAGGATGCTAATTCGGCGGAGGTAAGTGGATGCTGCTTTGTTTATCAACGATTGGTGGGGTCACTTATCTATCTGGTCAATACATGACCGAACATATGCTATCTTGTTAACCAGCTTTCACAAGCTATGGTGCAAACCTACCAAGCTCTTCCCAGAAAGCGAGTAAGCATGTATTGAGATATCTCAGAGGCACATCGAGATATGTTTCTTGATACGACGAAGTAAGTTAGTAACTCATTCGGCGGGCGGAGTATGGCAGCAAGTTTGGCTGCATGCGAGGCTATATGGATGAGGAATATCCTAGTTGGGTTGTTCGGTTCACACTTAGATCTTATTGTGATTTATTGTGATAATCAGAGTTGCATCAAAATATATGTTAATCTAGTATTTCACGATAGATCTAAACACATTGACAACCGTTATCATCATATTAGATATTGTGTGCAACGGAAGATCATGTTACTTTCATACATTCCCACAGAGGATCGGGATGTTGATATCTTGACGAAGGCGCTCACCAAGAGAAAATTCGAATACCACAGAGGCAGGATAGGGGTGGAAGATAATCCTTATCTTGTTGAGAGGGAGTGTTGATATTGCAACAAGATGATTAGCTTAGTGGAAAGAAGTCACCTTCACTAAGTGGGCCCGCAGGCTATTTTTGGCGCAAGTCTATTTTTAGACTATGTCTATTTTTAGACATGTCAATCATATTGTATGAGTTGCCAGATGCTATTTGTGGATGGTTGGTCAAGTTGGAAAAATAGATGGACTTCTATTTTTAGAAATATTGGGCGGAATCTATTTTTAGATTACTAGTCTAAAAATAGATATGTTGAATATTATTAGCTCTGAATAATATTTGGACTATAAATATTATCTTATTCTCTTGGAGCACTTCAGTTAAGTGCACAGATGTGGCACAAGATCTGACAGAAGAAATTACGCTATTCCTTAGGGTTAAGTGGAGCTATTGCATGGATACTTCAGTTAGAACTCATGTGACAGAGTTTGGTGGAGTTATTGAGGTAGTTGATGGAGTTGTGTTCAGTTTAACTGAGTTAAACATAGTTGAGCTAGTTGTATCTAGTCTAACTGATTGATACTTAGTGAGAGTGGTGTGAATTAATTATTAATTAATTCACTAATTATAAACTCATTAATCAACTAAAGAATACATCAGTTAACTTCAGTGCATGGACAGTTTCAGTGGAGACCAGTGAAGAGATAGGTGAAAGAGCAGGAGATAGGTGAAAGAGCAGGTTAACCATCAGTTGTGACTATACTGTTGCATATTTGCAACAACCAGTGATTGGAGAAGCCCATGAGGATTGCGTAGTACAAGCCGGGTGGTTCAAGTTATTTAATGAGCCATCCTACAACACTCGGTATCCACGCAATAGAGAAATTTGGGCCCATTTAAGGTGGCAGAGATTGGAGCATGTGTTTTGCCAGATCTACCTTGATTAGTGTGTAGAAATTGGAGGTTGTGCTGAGAGCTTGTGAGGAGATTTGTACAATGATTGTTACATGATCTCTATGACATATAATATATAGATAGTTGGGGTTTTAAGATTTAAGCTTTCCCATGAAATACTATGTTCATATGTGTGATTGTTTGTGGTTTTAATGTGCACATGCAATTGATTTTATTTTCGCATGTAATGATCAATGGTAGAAGAGATTCTGTATTGTGCATGAAGCTAAAATAGTGTGTGATCAGGAGAATCTCGGTGAATAATATATCAGTTATTCAAAATTTCTACAGACATTTGAGCTTCTCTCAAATAAGCAAATCCAGCAGACTCAAAGTCGTTCACGATCTTTCCAGCATCACTCAACCTGAAAGTACCATATGAAAATCATGCCAATTTGGTAAGTAAACCAGGGTGAAATTCAATGCTAAAGAAGGATCAGCAAGTAAGCCTCTTGAACTTATACATACTGATCTATGTCATCTTGTAAGAAAAAAGTCACCCCGTGGAGAACAATACTATATTTTATTTATTGATGACTTCTCTAGAATGTGTTGGATCAGTTTACTGAAACATAAAGATGAAGAATTTGTAAAATTTAAGATCTTCAATGCTTTGATTGAAAATGAATTAGATCTAAAAATCAAATGTCTTAGATCTGATCGAGGAGGAGAATATATATCAGATGAATTCTTTGATTTATGTGAACATCATGGCATAAAAAGACGATTTTCTGTAGCTGGAACCCCACAACAAAATGGCGTGGCAGAAAGAATGAATAGAATAGTTCAACAAATGGCTCTGGCTATGTTTGATGAATCGTGAACTCCCGATACCTTTTGGGGGGAAGCAGCACATAATTTAGTAAATATTCTGAACAAGGCTCATGTTCGTGTGAACAGTGATAAAACTCCTTGTGAACTCTGGTATGGAAATATTCCCACCGTAAAGCACTTTATAGTTTTAAGAAGAAAATTTTTTATCAAGAAAAATGATGAAAAACTTGGTAAGGTTGAACCTAGAGCAGATAAAGGAATATTTCTTGGTTACTCTTATAGAAGTAAAGCATATAAATGTTACAATAAAAGACTTCGGAAGATTGTTGAATGTATTGATGTTGTAATTGATGAGTCTCTCTCAACTCCTAAAAGGGAAATAACAACAACAAATGAAGATGATGATGATGTATATTTTCCCACATCAAATAGCAACAATATAGAAGGTGAACCCAATGAAGCACCAGAAGAAGATCTATCTGAAAAGGATCCATCCAGGTATGTACAAAAGAATCATCCAAAATCTCAAATTCTGGGAGAAAAGGAATAAGGTGTCCAAACAAGAATAACTCTTGTAGGATCCCGTAGCTATCTAGAATTCTTATCCACTATTGAACCACAAAATGTAAATCAAGCTAGTAAGGATGAATGTTGGATTCAAGCCATGAATGAAGAACTTGATTAGATTGAAAAGAATCATACTTGGGAATTGGTTCCAAGACCTCGTGATAAAAATGTTATTGGAACAAAATGGATATTCAAAAACAATTTGAATGAAAATGGATATGTTATTAGAAACAAAGCTAGACTTGTTTGTAAAGGGTACGCTCAAAAAGAAGGTATAGGATTTAAAGAAACGTTTGCTCCTGTATCTGGACTTGAAGCCATAAGAATGTTTCTTTCTTTTTCAAGTTTTCAACAATTCAAAGTTTATCAAATGGATGTTAAATCTGCTTTCCTCAATGGTGATCTATAAGAAGAAGTTCATATAGAACAACTAGAAGGATTCATTATGGGAAATGATGAAAAAATTGTTTGGAAACTTAAAAAGGCTTTATATGGTCTCAAACAATCTCCTCGGGCATGGTGCTATTGTCTTAACAAATATCTTCATCAACAAGTTTTTACAAAGGGATCCGCTGATAGTAACTTATACACAAAAATTGAGAATGATATACTATTGATTGTAGTTGTGTATTTTCATGTTGGAAGTAATGAAGAGTCCATGAGTCAAAAATTTGCTTCTGTTATGCAGCAAGAATTTGAAATGTCTTTACTTGGGAAAATAACATTTTTTCTTGGCTTACAAGTGCAACAAGCAACAGATGGCATATTCTTATCACAAGAAAAATATATTATCCAAATTCTGAAGAAATATGGGATGGAAGACTGAAAACCTATAAGTACTCCAATGGTAATTGGATGTAACCTCAGTTCTCATTATGATTCTCCCACGGTGAATCAATCAGGATATAGATCCATGATTGGAAGTCTTCTTTATCTAACCGAGACAAGACCAGACATTATGCATGTAGTTGGGATTGTTGGATGATCCCAAGCTAACCCAAAAGAATCTCATCTTCAAGTTGTAAAAAGGATATTCAAATATCTACAAGGGACTTAAGACTTTAGTATATGGTATCCAAAGAATGATGATCTCACTCTTCATGCTTACACATATGCAAATTGGGCTTGAAATGTTGATGATCGAAAAAGCACTAGTGGTGGTGTATTTTATATGGGGCCCCGATTAGTATCTTGGTTCAGCAAGAAATAAAGTTCTATTGCCTTATATATAGTAGAAGCAAAATATGTGGCTTCCGCGTCATGTTGCACACAACTTCTTTGGATGATGCAAACATTACAAGATATTCAAATCAAATGTTCACCTCCCATCTCCATTCTATGTGATAATACAAGTGCCATTAGTATCTCGAAAAATTGTTTTATGCATTCCAAGACCAAGCACATTCCTATCAAGTATCACTTCCTATGTGAACAAGTGCTTGAACAAAAGGTTAAATTGGAGTATGTTCCCTCCAAAGAACAAGTTGTAGATATATTTACTAAACCTCTTCCGAGGGAAGCATTCAAATATCTTAGACAAAAGCTTGGATTTGTCTCTACCTCTCTGATCAAATCTACTTAATTTCATTAGATTAAAGTCGATACGCTAGTTTCATAAAGGATAATCGTGTATATATGTGAGTTTCTGTGCATAAAACTGCGTATAGATTTTGCTGATAGAAATTCTCTAGGTCAACTTTTAAAATAGTCTGTGTTGTTGTATGGTAATCTCTATTGTCGTTCTAGTACTCATATTTTTGTATCATTCTTTGATATTTATCTCCTTGATGAAGATGCTTTGATGAACTGGTTGATTGAAGGTGTTCACGATGCACAAGATTAAGGGGAGCACCTTCCTTATGGAAAAGGATGCATTGTTTTCATTCTAAATTGTTTCTAATGTATGATCTCTCTCTTGAGATGTTTTGGTCCTGATTATGAAAAGTCGTTTCTGTAACTTGATGAAAAGGGAAAGTTGATACCCATGATGTAAATTGTTATATTCAATCATGTAAGGACTTGTGCAAATTTGTAGACCCACTTAGTTGGGTAGTTAAGTCAATTATGTAATTCCACTTGGTTGGATCATTGATGTAAGTATGATTCCTTGGTGATAGGAAAGGTCATACTCGGTTGAGTTATAGAGTCTGAAATATATGTCTGAAGATTCATCATGACCTTAGGGAGAGCATAGTCAAAATAGTGCCCTTTTCCCTTGATGTCAAAGGGGAAGATTATCTTGGGTGTTTGAATAATGGTTATGTTTAATGTATCTATCTGTTGTGGTGATCAAAGACCATCATGGTTGCCATCAAGTCCAAAGGGGCAGATTGTTGGAAATATGATTCTTATGTCTTAATATGTTGTCCTTGATGGAAACTCTCTGGTAAAATATGGAGTATATGTATTCTGGAGAAGCTCAGTAGTTTTCAGAAGGTCTATCAGAAGAAATGTGTAATATCCAGTAGAAGATTGGTTAAGATTCATATTGCAGGTTCTATACGCGGTTTTCTACAGGCCAAGTCGCATATACACGTAGATCAGAATGATCCAAGTCATGTATGCCTTTTTTGCTCTAAAAGAATGATACCGGGGGGAATTACCATGGTATTAGGCCACAGTATTAAGCGATTTGTCGTCTATTTGATTCCTTCCAAAAATACCATCAACAGTTGTGTGGTTTTGACTCATGGTATTGGTAAAGGCTAAATCTATATAAGGAGAAGAAGATCATAGGGCAAAGGTGTGTATATGTAAGGGTTGTCACTAAATACTTCTCTTTGAAGTATATCTATATGGGATGAACTTTGTTTTACTGGTAGATCTGAATCTATGATGCACCCTTGGATACAATGATGGATCAGGATCTCTAGACTTGGAATGATTATGTTCTTGCATGATCTAATGATGAAAGGTTTGGTTCTGTGACCTGGCGCATGCTTGCTGAAGTAAAAATGAATAAATCTGGGTAAGTTCTATAGATCTGAAACATTTTGCAGAATTAAATATTTACAGATCTATACGCTAGTTCGTCTTGGTAAAAGTGCATATATACGTGACTTTGTCTCAGAAAAAGCATATATGGAAGTCATGGTTTTTTGAAGCTTATTGTAGAGGTTATTTGTTTATTGATGTTGTATTTCTATTGTGTGCCAAAGAAGTCTTCATGTAGATATGGGTTTCTTGAATACTGTATATGATGTTAAGTTGAATATGTACAAATCTAATCAATGAGTGGGTAAATGTGTTTAATGATGACTGACTGATTAAGGGCTCTACATACTGAAAATATATCTGACTGAAAGCCTTAGATATGGTTTTAAGACTGACCATATTCTAGAAAATCAATATTCACAGATATATAAGTAGGTTGGTGTGATGGAAAGCGCATATATGCACAGGTTCAATAAAGCAAAGTTGTGTATGCATTTTGAGATAATGAATGTTCAAGGTTGAATTTGATTCTACATACTAACTCTGAAAACTGGTTATTACTGTGTTCTGGTTACAATGATATCACTATTATAATTGAAATATTGGTTGAAGTTTATTATTGCTGATCTTTATGAAGAATTGTGTTGAAGACGTGTGATCTAGTGTGAAAATTGATGAAACGTGGTCTGCAGTGTTTATGAGGGTTGAAGCCTTCAAGGTGGAAGTAGAAGCTTCCTACTGGTAGAAGCTAGTGTTCATATCAGGGGGTTGAGGCTCCCTTCCAGTAGTGGCTAATAAACGAGATCAGGGGGTTGTAGGTCCCTTCCAGTTGCAGCTGGAAAATGAGAGAAGGTTGCAGCCTTCTACAGGTAGATGCCTGCGTACTAATATGAGTCTGCAGCAGTACAAAATTGTAAACAAATTTTCATATAATAAATATTGAAGACAGAGACGACAACAGTGGTGGTTTTCTCCCCAATTGGGTTTCCACCTTAAATATTGGCGTGCATGTGTGATGCTCTTATTTTTTGATTTATTCTGCTGTTACTTCACATATTTACTACTTAACTAACTGATGCACAACTGATAAGCTGAGTTAAAGTTTGTTTCTGAAATTTCATCTAACCATAAATTTATCTCAGTATACACAAGTTTCTCTTGGTATATCCGCGTGCATATGCAATTTGGGTTCATTAAAGTCGCGTATGGAATTTAGTAAAGAAAAGGTTAAAATTATCAGTAAGCTCTAAATACTGAGTCAGCCCCCCCCTCTCAATATTTTTACCAATATCTGATACACTCATGCAAGGAGGATATTTCAAGGGAGTTCGAAATGAAGGACATGGGACTCCTTCATTATTTTCTTGGATTGGAAATATGGCAACGGGATGGTGAACGGTTTATGTCTCAAGGCAGGCATATAAAGGAGATACTGGGTAAGTTTAACATGGAGAGCTGCAAACCCATGGATACTCCTCTTCCAGGAAATTGGAGGAAATAGGATGCCACTTCTGGAGAGGCATTGGATTCTATTATCCACCAACAGTCAATGGGTTTGCTAATGTATCTAGTGAACATGAGACCATACATTTTCTATGCATTTAACCAGCTGAGTCAAGCTATGGTTAAGCCTACCAAGATCTTTTGGAAGGAGAGGAAGCATGTCCAGAGATACCTGAGTGGCACATCAGAGTATGGTCTATGGTACAGATAGAAAAAAGGAGTGAATTTTCATGGCTTCATGGATGCATATTTGGTTGATAGTCCATCGAACAGAAAGAGCACATCAAGAGGGATCTTTAGCATTGGGTCGACAACAGTTTCCTGGTAAAGAAGGAAGTAACAATATCTGGCACTCAGTTCAGCGGAAGTGGAACATATGGTAGAAATTCAAGCTGCATGTGAGGCTATCTAGATGAGAAAGATCTTGGTTGGCTTGTTTGGTTCTCAGATGGATCCTAGAGTGATTCATTGTGATAATCAGAGTTGCATTAAACTCTCGATTAATTATGTGTTTCATGATAGGTCCAAGAATATAGATATTTAGTACCATCATCTCAGATATTGTGTGTAGAGAAGAATCATGTTTCTACAATACATTTCTACGAAAGATCAGGATGCAGATATTCTAATGAAGGCACTCACCAGGAGAAAATTCAAATACCATAGAGGTAGGACCAAGGTGAAGGATAATTCGTTTCTTGTTGAGAGGGAGTGTTGAGATTCAACAAGAATATTCAGCACCCATGCCTAGTGAAATAAGCACCTGGTTGCATTAAGCACCCAAACTAGGGCGGGGCCCACAGTGCTATTTTTAGGTGCATGTCTATTTTTATTATCCCTTGATTTAGATGGAAATTATACTGTAATCTATTCTCAATGTGGAATTGAATGAGTTGACTGGAAGTGGAAAACTTAGTTAGCTAGTGGATTTTGAGTTAGAGGTTAGTTGGTGGGACATGCAGAGTAATTCTAGTTGTAACATAGTTCAAAGTTCATTGGTGCATTAGTTAATGAAAGTTGTAAATAGTTTAACTCAGTTAAGTGAGTTAAACTCAGTTTTGATAGTTGTAGCTAAAGATACAAGTAGTGAGAGATCAAGTGAATTAAATATTAATTAATTCACATGCAACTGAGGATTTAATACTATTATTAGCTGCATGCATGTCAGATCCAATGGATACCCAGTTGAGTTCTAGGTGAAATGGAAGTTGACTATCAGTTGTGACATTATTGGCTTGCACACATGCAGCCAACCACCCATTGGAGTGCCCATGATACTTGCGCAGTCAAGCCAAGCTAGAATTCCTATCTTTTAGGGATCTTTACCATCAACGATTGCGCAAGTAAGGCACGCTGTCAGGAGGCTAGAAATTGACTAAGTATCAGTCTATTTTTTGTGAGGACAGTGTGAGACAGATAGATGAATGTTGGAGGCTCTTGTGAGAAGAGAAATACATTGTATTTGTTTCATGATCCATGCTTAATATACAATAGAAGATATTGGGGTTTTTAGTTTGAATATTTCTCATGGAAATTATCTGTGTTGTGTGTGATTTGATTCTTCTTCATGTTCATGTTATTAGCGATTGTGTTTTTAATTCCACAAAATATTTGTAGAAGTGATTCAGTATTTAAATTTAGTAAATTGTTAAATCGGATGAATCCAAGATATACATGTTTGTTATATAATTTCTACAAATTACACAATGTTTTTATATAGGTCATGGTCCATGGTTTGATCAGCTCGAAAAAGCAATAGTGTCTTGCTAAATTCAAGTATGTTTATTTTCAAGGTATACAATTTTGGTAGAACTTTGAGAAAATACAAATTTTTTTGACAATTGTAGTGCTTACTTCCATTCAAATCAAAATATTTTATTCATTATGATCCAAATGTTGAGAGATTAAAATTATCTCAAATCATTGAAAGATTTCACAATTTTATAAAAAACGAAGTGAAATATTAACCATATTATCAATTAAAAATATAAATTCCTAACAAGAAAACCATGAGAACCTGAATGCCTACCATTTCCATACCAACCTGAAGGTATGTTTCAATAGGCCTCTGGTGCTACATACTTTAGGGCAGCCATTTGTATCTTGGTGGGGCACATGTATTAACCAAATGTTATAACTTCAACACCTGCCTCTCTAACCTTATTCATTTCTCAATCACTTGAGTTGGTGTCTCCCCATAGCCTAGCCTCATTGATGTTTTTTTTAAAACACTAGGCATAGAATAATTTTTTTCCATTTTCAACACTTCACAAGTGACTGATTGAAATTGGCTTGGTGGTCTTGAACTATACGTTGAAGCTCTGCTACAGACTCATTTTTGTGGGAAAAAACATCCAACCCTGAAGTTGCAACTTTCTACACACAATCGGAATTCCCTTAGAGGTCTAGCCCTGTATGTTACATTGAGTAGAAATTAATCCGTGAGTCTACTACCTCTCATGTTCAAATGAAAATGAGTGCCCACAAACATGTAATGATAATTTAGATAGAGAATATAACTGGTAAGACATGATTTTCTTGAAAACCATATACAGAAGAAAATGTTTCTTTCCAAAGATTCTGTAGCTATAGAGAAAAATTTAAAGTGGCTTGGGAAGGCGTATTTAACTTGAAAAACATGTTAAGATAAATAAAATACACATCTGCATGAAATCAATGAAAAGAACACACCAAGAGCCTCTACAAGCATTCTAGGCTTCAACTGCTTCAATTTTTGTACAATATCTGCAAAATGATCACTTGGTGAAGCAGGTCATCTATATCAACACTCGTCAAGACCATGTGATCAATCCCCCATGACATAAATACCTCTGCCATATTGTTACACTCTCATTAGGATCAAGTGGAGGTCGGGTACGCGTTTCTTTCATAGCATAATTTGTTTAAAGAAATAAAAATAAACTCTGTATTTAAACATAATTAAACAAAAAAAATGATCATAATGACATTTTCCATATTAAATTATGGATCTTGAAGTTCCAAAAATAGTCTGCTAGGTGAATAACCATAAAAGCTATATTTTTTTCAGCAATTAACTTCAAAGTAGTGGGTACTATTAAAACTATGTGAAACTTTAGAATAACATTGGTTTCTCAAAATTTTGGTTCGCTTTAAAAATATGAGAAATAATGATTTGGTTCCCTTTAAAAATAGCTATCAATCATATCTCTAATTTAATTAGATCCATCACTGAAATTGTACAAAACCATGAAAATTTAAACCTCAATGCACCAGAAACCTTGGGTGCAACTTTCTCCAAGAACCATAATATTGGTAGTGGTAGTCCCCATTTCCCCATATAAAAATGTCTCTCCTATATAGTGTGTAGCTTATTCAGACCAGTTAGTCTACTCGTTCTCTCTCACTACACAGGCACTTTAGTTAGAAGCTCTTAGAAAAAGAAGAAACTTCAAGACCCAAATAGGTGGGCATTATGTCACAAACACCCTACAAATTAATGTTTTATAACCCATTTTTCAGCATGCCTAATTGTTAGTCAGTTTCATATTATGGATAATTACCTTCTCTGGGACACTTGGCCTCGTCACAAATTGTGTCTAAATTTCCCTTAATTTGGCTTTGATGGTTGTATACTTTTCCCCTCCTGGAACTGCAAATTTCTTCCAAATGGGCTTGGGTAAGGGATTTTTATTAGTTCCAACATCCACAAAGTAGGCCTCCTCTCTAAGCTTTCCACTAAGAAAATCTTATAGAATTGGACCTCCATTGGCCAGTTGCTCTTGCAGGGCGGCCAACATAGCAGTGGTTGATTGAGGCAATTTTTCGATGGAAGTTGAAAGGGCTCGAGCTTGACACTGGTTGAAATTGTGGTGGATGGGTTTCAAACATAGGGAAAAGCGTAAATTTTTTTCTCCAAAAGTTTTTTTTGAAAATTTAATGAATAAAACTTGCAAAGCCCCAAATCCCATAAATTGATAGTATGCGAATCAAAGTGGCATCAAACTTATTCATATGAGAATTTTTGATTTGTTCCCTTTAAAAATGAACAACCATTTTATCTCAAATGTGTTTAATTGCAACGATTTAATTGTGAAAAACACTAAAAAATTAACTATCATCATACCTAAAACCTCGGGTGCAGCTATCTCCAGGAATCATAATAGTGGTAGTGGAAGTCCTCATTTCCCCAACCAACCAACAATATTCTAAATCAGAACACTTGGCCTCCTTGTAGACCGTGTAAAATAAATTTCCTTAATTCGACTTTGATGGCGTAAACTTGTCCCCTCTTGGAGCCATAGCTTTCATCCACACAGGCTTGGGTAAGGGTTATTTTTTCTGGTGCCAACATCCACAAAGTAGGGCCCCTCTCACTTTGAAACTATGAAAACTAATGGGTAGATGATCTAACCACCTTTCTCCACTGGTTCGAGGAATTCTTTCTCCAACCTATTACCAGGGAATTT
This sequence comes from Pinus albicaulis, assembly GCA_034641835.2. Taxonomy (NCBI): domain Eukaryota; kingdom Viridiplantae; phylum Streptophyta; class Pinopsida; order Pinales; family Pinaceae; genus Pinus; species Pinus albicaulis. Next base: position 226,529,969 of record CM076579.1, read on the forward strand.
ATCGTGCTCTTCCTTTTACCTAAGTTGTCATGGGAGGAGAAGAGATCAAAACCTTTTATTTGACTAAGAAGCTACATGGTCATTGAACCACAAGATCAATGAGGTTTCATGTGATTAAATCTGATAGAGTTGGGCCACCATTCAACAACCACTCTTGTAGGCTGACCATCTCAAGAGTAGTTTATTATGGGTTTTCTCAACAGAAGTTAAAAGGGCTCGAACTTGAGACCAATTGAAATGGTGGTGGAGGGGTTTCAATCTCCTATTGATTCTACGAAAGTAATCCTAATTGATGAACATTATTTCGAAGTAACTCTTGCCTCTAGAGTTTGGGGATTTGGAATTGATTTTCTATTAGTTTCACCCTGTTCAGAATAGAAGTTCCAATTGGAATTTTAGTTAGTCTAAATTCATTTGAATTCCAATCCCTAATCATGCATTGTGAAGAAAATTAATATTTTTCAAACATATTTCAAACCCATGCCTACCTTTGGTGTAAAGAGAGAGTTTAAAACATTTTTGTATGACCATTTAAAAGCATAGTCTAAAAAAACTATAAATTAGTTTGAAAAATAATGGAAATTCGGGCCATACTATGATAAAATTCCGCAAAATTTTATGAAAATCTGGGTTACAGTTGTCAAACTTCAAACTTTAGGATTTTGAGGGGTTTTCGATGGTGTTGAAGATATTTTGACCATTAAAAAAAAACTAATTCAAACAACCTAGCACTTTGATTTTTTATTTTATTTTTACTGGATTTCTGCAAGAACACTGCCATCAAGAAAATTTGACTGTCGGTTGAAAACACCCAATTTAGAAATTTAATACAAAATATGAGTTTTTTCTTAAAAAATGTCTTAAATTTCCCTTTTGTGTAGTAGTTTTGAAAGGGCAGAATGATATTTGTGAATATTTCCTTTGCTTAGCTTGTCCTTTCCCACATTAGTCAATGTCATAACATTGACAACACGGGTTACTATAACCGCAGTTTTTGTTGCCAAAGAAATAACATGACATACTGGCTTTTTCAATCTCTGTATGCTATGACATAGAACTCTAAATTTTTTTCCCTTAGATTGTATGTTAATTTTGTACGCATACATCAGGAGCCACTCCCTTGCATGTTAGGTTTCCAAAACAAAATCCATTTCTTCCTTGGCCTCTTCTCTCTATCCCAATGACTTGATGGCATAATTATTCAATGAATGGCCCATATCTTCAAAGTATTTGGCATGTTCCTTATCTGAATGAGTGAATGATGCAAAAGTGTTGAGAAATAGAGGAATAGCCAAAATAAGGAAACCACACTCTAAGTATGTGAGAGTTTCAAGGGCCAAATTTTTTCCATGATAGAAATCGAAAGTATTTGAATCCCAGTGACTACTCACAATGCGTGAAGGAAGCGACGGGACAAGAAAAATAATTGTGTCCTCAATCTAATGGTTATTGAATAAATTTGGATGGTTTTATTCTTCGTTATGAGAATAATATTTTTTATAGTAAAGATGTGAATCCTAGGGATTATGTTTATTGTGGTCCCACAAATTTCAGCGATCCACATACATTCCTTAAAAGAGTCGAGGAATTATCCACACAACTCATAACCAACGCTTGTAACAATAATGGTTAAGGGAAGTAGGTAAATATTCTTGATGCAAAATGTCCAACCCTTCCACAATCATAACATTTGATGGGGAGATTTCCTTTATATTTCCAGATACCCTTTCCAACTTCTTAGAAAATTGAGAAAATTCTTGATCTGATTCATAATTGGAATATTCTTCATCTTCCTATTCTTGAGAAACTCATAACGAGTTTAGGTAGAGAACATATTATAGTATTATCATCATATTAGTCAAGTGACCATCCCTAAACCAAAAGGAAATTGATTGATTATTCCTCTAACATTTTAATTAGCATTAATTCATTTGTGAACCAAGAACCTTTAGCTATAGTGCTACTGATAAATCAACCTTCCGCGTTATAAGTAGCAAAGTTGCCTCTTCTTCTGGAGGAAGTACAAGGGATTTTGCGGTTGAGATAAAAAATATCATCCGTCATGAGCAGAACATATTCAAGATCTTAGTTGGAGCACTAGTAAGATTCAAATAAGAACATCCATAACTTTCAGGCTCTGAACTTAGGAGCAGGTGTATGGTTTTAACCATCCCACCGAAGACGAATCTTGAAATTGACCCTTATGTAAATGTAGGACATCTTATCGATGGATTTCAACTTTAACATACTCCATCCAACGCCTACCATAACTCCAGTGAACTTTTCCATGTTATATAGCAATTCCCTGTTCAACTTCACGCCCAAAATGCCAAAACCCCTCTTTCTCCCCCTGCCAGAATTTGAATGAGATTTAGAATAATAATTATAGGGGGAAGTGGAAGGCTTAGGTTTTCAACTCCGAGGAACCCTTTGTTCATTTTTGTGAAGCTATGTTGTTCCTGAATCCGCGCATCCGTCAGATGAGGAAGACGTAGTATTAGAGTCCAAATTATGTGCCCTAGTGTCAAGAAAAGTCCAAAGGCATGATAAAACAGAGGGCCTAAAACGTCCATGTCCTAAAAACAATGACGAGGTTTGCCCTATCCTTTAATTCAAGAGTGAAAACAATACAACCACACTTTCTTCAGAGACTCTACCGGTCTACCTCCCGCTCCTCTTTCTTCTGAATTGTCTCTAACATCTACCTTAGCCTGCAAGGTTTTCTGTAAACCCTCAATTCATAGTGTTTGTTTCCCTTGCTATGCGCAATTTTCTGAACTGTCTCTAAGATTTACCTTAACCTGTAGGGTTTCCCTAAACCTTGAATTCATAGTGTTTGTTTCCCTCGTTATGCGCAGTTTCCTGATAAGTTGACACCTCATCCAGGTTCATTTAATAAATTATAACTCAAACCTAATTCTCTTTAAAAATTTACATAATTTAATTTTGTAAATTTGAACATTAGTTTGGTTTTTTTAGCCAAGGTAAAAATAAATATAAAATATTTTAATAAAATTTTAGTAGGCATTTTCCATATATGTGTAATATGGAAATAACATTAATATCAATATTTCCTAAAAGAAAGATTGCTACTTAAAGGATTTCTCGCTTTAAATTCATTATAAGATTTTAATAATTATTTTCTTTATAAATATTATTAAACTATTAAAGTAAATAGAGGAAAATAAAAATTGTTTTATAATGATGTCCAATCAATTGGTATAGATTAGTCTTAAGCTTTAATCATAACACAATCTTATCATATTGTAGGGATTTTTTTTGTCTTAACCAATGTAAACAATAAGAAACCAATAATGCTATTTGTGAGGCACTCCAACCCAATGAGAATATTTAGTGACTCACTCATCTAAGCCTCAACTCAACGAGAAACACCTTTTACACAAGTAACTATAACAATTGTTAATATGGCATTGATACCAATAATTCTGTAGTGAGAGGCCTCTAGTTGTAACTCCATACTTCAGGCCTCTAATTGCAACACTAGATTTCTTTTCAAGCCTCTGATATATAATAACTCTATTCACTCTTGCTCTTAATTCCATAGTAGTACCTCCAAAAATGAGATTCTTCTATTAAACAATATCAAGCTCAAAGTCCAAAAATGAGATTCTTCTCTTAAACAATATCAAGCTCAAACTCCAAAAATGATATTATTCTCTTAAACAATATCAAGCTCAAGCAATGAGATTTAAAACTCTCATCAAGATCCCAAGTCCTCGTGCCCACTTAGAAAATGTTGTGAATAATATTCAAGTGTCTAATCACTTCATAGACCTATGACCAAAAGAACTTTATCTTACTCATAACGGAACCTATATATATCACAAACCTATATAACTTTAAGTACTTTCATTTCTCTCTAATAAAAAAAAGTCACAAACCTATATAATTTTAAGTACATTTCTCTTTCTCTAATAACTAAAAAATAATGACATGATTTCCTTTCACAGTAGTAACTAGGAACATCCTGATTTACTTTCCTTTCACACTAATATCCAAAAGCAATAAGGTACTTTCAACAACATTTTCTACAAATTAATTCTTATAAGTCCTAATTAAGTATCAGGAAAAAATTAAGTGTAAAATAATTAACAAAAATAACTAACTTTGATATCAACACCTTCATACTCCTTTTCCCATAACTTCTCTTGAAGAGGATTTCCTTAACTCACAATCTTTAGTACTAGCAATTCCATTATTTCCTCGGTCACAAATCTGGTTAACACTTAAAAGATTATGTTTGAGCCCTTCCACCAGTAGTGCATTTTTGAGATTTTCCCTTTCCATTAACAAGAGCAACAATCCTTTTTTCGTAAATTTTAGCAGATCCACTTCCAAAATATACATTTACATCCTTCTTGTTTAATGAGATAAACTTTTTTTGGTCACTTGTCATGTGTCTTGAGCATCCACAATCCATAAAACATTGATTTTCATCACTGTGAGCACACAAACGTAGGCCACATTTATATGTAGCGGGTTTCTCCTTCTTCAACTCTTCCCTTTTTTATATAAATGGAAAATTTCATGCATCATGACCAAAATCATTACATTTTGAGCAAGCTAGATCATATTTAGCCAAAGGATCGAATGAATTGAAGGTCTTGATTTATCCTTTTTCCTCTAGCTTGTGTGGCTTGTTTTGATAATTGGTCTTACATCTTGAGGTATAATCCTTATGAGATTTGCAATTCTTAGCTTGATGAGAAAAGTTTTTACAATGGAAACAACAACCAAGAAAGATATTTTGATACCTGTTAAGATAGCCTTGATTTTATATAGTATTCTTTCCTCGAGATAACTTTCCTTCATTCCTTGGGTTGTCATAGGTGGACCTTTTCTCTTGGTGGAGTGAATTCTCCTCTTTTGGATGATTGAAAAGGATGTCAACATAACTTCTTCGGATTTTTTCATTTCCATTCTTATTTTAAATTGATGATTCTCCTTTGAAACCAATTCCAGACTTGTCATGTTGAGGTTTTTGAATATTAAGGATGTTATTAAGAGTTTGAGAGATTTTCCAACTCCTTTTAACTTGATCCAACTCTTTCCTTAGAGAAACAGTTTCAGCTTCACATTTTTTTGCAAATTTATTCTCTTTCTTTTAATTTATTGTTCAATAATTATTCTCTCCTTTTCGCTTCTTATTTTTCTACTTTGAGGGAAATTTCCTTTCTTAATTTCTCATTTTTCTTCAATGGAACTCATTATGAAATCATCCACATTTCATTCAACTTATTGTTCAGAATCACTTTCATTTGTAAATGCTATAACTAATACTTCATTACTTCGAACATAATCATCTTATTCATCATAATCATCACCATATATTTTGTGTACAAAGGTATTTTTAGTTGATTTATTCTTAGTAATCGCAAATTATTCTTCATCGAAGTCATCTTGTTTGGAGTAGAAATTCTTCTTAGTAGACCCTTTCTTCTTGAACATATTCATTTTGTATTAGTCTTCATCATCACTATCATGTTTATGAGGACATTTTGCAGCATAATGTCCTATCCTTCCACATTTAAAACAAATGAGAGGATAATTACCTTTGAGCTTGGATCTTTTCCTTAGTTTCCTTATGAATTGTGCTAGTTCAAATTTAGTGTCAGAATTATCAGTGCTATGATTATAATTTTTCCCTTTCTTTGATGAATTTGAAGCCTTGAAAGCAACTTGCTTGGAGTTTTGGATTCCTTTTCTCATTTTATATTCAATTAGAATCCCATGAATTTCATCCATATTTAGAGTATCCAAGTCCTTTATTTATTCTATGGCACTTACTTTGGAGTCAAATTTCTCTGGAAGTGATCTCAAGACTTTTTGGACAACTAATCTTTTTCAATGTCTTCTCCTAGAAATTTGAGTGAGTTGACAACTTCATCTACTCAGAGGAAAAAGGATACAATGTTGAGATTCAACAAGATGATGAGCTTAGTGAAAAGAGTCGTCTTCACTAAGTGGGCCCGCAGGCTATTTTTGGCGCAAAGTCTATTTTTCGACTATGTTTATTTTTAGACATGTCGATCATATTCTATGAGTTGCAGGATGTTATTTGTGGATGGTTGTTCAAGTTGGAAAAATAGATGGACTTCTATTTTTAGACATATTGGGCGGAGTCTATTTTTAGATTGGCAGTCTAAAAATAGATATGTCGGATATTATTAGCTCTTAATAATATTTGGACTCTAAACATTATCTTATTCTCTTGGAGCACTTCAGTTAAGTGCACAGATGTGGCACAACAACTGACATAAGGAATTACACTATTCCTGAGGTTTTACTGGAGCTAATGCATGGAGGACTTCAGTTAGAACTCATGTGACAGAGTTTGGTGGAGTTGGAGAAGTAGTTGGTGGAGTTATATTTAGTTTAACTCAATTAGACTCAGTTGAGCTAATTGTATCTAGTCTAATTGATTGATACACTAGTGAGAGTGGTGTGAATTAATTAGTTAATTAATTCACTAAATAATAACTCATTAATCCACTGAAGAATACATCAGTTAACTACAGTGCATGGCAGTTTCAGTGGAGACCAGTGGAGAGATAGGTGAAAGATCAAGTGTGACTATCAGTTGTGACTATAGTGATGCATTGATTGCATCCAACACTCAGTGGAGATGCCAATGAGGATTGCATGAGCAAGGCTGGAGAAATTCGAGTTCATTTAGAGCCATTCTTCAGCAGGGATTGCGCAGTAGAGGCAAGCTAGAAGGTGGCAAAGATCGGTGCATGGATTTGCAAGATCGGGCTTGATTGGTGTGTAGCGATTGTATTGTACTGAGAGCTTGATATGATGAGCATTTTATGAGGATTGTTACATGATCTCTATGACATATATTATATACAGATAGTTGGGGTTTTCAGCTTCAGGCTTTCCTGTTAAACAATTGTGTTAATGTGTGTGAATTTTTATTGTTTCATGTGTGCATTGCAATCTTGATTTAATTCCACAAATGATCAATGGTGGAATAGATTCTGTATTTTGCATGAAGTTAAAATAGTGTGAGATTAGGAGAATCTTGGAAATATAACACATAAGTTATATAATTTCTACATACAATATCTTCTTCATCATCCATCTTAAGAATCTCAAATTATCTTCTATGAGTTTGGAGTTTCTCCTTCTTGACTTTGGAGCCTCCATCATAGATAGCAATAAGCTTGTCCTACATTTCCTTGGTAGAATCACAGTTCATCACTTTTGTGAATTATGAATCAGAAATTCCACTTGTTATGGAATTGAGTGCTTTGGCATTTGCAATATAAGCTTTCCTTCATTCTTGATCTGTTGAAGGATTATGTGGAGCTTTATACCCATCCACAATTGATTTCCATACTTCAGGCCCAATAGAAATTAAATAAAATTTCATCCTACGCTTCCAAAAACCAAAATTTGTTCCATAAAATTGGGGAATATTTCCTGATGTTTCCTGATTCTGCATTGTGACCTAAGAATCCTTCTTCTAGTTATTAGGCTGATTATGAAGAAGTTGGATATGATACCAATTGTTGGAAATACTGAGAGGGGGGTGAATCAATATTTCTTTTCAATTGTTACGTTTACTAGTTAATATTCTTCACAATTATAATTAAAAAAATAAGTAATAAGTATTTTATTACAAATAAGTGAGGACACCAATACTCTTTTACAAAGATTTGAGTACAATGATGTTTGAGGGCACCAACCCTTTAATCTTCCAAGCTCCAACCTATTTCCAAGCACCAACTTGGGCTTTTGTGAGGCTCCAACCCTTTTTTTCTCAGGGCTCCAACCTTATTTTTAGAGGCTCCAACCCTTAGGGCACCAACCCTTCAGTATTTTAATAAACATGAATAGGTAACTTACTTGAATTTATCCTCAATATTTAATGCTTCGCTGCTCCAAAATTTTCACTTCATTGTTTATAATAAGTGTTTATGTCTTCAAATTCATCACTGTAAAATTCTTCACGAGCACATCAATATCCATATGCTTTAAGTTAGGATGATAGGATGATGTGTAGACCTTGTTCAATTGTCACTGGTCAACTTATTAACACAAATTTGAAGGTATAAATATTTAGTAGTCCAAAATTTTGATCCGAGTTACTTATCCTTCAACCCAAGCTTCTTGTTTGTCACAGGTTCCCCAAAAAATTAAACTTGTTCTCCTTTGCAGTCCTTAACTCGTACTTTAATATTTGAGAGCATACATATTTATCACATATCTGAGCCTTAGTTCACTGCAAATATTGAAATTTTGTGCTCAAACCTGAAGTTTCTCTGAGACTTTGTGGGCAAGTTCAAGATCTGAGCTTTCTTCCAAAGTTTGTGATCAATATGAAAGGATGAAAGCCTTAGTATGGTTGTCCGTGGTGATTTTCAAGGTCATGTATCTTATCCGAGAGAATGTGTGTCTAAAATCATCCCAAAAATGAGAGTTTATGCTTCCATATTGTAAGGCATTATCTCTAATCACTTGTCTGAAGTTCTGTGGTTAAGTGGCTGAGGTTTTGTGCCAAAGTCTGAGTTCTGTGGTCAAAACATTGTTACCGATCAAATAGGTAACCTGGCCTCAAAACGGGAACTCTAGCCCAAAAAGTCTCAAAAAACATGAAAAAACACCCCAAAAACAAAAAGTGTGTCTTCTAGAACGCACTTCGTTTTTTTTTAAGGTCAAATTTCAACATTTTATAAAATTATGCTGAAAACAAAATTGTTTCTTGAAAAACTGATTGAAAAAACACCCTCAAAACAAAACAAGTTGATGTTGGAATAACAAAAAAAAAAATTGTGTCATATTTTTGGCATTTTTAAAAATAGAAATAACATTTTTTAATTTTTAAAATTCAAACATTAAAAAAAACCTAAAATTTAAGAAAATAAATAAATTTAAAAAATAAAAACATTTAAAAGCTTAAAATTTAAAAATATATAAAGATTAAAACAAATAAAAATAAAAACAAAATAAAAATTTTAATTCAAACATTAAAAAAAACCTAAAATTTAAGGGAAAAAAAAAATTAAAAAAAAATAAAAAATTTAAGATTAAAATTTAGAAAATATAGAAATTAAAAAATAAAAATAAAAACAAAATAAAAATATTAAATTAAAAAAAAAAAAAACAAGTGAAAAAAGAAGGAAATTATAAAAAATAAAATATAGAAATTAAATTTAAAAAAGAAAAGAAAATGCTTATTAAATTAAAAAAAAAATTTAAACAAAAAATTAAATTTAAAAAAATATATTAAATTTTAATAAATTTAAAAATTAAAAAAAAAAATTATTAAAAAAAAAAAAAAATTATTTAAATTAAAAGTAAAAAATGAAAAATTAATTAAAAATAAAAAATAAAAATAAAATACAATGAAAATATTAAATTTAAAACAATATATATTAAAAAAACAAATAAACTATAAAAAATAAATTAAATTTAAATTATAAAAATAAAACATATATATGAACTTAAATTAAAATATGTAAGTTCATATATATGAGAGTTTATTAAATTTAAAAAAAAATTAATATTAAAATAACAAATTAAATTTAAAAACAAAAATATTAAATTTTAATAAAAAAATGAATAAACAAATAAATTTTGAAAGAAAAAATAAATTTTAAATATAAAAGAAAAAAAAAAACCATTGTTAAAAGAAAAACTTTAAAAATGAATTAAAAATGGAAAATTGAAAGATATATATATATATATATATATATATATATATATATATATATATATATATATAAAATAAAAAAAACAAATTAATTTAAAAAAATTAAGTTTAATTAAAAAAAATCTAATTTTAAATACACAATTTTAATTGAAATATAAAATATAAAAATTTTATGTAATTAACAAAAAAAAAAATTAATAAAAAAGTAAAACATTTAAAAAACAATATTAAATCCAAATAAATTTAAAAAAAAGTACAAAATTTATTAAATTTTATAAAATTATACTAAAAAAACTAAACCTAAAACTTAATAATAAAGAAAAATTATGAAATTAAAAAAAAAAAAAATCAATTAAATTAAAAAAAAAAACAAAATTTAATGAAAAATATTTCAAAAAAAAAAAAAAAAAACATTTAAAAAAAAAAAAAAAAAAAACGGATTTTATTTTAAATAAAAAAATTAAATTGAAAAAAAAATTGAATTTTTTTTTAATTGAATTAAAAAAAGATTAAAAAACCTCGGGACAAGTGTGGGTTGGAAGCTGCGGTGGTGGTGGTATGCTTGAGCTTGTTCATGGTGTTGCCTACCGCCCATTTAAGGCTTGGCCGGGCGGGTCGCGGAACCTCCCCACCGGGGTCTGCTGGGCCTCGCCGCCCAACGGCGCTACTGCCAGCTCCGCCCGCTGGGCGCCGGGGGCCGGCCGGGGGGTGCCACAGGGGCGGCCTGCCGCCACCACCACCACCAAACCCCACCGTCAGTGGATTTTTTTAATTTTTTTTTTTTTTTTAACCCGTTGGGCGCCGGGGGCCGGCCGAGCGGCGCCAAGGGGGCGACGCCAAGGGGGCGGCCTAGCCGGCCTCTCGGCCCAAGCGGGGCCGTGAGGTCGGCTGGGCTGCCCCCGTGGCGCCGCCCGGCCGGCCCCCGACGCGAAACGGGCGCGGCTGCGCGCAGCCCCGCCCGCTGGGTGCCGGGGGCCGGCCGGGTGGTGCCATGGGGGCGACCCGCCGCCACCACCACCACCAAACCCCACCGTCAGTGGATTTTTTTTTAAATTTTTTTTTTTTTAATTGATTTTTTTTTTAATTTTTTTTATTTAAAATAAACGCTGTTTTGTTTTTTTTTTTTTAATTTTGTTTTTTTTTTTTTTAAATTTATTATATTTTTTGTTTTAAAATTTTAATATATATATATATATATATGTAAGTTTGGTAGTACCTTTCAATTTTTCACATTTTTCACTTTTTTTTTTTTAACTCCATTTTCACAACATGTCTAGATACATCACCCCGATCGGGGAAGGGAATTGAACCTGTGATGAGTGCTACAACAGGCCGCCTCATCACCATTTAACCAGGATATATATATATATATATATATATATATATATATATATATATATATATATATATATATATATATATATATATATTTTATTTGATTTTTTTTTTTTTTTTTTTAATATTTTTATTTTAATTTGATTTTTTTTTTTTAAATTTTAATTTAAAAAAATTTAAAATTATTTTTTTAATTAAATTTTTTAATTTTAAATTCAATTTGTTTAATTTTTCTTTTATATTTAATATTATAGATTAAATTCTATAAATTGTTTCATTAAAAAAAAAAACACTAAATTTATGTATATATATATTTTTTTAATTATTTGCACGTGGTTTTTTTCATTTTTTTTGTTTTTTAATGATAGTTTTTTTTATTTTAATTCTTTTATGTTAATTTTCTTTTTCAATTTTAATTGTTTTTTTTTTTAATTTGTCTTTTTTGTTAATTTTAAAATTTTTATTTATTTTTCTTATTATTATTATTTTTTTAATTTAAATATTTAAATATATATATATTTTTTTAATCTAAATTTTAATTTTGTAATTTTAATTATTATTATTTTTTTTAAATATATATATATATATATTTTTATTATATGGTTTTTTTCAATAATTTAGAAAAAAAATGTTTTTGATGTTTTTTTTTTTAAATTTTTTTGGTCAATTTTTGGTTTTTTTCTTTAAATTATGTGTTTTTTTTTTCAAATTTTATCATTTCCTTTCATATAATTTTCAAATATTTTTGTTTTATTTATTTATTTTTGTTTAATTTTTTTATTTTTACGAGCTATTTTTGTTTTTTTTTACATTTTTATTGGTTTTTTTAATTGTTTATATATATATATATATATATATATATATATTTTATCTAAGTTTTGTGTTTTATTACGAACATGAAAATCACCACTCTAAAAAAAAAAGGTTGATGCAACATCAATACGTTTCAAAATTAGCATGAAAATCACCGCTCTAAAAAAAAAAATTTGATGTTGCATCAATACATTTCAAAATTAGCATGAAAATCACCGCTCTAAAAAAAAAAAAGTTGATGCTGCATCAATACATTTCAAAATTAGCATGAAAATTACTAACATTTTAAAACAAATATTCATACTTCATAAATAAAAATATTAGAGTGTCAAAAATGTGCACAAAAAAAAAGTGGTGATTCTGCATCACCACTTTCAAAATCGGGTGCTTTTTATGCTACCAAAAAAAAGTAGGTAACATTGCGGTTACCTATTTCATCGGTAACATTGTTTCAAGAGATAGAAGTATTGTGCCCATGTTTGAGCTCTGTGGTCAAGTGATAGAATTTTTATGCCAAATTCTAAGCTCTGTGGTCAATCCAGTCTTGTTTACTCAACTGTTCCAAATCTTAAGTGATTTGAGCCTTTAATTGTTGCATGTAGTTAAGACCGAGGTTCTAACTGCTTGTAGAATAGTCTGAAACTCCATTGTGATTGCTTCAAGTGTCATATCATCTTGATTTATAACCCAATCAAAATAAAATCATTCTTGGCCTCTAAGTCTCCTCTTCGCAGTGTTGTAAAGTTCAGGAGTTGTTAAATGTTCACTTCTTTATGTAATCCTTGATCAAATTGATGAGGTGAATGAACACATAACTCCTTATATTTATACGAATTTTGGGTTGGAAATGAAGGGATGTGTCTTATGGAAGGAGTTTGACTTGAGAGACAGAGTATAGGTTGGCTAGACTGCAAAAATAGGATATATTACCTCAAAAAATCAATTTCTCTTAGACTGTTTGGAGTTAGGGGCCGAGTAAGGGATCATTGGAAAGAGGAAAGAGTCATATTCAAGATGGTGAAGGAGCCAATGTGATAAGATGCCTCCAAGGTGACAAAAAATAATTTTCTTTGAGGTTGTTCTGAATTTTATCTACATATAAGGTTATTGGGACATAATGAGGTCATTAGGGTTTTAAGTGAGGTCTCCAATCATCATACAAGAGTGTCATATATTTTCCATTACCATGTCTTCAACCATGTCATCATATGGTATCCAAGTGTGTAACCTTCAAGAGTGACTATATTTTAATCAATGACAATTATTGACCAACAATATTATATTGTAATTATTTTTAAATCAAATTATTGGCCATCGTGAGTAAAGAAAATAGAAACAACAGAAAATCATAGAAAATATGCCAGTGAACTAACAACTCTGCACAACGAATGGGTAGCACAAAGTCATATTTCATTTATGGCTGACACATGTTCGATGAAAGCTGGGCTGAGATGGCATCCAGGTGTAAAGAAAGCTAAACTCTCAAATCTCTGACAACTGGCAGCTCCAAAACATGAGTGAGACTCAGTAGGCAAGGGCAACGTAGAACCTGTGTAGAACACTTTGTTTTGGGTATATGTCCCAAAATGTAACATATTTTTCAAAACTAAAGGAGGTTCTTTTATATGATATTTTTGGGAATAAATAACTCTCTTTGTTTCTCCAAATCCTTCCCCATATTCTCACAAAATGCTTTGCAAAACCATGGCTCAGAACAGGAAATTTACAAACTGCAAAAAATGAGCTTTAAAGATGCATTCATAACACCTGATCTGTTGCACCTATACGAAAACTAGAAGAGTTTTTTATAATTTGGCCCGTCTTAAATAACAACCTCTCTCATTTTTCCATAAGTTTCCTTTATCAAATTGAACCTTCAACTTGTGTGCATGGATATGAAATTTAACCAGATGTATAGCAGCATATTCTCCCTTTCCATATATGAATATTGGGAGGTAAGTTGACCGATCAATAGGATGCATGGGATTCAGAAAACCAGGAATACGAGATTTGTCCATAGGTGCATACCTGGAATTTTTTCTTGAACCCATATTAAACACAGTCAACCAAAACTAATGACCTTTGACAAGTGGAGTCACCCTGAAATTTCAATCTAGTGGATCCTTTTAACTCGGAGTCACAATTCATTCTCACAAAGGCTCAATCAATATAACATCTCATACATTCTTAAGTTGTAAAATAGGGGAACATGATAGAGTAAATACTCATTTAAAATGAAACAAAATGAGAAATTCAGATTCTACACTCATAGGAAATAAGCATTTTAGAAGAAATTAAACACAAATATAAGCACCATCATTGCAACTGAACCAAGTTGTAACACCTAATTTGGAGCAATGTTAAATTGAATTCCAAATAGCCTCAAATTGTACTTATGATAGGAAAATAGTCAGAGTTTTAGCAGAAGTGAGACAACATCAAAGTTTACATGAGAAGAGAAAATATTTTAGAGGAGAAAAACAAATTTGAGATCCCATACCATGAGTATCTTCACCACAATGTTAGTGGATCAATTGATACACAAGCTCCATGCATAAAAATTCATGCCACAACACAATCACACAGTAACACTCTTGCAAAATATTTTTCCAAACCAAAAAACCAACCCTTTCTTCATTTAATTCTCTTCATTATATAGGAAAAATATCATAGTGTAATAGACAGTTGGATACAAAAGATGTTTGACCCATGGAGCAGATCAACTCCAGCTGGAAAAGTAGAAACATCATAACTGAAAAATAGAAACATTATAGTTGTTTAGACATTTTTAAAAAATAACAAAGGAAATCCTAAAATACTTAACTTCGCCCTAAAGAAATAACATATTTGAAACCATTTTTATCTTTGAATCTCATCCATCCTAAGTAAAGAAAATAGAAACAACAAGAAATCATAGAAAAGCTCCCAATGAACTAACAGCTCCACGCAGCAACTAGGTAGCACAAAGTCATATTTCCTTTATGGTTGACACCTATTCGATGAAATCCAGGTTGAGATGGTATCGAGGTGTAAATAAAGATGACCTCTCAAATCTCTGACAGTTGGCAGCGTCAAAACTGGAGTGAGACTCAGTAGGAAAAGGCTGCGCAATACCTGCATAAAACACTTTGTTTTGGGTATATCTCCTAAACTGTAACATAATTTTCAAAACCGAAGGAGGTTATTTTATATGATAGTGTTGGGAAGAAACATTTCTCTCTGTTTCTCCAAATAATTCCCCATCTCCTCACAAAATGCTCTGCAAAACCATGGCTCAAAACATGAAATTTACAAACTGTGAAAAATGAGCTTTAAAGATGCATTCATAATGCATGATCTATTACACCCGTGAAGAAACTAGAAGAGGTTTTTGTACTTTGGCCCATCTTAAAGAACAACCCCTCTTAGCTTTCCATAATTGGCCTATATGTGGTTAGAATTTTCATTTCAAAAGGGTGTAAAAAGAAGAGTATGTGAAGCGTTGTGCAGTGAGCAAATCTAAGTAGCACTGTGATGCTTTGACCTTATGTTTTGGAGCACTCCAGCTGACTTGGCATGTGAGTCAAAGCATAGGTAATGATTAAGTATAAGGGGTGTGATATCCCTTTGGTATGGGAGTTTTGTATATGAGAATAGGGTATTATGCATGAAGGCTATATGATATGAGTATGGGAAATGGTAATTTAGAATGAAAGGGGGGAATAAAATGAATGTAATATGATGATAGGTTAATGGTATATGGGAAGGGTGTAGGATGTAAATTTATATGAAGGGGGATGAATGGAAGGTAAATGGGTAAATGGGGAAATAAGAGGTGAAATGGATAAACATATGGTAAATAAGAATCAGGGATAAATTGTAGGATGTTTCAAATGACCATACCTTGTAACCATTAGAAATCTAACTGCAAATGAGCTCAATTTAGACAATTTTGATAGACAAATGACTAAACCCCCTTTAACTTAACATGAAAAAAACATGTGTGACCATGACTCCCATTAATTTGACACTCTTTCAAAATTTGAATGAACCATTCATGTAAGAAACTCAAAGATGTCAGACAACGATCTAGAAGCTATGAAAACAACAATAGTAATAGGCTCAACTACTCAAAACTGAAAATTAAAGGATAAGGAAAAACATTTGATAATAAAAACTTATGACCCTAACACACATAACCAAAATACAAGCGGTACACTAGGGATTTTAGCTTGGAACCAATTTCTTTCATGGAAATTCCAGGTATGGATCAAATCCCACATATTAGTGATTTAAAGAGAGGAAACCACAAACATGAACCCAATATGATCCCAAAATATTCGCAACATTTCCATCATTAATAAAGTGGAAGCATAACCATTGATTGTATACAATGTTTAAAAGAGGAGAGTACTTAATAATAGGGTACCAATGTTCTTTAACCTAGGACACCATCTGAGAGCCATCCATTCGCTGATAAAACCACTTACCCACCAACTCTCGTTGTTGTAATCCTACCATCCGGTCCCAAAAAACATCGGAACCAAAAACAAGTTTTTGATAATCTAGATCAACCTTAATTAACTTCCTTCTTTTTCCAGGAATGATGGAAAAAAATTTTCTGTGGATTACGACATTGGGTTTAATAACCAGTGGGGATTCCAAAACATTTGGATCCATGTGTATAGTTACATGTACAGGAGATGTCCCAAAGGGATAGACTCCTGACTTGGGGAAACCACGACTCTTTGCCTCAATAGTCGCATGTACTAACACATTGAGTAATGGCACATCACCGCCCTAGTTTCCTTTAGTATCAAGTGAAATCCTACCGATATATGTAAAGGAAAGTTGTACAATGGACACCACTGACACTGTAATCCTGCTTATATATGCACCAAAGTAGAGAGAATTACTAAAAAATACCTTATGTAGTAGTGTCTGAAAAAACCTTGATAGTCGATGTAGGTTGTCACCAACTCAATCCACTAGGAAACCCCTTCAAATAAAATATATTGGCCAATCACCATCGACTAGTTTCCTTCATAAATTCTATTCAAGCACACAATCGACAAAGATCTTCAATGACAACGCAAACCATTAATGGATTGTCCCTCATATAATCAATGACCAACGTGGAAAATATATATCCCCGAAGACTAATTAATGCCCCGAAGGGATTCCTTTGTGATCGAATTCAAAATTGAAATATGTTACCAACTCCAACAATCAAAATTAATGCACTTACATAGCAGTAAAGATCCTCGAAAATCCTCCTATCGTCCAATATCAACCTAGAGAGGAGTAGTAAGATCCATAGGAGCAAAGGTTCATAATAAATACCATGCAAAACAACTAGTGAGTGTGTCTCAGATAGACCATAGAGAAGAACAAGAGGTAGCAACTAAGATCCTCTAAAATACCCTGATTGACCATTCCCAAACTAGGGAAGGAGCCGGAAGATCCATAGGAGCAAATTTTAGATGAAAGACAATGTAAATAACCAGCTAGTGCGTCTCAAATAGACCATGGAGTAAACCAACAACTAGAGTGGAAAATAAACTATTATTAGTGTACCTTGAAACAAAAGAACCAGTAGAGATCCTTGATATCATTCAAAATCAGGATAAAAACTAAATCTAGCTCAGATAATTATGCTTAGACACATTGCACCAAACAACACCAGTAATTGCACCAGTAAATGCTACATTTAATCCATCTACCTCCACACTTGCAACCAAAATTAATGCCCTTGTGAATTTTTTGACTAATGCTTCCACAATTCTATCTTTTATCCTTGGCGTCTGCTTCTCGCAAAAGTTTTCGTAGAGATTTTGAAGTTGGTGTATTGTCTACTAGCAGATATTCTATAATTTTTCTCCACCATCCTTTAAGTGAATCTAATACATGTTGTCGACGTTAGAAGTTTTAGCACAACAATGTACTAATAGCAGCAACCAACAGATAGAGGTAGCATTCAAAATAAATTAAACAGTAAAAAAAACAAATTAAAACACTATCTATGGAGACCCTGAAAAGTACTCCAACTATGTTACTGCCTATCCATGTTCAGCGAAAGTGCCTTTATCACTCCTCTCACCAAGAACCTCTGTTGTTATCCTCCATTGCGCTAAATCCCATCAGTTGTTTTTGGCCCTGCTTCCTGAAGAACCCATCAACAACATAAATAAAAACCCCTAATCCTTTACTTTTGCCTTTTTTACTAGTGTCTTGTATCGAAAATTTTAAGACAAAATATTTCTTTTGTCTTAAAAGCCCCCTCCGTGTAGTAGTGTCGAATGCAACGACATACAATTTGTCTCTAATCGTATAAATAGAGATCGAAGGGACATAAGAGGGATTGATGTCTCAGAAATTTTCCCAGGAAAAGTTTTCATGTTCTTCAGAGTCAGCTACCCCACCAAAACAAACAACCCAACAAATTGTTGTCTTTATACAAGATAACGTGAATGATAAGTGAAATATCAACCTTGATATAAGCGCGAGAAAGTAGTAGCCTGCATACTGGCAGACTTAGGGTGCACTATCAGAGTCAATTTTGCAAGTCATGTTAGATAATATTGTCTTCAATTAATATGGTTTTTTCTTAATTGTTAATTGTCTTAAATAAATTTTGTCTTAATTACCATTGTCTTAAGTGGCCATTGTCTTAATGTAAAGTTTTGTCTTAAATATTTTTGTCTCAAGTTGTTTTTGTCTTAAAATATTTTTGCTTAAATTGTTTTTGTCTTAAAATATTTTTGTCTCAAATCATTTTTGTCTTAAATATAAAGTTTTGTCTTAAAATATTTTTGTCTTAAAGTATTTTCGTCTCAAACTGTTTTTGTCTTAAATAAAAAGTTGTGTTAAAATATTTTGTCTTAAACTGTTTGTCTTAAATATAAAGATGTCTTAAAATATTTTTGACTCAAACTGTTTTTGTCTTAAATATAAAGTTTTGTCTTAAAACATTTTTTGTTTCAAACTCTTTTTGTCTTAAATTTTATATTTAAGACAATTCAATTGATATTAAATTTTAATTTAAAATGACTAAAATAATTAAGACAAAAGATTTCTATTATCTCAAAAAAATGTCTTAAAAGTGCCCTTCATGTAGTAGTGAAAGTAGTGGATACTTGGTTACTTTTTACATAATATTTCATAACATGGGATGACCCATTAAGTTGCCTTTTATTGTATTTATAGGTCTATTTATATAAAATTATTCAAATAATTTAATATGATAATTCTTTACTATAAATTAAATGTTTTTATATTGATAATAATAAAAACATAATTTACATTATATGTAGACATTCCAGCATTGTGATTGTATTACCTTAATCTAAAACAAAATAAATAATGTATAACATCATATAATCTTAAAAATATTTAAGCTGTAAGGTTGGAATTATATACTTATTGGAATCTATTCAACATTATTATTTTTTAAAATAAATTAAAAAGAAGTTAATTTTAGAGTTGGGATTTATTTTAATAATTAAAATAGAGGAATGGGATCTTTTATGTTCACGGGGAAAGAACCTTACACTCGAAGCTTTTTTCCAATATCTTTCAATGAGCTTGTAAGTCTTGTTGTTCGCAAAAACTATAGAGAAGAGCACTTTGAGCGCCTCTTACTAATAGTTAGTTTTAATTAAAGTTGGAATCTAATGTATGATTTTTCATCTTCAAAGAATAATCTTACTACTTTCAAAAATGTAAAACATATGACATACATATCTACAAATGTTTTTCTCACACAACTTTTCCAAATTAAAAAACCTATCAACCTCACTTTGCATCTTTTTGGGCAAATGCATGCTACTGTTGAGGGTTTGTATCTTTGTACTTAGTTTGTGTATTTGTACATGTTTCACACCATTTATGTTTCTATTTCCGACATTTCGATGTTGTAACTTAGGGTTGGTTTCACATTTTCTTTACTTATGCAGTCCTAACATTCATATGTTTGGTGATATAATTGAACCTACAATGGCCATTAATGGCCATCTCTTCTACCCGATTCTGGATCTTTCTCAACGCTCTTCGTGGTAGTTCCCCCGTTCATCAAGGATTTAGATCTATGATGGAAATTATCCTTGGGATCTGCCCTTCATCGACAATTGTCTGACATTGGATTAATGGTGCTGGTTGAAGGAATGGGGTTAGTGAGTATCCACCCTCTCTGCCCTCGTTCCTCAGCTCATTCGGTTTGTCATTCTCCCGCTTCGTCGACCGACTCTGTAACAATGCTAGGGTTTGGTTTAGAGAGTTAGGGATACGTTTTGACAATAATCCTTCCTACTGCTACGTTATACATGCTTCTAGGATGAGAGTGGTCACTGATAAGGCTAGTGCCAAAGAAGTTTTACCAGCTAAGGTTTAATTTAGGTTTTTCAGTGGTTAAATTTTATATTTTCCAGAAATTTCCTTCTTGTCTCTGAGTTAACTCTTGGGAATATCTTGCAGACTCTTGGAACACTAGGACCCAGAGATGTGCGTAGCTCTCAGGTCTCCTTCGTTCATGGAAACAGGTAATTTTTCCATTTATATCTTATATATAGAGTTCCTTTGGCTATAGCTCATGGTTTGACCCTTATGATCATTAGGTTGGCCAAATTAAACCTGGTCTCCCGTGTTGTAGGTGAGATGGAAAATAACATGGAGCAGCCACTATATGACCCATTAGACCACTTTCCAGGTGTCACTATCTACTTGTTATAGGGTTTGATGTGTTTACCCTGCCTCGACATGGTTTCGAGAGAACTGGTTATAAGTTGTGGTTTACTACATAGGGTTTCAGTTAATATTTGCTGCTCTTTTAACGATGTTACTCAAGATTTATTGGCTCTGAGCCAGTATTAAATAAATATTAAGGTTTTTGGATTATATTTGTATGTGTGATAACGCTTGTGTGCACCACTGCAAAATTTAACTCTCTGTTTAATGTTTGTGATTTGAACTCTTTGTTCGATATTAAAAATTTGAACTCTCTATTTGATATTACGAATGGAATTCTCTGTTTTATACTACGTGCCCCAACTTGATCCAGAGTTATGCAGGAACACAATAGAATACACATGTAACCATAAATACAAATATGCAACAGAAATAATACTTCATTTCATTAATATCAAAGAACAGAAATTTTCTTACAGATAGAATAGAAATAAACTAGCTAGGGCACTGGTAGCTTATCTCTAAGAAGAGATGTGATGGCTATAGGCCTCTGAACTGAGTTACAATGAGGCTAGAGGGCCTATTTATTATTTAGAAACAATGGAAAACCCTAAACATCCAAAACCCTAACCTTAGGAGATGAAGCGCCAAAACTATGGGCCCCGTTTGGGTAAATTGGTGTTTCAATTTCCCGAGGACGTAACTTTGGCATACGATCTTTGTTTTACGTGCACCATACCTCGTTAGAAAGATCTGTCCAAGGACTAAAAAAATTTATGTAAGAAATATAAGCCTGACCACTCTTGGTTTTCCCAAAAAACGTCATTTAGGGCCTCAAAACGGATCCAGAAGTTCAGTACCCGAAAAACTGTCAAAAATAGTAAGTTGTGCCGAAACTGAAAAACTAAAAGAGACAATGGTGGGGCCCCAAGTGGAATAGGTGGGTGGCCACCAATATCCACCTGGATCACAACTGGGTATTCTTGATATGCTGGTAAATAACGGTGATTATGGTTTTGTGATTAGTTTTCTAAAAAAGAATATACTTGTATCGGTAACTGTGTTTGTACAGGGCTCAACCAGTCACCACCTCGAGATTGTTATGTGGTCATATCCTTAGGCTTAGCTACAAAACTAACCCATGGTTCCCCTATCTTAAGTTAGATGGTTGATAATTCTAATTACCGAGTTTTCTGAGTTTTGTATTCGTTGGTGATATCTCCTTTTATTGTTACAAAATTTTAAGGTATAGACTTATTGTAATCTTTCAGTCTGGTGATATTAGCATTACCTGTACATTCACAAGGTTATGTACATGATTCTATTTCCTATTACCCTCGTGCATAATTTCCAGTCTACACACATACACATTTCGACAATTACATTACAATCCATAAATCTTGACCTCTATTTTGTTTCATTACTTATTATGCTTATATGCCATGCTTATTAATTTTTTTATTAAAAAAAACTAATATCTTAATCATGTTGTACAAAAATCTCTTTCTGAAAAAACACAAAACTTAAAATTAGAAACAGTATTCCAGAAGTTCTCACCATATTATCAGTTTGAAAACATTGATGCTAAAAAAAAACTCAGAAACAAATCACACTGCTATACTGAAGGGTATAGAGCTCGTCAAAGTGAATGGCGACTAAAGGGAATAGAGTTGTGCTTCATTGGAAACCCGTGTTGGGTCTCAGTTGAAAGGCCATGAGACTTTGATGCCTCCATTGGCATGTTGGACAGTGGGGAAGACGACTCCATGATTTTTTTCTTAAATTATAGGTAACTACAAAATATGTGATTTCCCTATCATATTTATATGAAAGCGATTTGAAGCAGATACACATTTCACCCACACCTATATATTGGAACCAAGCCGACGACCCCATAAAATCTTGGTATAATGACGGAGGCATCGTTGTTATCTCCTTCCATGAAGAGGAGCTGAGGTGGTGATATTTTCAAGCTCCCAAATAGTAATAGTCCTCCTCATATCCTACCCCTCCAACAAATATTGAATGCTTATTCTTGATGCCACCAGAATTCGTGACCCACAAATGATTAAGTGATTTATCGGTGAATTTCTCAGCAGTTCTGGAAACGGTACAAAAAACATAGTTATATGATCAGTTGGTGCACTACTGCTGAAACCAAAAATACTCTTGTTCTGCACTTGCACTGTTAGACAATACAAGGTATCGTCCAAAAAAATGAAGTCAAGAACTACATCGAACCCCTATTCTCCATGTCTTGGTACGCGATTCGTAGATTTCCAGCACAGATGAAGCTGGACCTGGACCGCCAGGAAGCATCCCCATCGCCACTACTTGTAGTTTGTCACTGTCAGTTTCCACAATGGCTTTGGTGACTGGGGATTGGCTTGGGAAGTCACTTATAAGTAACATGGGGGGGAATTTGAAGTGTGTAAGTGTATAAGGATTGTATACGTATGAAGCAAAATCACCATAATTTATGTCTAATAGCAACAAACCTGTGACTGATCCATAGGGATAGATACCCATGGGTATCGAGAACCAGGGTTTTCAAGTCTTTGTGTAGAAGCTGTTAGGGTCCTATAATAATAGGGATAATAGTTTTGAATTGAACATGTTTTATTCTTGTAATATCGTACATAATTTTATTTCTGCAAATGTTTTCCCATATTAAAAAATGTAAAGAGGGTAAGTCCTAAAAGAAAAATCAAAGGACTAAAAGAAAAATATTAAAAAATAATATACAGAGTGAACCCCACCAAAAAGAGATAAAATTAGATCCTGAAAGTGCTGCAAATTCAAATTCCACTACTTTTACTTTACTTTGCAAATAATATTGTGTGCAGCTTGTAAAAAATTCCACAATCCATGATGATCAAATAGTTTAATCTTGATTCATTCATGTTTTACATTTCATGTCAAAAAAGTTAGAGAATAAAGATCTAGCCAAACCATTTAATCTTGGAAGATCAGTAGTTAGGTAGATAATAATAATTAGCTCATTAGTTTAATTTGAGCCATTGGAAGTCACAAGGTTAGAATTAGATAGTTTTCTTATTAAAAGAAAAATAAAGGGCCAGCAAGCTCAAATGAACCCCATAAATGAAGAAAACAATGTTAAGGTAAATGATGGGTAGGTAAAAGTACTTTCACAAGGCATGGAAATGATAAATTGGTTCATATCATATAGCTAATATCCCCTTAAAAACCCCTTTCCCTAGTTTAAATAAACATTTTCATTTGGAAAGTAACTTCCCTTACTAATTCCCCTTTTTCAATTAAAACATGAAAAACCACTTTTTTCATAGTTTTAAAGGTTTTAAATAATGTCGGGCCCGATTGTAAAATTCCTCCCTGATATCTTTTTAAACTCATATCCCTAATGTATTTTTTATATATCACATCATATTCATTAACCCCCCATTCATATTAACCTGGTTTAATTTATATTCAACCCCTCCACTATATAACATGTATTATATATTAAATATGTAGAGAGTTCCCAATAAAACGATGATGATCAGGACACCCAGATTAACTTAATGGGAATAAATGATGATAATACTATTTTTCTTACCCAAGAATAATAGGAATTATACATTCTAGAACAATTACAGTTAGAATCTCGGGAGTCTTTTGATTAAAAACAAGGTTATGAATTTTCCATTAATGAAGTTCACAAACAATATAACCTTAGAAGAAAGAAAAATGCAGAAGCTCCTACTTAGAATACAGTTCAACTCAGACCAAGAAATAGTAGAAGCTCCTGTGTCCAAGGTGCTACAAATTCTCTGTAGGGAACTCAACAAAATTCTAGTTCAACTCAGAAAAATTCTAGTCCAACTCAAAACACTTCCACTCCAAAAATTGCACCTAGTCCAATTTTTTTTAGATATTACACCTATTGATACTAAAACTGTTGTTAAAACTTCAGCTGATCCTCAAGCATCTGCTGCAACTAAAACAACAGGTGCTAATAATAAAAAATCAACTACTGCCACTCAAACCATTCCAGAAAAGAAAAATGAAAATAAAACAGTGGAATCACAGACCAAAATACCAATTTCTGATAAAAAATATAAGAACACTCAAACTACAATTAGTAAAGAGGAAATCATTCAGTTAGGAAAAACTCGAGTACCATTTAACATCCAAACTGAAATAGCCAAATTGAAAATACCAGTTCCTTTAACAGAACTGGTGAAGAATGATTTATACAAAGCCCAAATCAATGAAAATTGAACATAAGTGAAGGAGAAGATTCTGTAAATCTGAATTATGACCAGCCAGAATTACTATTTGGTCTTAAGGTAAATGGTAAACATCAAGGTGGTGTCCCTCCATTTTACATTAGCTTGAGTATTCATGACAACATCCTGCATAATGCTATGTTAGATTCAGGAGAATCCCACAACTTAATGTCAAAAGCTATCATGGAAACATTGAATCTAGATATCACCAGACCATACCAAGATCTTTTCTCCTTTGATTCTAGTAAATTTAAATGTCTTGGCTTGATAAAAGGCTTGTGTGTCACTTTAGTCTAATACCCAGTTAAGAGTATTGTCATGGATATTGTAGTTTTTGATATCCCTCCAAAATATGGAATGCTATTATCTCGCTCATGGGGATCAAAGATGCAGGGATGACTACAGTTAGACATGTCTTATGCCACAATTTTAGTATTTGGTCAGCCCAAAAAGCTTTACAGAGAAAATTTAATGAAATACATGGTCAGTAGTGCAGAAAAACCACATAATTACCCTATTTATTATGTACATTTTGATATGGATTCTTTCATATTATGTAATTCAAATACTCGCATAGATAAAAACACAAAATTATAAAAGAAACATAAAGAAGTTGATAGTGACATTATATTTCATGAATCTATGTGGCACTTTAAAGATTTTGATGGTTCTGTGAACATATTAGTAGTGGGAGCAGGAGTTTGGATTAATAACATGGAAAATAATCATTCTGAAGGTGAAGGCTTTAGGTTAAACTTTCAATGTACAAATAACATGGCATAGTATGAAGCTTTAATCCTAGGATTGCAGATTGTTAGAAAACTAGGAGCCAAGAGAGTTTCTATCATGGGAGACTTAGAATTAATCATAAAACAAATCAAAGGAGACTATTCTGTGAACAATCCTAGACTTAGCCAATACAGAGAAACCATTCTAGATCTTATTAAAGATATGCTTGAAACTGAATTTGATGTTATGCCAAGGAAACAGAACATGCAGACACACAATTTGGCTACTTTTTCCAGTGCATGCAGATTTCCTTTTTAGCCAAATCACCAATACACTACAGAGGTAAGACACATGCCCACTATACCAGATAACTTGAAATATTGGTAGATTTTTTCACAAGATTCTCAAATCTACAATTTTATGAATGTTGAGGGAGAAATAAAAAATTGTAACATAGATACTGATTGTACAGTAGATTACACAATAAATAGTGAGTTAGATGTAAATGATTTAGATAGCACTGAACCCACTAAATTCACTAGAGTTGAAATAGATAAATTAAAATCAGTAGAAATAGAGGAAATAACAAAAGATGAATCAAATATTTGAACCTTAAAGATAACTTTTTTCCGAAGGGATTAGCCCCGTTAGAAGGTATTTTTTATTCCAATGATGTAGCTTGAAAACCAAAAATGGAACCATTAAGATTAAACACAGAAGAATGTAACATAGGAACATAACAAAAACCAAAGCTCAACAAATTATCCAATGCATTACACCTAGAAGAAAAATTGAAATACAAAAGTTTGTTTAAAGAATTTCAAGATGTGTTTACCTGGAGTTATGAAGACCTCAAGTCTTATTACACCACCATAATCCAACATAAATACCCATCAAAGGAAATCAGAAACCATTTAAACAAAAGCTTAGGAGAATTAATCCAGTTCTTATGCCTTTGATTGAAAAATAAGTAAAAAGGATGTATGAAGCACAAATCGTAGCACCTATCAGATATTCTGATTGGGTCTCAAACTTAGTTCCCACTAGGAAGAAAACAGGGGAAATCAACCTTTGTGTTGATTTCCAGAACTTAAACAAAATGTCACTAAAAGATAACTATCCTCTCCCCAAAATGGACCATATTTTACAAAGGGTGGTAGGATCATCCAGAATGTCATTTCTTGATGGATTCTTTGAATACAATCAAATATTAGTTCGACCAGAAGATCAAGAAAAGACTACATTTACTACTCCTTGGGGAACTTTCATGTAGTTGAAAATTCCCTTTGGATTGATGAATGCAGGAGCTACATTTCAAAGAGCTATGGACATAGCTTTTGCTAAGGAAATTCATGAGCTTTTAGTCATTCATCTAGATTATATAAAAGTATTTTCAAAAACAGATAATGAACATCTAGATCATTTGAGAATATTTTTTATAAAATGTAGAAAATTTGGTATTTATTTGAATCCCAAAAATACACTCTTTGGATTAAAAGAAGGTAAAATCCTAGGACACATACTTTCAAAAAAGGGAATTATGATAGATCCAGCGAGAATAAAAGCCATTTTAAACATCAGTCATCCTAGAAACATTAAGGAACTACAAGAATTCTTAGGTAAAATTATTTTTCTTAGAAGATTCATTTCTAATTTAGCAGAACTAATAAAAGAATTGAATAACATGTTAAAGAAAGATTCAAAACTTAAATGGACAGTAGAGGCTAAACAATCTTTTGAATCAATTAAACAAGCCCTTACAAAAACACCAGTCCTAATAAGTCCTGATTTCAAAAAAGGTTTTATAATTTTTTCTTTTGCTTCAGAACATACCATTGCAACAGTCCTGTTGTAAAAGAATGATCAGGGTTATGAACAACCCATTGCTTTTTTTAGCAAATCCTTAAGAGATGCAACACTAAAGTACAACATAATGGAAAAACAAGCACTTTCTTTAGTGAAGGTTGTTAAAGATTTCAGAGTGTATATTTTATGCTCACACATAATTGCATATGTTCCAAATTCAATAGTAAAGGAAATTCTGACTTAGAATGGGCCTGATGGAAAGAGAGGAAAATGGATTTCCACTATATTAGAATATGATATTGAAATAAAGCCTGCTAAATTGATTAAAGGCCAAGGTTTAGCCAAACTCATGGCTGAATCGAACTGTCGAGCCTTAGATGTAAATTTCATTGCAGCAATAGATGATCAGGAATAGATGGCGACTCCACGGATCACTGAAGCTTTTTTAGATTCACCTTGGTATGCAGATATCATATTTGTTTTACAAAACTTACAAGCTCCTCTTGTTTTGTCTAGAACTAAAGGTGGATTCCTAAAATTAAAGGCAATGAAATATTGTATCATAGATAATGCTTTATTTTGGAAGTATCATGGTGGCATTCTATTAAACTATTTATTGAAAGATGAAGTTGATAAAGTTATGCAATAATTTCATGCAGGTGACTATGAGGACACCTTTACTGGAAATCAACTGCTGATAAAATATTAAGGGCAGGTTTTTACGGGCCCACTCTTTTTGCAGATGTTAGAAAGTATGTGACCTCCTGTCACAAATGCCAGATATTTGAAGGAAAGAAAAAAATATTATGTTTACCCCTCAAACCCATCTCCAAGGAATATCCATTTCAACAATGGGGCCTAGACTTCATTGGTGAAATTCAGCCACCCTCCTCAGCCCAGCATAAATGGATTTTGACAGCCATTGATTATTTCACCAAGTGGATAAAAGCCATTCCTTCTAGACAAGCCACTGATTCTGTCATTATTTCATTCCTTGAAAATATTATCCTTTCCATATTTGGATTCCCACAAAAGATCATTACTGATAATGCAGCTGCTTTCAAATCTAAGAAAATGATTGACTTCTGTAACAAATATCACATCAACCTTGGTCATTCCACTGCCTATTACCCTCAAGGTAATGGACTTGCAGAATCCTCAAACAAAAGCCTAGTTAATATCATCAATAAACTGTTAGAAGATAATAAGAAGACCTAGAACAAATGGTTGGTTAATGCCTTATGGGCATACATAATAACTACAAAGAAGTCCATTGGTACATCTCCTTATCAACTAGTATATGGGATGGATGTTGTTTTTCCATCCTCTTTGGGAGTGCCAGTGATGAAAATCATTCAGGAGCTACAAGTAGAACCTAATGATATCTAGAGAAGGATAAATCAGACAATACATTTGCATCAAACCAGGGAAGAAGTATATGTCAAATCATAAGTTATCCAAGATAAAATCAAAAATATTTTTGACAAGAAAACAAAAGAATATTATCTTTAAATAGGTGATAAAGTACTCAAATGGGATTCTAGAAGAGAAGACAAAGAGAAAAATGGTAAGTTTTCTTTTCTTTGGAAAGGCCCATACATCATTTATGGTTACAGAGGTAATAATGCATTCTTCTTGAAGGATTTAGATGGACCGAATCTACCAGATGGACTAGTCAATGGTAGAATGCTGAAGCACTACTTTTCTCCTGATTAACCATTAGTTTATTTGTTTTACTTTGTTCATTGTACATAACATTGCAAAGTTTAGATTGGACTGGATGACTATCTTTTGAAGTTGAAGCCTGAAGAGAAGGCCCTAAGCTTTGAAAGACATAATATCATATGTATGAATAAAGAAGAGCTTAGAAAACAGTTTCAAGGCAAGCAAAGTCAAATTTCCAAGGCCACTGATCTTAAATTTCTTGACATTTCACCAGGAAATACCATCCCCAAGTGGAGCCATTGTTAGGGTCCTATAATAATAGGGATCATGATTTTTAATTGACTATTTTTTAGTATTTTAATATTGTACATACTTTGCTTTCTAAATTTTTTTTCCCATATTAAGAAAGGTAAAGAGGGTAAGTCCTAAAATAAAAATCAAAGGACTAAAAGAAAAGGATCAAAAAAGAATATAAAGTATGAACCCCACCAAAAAGAGATAAAAATAGATCCTAAAAGTGCTGCAAATTCAAATGCCACTACTTTTACTTTACTTTGCAAATAATATTGTGTGCATCTTGTCAAAAATTCCATAATCCATGATGATAAAACAATTTAATCTTGATTCATTCATGTTTTAAATTTCATGTCAAAATAGTTAGAGAATAAAGATATAGCCAAACCATTTAATCTTGGAAAGTCAATAGTTAGTTAGAGAATTGTTGGAAATACTGAGAGGGGGGGGGGGGGGGGTGAATCAATATTCCTTTCAATTAAATCATTAATTAATATTCAATTATTATCAGTGTTTGTATAATGATAGAAGCAAACAAGAGAAACACAAATGCACACAGTTTTTAAGGTGGAAACCCACTCCAGGACAAAAACCACCTAATGCTTTTCTAATAATTCTTTAATATTCAACTCCAATTGAAAATAAAGCTCCAACTTCCTAGAATATAGAAAAGCATTCTTCTCCAGCTCCCACTGGATGGATGCTCCAATGCCCGAGATTCTTCAGTAGTCAACTGAACGGATGCCCCAACACCCAATGAGCTACAACTCACCCTAGCACCACCCTACCACCCTATATAAGAATAAAAGAAGAATGGACTCCCGTACCAGGGAAAATGGTCCACTTTACAATGATATAGAATGATGCAGAAGAAGAAGATATACTAGACCATAACCCCAACTTTGACACAACCACCTAATGATGATCCTAGACCTCCCAACACTGCCTCTTCAGCCCTTGGCAGATATACACTAGTACAATTTGTACAATAATGTATTTAAAATGAATAAGTACAATGATACGTTTACGATGATTATATGCAGTGCTGCCTACTTGAAGACTTCATATGATGAACTTCTTGCTGCTGTTATGCACCTTGGTTGCTTCTCTTGTCATGCTACCCTCTGCTGCACCTGGCTTTGATTTTCTGCCGTAGAAAGTTTGGTCCTTTGCAATCCTTGACAACACATGATCTAGCTTTTTCTTTCCTTCTAGGAGCTCGATATTGAATCTGGTGTATCTCTATTATTTCAGATCTTCAATATCTGATTTTCATTCCTACAGTAGTCCTCTAAGTCATCTTTCCAATGCCACACGTCTGACCCAATTTGGATTCTTCAAGAGAGAGTTATACCCAATTTCTCACACTGCCCTAATTATGGACTGTTTCAGTAGAACGCACTTGTACGGCGTGCCACATGTCATTTTTCTTCATTTGCCTCTAAAATTGATAGATAAAAAACTAAATACTGTGCACTATCTGCCACTTTTTACAGAATTCCAATCTGATACTCAGAAAGAGAGTTATGATGATTTTACCAAGGTCACTTCTTTGAGATGAATTTTAGGATCCTGCAAAAACCCTGACTTCCACAGATCATATTTCCAAAAATGTTGCGTACCTTGATTTGAAATTTTTACTACAGCTTCCTTAGGATTTCGGCCTCGCCTCATAAAAATTTCAGCTTCTGAGCCTTCGTATAAAAAATATTAGAGTGAAAATTCCAAGATGACCTGTTTCAGATGGCTGAATCCCTTACATAAGGAGAAAATGAAGATCACAATTTATATAAGTGCTTAAGTTGAAAGGGGCTTCAACAAGTGAACGTGGGAGGGAATTTAGGAGCTTAAAAAAATATTAATTATGACTTTTCAATGACCCATGCCCCAACCCCATAGGGTTTTAGCCCACTAACTGGGGGTACAAACTTCAAACATGAATATCTCTCAAACCGTGAAGAATTACATGGTGTGCCATATATCAAAAGAAACATCTCGACAAGTAGAAACCATCAAAAGCATTATTGACCTAGAATATATTAATTTGATAGGTCAAAATTCCCATGCAATATTGGGTTAGCCCCTGGTGCTGCTTGGGTTGACATCAATGACAATTGTTGATCAAAATTCTCCCCCTTTGGCATTGATGGCAACACAAGTACTCCCCCTGCGATCATGACACCTCTTCCTACAACATTCTCTCCCCCTTTGAAATCAATGGCAAAGGGTAACTCCCCCTGAAATAAAACCATCCTGCGGACCTGTACACACTTCCACTCACGCTGACACACAACCGTCCTGTAGACCTATACACACTTCCATTCCCCCTTTATATTCTGAAAAAAAAAACATATATATATATAATGAGAACTTGGGAGAATCCCAAGCTTCTGGAGAAGATATTCCAATGCTGGCGAATATCTAATATGTGATTCTTTTGGTGCTGCTTGGAATCTTGGTACTTGTCCAACTGCTTGCATAAGATCTGGTCAGGAGGCTGTTACATATAGAAGACTACAAATCATAGATCTGTATAACCTTTGATCCACATCCTTAGATGAGTCATCTATGCTCAATTTTCAACCAAGTAAAGACATCTTGAAATCACTTTGCACCTTTGTAGAAAAATTCTTACTTAGTCGATCATCATTACTACCAATTATTGTATCATCCTCTTTAGCTATTAGACATGCTTTAGTTGCTTCATCCAGAACATAAATGTCGTTTGGAGCTCGACTTGCTGTAGCCACAATTTCACCATACATGCCTTTCCTAATTTCACATTTCGTGGAGTTGAATAGTATTGTGTGTCCTTGATCACACATTTGTCCAACACTGAGCAAATTGTGATTCATGTTTTCAACCAATAGAACATTCTTGGCTAGAACATCTTTGCTTCCGAGAGTGATAGTACTTGATCATATAACATTTGAAGATCCATCATTTCCAAAGGACATGGTTCAGAGATACAAATTTATTTCTATCTCCACTCATATTCATTGAACAATCGCTATCAACATACCACACATCTTTGTTCTTTTGAGCCTTGAGAGCGAGAGCACAATTATCATTCTTCTTCTTCTTCCATGTTCATTCACTCTGTGGCTTCGAAGATTCTTCTGGTGGATTTTCAAGTCTGCAGTCTTTGGCTATGTGTCCAAAGTTTCGACATTTGTAAGATTCAATATTATTTCTTAAATGTTCAAATATATTGATGTTTCGCTGAGCCCTGGGAGGTTCATATTTGACAGATCTCCTGGAATTGTATTCGTTCCTAGGGTACGTGTGACATTCTACAGATTTATGACCAAATTTTCCACATGAATAACAGTAGCCATAAAAAATATGTTGGTACCTGGATGGAAATTTTTGTCGAGGAATTGTCTTCCAAGGCTGTTCTTGTGAATCTTGTCCAATGAAGTCTACATGCATGTCAGATCTCATAGGTTCATTGTATTTTGTTGTAGAATGTCCTGCTTCTTCTTCTTTGTAACCAATGCCAGTTTTTTCGTTGTAAAATCGTTGATTGTTGATGAGTTCTTTCAATGCCCTTGAGCTGTTGGCATATTTTTGGATAGTTTTTCCTTTCTTCACTTCCTCACACATCGAGACTACTTCAGCTTCTAATTCTTCCCTTCCTTGGTTGCTTTCTTCCAACTTCTTTTGAAGTGACTCTTCAATGCATTTGTGTTATTCAACTTCAATTTTGAGACCCTGAACTTGTTCTTCAAGAGTTTTGGAACGGATCTTCTCCGCCTTGAGATCTTTTATAAGCTTGATTTCTTCCTCATAAAATTTGTCTATGGTCCATCCTTCTTCTTCATTGTTTGATACCTCTTGCTTATTGTGCTTGAGTTTATTGTGCTTGGCCATAAACAATACTCTCTCATTGGCTTCTTCTTCACTATAATTTTCTTCATCGGATGATGAGCTATCTTCTTTAGAGAGAAAGTTCCTTTTGGATCCTTGCTTGTTGAATTTCTTAAAGCCTTTCTTTCTTTTTGGGTTTCCATTACTTTTGTTTGGACATTTTGCTGAAAAATGCCCAACCTCATTACAGCTGAAACATATCAATGGAAGTTTACCTTTGAATTGTCACTTACCAATTTGTAGTTTTCCCGTGAAGTAAGCATATTCTTCATCTGAAAGACCTTCTTCATCATCTCCCTTTTCTTCACACTTGCAGGTGTGTGTCTTTTAAATTGAAGGTTGTTTATCCTTATTGGTTTTCTTAGACGCAACGAACACATTTTATAGATGCGAAGTACCCTCTTCTTCATCAAGTCTCATTTCATATGCTATGAGAACTCCATGTAATTCCTCTTTGCTAATTTTGTCCAGATTTGCACTGTATTCTAAGACCGATACCTTTGGGTTGAATCTCCCTGGTGTTAGCCACCTATAAAATTTGTTATAGCAAAAGGTGGCTAAAACTTTTTGGAGCCTTCAAGGAACAAATTTTATTTCTAAAAAGTGTTGGCTCTTGAAGACTCTTGAAGGCCTCATGCCTCTGTCCAAATCTTCACTGTTGTTCCTATCTTAAAAACTCTGAAATTCTACTAATTTCATTGAGGAAATACTGCTCCAAAGGCCATCTTCCCCCTCCTTCCACTTCCAAAACTAACTTCATTTTTTACCCCTTCGTTTCCCATAAAACCCCTCATTTTCATGTTTTTCCATTTTCCGCTTCATAAAAATCCCTTTGATAAGGTTTTAAGACCCTTTCTTGCCTTATCGAAACCCTCAAACTCCTTTGAAAATCATTGGAAATCTATAAAAATCATATTTTTTATATATTATAGACTTAAGCCCCCTTGGGCTAAGTCTTTAACCCTTCGTCTCCATACGCCTTGGTGCTAGGATCGAGCGCCAGCCTTCCAAGCGCTTATCGCATCACCCGATCATGATTAGCCCTTCCTCCATAAGCCCCCGGTCATATGATTTTCCATATAACCCAAGACCCCGCAGTCGGGCGCCTATCCGCTTCGAATAAATATTTCCGCCCAAAGTGCAAACCTTTGTTTATATTAAATTTCAGGTTTTAATGTTTTTGTCGTCATATTAAAAGAAAACTGGGCGGAATTCATCGCACCGCTTTTGAGAGTGGGGCGGTTTTTTTTATTTTCCAGCGATTCCATTCACTGCCTGATGTGTGGCCTTGAGCACTGTTCAAAAGACCACCCCCATCGCGCATTAAAGGTTGGATGTGGGGTGGGCGCGATATTGATGTGCGACGTCCGATCTGAGGTCGCTCATCGGACGGTGGTCGCGCTCCGAAGAAGCCCATGCGATAACCACAAGTATGGCACAGTGTTAAAAGAATCTCCGCCATCGATCTAATTTGCAGATCGATGACCCACACTCCATTTCCCTGGTACCCTCATCCACACGACACATTTTAATTAGGGCGGGTCTCCATGGTTTCCTCGCACAGTCAGCAGATGCGGACCCGAGAATCTTTATACAGTATGGTTTAATTAAAGTTCTAAGTCTGGGGCATGTTTCTAAGGTTTATTGATGCCTTTTCTCCGCCGTTGATCACGTGGACCGATCTCATCCGATGGCCCACGTTTGTCCTGATCCCCGAACCAAATTTTGCGACCATTTTTGTTCAAAACAAAGGTTTTAAACCATTTCTTTGTTTCACTTTGAATTTTCACCTCCGCTTCTGACCATCGATCTCTGCGCGATCGACGGCTCCGATTTAATTCCTCCTCTGTTTCTCTTTGACCTCCTCTAATCAATCTCAACCATTGGATGATGCCATTCAACGGCCATGCTCTCTCCACGCGCCTTCTGAAGCATTAAGCCTATACATGCAGGATTTCATAATGCTTTTTGTATTTTGCAGGGTTTAAATGGTTTTTCCGCTATGTATGAAGAAAATTCATAGGCAGAGGGTGAAAATCCTCCCACCTCCAATCCATCAAAGAGAATCATTTACAGGGTGTAAACTTCACGTTTCATCGGTATTTCATGAGGCATTGATGCCATATCACCCTTGCGCAGCCCTACACACTAGCAAAAACACAACGAATCGGGCACAGTCAAAGAGTATCAGTGCCGAAGACAAAATATATCAGAACAGAAGATTAAAGACAGATCTGCGGGGATTACGTCTAAGATGGTTTATCAAAATCCTAATCCCTGATTAAAACGGAGTTAAAGGAGAAAATCATAAAGGTTCATCAGACAGAAAGCCTCCACCACCGCATCTGAGGAAAATTGATTCCTCCCAGCTACCACAGTGCCACCTGTGCCTCAAAGCATTCAAATGCAGGGCAAAGTTATTGATCAGGATCAGATATCTACCTCACAACGCAACGAAAGAGTAAAATCTGCAAACAAAATTAATGACAAAATATCAGCAGAGTTACTTTGACATCACACAGAGCCTCAAATGTCAAAAAGAGCTCCCCAAATATTTATGTAAATGATTTAATACAGAAGACACCTATGTAAGCTTCTTCATTGAGCCTCCAAAGGCCGAGAAGCCAGTTAAGTCTGTATTAATTATCTTTAGAGATCTTTTTATCAGATCTCACCTGCTCATTCTTCTATATATACTACTGCAGAAAATGAGTGAGGGGTTGGTTGCAGAACTTTGAAATATATTTGAGCTTAAAACTTCTGATTGTAAATAGTGTTCATTGCCCCTTGAAGCTCTGTTTTTGTTTAGATTAGTTAGGGTGAATAGTGAAGATGATTGCTGAACTGAAACATTGGACCTGAAGACTGTAACTGGTTTGACATCAATAACAAGCTGTTTCTTGGGATCCTGGTCTATATCACTGGTGAAGTGCCCCTTTCTTTGTTATGGTTTTTCCTTCTATGTATGTCATATTGTTCACTATTCTATGATAAAGAACATCCTTTATAGAGTTAGGATTTACTGTTTACCAGTACCCTTCTCTCACTGATAAGCTTTATCTAAATGTTTTCCTCCAATTTTTTTATTTAAGAATGATTCAATACAGTTTAAGCAGTTAGGAATGTTGGCGTTCCCTCGTCCTACTGTTTGCTTTAAACATTGTTCTTGAAAGATATTTTCATGATTTGCTTATTAAAGTTAGACTAGAAAAGTGATGGTTTGTCCTGTTTCTAGTTTCTATTCTCCAAAGGCAGATTCTGAAGGTTTCCCTTGGTGTTGACTAAAAGAAGACCAGGGTTAAAAGTACCTTATCTAATCTTAGGTTACACTTTGTTTTCTTTTATGTGTTTTCATACTTTATGAAGGTAATTGTTACACCATTTTTTGGTCATCTAACCCATTATCGTTAGATGAACCCAAGTACACCATGTAAGACCAATTTTACCCCAAGTAAAATTTCTTTCACCACATTTGTTTACATTTCTTGGTCATATTTAACCCAAAACAAGGTAATCAATTAAACAAATCATTATTTATTTAATTATTTCCTAAGAATAAGTTATTTAAATCATTATTTAAATAATATTCTTAGTTAAATTTGACTAAATCACATTTAAATAATTAAATAAACCATTATTTATTTAATTATATTCCCCTCATCTCCCTTAAATAATAAACAAATCATTTATTTATTTGTTATTTATAAATAAAGGAATTGACCCAAGTCAAAAACCCTTTTCCCTTCAACAAATATAATAAAATATTCCTAAAGGGTGATTCTAGAATGTGATTAATAATATTTTATTCATGCACCAAGTTCTAGAACACCCCAATATTTTGTTATAAATAGAATGGTTTTCCCCATTCATTAGTCACCTCCATTGCATTAGATCACACTAGATCTACTCTTGGTCACCATTTCCATTTGTTTGCATTTTGAACTCCCATTGAGTTCCATGTTTGTTAGGGTTTTTCCACATTAACCAAAGAGAGGAATTTTAGATCTGAAACAGTGAGGACTTCCAAGAACCCATCCCACTGAGGAGAACTGGAAAACACCTTTCTTGTTTTCCTCTCAGGTGCCCCATTCTTTAATATAATATAAGATTCTTTTTATACATTGTTCTTGTCTTGTTGATTGGATGCATGGAGCCATTTTATATCTTATCTGCTTAATATCTTTTATGCTTAGATCTAATTTTATGCATCAAACTTGAAGATATTTTGCAGCCATACTTGATGTTAGGGATACTTGATATGAATAGCTAAAGTGATCTTTTACGACGAAAGAATCATACTAACAATTGGCGACTCCACATGGGTTTTATTTTGCGACCACTGTCGTTTTCTATCTTCCTGCATATCCAGCTGTTTCAAACCCTAGGGTTTCTCTTCCATTTTTTATTTTTCTTATTTTTCCCATTTTTATGCCATTTTTCCCCTCTAAAGCCCTCAAACATTCAAATTTCTAACTTCCATGTGTTTCTGGCCTTTTTGCGTAGGTGACCGACATCAGCCGCTGCTGAGACGACAAAATTTTCTGAAATCTGCCGCCGCCAGACCCGGATCTGCAGGTCGCACTTATCGGCCCAAAACGTGTGACCTAGCCTTGAGGTCGCACTTTTCTGCTCTAAATCTGCTACCTGGCCTGAAAACAGGCCCAAATCTGCGACCTGCAATTTTTTCTGCAATCTGCCAGCACTTTTTCTGGGTTTCACTGAAGCTTTTGTCAGGGTTTTCCAGCCTCTGTCTCCACTTGTTTAGACCTGTTGCTGATCTATTTCACTCACCTAAGTGGGACTCTTGCCCCCTTAGGGCTTTAGTTCCCTCCACTTTTTGTGGGAGAGTTGTTGCTGTTTTTAGACATCTGAATTTCCAGAAGTTTCAGCCTTATTTCAGATCTGATACCTCCTGTTCAGATCCTCACAGGTCAACTTTTCTTACCTTTTTATACACTGCCTTTCGCTTTTTTTGGGTTCATCTCTAGGGCCACCTCTTTGACCCCCCTCTTTTTAGCTGATCTCCTATTTTCTAGCAGCAACCTTGCCCCTGCCTCTTTGCTGCTTTCTGCACCACTTTCCAGCAAATTTCTCCATTAGATCCCAGTCCCTCCGGACCTTAGATCTATTGATCTCTTGTTAGCGTGCTCTGCGCCTTCTAGACTAGTTTTGAGAGACCCACCTTCTTGGGTTCGATTGCTACCTTTTTAGTTGCTAATTTTCTGTTCTTGCAATCTTATTTACTGCAGATTTCTTTTCCATTACGCAGCACACTTTTTATTTTACTCTCAAAACGTCTGGGTTTAATCAATTAAAATTAACGCACGCCACACACTAACCCTAAATGAAGAAGAGCCTAGTTAACACCGCCTGGAAAAGAATATAAAATTAATCGACACTGCACCTCCTTGTCCTTGTTGCGTCTTGCTTTTGCACCTTGCTGCCCTTGTCGGTATTTCTTCTTCCAGTCATCATTTCGCCTCCAAGGCATTTATCCCGGCGACTTCTTGGCCTTCACCCTCAGTTTCCGGTTGGTCGAATTCCTCCTTCCCGTCGTCATCGAGTAAGTCCTCCCCCGAGTCCGCACTCCGACTCTTCCTCTGATTGTTCGGGTTCTCCCCGTCCTTCTGGTTCTCCCCCCTTTACCTCCACCATGTCTAGTTCTGGACCTAGCCCTAACCCCAGTTCTACTGCTGGGTCCGCTTCCAGTGGAACCACTACGGGACCTAC
This sequence comes from Pinus albicaulis, assembly GCA_034641835.2. Classification (NCBI taxonomy): domain Eukaryota; kingdom Viridiplantae; phylum Streptophyta; class Pinopsida; order Pinales; family Pinaceae; genus Pinus; species Pinus albicaulis. The sequence continues at coordinate 226,568,804 of CM076579.1, forward strand.
CTCGACTGCCCCATTACTTCCGTATATGGCTGGCCTCAGTCTCCCCGACTTCAATCAGCTTATCAATGATCCTATCCGCCATGATGTCAGTTGGCCTACTATGCCAACCAAGCTCCCCTCCGACATTCCCAAGTTCAAAGGCCTTGCTAGTGAAGATCCCTCCAATCATATCTGATCTTTCCACATGTGTTGCTCCTTTAATTCCATCACCGATGACTCCATTCGTCTTCGTTTATTCCAACGCACCCTTACTGGCGAAGCGTCCAAATGGTAGGTTGATCAAGCCACCTCTTCCCATACCACTTTTGCAACCATTGCCCAAGCCTTTTTGTCTTATTTCCAGTGCCCTCTCCGATACGAAACTAGCACTGAACTATTGACCTCCTTTCATCAATCCTCTTCAACGCGTCTCTTCGCTCATATCCAGGAGTGGCGACGACGACGAAGCTTATGCCGTGCTCCCCCCTTTGAAGATCGAGTTTACATGGATTGGTTCCTTCGCTCTCTCTTACCTCCCATTAGCAAAGATGTTGCCTCCCATTTCCCCCAAACCGAAGAATCCACCCTTCAAATCGCCTTAAAATATGACCTTATCTATGCCCAGTCTGGTTATGTTTATACTGTCCTTCCTGATCTCCCCAAGCCCGGGGGCACTAACACCTCTGGGACCTATCACTTTGCTGACGGTATCATCGGAGCCATGTCTCATACCTCTGCTCAACGTCTTACGCCCTATGGTTTTTCTCCCGGCGGGGCCAACACCTCCAGCCCATTTTCCCCCCCGGTAACATGTATCCAGGATTTGGCATGCCTCCCCCTTTTACCCACTTTCCTACTTACCTCAATGTTGCCCATTCTCACCCTTACCCTTATCCGTAGCCTGGTGTCCCAGCTCCTCCAGCATTTGGACCTCTCACTCCCTTGCCTCCTCCACCCCCACAGCCGCACTTACTTCCCCCTCCAGGGCACGTATTTGCGCAGCCAGGTGCAACTCCTCCTCTTCCTTCGCAACGAAAGAGGAAAGGCACTCCCTCCGCTTCCGGTAATCATCGACCCAATCCTTCCCATCTTGATTCTAACACTGCTGCCCAGCCTCAGAGCTCTTAGCCCAAGCAAGACAGGCCACTTCGCACCAATAAGCCCTGTTCATGTTGTGGTGTTTGCGGTCATTACACTCACGATTTTCCCCGGTTACCACAAATGCGGCACATGTGGGAATCTCAGGCCACTATGCAGGGACAACACTCTTCTCCTTCTATCCCTTCCCATATGACTACCTCTCAACCCGCTATATTTGCCGATATTTTCCCTCAACAAGGACTCGTGGCCACCCAGTCACCTCATGGCCCAGAACCCACACAACCTTCTCCTTCTGGTTCCTCTGATTACCAGATCCTCATGATGGCCTCAGACCAATCTCTCACTGCCAATTCTTCCCTTCAAACTCGGTCTCCCGTTCCTTCTACCCCCGAGTTCCCATCCTCGGGCCCTACTAAGCCTCTATCCACACCCAATGGTCCCTTGCCAATTCCTCCACCCAATGCCAAGATTCATACCCAAATTCCTAAGGGCCCATTACGCCAAAATGCTCCCTCTGATCAGATTTCCCTGGATGTTGTCGACCCTACCGATGACCAGTTAATTGTTTTCGATCCCCGTCAACTTGACCATCCCCCTCTTCCTGTGTCTGTTGCTTTCCAAATCTCGGTCCAAATCCAAAATGCCACTATTGCTCGATGCATCATTTATGAGGGGGCATCTACCTGTGTCATGTCCGCTTTGGTTTGGCAACAACTCGGATCTTTTGCGTTGGCCCCTTCCACAATCACCCTTCGTGCGTGGGATGGCCATGCTTCCTAGCCCATCGGCCTCTTCCGCCGCTGTCCTATTACTCTTGCAGGAAAAATTGTGTGTGTCGACATTGAAGTGATCAACGCCCCTCTCGACTACAACATCCTCTTGGGGTGTAGTTACACCTATGCCATGTCTGCCGTCCCATCCGCAGTTTACCGCAAGATGTTCTTCCCACATAACGGAAAAATTGTCACCATCGACCAGTTATCGCATCGTACCCCAAAATCTCAGATTTCCCCTGAGCCCTCTATTTCCGCCGCCACTACGTCTTGGCCCAGTGTCTCTCCCGGCCTCTTTAAAGACTCCTCCTTGCTCGGCACCTTTCTTGACCCACCTTCTCTCTCTGACCCTCGCCTGGCAAGCATTTGCATGATGCAATCATCTTGGGCTGACCTTACACAGCCCACTTTGGCTAGTCAACAACCTCAGCTTTCCCCAACTCCTCCGGCTCCTAGCCCTTCGCCCCCGCTAGCCAGTCTTTTTCCTTCAGAATCTCCCCTCCCTACTGGATCAATTCCTCCTGATTTCAATCCCCTCGGCCCCGTCCCTCCTGGCCATTTTCTTGCTGGTCATATTCCTTTCCTCGCTCCCCCTCCTGGAGCTTCTTCCATCCCTATCTTGGCTACCCTCTCCCTACCCAACTTGACCTTGGGTATACCCGTCTGGTATCTAAGCCCCCCTGCCCCTACCCTGCCTGGTCAACCCAAGCCATATCTTGCTTTGACTCCGGTTCAACCAATACCAATGACCTCTTCCACTGCTCCAACACCTCAGTCTCCTCACCCAGCACCTCCTCCTGTTACAACCATGTCCGGTAACAATAGCAAATCTCACAGGGGGGCACTGAAGGACACGGTAGCGTCGACAACTTCCACCCCTCCTCACCTTCCAAAACATCCCATCCAGTGCGCCTTGTGCGACGTTGTCGGCCACACCACCCATACCTGTCCTGAATTACCACACCTCAAAACCGTGGTCAATGAAACGTTTCCAGAATCTGATATTCCCACGATCCAGGTCACCCTCCCTGGTTCCCTTCCCAAACTTAAAAACTTGCGCACCAATCACCCTTGTTCTTTATGCGACTTCCATGGGCCTTATACCCACCTTTGCCCCCGTCTTGATGAGTATCGTGCTTCTTTGGCCGCTTACCACCAATTCAAAGCCGCGCTTGCCCATCCTCCTTTTTTAACCCCCGATCACGCGTCCACCCCAATTACCATTTCTCATCCTGATACTAACATGACCGAACCTTCCGCCACTATTTCCTACCTTGCCTCATCACCGCGTTCCCCGACATCCAACCCCTTAGCCCCGTCCCCCGCGGTTTCGCCTACCCACTCATCTATTGACCCCGCTTTCACTTCTCATATCGACACAAACATAAGCCTTTCCCTTCAACATCATATATCTCATATTTCTACCTCTTCGGGTCATCGTATGTCATCCACTATTCCCCTCTTCCAGTCCGATGAAGACATCATGGAAGCCATGACCGAACCTGACTTTGCATGGGACGATATGCACCATCGTGCATACTTCCTACCACATCAATCACATGACCAATATGCTCTCGAATCCAAATATTTCATTCCCAATAAAGTTGATTGGTTCAAACACCCCATCCCTGCCCCTGATGCTTTCGAAGAAGGCAATATGGCTAACATCTCCCCTACCATCAAAATAGACATTTTTGTAAAACCAGGTATCGAAGAACACATCACCATGGGCGCCCACTGCACTCCGGAAGAAATTGAAGCCTACACCAAACTCTTCAAAGAATTCCGTGATGTTTTTGCCTGGTCCTACTCAGAAATGCCAGGACTTGATCCGGCCATTGTCGAACACCACATCGACACATGGCCTGACGCCATTCCGGTCCGTCAAAAGTTAAGACCCATTCATCCATCTAGACGTGAAGCCATCAAAGCTGAAATCGATAAGCTCCAGCAGGCTGGTTTTATTTACCCCATTGAGTACACCACTTGGGTGTCCAACCCAGTTCTTGTTCTCAAAAAACAAGGCACCATTCGTGTTTGCACTGACTTTCGCGATCTGAACAAAGCTTGTCCCAAAGAAAACTTCCCCACACCATTGATTGACCAAATCATTGATGAGTGTGCATGGCACGAGGTCTTATCCTTTATGGATGGCTTCTCAGGATACAACCAAATCGTTATCCGTCGTGCTGATCAACTTAAAACTGCGTTCATTAGTCCGTGGGGCACTTTTTCATACTGAGTCATGCCATTTGGTCTTAAAAACGCTGGTGCCACTTTTCAATGAGCCATGTCTTATTGTTTCCATGACTTAGCTCATATTATCCTCGCCTATTTAGACGACCTTACTGCGCGTTCTAAACATCGGGCACAACACCTCCATGATCTCTGTACCATTTTCCTCCGCTGTCACAAGTATAACATCCGTCTTAACCCTTTGAAATGTGTCTTCTGTGTTCCCGCCAGTCATCTCCTCGGCTTCATCATCTCTAAAGATGGGATAACTCTTGACCCTTTGAAAGTTCAAGCCATTCTTGAATTGCCTATCCCTCGAACCTTACGACAACTCCAAAGCCTCCAAGGCAAAGCTAATTTTCTTCGCCGATTTGTTCCAGACTATGCAACCACCACGCATGGTTTCCTTCGACTTATTCGCTCCCACACTTCTTTTTTCTGGGATACCTATGCTCAACAATATTTTGATGCCCTCAAACATGCTCTCACCTCTGCCCCCTTGATCCGTCATCCTGACTTTGACCGAGATTTCGTCCTTTACATCTCCGCTTCCACCCATTCGGTTGCTGGTGTCCTTATTCAAGAAGATGATAACAGCCTCGAGCATGTGATCTATTATTTCAGTAAAAACCTTGCCGGCCCACCTATGTCCTACTCACATGAAGAAAAGTTAACACTAGCTGTTGTGTTCTCGGTCCAAAAACTGCGTCATTATATCCTCCTGCGTTCCACAAAGGTTATGACTGATTCCAACCCCATGGCTTTCCTGTTGAGTCGACGCATCCTCAGTGGGAAGTACGCTCATTGGGTCGTTATTCTCCAAGAATTTGACCTTGAATTTGTCACCCCAAAAAGTAAGAAAGGTTTAGCCCTCGCTGAACTCATTTCCGATTTGCCTACCGGGATGCAAGACACTCCTATTAATGATGCTCTTCCCGATGAACATTTATTTTCCATCACCACTGATGATCCTTGGTACGGTGATATCTTTAATTACCTGCGAACCCAAAAGTTCGCCCTTCATCTTGATTGCGCTGCCCGACGACACATTCGACACCAAGCCTCTCGCTACCTTCTAATCGGCGACGACCTTTATCGTCGTGGAGTAGATACTGTCCTTCGTCGTTGCCTCACACACGCTGAAGCTGAACAAGTCCTCAACGCCTGCCATAGCAGTGCTTGTGAGGGCCACCTTTCCGGCCTTGCCACCACCCAAAAAATCATGCGTGCCGGGTATTTTTGGCCTTCTCTCTTCAGTGATTGCATTGAAGCAGTCAAACACTGTTCCAATTGCCAACATTTCGCCCCCAAGGCGTGAGCTCCTCCCGCTCCCCTCCATCCTGTCATCACAGCTGGCCCTTTTTGCAAATGGGCCATTGAATTTATGGAATGTCGACCTCCCTTCGCTGATAACCACAAATACATCATCATGGCAGTTGACTATTTAACCAAATGGGCTGAAGCTATGCCGAAATTCAACAATACGGCAGCCACCGCAGCCCTCTTTTTCTTTAACCATGTCATCACTCGATTCAGAGTTCCCAAACAGTTAGTCTCTGACCATGGCCGACATTTCAAAGATGAGATCTGGCATGAGCTATCCTCACTCTTGGGTTTTGAGCACCAATATTCATCTTCCTATTACCCCCAAGGTAATGGCCAAGTTGAAGCGGTTAACAAAATTCTTAAGACCATGCTTCAACGAACGGTGAATAAGCACAAAAACAATTGGCACCTTATGCTCTTCCCTGCTTTGTGGGCTTATCGGACTTCGGTTAAAACCGCCACTGGTTTCACTCCTTTCCACCTTGTCTTCGGTGAGGAGGCAGTCCTACCAATCGAGTGTGAAATCCCTTCCCTTCACCTGGCCGTTGAACTCCTCTCTGATACCCAACCTCTAGAACAATGACTTATCATGCTCGAGTGCGCCTTTGAAGAACGTCGTGTTGCATTGCAAACTCTTGAAGTGGCCAAAAAGCACACCAAAGCATAGTATGACAGAAAAGTACACCCTCGCCAATTTCACGAAGGTGACCTTGTTCTAGTCTATGACCAGGCCCATGATACCCTTGGTCATGGAAAGTTCGACTCACTATGGCTCGGTCCTTACATTATCAGTAAATACCTTGGGAAGGGGGCCTATCTTTTAGAGGACTTTGAAGGCCACCCCCTTCCTAATCCTCGCAATGCACTCTATCTAAAGAAATATTACCCCTAGCCTTTCCCACTCGAAATGCACGTTTTATTTTCTTGTAGATAGCCAACATATGTTTGTTTTCACATTTTGCTACTTCACCAGGACACCCGCTGTCCACGAAGTCTTCCCTCACATCCCCTTAAAATCAGATTTTCTCAATTACACCACAGTTCAGTGGGGGGCACCACTTTGCCCACACACTGATCTCCGTTCATGATAATTTCCGTCATGAGTTACCAGTTTGTACTCATGATTTTTATGGTCCCCATTGGCACCATCCCTCATTTCATCATCATCCTTAGTTACGTCTGTGCATCACTCCACTATTTTCTCCCGTGCCTTAATTGAGATTCCCTTACTACCTCACCTATGGCGGACCTACTTCTATCGACATCAGCCCATTTACTCCAGAAGTCAGGTCTAGGGGGGCAGTGTACCTTGGTTCGAGCTCTTTTCAACCCGATCGCGATCTACACACTTGATGGTTCAGTGATGCAGCAACAGCTATTGGTGATACCTGGGTGTGTGTGAGATGTCTCAGCCCTCATGAGGGGGTGGCCCTGCAGGTAGCCCCCCACATACCCGGATGAATTCTTCATTCCAACCCTTGATGCAGCTCCTCTCCTTTGATGATATCGGCCTCAGTCGCTTGCAGCACCTCTTCGATTTGCACGTGTCGGTCCGATTTTGCGAGCCCTTCCCCATGTGTAGGGGGCATTTGGGTTTATTTATATCTCATGTACTACAAAACTATTGTATAAGTCCTGACGATTATTCTAGGCATATCATGTATGTGGGATTCATCCTTCTTGTTTTCTGACTCATGTTTAGGCCAGCACTGGCTTTACTATTGCATTCCGTGGTTTTCCGGGCGCCTTATCCTTTGTACTATTGTCTCGGCGGGCATAGGTATGCCTTCCCCGCCGCCTTTCACATTGGTACCACATCATACACTTGAGACTTGTTGCACCTGTAAGTCTCGTCTCCTCTGGGTCTAGTCCTCCACCACTTTAGATTACCTTACATTCCTCTCTTTAATTTCTATCTTACTGTCTAATGCTTAAGTTCTTACAACGTACATCGGTCATACGATTTGCTCCTAACACTCGTACGTTGGGGGGCAATCTGTTACACCATTTTTTGGACATCTAACCCATTATCGTTAGATGAACCCAAGTACACCATGTAAGACCAATTTTACCCCAAGTAAAATTGCTTTCACCACATTTGTTTACGTTTCTTGGTCATATTTAACCCAAAACAAGGTAATCAATTAAATAATTCATTATTTATTTAATTATTTCCTAAGAATAAGTTATTTAAATCATTATTTAAATAATATTCTTAGTTAAATTTGACTAAATCACATATAAATAATTAAATAAACCATTATTTATTTAATTATATTCCCCTCATCTCCCTTAAAATAACAAATAAATCATTTATTTATTTGTTATTTATAAATAAAGGAATTGACCCAAGTCAAAAGCCCTTTTCCCTCCAACAAATATAATAAAATATTCCTAAAGGGTGATTCTAGAATTTGATTAATAATATTTTATTCATACACCGAGTTCTAGAACACCCCAATATTTTGTTATAAATAGAAGGGTTTTCCCCATTCATTAGTCACCTCCATTGCATTAGATCACACTAGATCTACTCTTGGTCACCATTTCCATTTGTTTGCATTTTGAACTCCCATTGAGTTCCATGTTTGTTAGGGTTTTTCCATATTAACCAAAGAGAGGAATTTTAGATCTGAAACACTAAGGACTTCCAAGAACCCATCCCACTGAGGAGAACTGGAAAACACCTTTCTTGTTTTCCTCTCAGGTGCCCCATTCTTTAATATAATATAATATTCTTTTTATACATTGTTCTTGTCTTGTTCATTGGATGCATGGAGCCATTTTATATCTTATCTGCTTAATATCTTTTATGCTTAGATCTAATTTTATGCAGCAAATTTGAAGATATTTTGCAACCATACTTGATGTTAGGGCTACTTGATATGCATAGCTAAAGTGATCTTTTACGACAAAAGAATCATACTAATTGTAATTATGCGGATTACTAGATTGTTTGTCAATTGAGCTGCTTTAATACAAAATTTCCCAAGAAGTCTACAATTAGCCCTGTTCTTGGTTGGTTTTAAACAATTACTTAAGAGGCTTTTCTTGTTTGGACTGACTATAAATCCCTGGTGAAATTATTATCAGTTTCCACCCCTCCAACACTTTATTGTTTCCATTCCATCATTTTAATCTCAATAATATTGTGATATAGATGACTTGCCCCTTGGATCACTCTCGATGTCGTTGCTCAATTAAAGCCCTGTTATGACTCCATAGCCCAATGGACTAAAAACCATCGTTATATCTATCTTTTTAGCCAAAGCTGTTCTATTTGCTTGCAACTTCTCGCCTTTGAAACTCTTTGCATTTAGGACTTTACACCTCAAATAATAATCATGCTCAACCATCCAAAAAACAAAACAAACCCTCGACCCTCATAACTAGCCTAATATCATTACCCCAAACTTCAAAGACAAATCCATCTTTTCACTTATTGGAGAGATCCCTCTCCGAATTCAGGAGGGCTAGATCCTTGAATCCCAAAGTGGTTGAAACGATGTTTCTCCCTGCGACCAGACTTTTGCCAATCTTGCTGATTACAGGGAGCTAACATTTTTGGCGACTTCGCTGGGGAACTTCCCATAAAACTAAATAAAACCTTGTGAGTAAAAAGTAGCCTTTTCAAGCACTACCAAAGAATGGTAATCATGATGAAACTTATTGAATCAGTGACAAACTAGGCAAACCGTAGGATTCTCATAATTATGTATCTAACCTTGAAAGATCAGCTGGCTTAGCCATAAGAGTAGACTGTCTTTGTCTCATAACCGTAGCTAAGTTTTGAAACAGAGTTAGCATATTCTTAGAAACCACACAACTGAAAAATAACTTAGAAAAACTAAAAATATTTCAGATTGGTATCTAATAAAAATGGTGGTGGACCATAAAACATTTTACCTCCAAAAGAGCTAAAAACTTCCACTTGGCGACTCCACAATCCCGAACAGACCTTAAGACTCCATTGGGAAGAACCCTTATCATTATAATATCATTAAAACTCAGTTAGAGGACTGTAGGATTTAAATTTGTAAAATAGACTAGTTAACCTCTTAAAGATTGTCATATCTAGTTGAACTTTACTTGTTTATTTGGGTCTGAAAAACACAAGCATAGTGGCTCCTAGAAATATTCACACTAGAGCCCATCCTAACCTTGATCCACCTGATATAGTTGATAACCCAGAAAGTATCCTTAGGAAGTCTCCTAGGATTAAATTGTCAACTGTTTTCATATCACCCTTGAGAGCTAATTCAGTCCCTGAAAATATCTCAGCTCTACAACAATCACAAGTTGACTTAGTAAATCCATTTAGAACTAAGTCTCTTGTTGATTTAGATTAGTTAGATTATGAGTCTTCACTTTAATCTCCTGAAGCAAGTGAAAATCCTCGTAGCAGAGAAACAACACCTCCTGATTTACATTTCCTTCACAACCTAGGTGTCTCTCACCCAAGATTAGCTCAGCAATCTACTCCTGGTCCATCCACTTTTTCTCATGCTACATCCATTGTTCAAACCACTCCACTTCAGCCCACTTTCGCTTTTGTGAATCTTCCCCTTGTGAATCCACCCCCACCACATATCATGGTAGCATGGTATGCTCCCTTAGTCTTTCCTGTACCATTAGTCAATATCCCACAGGACTATCAGTCCAAAATTCCATTATATGATGCTAGTAATGCTACAACTGCATCACAACATGTGGATAAGATGAATGACTACTTTGACAAAAATGAGATTGATGATGATTCTTTCAAGCTTATATTATTTGCTCAGAGCTTAGGGGGAGAAGCAAGAAAATGGTTCAAAGGCTTAACCCCCCATAGTATCAATTATCTCCAACCCTTCATCAAACATTCTTAAACAAATGGGAAGTGAATAAGAATCCTCTCCAAGTTCTTTCTGACTACAAGAACCTCCATAGAAACACTGGGGAAAGTGTGCAAGCTTATTGCACTAGATTTAAGAGTGTGTATTATGCACTTTCCCCAGAACTAAAACCTCCACAAGGCTCAGCTCTAAACAAGTTTCCCGAAGGGTTTGACCCTGAGATGGCCTATCAGCTGAGGGAAAGAGATCCTGCAACTCTTGAAGAAATGCAAAAGGGTTCTCTTTCTATGGAAGTCAACTTAATGGAGAAGAGAGCAAGAATGAAAAATGAAAAGAGAGTGTCCTTTAGAGAGGAATCTACACCCTCTACTTCAAACTCAAAAATGGAAAGAATGATGGAAGAGATGATGAAAGAGATGAGCATAATTAAGAGAGCACAATCAAGCCAAAACCAAAATTCTCTTCAAAATAGAAACCAGAACCAAAACCAGAATTTTAGAAGGAACCAACCTCCAAACAGACCTAGGGAAGATGATCAACAGATCACTCCTCCCTTTCATCAAAACTATGTAAGTGAGGTTGAGGAAACAGATGAAATAATAGAGGAGGATGATACCAACATGTTGGGGGTAGATAATGATGACTTTGAGATTGATTATGATAGAAAACAAGGTCTTTATACACCTTATGATGACAAAAGAGACGATGATAAAAGTTATTATCAAGACATGGAAAATGTCATCATAGAGTCTCAAAGAGAATATGACCTTAGAAGTAAAACCAATCAACAAACTCCCAACCTTAAAACCTCTGAAAATTATTCACAAAACAGCTCTACGACCAAGCCTATAATGGTCAAACAAAAGGACAAAATAGTGGCTATAAATTCTGGTAATGATAAAGAGAAAGGCACTCAAAACATTACAAAACGGAGTGCAGAAATTAGTAGTACTAACATCTTAGCTAGTACTCCTGTTAAAACCATTTTATCAAATGTAAATAAAACAAATCAACAAGTTGATGTTGCTAATAGAGTGACATCTAATAGGGCTGAAACAAGTACTTTAAAGAGTCAAATTCCTTTTAGCCTGGAGCAAGAATTCTCAAAGATCAAAATCTCTGTTCCACTCACTAAGTTAGTTGCCCAGCATGTATATATGACCCAAATTTTGAAGGCTTTAAATATAGAGGAAAATGAGGATACAGTCAATCTTAATGATGACCATCCAAAGCTTATTTTCAGTCCAAAGATCGAAGGTAGATATCAAGAGGGACCTGTTCCTCCCTTTTATGTGAGTTTAAACGTTCATGACAAAATTTTGCACAATGCTATGCATGATTCTGGGGATTCTCATAATTTAATGCCTAAAGCGGTGATGGAGAGCCTCGGTGTAAAAATCACCAGACCTTATAAAGATTTGTACTCCTTTGACTCGAGCAGAGTAAAATGTTTAGGATTAATCAAAGACCTCTGCGTTAGCTTAGCACAGATCCTAGCCAAATGCTTAGTAATGGGTATTGTTGTGGCTGATGTGCCCCCAAAGTATGGAATGTTATTATCAAGATCGTGGGGGGCT